>ML677340.1:21706381-21890022 GCA_007922305.1 Dermatemys mawii
TCTAGGGATATCCAGGGATCTAGGGATATCCAGGGATCTAGGGATATCCAGGGATCCAGGGATCTAGGGATATCCAGGGATCTAGGGATATCCAGGGATATCCAGGGATCTAGGGATATCCAGGGATCTAGGGATATCCAAAAGCAATCACCATCTTGCTTGGTATCCTTGGCACCAAGACCACAATCTGGCATCACAGTGACTGTCGGTATCTGGTACTGCTGACAGGCTCATAGACTTTTTGGGCGCAGGCACCAAATCTTCTATCCCAAGAGATAAGGGCAAAAACCCTAGAAAGATGCTTCTGGTACGTGAGTCGACATCATTATCGCCATTTACAATAGTCTGCCCAGCAACAGAGAGATTGGTATGGACAAGGTCTCCATTGCCCCTGGCACCACCATGGGGTGATCGGTACCAGCAGAATTCCACCAGGCTGGTGACCTGGGCATGATAGAGGTACCCGGGTCTCCACCCTTTGATACTGATGTCATGGCACTGAACCTTTGCCAGGCATGGGGAATATTTCCACAATCATGCCCACCCCTTCTGTCGAGTGAGGGGTTAAATAATGAGCCTGCAGAGGTTTCACAGTAGTTCTCCCAACCTCAGTATGTAACCCACTGTCAACAGGGTCCAGGAATATACCCACAGATGGCACTATCACTATCTTCTTATGACCACCCATGGGCACCTCTGCCAGACCTTTTGCACCACAATGGCCATACTGGGATCTTTGGGCACACAATGACAGCGTTGAGGGCCTCAGAGCCTTGGGAAACAGAGGAGCAAGAATGGAATCAGAGTTTCTTTTCTAACACCCGCCACTCACTTCCATCATGGTGGATCCTGTAAACTCTCATGGCTGACATCATTTCAGGGCAACACCCTAGAGCAGTGGTCTTCAAACTGGGGTGCATGCACCCCCAGGGGTGTGCGAGACTACCCCCAGGGGTGAGCGAGACCCCAGCGCTGCCACCGAGACTGCCTGGGAGACCGCCAAACTCCCGGGCGGACTATTTTTAGACCGCCGAAACGCCGCCAGAAGCGTCCGCTTTTTGTGACAGCATTTCGGTGGACATACCCGCTCCGGGGGGGGGCGCCAGATTTTTTCCTCCGCGACAAGGGGCTGTGGGGGAAAAAGTTTGAAGACCCCTGCCCTAGAGCAGGGAATGGAGGCACCTCAATTTCTTTGGCAGGAAGGTATATTCCTCTGCCATCTTACAATTTCATATTGCCAGTTACTAGGTGCTCACCCCCAAACTTGAGTGGGAAAGTCTGTGAGTATGGAATGAGGGTTAGGATCACCACTGAAACAAGAGCCCAAACTCTGCAGTGAAGACACACCCTCAGAAACAAACCAGTGTGGCATATTGGGGGTGTGTTGGGGGGGTTGCATTGTAACTGGTTTATATTTGCTGACAGATATAAGTAATTAGCTTGAGTTTGTACAAAATAGAAATGCACGTCCCCCACAAAACTCTTACTCAAATGGGAAGGTTCCAAATATTTACATACACAATATGAGAGAGATCTATCTTTTAAATCTTTAGGAAGCATAGGGTTAGAGTTATGGATCTTTAAATGTTCTTTGTTATTGATTAGTGACATCAGTTTTCATTATGCACGTACGTTGAATTTTGCCATGACGTGCTGAACATTTTCATTTTATTTATACATGTGAGAGAAGGTTCTTTTCAACCTTAACTACAGTGTTCATTATTGCAAATACTTCATTAGGGTTATAGTTTCTTGATGCATTGTGTACAACTCCGATTAGGTATTTGTGGTTGCAGAAAGAAGGATTTCAGTCTTATTTTTCTTATCTCTGGCCTTCATTGTAGCCCACTAATTATGCCAAATTGTTGGATGTCTTACCATAGTAACCAAACTACGACTCACTACAGATTTATGAAGCCAGCAAACTCACTCTACTTCAGTTTAATAGGTCGTGAGTAGCATCTTTTTTTTATAGGACAGATGAAACTCAAAAAAATTAATATCTGAAGGACAGCACCTTTGGCAGTGTAACAGCATCTAGTGCAATGCTATTTATAGATGGAACTTAAGTTTCCTCAGCAGGAACTTAAAAATATGACCTCATAGGCCAGAAACAAGAGAGCTGCCTATTGAGCTACAGGGGCAATCGCTCTCTCAATTCTATAGACTATAGAGAAATTTCTAATATACTGTACTGTGAGTCACAAAGTACTTGACCAGTAACATTTTCCACCAAAAATAAAGATCAGGCAGGTTATTCTTTTGGGTCACCAACGTCTGATTTATGTGCAGCTATTTTTTGTTTTTCATTCACATGACAATGTATGGTTGCTGTATAGGCAACACTGACACAAATTTGAAGCATTTTCCATATATTATTTTCGTAGGAATTATGGTTCCTTGTATTATAGCTGTAGTACAAGAGCTGGCCAGATGGACTCTAAATTTTGGTAAACATGTTTATTGGCTTTAAGTGGATACCTGCTATAGATATGCCTGATATGTGTAAGGTTGCAATACAGTATATAGATATTGTGATTGCATCTACATAGACAATCAAGTCAAGTGTGTTAATCTGTGTTTTAGCTATTCAACAGCTGAGGGAATGGCATTATGCAAATGAAGGAGGGAATCAAGCAGACTTTGCTGATGGGTGAATTCTGCAAATATGTGGCCTACCTCTTCTAACAGGCTACAGCAGCAAAGGTGGGAGTCATGAAGGCCCCAATTATCATTAGCAGCACATCTGAGGCAATTGAGCCTCACCCAAAGGTGGCTTGGAAGGTTAAAACAAGGGGGATAGATTGTTGAATCTGTCATGAGGGAGCCATTGGCTATATTTGAAGCTTCTTGTTGCCACCTCATATACCACCTGGAGGCAGTATTAAGATTCCTTAAGGGAATTGTCTAAAGGGGATGCCATGAGCAGACAGTGGCTTGGTGCATTACATTTATTTTTAAACGGATGTAGCAAAAGTAACTAACTTGAGTTTGTACAAAATAGAAATACACATTTCTCCCACAAAACCCTCACTCAGATGGGAGGGTTCCAAATATTAACATAGACTTTTGTGAATGAGAGACAGATCTCTATCTTTAATGTCTGCCCCCTTTTTCTTTATTTTAACACATTGACCACTTTTCTTAGTTCATTTTATTTTGTACATAGAAATTTTCTGTATTTTGCCTTGGATTTTTTTTGGACGCTTGAGGGAAATACTTCAGCTTGTTATAAGTTGGTGTCTGATAAATCTGAAACCCTGGTTGCTGTAAGGCTGGAGAAAATAGGATGAGCTTTCTCAAACAGAGTGACATTGACCTATGTTATAGCAGGGGGGAACAAGCACTGTAACTGACAAGAGATTTGTTAATATCACTGCTGAAGTCTATCAGATTAGTGAGTCTGCAGCCTCAGAAAGCACTATATTGGTTCACATTCCATATTAAGGTAGTTTTCCCCAATATAAAGCTAGTGTTGATATAAGTTGGGGCAAGAGGGTTTTTTTGATATCCAGCGCATAACTTCAATCTGAAGATGGTTTCTGTCATTGAAGATCAAAATGACATTTCTGTATTTCCAATAAAAATATTTGTGACTGGAGAAGTTTTCTCCTAGTGCAGTTCTACTGACAATCCATTATTCTGCCTCCTTCCCATATTGAGGTATCTCTAAGTCCACTTTTGACAGGTTGGATTACAGAAGCCCCCTTGGGGCTGCCAACTGATGTGCTGAGGCTACTTGTAACCCATTTTCTCTGCTAGCTTGGGACTCTAGTACCTTGCCTGGAGGCAAGACACGTTTGTAAACCCAGACCCAGGTCTGAACAACATCCCACAAACTGCAGGCTTAACTGGAAATAGCTTAAATGTTCCTGTCTCCAACACCCAGATGCCCAGTTTCCAACGGAGTCCAAATCCCAAATTAATCGTTTTACCCTGTATAAAGCTTATACATGGTAAACTCATAAATTGGTCACCCTCTATAACACTGATAGAGACATACGCACAGCTGTTTCCCCATGTATTAATACATACGCTGGGTTAATTAATGAGTAAAAATGATTTTATTAAATACAAAATAAGATTTAAGTGGTTCCAAGTAATAGCAGACAGAACAAAGTGAATTACTAAGCAAAATAAAATAAAACACGCAAGTCTAAGCCTAATACAGCAAGAAGCTGAATCAGATAAAATCTCACCCTCAGAGGTGTTCCAATAAGCCTCTTTTACAGGCTAGTCTCTTTCTAGTCTGGATCCAGCAATCACTCACACCCCGTGGTTACTCTCCTTTGTTCCAGTTTCTTTCAGGTAGCTTCTCCACCCTCAAAGGATATCTCTTGAGCCAGTTGAAGACAAAATGAAGGGGCTCCCAGGAGTTTAAATAGCCTTTCTCGTGTGCGGGGACACCCTTCTCTGTCCCTGTGTAGAACCCCAGCTACAAGATGGAGTTTTGGAGTCACATAGACAAGTCACGTGTCCATGCATGACTCAGAACTTACAGGTAGCAGCCATGGTTCATATGCTACCTTGAACATCCTCAAATAGACAACTTAAGTGGATTGGAGCCTTCCAAGATCCATTGTCGGTTAAGTGTTTCTTGATTGGGCAATTTGCAAATTCTTTTCTAAAGCTGACCAAATGCTTTACTAAGGCTACTTAAAATTAAACAAGTACACAGCCAATATTCATAACTTTGAATACAGAAATGATACATACAAATAGGATGAATATATTCAGTAGATCATAACCTTTGCAGAGATATGTTACATGGCATATGTAGCATAATACATATTTCAGCTATGTCATATATAGAATCCTAAGCATATATCCATAAAGCATTATGGGGTCCAATGTCACACTACCATTGGAGTTAGAAGAAATATTTTAATTGATATTTATATTTACATCTGTCCTGATATTATATCCTGTCCTGATAGAGCTATACTTTATAGCTTTTAAAAATAAACATACTTGACAGTTGGTTGAAGGACGTCTCACTCCCCTTCTGGTTGTCTGTGGAAAGTTCATGAATGTTGTCATGGTTTAGGGTAACTTTCGACCCCTCAGTCAGTAGACCCTCTGTAGACACCCCTGTTGAGAAACAGAGCCAGAGCCTACATTTTACCTCCCGTTTGGACTGGGTCTTCAGTTACCTTACCCTTGTTTACTAACCAGTTTCCTCAACAGGTCCAATGGGGTTTGGCTCTTGCTATAGATATTATTTCAGGAGCTGTGATCAATGGGAAACCGTAGTGACACCAGGTAACTTCTCTAAAATGTGGCAGTATTTATTCATAGGAATGTAGAAATCAGAGAGAAAAGTGTTAACACTAAAAGGCCTGAGTGCATATTGTCTTATCTAAGTCCTGACTTATTCCTGCTATCCGTAACATCGAGGTGAGCAGGATGATCTTCCCCCTACCCTCAGTTCCCTAATCTTCTCTGGGATGGAAAGGACAGCACCAGATGTTTCACAAACACTGCCAAGAAGAGACCATGAGGACCTTGTAATGAAGCTAAAGATGCCCAGTAACGGCTAAGACCAATGCCAGATGCTACAGGCTCAATGACTGAGGTCAGTTAACACTCAGCATATCTTGCAGCAAGGCCCATAGCAGTAATTTTAAGGACCCTGATGGGCATTTATCAGTTCCAAAAGAATTGAAGTGGAATATCCCTTAGAGCAGCAAGGGTGAAGGAGGGTTGATTGGTTTGGTCTTGTGGAGGATCAGAAGCAGTTGGAAAGAATTCTGAAAATCCCTGTATGTATAAGCTGTTAGTGTTTCAGAGGGAATATTTCTCAGTTGAAACATGCAGTGGGGAAGCCAAAATTCTGAAGTATGATTACTCTGTCTGCTGATGGTTTATATGCAGTGTGGACTGGTGAAATCTGTAGATTATGGGGTTCTACTGAAAGTTTGAGACCTCCTTCTGAGATGGTGCTGCGGTTTCAAGGGCCCCAGAGTTCTGAGCTATCCTTTCTTTTCTCTAATTTTCTGCATGAAAAGCTTTGATAAAAGTGGCACTCTGATTCATGGCAGAGAGAGCAAGGGGTGCACACATGTCCTCATTAATGGAATGTGAGGTCTGCACCAAAGGAGTTGAAGTAATGGAGCACCAAAAGGGAAACAGCAATATAGAGGAGCAACCACTGTCACTAATTTTGAAGGACTGTTATTTGAGTTTGTTTTGGATGATGGGATAAGGGTGGTACAAAACCGAGGCTGGAGTTCAAGATTTCACCTATTTAGTAAATGATAGATTCAGTGCTGAAACAGGTAGACACTAGCACTGAGCAGCTCTGGGCTACCTGTGCTCCTGTAGGCTGGGAGCTCCGGGGAGTGCCTACGGGCAGAGGAGGATCAGAACCCCCTGCCTGCGGTTACAGTCCTCATCTTCATTCCTAGATGAGGTAGTTGCAGGTTTCTCAAGGCCAGCCTTCCTGATGACTTTAAAGACCACCAGGCACTGCTTCATCTGGTGGCTTGGAAGTGGAGGAGATGGCTGAGCCGACGGACACACTATTAAGCGTTCGTTCAACCTCTTCCTTGACTTGCGTTGCAGTACTGGTGCATGATGGGGTCTTCAAAATGGTCAAGTCCATCTGGCAAACCCCTTCCTTCATCCAGCCCACCTCAAAATGGGCCAAAAAGAAATACTTTGGCCCGGCCAAAAGTTTTTAATATTTGTATACCAACCCTCCCTCCGGCTCATTGGTGGCCAATGAGAGAGATAGATAGGGATATTCCGGCTTGATCTTGAAAAATAAAGAGGCATAATGACCGGACTTGTTTGGGAGGAAGATTTATTCCACTTCCATTTTACAGTTTCAGGTGGCTAATCACCAGGCCCTGTAGGGCCGTTACAACTTTAACTTATAGAACTCCCTCTAACTTTGAGTCCCTCCCACAGGATTTGGTCCAGGAGTTTGATATTATGGGGCAGGAAGTCACCACAGCAGCTTCTTGAAAATGACATGGAATGCTGCGGACTCAGAAGCCAGGGTGATAGTGTCCATGGTGATGACAAAGCTTCAAACCATCAGACTCTCCCAGGAGGTGCAGACTTCTCATTCGGTCTGTTCTCCAACCAAACTGATGCGAGCCTGCATGGGCTGAAAGACACCAAAGCTACCTGTCATTCGTTGGGCATGCATGCCCCACAGTCGTCGCTTAAGCAGTTCCGGCTGTCTCTGAGGCAAATGGCAGCCTCGTCCGGGATCTGCTTGGAGATGGGATAGAGGCACTTGGTTTAGTCATCGATGCCCTTCTGCCTCCTAATCACCTGTGCAGCTTGGGCAGTGAAACAGCCTGGAGGCCAGAAGTGCTCATTTTGCTGGTGCTCGAAAGCAATGCCCCAGCCAATTCCCTGGATCTGCTGTTCCTCTCCTCAGCTGCCTTCACCCCTGCCATTCAGGCTGGTTGCGGGTCACCTCAGGCTGCTGGGTACTGTTCGTAGTATCTCGGGGTTATAGCTTGCAATTTCCGCTTTGAAATTGCAGGGTATAACTGACTTTCTGACTTTGGCAGAACAGTGCTGCAAGACTGAACTCCAAACCCACCTCCACTGATACTGCTTGTGAGTCATGTAGAATGGAATCGACATGAGCAAGCACTCAAAGAAAAAATGCATACCTACTTTTTCATAACTGTTGTTCTAGAAGATTTGTTGCTCATGTCCATTCCATTAACTGCCCTCCTGCCCCTCTGAGTTGTTGGCAAGAAGAAACTGTGAGGGCATAGAGCTAGCAGTGCCTGATATTGCAGCGCCTGGGCGCGGCACTCAAGGGGGTGCTACGGGCCAGCCCTATGGATACCATTAGGGGAAAAATCTCTAACCGTGCATGTGGGCATTCGTACACTAGAATGGAATGGACATGAGCAACACATTTCAAACACATTATGAAAAAGTGGGTAACTTTTTTTCATTTACTGTGAGTGTGTATTATTCTCACAGCAAAATGACTCACCACGTATTCTTTAATAACCTGTTAACCAATCAGGATGCTTTTATTAACTTAGATTAGGTATTAATTAAATCAGTGTTTTAATATCTTGTGCTACAGAGAGCTGCAGGAGGCACATTAAAGAACCACTTGCAGCTCCTGAGCCTCAATCTGAGTATCACTGAGTTAGAACATACCAGCAAATATGGCCATAAAAGTTAAATAAAAAGAAAAAGATTTAAGGTTGATAGTCCCTATCTTCAGATCATTAGAAATGGCGCAGTGAGATGGAGATGAAAGGAAAAATATCTAGTATCTTTGAACAGTGTAATCTGAGACCACAAACATTAAAATACCTTAATTATTGTAATATCATGAAGTCACTACAGGGCAGAGTTAAGGTTATTAGGGGATACAAACCGTGAATTTCTGTACCTATTTATATGTTTAGATTTCTTTAATATTTAACTTCAATTCTGAATTTTCATGCATTTATAATGTTAGGTTTTGGGATAATTTTAATACCTCTAATTTTATAACCTCAATTACAGATACATACAGTCAGAGCTCTATTTTAACTTTAGTTTTTGTCTGGGAATATTCTGCAGTTAAATGGAAATTGAGAGAAGTATTATTTTAAGTTCTGTGTAATGTCCTTTTGAAAAATTTTGTGGTCTTACAACATGTTATGGTTAAACTAACAAGACTGCAGTATTTTTTCTACATGACTATAATGTCGTTGACATCTTTGTATGAAACAGTGAAACAAATATGCCACTGAGTCTCAATTGGTTTGGATAAAGAACTCTGCAGTTAAGGATTTCCTCCATAATATACTGTAATATTCAGTTGTCATATTTAAAATAACTTTAGAAAAAAAATCAAAACAAATGATCTAATATTATAAGATCAATTATGGAACTGAAGTTCAGTTGTACAGCACGTGATACTGTAGTCTAAATTGTTTTAATCTACTATATTTAAGTTCTCTGCTTTAGCATAACATTTTTTGGGTAACTGTTGTGCCTTCCTATGTGTTTGTACAACTCCTTAGTTGGTGAGGCCTTGATCCTGATTGGGGCCTTTAGGAGCCTACTACAATACAAGTGAATTTGCTGTATTGTGTATCATTCAGTTAATATGTTTAGTTAACAGCTGTAAAAAGACTATAGCTGGTCCTTCTGACAAAGCATATTATAAAAATGTTATCATGAAGAGTTAAAAAGCTCTTTTCAATGCGTTCTTTTTACAAGCCACCTGTTGCCTTAGATGCATAAGTGTGTAAATTCAACTAAGTGCTCATCACTTGTCAGCCTTCAGTGGCAGCATAAAAATTACTTGTGGTGCTTGCTTTGCAAGAAGTTCTTTTGTGTTTGTGACATCAGCTTTGTTTTATACAATTAAAGTATTACACGCTAGAATAATCTAAATTGCATCCACTAAATGGTGATGTAGTTCTTCTTCCTCCCCCCAATCCTTCCCCCCCAAAAGATGAATTTGTTTACTGATTGTATGTAGCTATTGACTACTGTTTAATGTGGCAAATCCCTTTTGCCTTGAGTAGTCTTGGAAAGAGAGTGCAGGTGAGGTTTTTTTATTTTTTTTGTGCCACTATTTGCTATGAAATTTGCTATTTCTAAAAATGTAGGAACTTTTTAACAAGCATAAAAAGTATCCAATAGTGGCACAAAGACAGCTACCCCGGCAACTCTTACCAGAGCCCGACTGCAGCTAGACCAGAAGCTAGAGCTGAGTTGGGGTAAGAGCCATGTGGGCAGCTGTGGGGAGCCACAGACCCTCCACCTACCCTGGGCAGGAGGTCTGGGGGGGCAGGGACATGGGGAGGCTGTGGCTTGACTGTGGGCTGGGCCTAAGGGGAAGAGGAACGCTGGGGCCTAGCCCTCCCCGACTTCAGACAGAATCTGTCGCCCCTGATAAGGCACATTTGCTTTACGGTTCTGATGTCACTAATCAATATAGGTATTCAAATGGAAAGTCTTGATAAATTTACCAGACACTGTCTAGCTGAAGGAGTAAATGCATGAGCTACTGGCTAATAAACATGTATGATAAGGAGACAAGTGAGATCCATGGAGACAGTACTATTAACCAGAGGCCCATTCTGTGAATTGGGAGGGTGTTGACGTTCCTACAATGGAGTTGTCAATGTACATTGGTATAGGAATCCATTTTTCCCATTCTCCTCAGGTTTGTAAGTACCAGATCACAGGAAAGTCCTCTTGCTGTTGGAAGAGCAGTTGTTGTTTTTTTTCTGAAACCTAGCTGCTGGATAAGAAGAGTTAGGGTTACATTGTCTCTATCTTATCCTTTTTGTCCTACGCTTGGATTTTTCGGCTGTTTCTCTGTGAATATTGTTGGTGCATGCTTGTGTTGCTGCTTGCAGCTTTTGCTGACCTTAGCAGAATAATGCTGACGTGATCGTAACAGGGTTTTGTAATTTTACCATCCTTTTCTTAATTTCATTTTGCTGCTTCCTGGGTAATCATGAGAAACCATAGTCCTTCAGAAAACTCAGGAAGATTGCACAGCATGCGTTCACATCTGGATGGTTATCTTTGCAACTAGTAGTGGCTGTACACAAGCTGTTTTTAAAGGTAAATTTTAAATTTGGCCTAAATTGATGGGCTAACCCCCAACTCACCCGGAAAGCTTCCTACTCCATGGTAGTGAGGTTGAGGTTTAAATCTTTGCTTTTAAAAGAAGTCACAATTCTTTCTTCTGTTTTGGAACAGCATAATTATGTGGACTGGCCCTTTTAGTATATGCAAATATAGAACAGAAACAATCACTCTGTAACACATAAATGAACAATCCAGTATGTTAGCAAGAAAAGGCATTTATAATTTTTTGGGTGGGTGCAGAAGAAGAATATTTGTATGATTACAGGATTTGAATTATTAAATCAGCAGCAGAGGTACAGCTTAAAATTATTGCTGAAGTCTTTATATTCCTAGTAAAGAAGTTTGCTTTGCAAATATTTGTTGCAATTGGGGTGGAATCCAGATGGAAGTTGCATCTCTCAGCAGAACTGAGACAGGATGGTTTGTGGGAATACAAGATGGCACTGTAGGCTGCTGCTGGTGGGGGATGTTGTAATAATATCAGCAATACTGTATTGAAAGTTGGAAACTGGTAACTAAAAACACATTGTAGGGAACAGTTGATTTTAATGGCATGAAAAACATTTTTTTGAATGTTAGTAATCAGCAAACCACAAAACAAAATGATCTTGTGATCAGAGTTCTGATTTTTCACTAGGAGCTACAATCTAGTCAAAGATAATCTGGCTTGTCTTCAATGTGCAATTTTTTTTAGCCTTATTGCATATAGGTTTTCAGAAAGGAAAATATGTACCATTAATTAACATGACAGAATGGGAATTAGCAACATTATGTGTGTCAGAACTTCCCGTTTCAGAATAACACCATTTCAGTCTGCAGGAAATAATTCTGTGAAAGCAAGTCTTTCAAAAAGTATTGGTATTTATTTATCAGTGTATTGGTACACAGAATTTGACCTATTTTTATTGCTTTTTAACAACTATTATACTTTTATCCTTTTGGATTTTTACCAAGGGTGGTCAATTGTAGTTCAAAATGTACTTCTATTCTAACTACTGAACAGTGGAGCTTTCGTGCAAAACGGCAGGGAGATAAACTGAGGTGGACAGAATTGCTTCTGTCTTTAAACTTCTATAATCCTTTTGTTTCATGTTCATTTAGGATAGAACACTTCTGTATGTAAAGGTAATTATGATACTGTGGACAGGAAGTGAGTGTTAACAAAATGGAAAGATTTGGACTATAAAGAGTAGTATTTGAGGTGAGCCAAATTGGTGTGGAAAAATAAACTTCTAAAGAAACAGAAATTCACTTTAACAGTTTTATTCTGTACTGCCAAAATACCTTCTATTGAATCTACTTTTTGAAGGATAGAATTAGACACATCTGGGTAAATTCTTCCAAGTTGCACAGGTTTTGAGCATCCTCAAAACTTGACCTCTTTCTCTAACCTATTCTTTCAGTTTTGAAAATGTGTTGGAAAGCACAATGTATTCTGTTTTCTCTGTCTATGAAATTGGCTAAGATGGCAAATTGTTAAATAGTGGAACAGTTTTTTTAATTGAACTATTGCATATGAGTACAAATTAATTCTCTTCCAGTATGTGAAAACGTTTAGTGAAAATTGCTAGGAAGTGGGCTAAAACTAGTTGGATGAAATTCTGGTTCCATTGAAGTCAATGAAAATATTACATAGACTTCAGTGAAGCCAGAATTTCACCCAGTAATTTCCAAAACCTGCCAGTAGAGAGAGGCAGGCATGTGCTCCCTAAATAGCACAGTTCCTCTGGCATACTCGAGAACGATTTGATTTTCAGGCGGGACAGAACCTCAATTTTTCCAGGAACGAAGGACAAACCTTGGCCCATAGATGGAAATTGACTGATTATGTGGAAAAACACAAACTGAAACTAAAGCAAAGAATGCCACAAATGGAAACCAGTGACTGAAATAAGGGCCCAACTGCAAAAGAAATTTGAAGAATGATGATGGAAGAGACCCTTTTCCAGGACCTTCTTGAAAATGCTGACGTTAAGTTATAGTGCTTATACACATCCAGTCCTTATTAAAATAAAGTATCAAATGCACAAAGGTAGACAAGAATGCAGTAAAATAGAACCTCGGGAATAGAGGTTGTTCATAACTCCGAAATATTTGCAGCTCTGAACAAAATGTTATGGTGGTTCTTTCAAAAGTTTACAACTGAACATTAACTTAATTCAGCTTTAAAGCTTCACTAAGTGGAAGAAAAATGCTTTCCCCTTTTTTAGTGGTTTATGTTTAATGCAGTATTGAAGTGTATTTGTGGGTTTTTTTTAAATCTCTGCTGCTGCTGCCTGATTGTGCATTTTCCAAATGAGGTGATCCGTTTATAACTCTGGTGTTTGTCTGAGGTTCTACTGTAATGTGAAGGACAAAAACATGCCAATGTTAGGTTTTCTCCACCACAAGTCTTTTGTTTTTCTTAAAATGTTTCTTGTTCACTCTTCATAGTACGTATGAAAATGAATTCTGAGCATTTGTGAGCAAGAAATAATTCCTGTTGCCTTCCTGGAGATTTTTGCTGCATGTTAGTATGTGTGAATGTGAATAGTGACATTTATGCAAAGAGGATTGCTGTGATGTCTGTCTCTCTTTCATAAAATAACAAACTGCAGGAAAAGTCTGTATGTTTTTGTACACATTTGTATAGTGGAGATGCAGTTTTGAGTATGAATATTTTTGTTTTAATAGGAAATAATGGATGATAAGTGAAAAAGAGTTAACTTAAAATCAAAACAAACATATATGTAATGGATAATGGCAGGATTCAAGTGGTAAAAAGAAACAGAAGTTGCTTCCAGATGACACTAACAGCATAAAGTGAGACTTTTTTGGGTGGCAGGGACTGTCTTTCTGCAAGGGTGCTACTAACCCCCACCCCCAGGTCCCACCCCTTAACTAAGCCCCTCTGTTCCTGTCCCCTGACTGTCCCCTCCCGAGACCTCCACCCTACCTGCTCCCCCAGGATCCCACCTCCTTTCCAAGCCCCTCTGCTCCCTGTCCTCTGACTTACCCGACCCCTATCCACCCTGCCCCACCCCAACAGACCTGTAGCACTCCCATGCCCTATCCAACCTCTGCCTCCCCCCCCCCCCCCCGAACTCCACCCTATCCAAAAGCCCCTTGTCTCCTGACTGCCCCCCAGGACTCCCTACCCCTTATGCAACTCCCCAGCCTCTTTACCACTCTGCCCTGCCCCCCAGGGTGCTGCCTGAGTGGTGTGCTGAGGCTCCGGGAGAGCGGGAAAGATGGAGGAGTGGCCTGGAAGCAGCCTCCCCCGTTGGGAGCTCAGACAAGCCGATCAGCCCGCGAGCCATAGTTTGCCCACCCTTGTACTAGAGTATAAATAATGATAAATAAAAGACACAGGACACATTGGGTAATAATAGCATGGGAGTTAATTCATCTGCGGTGTAATGTTCAATCTTTATTAAAATGTGGTTTAATTTAAAAAATTTTTGTCTGAAAAAGTGTAGGTGATCTAAAGCTGCAGGCCAGAGTGTAGACTTAGTGCCTCATCGAAGTATCATTTTAATGAAAAAGGTGTTGGTGGACTTACTTCTTCCTGCTAACTGATCTGTAGGTCAGCATGGTTGCTATTGGAGCTGTCCTCTGCTTGCTGTCCCAGTCAGAGGTCAAGTGGTGTGATGATGATACAGCATAGTAACTTGCTACTACAGAAATGGTGGAGCTACTATGCTTAAGTAAAGACTCTGCAAAAACTGAGCCTGACTTCAAATATGAAGCCTTACCGAAGAGCACCAGTTTGTTAATGTTTTTATATTGGTGTTTGCCCACATTTTGTGCAAAAATAATGAGATGAGGATAATTCCCTAAAAGCTTATTTTTTGTGTGTAAAATTTTTACATTATTTGACTTCTACAATAATGTAATTTAAAATTCTCAAGCCAAGTTTGTAGTACTCTAATCAAGGGGGGTTAAAAACAAAATATATACTACTTTATATAGTTCTTTATAACATCTTTGTCTTTTGCATCATTAAGAAAAGTGTTTCTGTAATGTTAATTAGCTAGAAACTGCTGTTTTCAGTGTGCTTTAATTACTGTATGTTACTTGATTATATGTTATGAAATAAACTTAAGGTTATTCTAGATTGTTAAACAGAGTAGTTATATCTTAGCTCACTGTTTAGGATCAGGCTTTTGAGGATATGGTAGGGGAAGCTCAAGAAACAAAATGGCTAAATTAAGGCAGAAGTCTGACTTGATACATGAACACTTAAATTATAGACTGAATTTAACATTTTCATTTGTAACTGATATGAATAAAACAAAATACTGAGCACATATTTGTAACCGTGTTTACATATAATCACATAATAGCTAATGAAAATTGTGATTTTTCAAATAAGTGTAAATTTTATCAGTAGACATTTGACAGTTCAATTCTGCATCATACAATATCACTGAGAAATGTCTCAAGGATTTTTAAAAAATTCTGTATCCTCAGTTTTATTCAGTAATAGCTATAATACTGGTAGATAATTCATTTGTGTATCTGCAGGCCTCCATACCTGATTCAGCACTGTTGTATTGATTGTTGTAACTTTTAAGAACCTTTTTTGATAAAATTAATCTATTATTCATAGTTTTATATCTTGTATTAAAGTTTTGACTAACAATGCTGAACAGAAAGTTGTGGTTAATGTTCGTGTAGCTGCCTGCCTTTTAATTGTTAAAAATCAAGATAAGTTTCATCTGCATGAGATAAAACAGCAGTTAATATATGGATTTGAATATCCTTCACAATGAAATTAAAAAATTGGAATTATATTGTGAACCAAACTTTTTTTATAATGTGAAATACTATCTATAATTACTTTGGCTCCTTTTATGGGAATATTTTAAAGACTTTATACTGGCTGTTGAGGTAACCAACATTGAAAACCACTAGCTGTTTTAATATTCTTTTCATATAATTGTCTTCAACTCTGGTCTTTGCAGGAGATGGTACTTTAACTACCCAAGAGATTTTCCTTGATGTCTTTTTCTGAGATTCTAGTGGTTTCATTTTAGCAATCAGATGTGGCCATAAACAAACAGATTACATTTTCAGTTGATACATAACTTTTTCATTTGCTAGCTTGATCCCTAGTTAAATTTTGTGGTCATATTTACATACTTTTTCTCCTTAGATCTCAGACAAGTTTAATATAAGAAGCTGTTAGCTCTGATCATGAACTGACTTTGAAAGAAGAGGAAAATATATGGAGAGAAACATTTCTGTATTATGAAAGCTTTTTCCCTGAAGACATTGATCCTTTTTTTACAGGAAAGTTTTAAAAACAGATGTTAAAATATGGTCATTATAATTATTATTTGTCAATATAATACCATTGCATAAATCGTTGAATCAGTGGCTGTTCAAGGTCTTTAGATTTGTTTTTAAACTTCTCTTTAAAAATTGTTATAAACACTTTAACAAAGGAAAATGATAAATAAAGCTCAACAGAAATATATTCAATATAGATTCCAAAAAGAAAAAAGCCATTTTAGGTTTGTTTTCATTGTCCTAATAAAAATTTGGTATTTCAAATGCTGTTCTGTTGTAGGGCCTAAATTGGGGTAATGAATGCAGTTAATTTGAGAACTGCATATTGCAAGAACTGAGCAAACACTTTTTCTCTGTGAAAAAACTATCTTCCAAAAAAGTAAAATAACTTAAAATATTTCTTGCTAGTGCAAATATAAAAAAAAGTTACATTTTGTAAAATTATCTTAATTTCCCAATTAGTGTTATGTTTTGGGGCTGAGGTTTGTTTCATTAAGTGATCGAACTTATTGCAGTTCATCATGGGTTTAGTATGAAGGCCTCTGGGCATTTTCAAGTGACTAAACATTTTACTTGTGTTACTGTTGGTCTTGTTAATTACTAGGGGTGAGTGTTTATAATTATTGTAAATGTCTTTTCTTCTGCACTTTAAAATCATCTGAGTGTTGACAAGTTTCAGTTAAAGGTTTTTCAGTGAATGCATTTTCCTGCTTTATATTCTGGGTTGGAAGCAATAAGAATTAAGTATTTACTTAAGTTCTGTTAGTATTAACAGGCATTTAGGAAAAAAATTATCTTGAAAATGTCTTAAAATATGAATTTTGCCAAATTCTTATTAACAGTAGGCAGTTTGTTTAAGTTGAATCAAGCTTGCAGTTAAATGTGTATATAGAATTAATCAAATTGGGATATTAGACTAAAAGAGTTTTAAGTTAAAGCTTTCTGCACATGATAGTCTTCATAATTATTTCAATGGTTGAGTGCAACATTTGAGAAGAAAAATCTTACTGTAATTCCCAAACTGTTAGGGAAATGGGTTGCATCCTCAACAGCAACAAAATAAATAGAATCATTCAAATAGAGATTGTCTTCAAGATCTTAGCCAGTGCTATAGTTTATAATTTAACTGGCAGTTATGATCTTGCTGATTGAATTTATTAGAACATGCCTGAAAAATGACTGATCCAATTTCACTTATTTAGTGTTACAAAACTGACTTATGAAGAAGTTAATTGCAATTTACTTCCATAGGTTCTTGAGCCATTGCAGAGAACAACAGTAAAACTGGATTTATACTGATTTTTAAGAAGCAGATATTTGTTGAAAAGCAAAGTGGGAGTGCAAAGATCCATGTCAATATTCAGAATTCATATTTTCCTTGAATGGATGGTTGTGATAAAAAATGGTACATGTGGTGTGTTTTCATTGCCTGTTGAAAGACTTTCATGCAGTTAAAATAAGCATTTTGATGGTGGTTGAATTAAGAGTTTTTGTCAGTCTCTTCTCATCATGGATGATTAAACTAAAACGTCTGCTTGTCTTGACTTGAGATCACCACAGCTTCAGATAACATGCTTTGTGATTGAAGGTCGAAATATTTTGAATTCTAATAGGCTGCCAGATGAATTGCTTGAAATAGACTGTAAAATTTCAAGGCTTCCTTTTCCATCTGCTGTGAAAAGAACCATTGGGAATGGTTGAGCTTGATGATCATAGAATTACTGGATGGTGATTCTAAAACCCTCAAAGGGAAGTTGCTATGGAGATCTAGTTCCAAACTGTGAAATGATTCACCTTTGAAAGGCTTCAGGGTCTGAGAAGCTGAAC
Organism: Dermatemys mawii; assembly: GCA_007922305.1. NCBI lineage: Eukaryota > Metazoa > Chordata > Testudines > Dermatemydidae > Dermatemys > Dermatemys mawii. Next base: position 21,724,070 of record ML677340.1, read on the forward strand.
ACATCATTGTTCAGGTGGTCATTGGTTAGGAAATTGCTGGTGCCTGTGTAATCAGCACTCCTGTGGTAGTTAACGATCTAAAAAGGTTTGTTCTGAATGATGTGGGACAACAGCAATGTGCATAAAATGGCTTCTCTCAATCATAGTTTGCTCAGTCTGGTGCTTGTAAAAATACAGTGAACTAAATGTAGCAAAATGAACTGCTTCATTGAGGAAGTCTTTTTAAAACAAAATTTTGCTTCGTGATGGATTTGACATCTAAAGTAAAAGGAGAAAAATCGTTTCAGTTTAAAAAGCTGTGGTTAGGTACTGCAAAAGTATTATATTCTTTTAACTTTTTTATTTTTTCAAGGAGTAGGAGGATGGGGATTGTGTATTCATGTTTGTTTGTGAAGGTTAAAGGACTAGCACTGTTGGAAGCTGAAGATTCCCATTGAATCAGTGCTCAGGAACACTGTAAGTAGCCTAGATACATTTTACTTATTTTGGCCCTCAGAAGATTTTTGGGCCTACCGGAAGCTGTGCTTACAAATGTCCTGGACATCGAGGTTTCAAGTAAAATCAAAGGATGTGTTTTCTTTGATACCTTGTGGCATATTATGTGTTTGGGAGAAAATGAAACTACTGAAATTGTTTACATAGATGTGCACAATTAATATATTTTGTGAACTACTGCCAATAATTTGGCCAAAGAAGAGTTAATAATTTACTTGAAAATTATTTATGTACTTGACCAGTGTGACCAGTCTGTGCTGTTTCAAAGTATTGCTGGGTGTGGTCAGCAATTACCCCTACATCAGAAAATTTTCAGAGGTATGATTGTTAGTACCACATAATGTAGTTTATGTAAAAATTCTTGAATATGGTAGTTGAGTATATAATAATATTGCTGACCTAAGTGCTATTAATAGGATCAGGCAAAGATGACACTTGTGACTACTAGATGGTGCCAGATAGTTACAAAATGCAACTGAACATCATTTCAGAATATATTTATTCTTGAAGTTAAATACTATTTAAAAATCAGCACAATTGAGATCGAGATTTTACCTCATTCAGAGAATATGCTGGAAGAGTAATTACTATCTGTGTACTAGGCAGTCAACCAATTTTGAAAGAATAACCTGTGTTTTATAAGGGAAAAGGTTAGCATTCAATGTCTAAAAGAAAATACCCCCCAAATTTCTCTAAAGATAACTTTTATGGAATTACCCTTTATTTTGATTTCTAAGGACATTGCCTGAAAACAGAATACTTATGGTTTAAGATTTCACCTGTTTCTGGTGGATCCTTCATTTGAGGGTCTCAGAAATGACATCACAATTGACTGAATGGTGGTAACTGTATGTGATGAATAAATAGCAGGAGCAAACAATTACTTAACTCTCAGCTCCCTTCTTTATAAATGTATTCAGTAGTAAAAAAGAAGCAGAACTCTTCTATGTATTCTTGTTCAGACTTCCATAAAAGATCAGCAAGTAATATAATTTAATGTTGTTAATCCTGTTGAGATTTACAAGTGATTATATTCTGAAAGAAACACCTACTACTTTTACTATGAATGAATTATATATGTAATATTTATATACTATATATATAGTGTATGTGTAAATCTCACTAGGATTAATAAATAGTTAATTACTGTAACCAAAATGTTACAGAGTAGCCTTTACCAAATATCCCCTCAAAAGGTCTGATGGCCTGGAATGCCAAGAAGCAAGGTGTGGGATCATGAATGGCATGCAGTAGCACCAGTCAAACTAATCATACATTTTTTAGCATTGAACACTGTGGGTCTTGCTTTGTATTTTATGTTTACCTGGACTAACTTCCATAGTGCTCAGAATTAGAAGATGTTCAAAGGAGAATCTTGAAATTGCATAAATATACAAAATACTGATAGTAATAACAGAACAGTGAAGCCAGTTAGAAAAAATCTTTTAAATACTATTTTTGTTTTAAGAATTCCAATGCTATTTTTCTCATTGTAAAACAGTATATAGCCAGTATTTTTATGTGTACTGGGTTGGACAATCCAATGTTTGATATTTGTATAAAGTATTGAAAGACTAAGTTGGATCAATAATTATTATAGTTTGTTACCATTAACAGAAACAAGATATTTCTCAAAATATTTTAAAATTTAAATAGTTGTTAAAATAATCTTTTGTAAGCTGAAAACTTTTCTCTTCTGAATTTCTTAAATTTTGCAGTGAGGGCTGCTTCAGTTCAGGTGTTTAAGATTACAGTTAATTTTCTCTTTGTTGGTTTGTGCATGTTGTTTACATCCTATGCTTCAGCAGACAAGGAGTTTTGTCAGATATCTTTAAATGTTTTCTGCCCTAGTCGTAATATGGAGACTGCACTGTTGTCACTAATTGATGATCTAGCAATACATGAAGATCAGCTGTACATGCTTTCTTTCAGATCATTCAACAGCCTTCAATACTATTGACCATACATTATTTTTGACTTGATCCTGGCCCAGAGTAGGGAGTGTATAAAGATTATTAGCAAATGATTTTATCTTTTCCTCACAGAAATCCAGGTGGGTGGGTTTTGGATAGTTACTTATCCAATCTGAGGAGTTTCACTTTTAGTATTCCAGAGAGTTCTGTAGTCCCTGTCTTGTTTACCATGTAATTTTTATTAGTACTGATTTTCATTACAGTATCAACAGAGGCCCCAATCAGGATCCTTCCCCATTGTGCTTGGCACTGTCTATAATTGAAATAAAAAAGCTTGCAGCCTAAATAGGGACAGACAACAGGTGGATGTAAAAAAATAAAGGGAGGGAGGAGGAGGATGACAAAGGTGAAAGTAATAAGAACCCAAAGTTGTACAGTTTGAAGTCTTCATAGTTTTGTTTTCAAACAAATGAATGTGAATCACTACAGCTGCTTATATCATGGAACTACTGGGGATAATTTATTTGGGTTTCCTTGTCACTGGTATGTAGATGACAGTTTCATATCTCAGACATTTTCACTGGCACAATACTTATATCTGTGTTTCATGGAAGTCCTGTGATGATTCCTCTTGGTGTCTAGGACTTGTCACTATTGTTTGTCTTTGTCACTTCCAGATTGGACCTTTCTTTGGAAATCACTTCGAGGCTTCAGCTGATTCATAGCATGGTAGACTGGCTGATTAGAGGAATTAACCTAAGCAGCTCTTTATACAAGAGATCCATAGACTAGATCTGGCATCCTGTTCCTTCCCAGATGTGGTAATTTCTAGAGCCCTGTATGGTACAGGTTCTATGGGAAATGCCTTATTTTGTGCCCTCCATATGTTCATTGAAATTAGTTTATGATCTCTGACCCAAAGAGTTTATCTTTTTGTTTGTGTTTCTGCAATGTTGAGGCTATCACAGTACAAATAATAATAATGGATTACAGTACACTGCTTTTGAATAGAGAACAAGAACAAGCAGTCCGTAAACATCCAGTCAGTGACTCCAAAAGATGCTCAATGCATCAGAAAATCATGCTTCTTATTTACGTTCCTAATTAAGAGATGCCTCATTTCAAGCATGCAAGATTGCAAATTACAAATTATGGCCTATCTGGCTACATATTTATGTGCCCTTTGCTTGTAGTATCTAGGCTCCATATACATAACTAAAAACAATACATCCGATACCAAAGGACTTTTGGAAAGGACTGAAAATAAGGCCTCTGTTTCTAAGAATAGACAAAGCATTAATTATCAGAATGGAATAAACGTTATAGGTCCCACTCCTCCCTTTCTCCTCCTCCCTTCTTTCTGGGGCTTAAAGGAAGAATCTCAGATCTTTTTGTCTCTTACTAGCAAATTTCCTAAGGAAGCATTCTTTAGATTTTTCAATACTAGCCTTTCTAGGTCCTCCGAGAGAGGAGACATCTAGCCCTGTGTGAAAATTAAGATGTGAAGACAGATGCTAGCAATAATTCAGAGGGGATACTGCATACTGTTCACATAGCTTTCCCTCATATCTAGGAAAATATCACCTTGCTCTTATGACATAGATACAAGGCTCAAAAGTACAAATAGTTTTTTTCCCCCTGCAGATGGGAGTGAAAGTCTTGTAATCAGAGTATGAGAATTGTATCTAATTTATTTTATTGCCCAGAGGAAGTCAGGAGAGGACTTGACTGTTAATGGTTTTAAAAACATATAACCAGTTTTCAAAGAAGACCAGATCAAAATTCATGATCTCTCTAAAACAGGTTATGTACACTGATGGATCATCAAAATGCTTCCTTCTGCAAACTGTCATTCATAAATACCTAAGCTTTGTACCAAAATCCCAGTGTTTTCAGTATTACATTGCACCTTTAATCTTGCCACATACCTAAGAAAGTTAACCAAAATTAGGTTGGTGTTAGTAGTAGCCATCAGGAAAAAACTATATCAATAATCTGCTATCTGGATATGTGGCTAATATGAGATTCATCGCTTTCATCATCAATAACAGCAGTATGAGCTGCCTGAAATTTATTCTAGGACCTAGGGCTATTGACTGATCAAACACAATAACTCTTTAACTCAGTCAGGAGATGAGTCACCTGGGATGCATTTCTATAGTGACAAAAGGAAGGTCTTTCTGGCTGCTGAAGAAGTAAGCAAAATAAATCGAGAGAGAAACAAGAATACTTACCTCCTGAAAATGAGACGAGAGCTCCTTGGTCTTCTCTTTTTTCTGCTTAGAAATTGTGCTGTGGGCCTGGTTACTTTCCAGAGTTCCCTTGCTGCTCCAGGGGAGAAGGCTGTGTTTTCGAAGAATTTGGACAGTTTGCTTTTCTAGGGAATTCTGCATTTCTCTGAAGTTATGTTTGTGGGATTTCTGCCTTCTCAGAAAAGTAACATTATTACAGAATGGGCAATACTCATGATATATTGTGCTTAGTCATCCCACCACATCACCAATATTCTGTGGCACTTGATAAGGTCAGTGTCACATCTTAACATAAATATCCTAGAAAAGAGAGTGCCCAGAAGTCCCCCGCCCCAAAAAACCCCAAGATTTGGTGGACAGTGCAGTGATAGCATATCCAGTAAACAATCCAGGAGAGTTGTAATGGGCTTGTGGGTTTGGAAGTACAGAGGGCTCTAAGATTCATTTCTTCTGTCTTGAGATAATTACCCCTAACTGGCAAGAGCAGTTTGATAACAAATCTCAGCAGATAGAAGATTCTGCCAGTGGAGTGATGACTACTTCCAATTGTGGGAGTAACAAGATAGCATGTTCCAGACATATGTTGCAACAGGTATCAATCACCGATGCTTGTCATGCAGATACAAGTGTCCATTCCCTGAAGCAGTATTTGTAGGTGTGTTCTTTGTTCCCTTGGACTGCTTTCTTGGTTAAGCCTTTCCCTCTGCTAAAATAGATGTATTAGCAGCAGAATTATGTTCTCTTCCTCTGGATTCCCATATGACTTTAAACGAACATCTCTCCCTCTGTTTTTCTGTCTATAAAATGGAGGTTATCACTCATCTTTATGAAGTTTTTTAAGATTGTTGGTTAAAAGTTCCTCTTACGTTAAATGAAAAGTGTTTTTATATAAGTTGGTTCATACATACAGGAATTAGATGGTATATTCTTTATAATACTTTTAAATCAGGTATTGCTGCTATTGTCTTGTTTTTATCTTGCATGTGTTCTCCCTATACATTAGTTAATACACAAGCAGATTTTGCCCCTTTTATAGAATAGTTGTCAAAAGATTGATTTGTGTGGAAGTGTGCAGTTTTTCTCTTTGGTGCTAGAACTTGTTTCTTCTTACCCTTACTGCAGTGCTACTGGACATCCAATTCATGACTTGCCTCGTAATAGATAAGCATCTACTTTCCACATGCTCCCTGTGTGTATGTGTATCACATTGCTTGAACAAAGTATATTAGGTGCAGAGTAATTAACAACGCAGCTCAGATTCTGAACTACTTTTTCATTATTTAAAAATCAAGGCTAAACTTAATAAAAACAAGTGTTTTGAATGGAAATTAAAATCTTCTCTCACAGTTACTACAGTCTGAGTAAAACAAAATAATTATTGCCAAAGTCACTGAGTGCTTGCATTCAAAATAAATTTATACATATTATTTAAAAAAATCTAGTTAACTTTAAAATATGTAAGTTTTCTTGTCATTTAGGGTTCTGTGAAGCTGATCATCAAGAGGGTTGCAAATCATTGGCAGTTTCTATTTTCAGAGTTCCACATCCCAGAGTAATTTGCTTTAATTTCACCCAATTTAACCTATACTTCACACCATCACCATTCAGCTTTAATAGCTATGTTCTATGCATAAGAAAAGCAGATAAATGTCCACAATTAGACTGCAAATGATTACAACTAGTTAGGGCCTTATGAAGACAAAACTTAAAGGTCCGTGGCATTAAACAAAGCCGCAAAAGACATCTGAAAAATTTTCTCCACAAGCCAAATCTACCAGGGTATTTTATTTACTATTTTTAACATTATTTTACTTATGTTTAAGATATTAAGTATGCCTTCTTTAACTGAAAAATATTCTTCCTTAAAGAATATTAGATCTCAGTTTACGATTGATGGATTTTTTTTAATAAACTAACGTCCTCTTAAAGAAGATTTAGTATATCTGCCCCTTGCATTTGTAGGTATTTATTAACATATGCAGCATTTTAAGACATTTTTTGGTATGTTTATCCAGTAGCATTTTTTTGCCAATAAAGTATATTTTGTATATAAAGTCTGTGTAGTAAAATTCAGTATCTTCAAAGTTTAGCACTTTTTCTAATGCTTAGTGTAACATCACCAAAATAGTTAAGGGTGTCAGTTACCATTTCAAATCCCCCCCACCCCCCAGTTCTCAAGACAATGGCATGCGAGATCTTCAGTCTGGAGACATTTATACATATTTTTAATTGATATGTGATTCAAGTTTTGTTTTGTGCATTTCTTTCTGTTGCTCACTGGAACATCCAATTTTTACTTTTTAAAAAAATGTGACAAGTCACAGCATTGTTTTATTTGGTGAATAGAGAGAGAGACATTATAATTATTAATTCAGGGTCCATACCAATGTACATGGGGTGTGCATGTTTTTACATACACACAAACACACACAAAAAACTCTTGCTTGTAAATGGCAACTGGTTTAATAACATTTGTTGAATATTTGATGGAGAGGAGCAAGTATCAACTACATTTCCTTACTGCTGGTCTTGAAAGTCAGAAGTATCAATTTTTCTCTTACCATTTCTTTACAAGTTTAAGTAGGTTAACTTTTTCCCTAAGAAAAATATGATAAACCCTAAATTTATATAGATAATTTGATACATTTCAGTTTCTGATCAGTAGGAATACTTATTTATTATGCATTGTATAGCCTATGCACTTCTTCAGATACTTATCCTGTTAATAAATACAGGTAGTAAAATATTTTATGTTGTATTAACTTGATTGTAAATGTAATCTCATGTCAAATAGTAACTTATTCACCTTTTTTAAATTAAAGACAAGGATAATAACAAGAAGAAAAACATGAAGCAGCAGATAGTGTAAAAGATCCCTGTGAATTAATCTTCAAGACTCTTATTAATTGTACCTAATTGCATTCAGAATCAAAATATTGAAAAATAATTGCAAATATATTTTTATTTTTTACATCTATCTGTGCTGCAGAGTGGTCTGTGGTAGAGTCAATAAAGCTTATGCTATAGGCAGCTTCATATTTGTATCAAACTAGTTTCATATGCTATATCATAAAACTTTCAGTCCAATCAGCAGCTACATTTAAATACTGCAAATTGTAGCAGCAAAACAATAATTCTGCTGATTAGCCCCTTTCCATTTCTTGTAAGTGAACTGTTTATGCTGTTGAGTACCTTTTGAAAAAAGAAAAAGCCAAAACAGCCTTGATTAGTCAAGGAGTAATTGGATGACTTGATTTTAGCAAGAGAATGAATTGGTTGATGATAGCCTGTAACTAAGTGTAGTGGTTCTGTTCAGATGAATACATAACATACCGTCATCAGATCTTGACAGGTATAACATAAGCATTGCAAAAATCTCCAGAGGTTTAGAGGTAAATTTTGTCTCAAGGAATTTTGAAGCAGATTCTTGAAAGAAGTGGAAGAAAAATGTGTGCGTTGTTTGGGTGCTATTTAACAGATGCCTCCTTTTAGTACCGTATTATGTGCATATTTATCTTTTGTTACTTTACACATTTGTGCCTGTGTAGGTAAGAAATTTACTTTAATAAAATGTTGGTTTCTGTGCCCTCATTGCTATCAGTAACTAACAAATGGGTAGCTCCTCCTCCTTTTCTTTAACTGACAAGTCAGCAATCAGTGAAAATGTTCAGTTTTGTGTTCCTTTGAGCAGCCAGGCCATTTCCCCCTCTTTTTTTTTGCCCCAGTTTCTGCAGCCTCACTTGAAGAGCAAAGCAACAGAAACAGACATCACTCACTGATTTTTACAGTACAGATTTTTAAAGCTTTTCTTCCTCCCAGAATTATATTTCAACTCTTGAAAAATGACTACCATTGTAAGGTGGATTTCCCAAAGGACTTGCAGGTGCATGGAAGAGTTCCTTCTTCTACACTGCTTTTGGCTACAGATGAAGGATCAAGACTCCTTCCCTGCTAGCCCACATAGTCTACGAAATGCAGAAAGCCCAAGGCAAATCTTTCCTTGAAATAGAACCTTGAGATTCGGGCCATTGGCAACAGGAGAAGAAACTAGATTTAGCAGGGATTAATTTCCAGACTCCTCCCTTTCCATCAGTTTCACGTTAGGTCAGTAGTATTTTGCCCTGTGATAATTTTGACTCAGTCAGATGGTTCCATTAAACTCAGTGCTTCTTGCTCATGTGTCGACTCCCAAAGATTCTTCGACTTTCTGCTTTGATACCCTTATCTATAAACTACCAAGTGATTGTGGGGATTTGTCTCCAGACTTGTTTCCAGGAAGCCTGAGATTTCATCCTCCCATTTCTGTCCCCTCTTTCTCTTACATCAACAGATGTCAAGGCTACATCTTACTAGCCTGATTGAGTTCCTCTAGAGTTTTCCAGAAGAACTGTTTGAAAGAGTTGTTTGGGGGAATAGGAACCTCCATATTAAGAACATGGTTAAGGCACGTATAATACAACTGGTGAAAAAGGAAGTGAACTCCATCCTAAAACACCCCCCCCCCTTTTTTTTGAGGAATCCTTTTAATTTTTTCTTTCAGTAAAAAGATACCATGTTTGTATGAAGAAACTGAATGTGAGTGGCCTATACAAATTCTATAATTAATCATTATAAATTAGAAAAAAACAGGATGATTGGTTAGCTCCCTCCCAGATTAGCCTCTCTGTGACTGCATTTAGTTTTCACCCTTGCGCTGGGTTGAGCTTTCATGGACTCAACAGTGAGCCACTACTAAAGATTTTTTTTAAACTTTTCCACTAAACTTGCTTTCCATAGGATGCAGAATTCACCACTTTGCAAAGCAGTGGGAACAAATCATAGATGTCAGATGGATTCTTCCAGTGCTCCTCATTTGGCACTACCCATTTACAAGAATCTCCACTTATAAGGAAGTCTCCCATCCCCAAAGAGCTAGAAGAATAGGAGAGTAGGGAGAACAGTGGTGCTGTTCATTGACATCCTCATCAAGTTGAGGTGTTACTCTAATTACTGTATTATTTCTAATTCATTTATATGAAGGGTTAAAAAACAAACTCAGTATTAACTATTTTCAGGGAAGAGTAGACTGGTCAAAGTTTCTGAAATTCTTGTTTTTCCAGTTAACTTAGAATGATGCTGGTTCTTATTAAGTAAAAAACCTAACAAAAACCAAAATTGTGAAAAGTTCCATCACTTTTTACACATTCACAGTAATTTTTCTAAGATAGAAATTATTTTAAAATATCAAGTATCCTCTTTCTTTGCTTAGGTGGAGAAAAATGTTCTCTGTCCAACTCATTTTTATAATATCATTAACCTACAGAAGCTTTTTTGTGTGTGTGTGTGAGAGAGAGAGAGATCATCCCTATGTGTACTGCACTTTTGGTTGTGCATGCACCCAAAACCAGATAATTTTCTCTAGCAGTGTCTGTGTGGTCTGTGCATGCTTTTCCACTCTCCTGATGCTTCGGACCTATCGAATAAAAGGGGCTGCTGGATTGCAACCATCTTGGGTCCTTCTACTGCTCGTGGTCTAGGTTAGAGCTTCAGTGTTCACTCTGACTTCAAATCATTGATGTCAATAGTTTTTAAAAGTTTTTATAGTTGCCTAGGTCTTAGAATAGTTAGTTTAACAGAGTCTGGATTCTTATCTTGGAAACCCTCTTGGGAAGGAATCTGTTGCCACCTTCCTACTGCACCAATCCTCCATTGGTTGTGGGGAGTTTGCCAATGATACTTGACTTTAAAAACAGTGATATGTGCCATGAACAGGGCTACCTGGACCACCAATGGTGCTGAGCCAGGGGTTCCCTGTCTGGCTCCACGCGGCTCCCTGGAAGTGGTGACATCCTTCCCTCAGCTCCTAGGCAGAGGTGCGGCCAGGCAGGTCTGTGCGCTGTTTCCCCCCTCACCCTCACCTCAAGCACTGGCTTCGCAACTCCTGTTGGCTGGGAACCACAGACAATAGGAGCTGCGGGGGTGGTACCTGTGGACAGAGGCAGTGCATGGAGCTGTCTGGCCACACCTCCACCAAGGAGCTGAGGGAGGGATATGTCACCACTTCCAGGGAGCCCTCCAAGGTAAATACCACCCAGAGCCCCAACTCTGAGCCCCCTCTCAAGGTCAAACTCCTGCTGCTTCTGGGGGAAGGAGGGAAATTGGCCTGAGACTGCTGCAGCAGAGGCTGATGCAGCGGGCCTATCGGGCTGCTTGAGCTGCTCAGAAGGCCCCTGGGCCAACTGCACCAGCTGGTGCAACAGTCATAGAAGTCCCGGAAAGTCACAGAATCTGTGACTACCGTAACAAATTCTTAGCCTTAGCTATGAACCTTTCTAATCAGGGACGACAACACCTTTCTGTACTGTCTGGGGAAAGAGTATGTCCATTCCAGGTGCAGTGTCTGCATTTTGTTATTGAGTGTGATTAATCAGTCCAGACTATATTGGCTCTGTAGCTTCCTCATGGAAGAAGCCATGATGGTGGGAACAGTCTCTAAGTGTGTCAACGTAAAGAAGGTAGGAATGGCTCTTCTTTGGTCCTGGCGGCTCTAAAACATCCATTTCCCCCCCTCTGTCTCCAAGAGACTCTGGAGAACAGAGCCAGAGCAAACAGGGAAAGGAGGACATAAGGACAAGAAGGAAGGTTCCCTGTCAAGTACTCTAAAAAGATTTATAAGTTCCCATCTCAAACCAAGTCATCAGTAGACTCATATTCCAGAGCAGAACCGTTTAATGCCAGGAAGGACTTCAAAAGGGAAAACTGCAACACCCTTCGGTACTAGGGCTTCTCCTTTGGCACCAAAGCTCTCATCAGTGCTGCCACATCTGGCACTTTCTACGTCAGCGACCCAAGTTACAGAAACAACTCCATTTATTCTGGGTCACGACTTGACCTGGGAATTCCACTGTTACCAGAACCAAAGTCACCTCTCCTCTCCGGAGCTCAGCGTCCAGCACTGGGACTTCAGCTGGTATTGATATTGCTATTGTACCTATCTCCATACCTGTCCACAGGTAGGGGTTGAGTCTGACTGTCTCCAATATCATCAACTAAGAGACAGGTCACCACTTTCATCTCCAATACTAGAACTCATCCTCTGAATTGGAAGAGGACTACAGCAGAAACCCAGTTCTGAACTATGCCCTCAGAAACTCCTCAAGGGGATAGAGCCCAAATAGGACACTTCAGGGTTTCTTACCACTCCAGTATGAGAAAATATCACTCTTACATTCTCTGGTAACCTGCCCTCTGGAATCCTGTACCAAGGAGTTATGAGATCCCACAGTGGCAGTGTTGAGTCCCAGACAATGTGTGGGCTTAACACCCAGCACATTCACATTGTGGTAGAAGACACCCAAGCAGACCTAAGGTTCCCAGGATAGAAGAGGAACTTTCTCAGCCTTTTCAGTAAACACAAGTCCAGAAAAATGATGATGAACAACTGAGCAGTAATCTGCGCCTGTGAAATTGTCCTTTTCATTAAGCAAAGCAATGATTCCCAGAATGCCCTGATGATCTTAAAGCGTTTCAGGACTTATGTTAGAATGGCAGAATCACTTGGGATTCCCCTGGAAGAGGGCTAGAAAGCACCACCAAAACTGCTGGACATTTTGCATAGCTTGGGTCTGAGCAGAGTGTTGCTTTCTGTTAATGACGCCACCCTCAAACATAAGAGAGACCGTATTGGGTCAGACCAAAGGTCCATCTAGCACAGTATCCTGTCTACTGACAGTGGCCAATGCCAGGTGCCCCGGAGTGAGTGAACCTAACAGGTAATGATCAAGTGATCTCTCTCCTGCCATTCCTCACCCCCTTTGACAAACAGAGGCTAGGGACACCATTCCTTACCCATCCTGGCTAATAGCCATTAATGGACTTAACCTCCATGAATTTATCCAGTTCTCTTTTTAACCCTGTTATAGTCCTAGTCTTCACAGCCTCCTCAGGCAAGGAGTTCCATAGGTTGACTGTGCGCTATGTGAAGAAGAACTTCCTTTTATTTGTTTTAAACCTGATGCCCACGAATTTCATTCAAACCTGTTAGGGCTGTCTAGCAGACACCAACCAGTATCCCAAGTGGGCTGAAAAGAGGTATTTTGTATGTGCAAAAGGGTCAGACAATATATTTTTTTACCTGCCTCCCAACTCTGGTGTCTGTGGCCGCCAAGTGTAGCCAGCAGATATTCCAGATCTAGGCCTCATGAGAAGGAAGCAAACAGACTTTACTCCTTTGTCAGAAAAGTGCATTCCAAGGCATCTCTGCAGTTCCTGGTCTCAAAACTGCCAAACTCTGATGGCCAAGTATGATTTTACCATCTACCACAAGCTGGCTGGCTTTGCCAATAGGATGCCTCAGGATGCTAGAGACAAGTTCCAGGCCCTGATTGATGAAGGAAAACTGGTAATGAAATTGGTGCTTCAGACTGCTTGAGAAAGACAAAGTGGTGAGATTTACCCCACTGCTGTGATGATGGGATGCTCTTTATGGCTCTCCTTCTCAGAAGTCCTGAAGGAGGTTCAAACAAGAGTGGAGGAACATCCATTTGAGTGCAACACTCTATTCAGAGTCATGATGAATGACATTTCCACTCCTTGAAGGAGTCCCTTCACATTGTATCACTCAGTATTTACACACCTGCAATCAAAAGAAAACCCAGTGAGTCACAGTGTAGATGATGCCACATCTACCTTTTATCAGCAGTGGCAAAATGAACCACTATGTAAGCATCAGAGGAAGCAAAGAAAGGTATCCAAGGTCAACCACCTTCCACCTGTCAGTCATCACCACCGTTGAGACCATTGTTTTGACGGGACCCTTGAGAGCTCTCACCAGCTGTCCACCTGTATCTGCACAACCTTTCTGTTCTTCCTCTTCCCTCTGAAGGCTGACTTTCTCACTACTTGTCTGCCTGGACAGAAATCATTATTGACAGATGAGTATTAGAGGTTGTTTCCTTGGGGTACAAAATCCAGTTCTCTTCCCTTCACGACTCCCATTCCTCTTCCCCATCTCTCAAGTGTCGGGGATGACTTTCCCTGCAAAGAATGAGGCTAGTGGTCACTAGTATTTGAAAACACACTTTAATTAGAGCATGCAAGCATGGGTAGTTCGCAAGGAGCTACAAAGTACAGGAGCATCATGGTGACCTTTTATTAGAAAACATAATACATGGAATTGTAATACAATGAGGAGTCTTAACCTATCAGGTGCTAGTAATTTTTATTTATAACCAATCATTTTACAATTTAAGCTGTTCACGTGTACATTAGGCACCCTTCGGACACTAGTCACTTGACCAGAAGGGGGGGATGGTCCCCCCCACCTTTTCGCTCTATGGCCTTGTTTACATGTTCCATGTCTATCTCTATGTACAAATGCTAAGACTCTGCAAAATAACATTTTATTTTGTTAGGCAGAAAAGGCGTCTTTAGCTTAGGCTTCTAGAGGCAGTTTAACATTTGTTAATTAGTATGTATGTGTATCTGGCCTGTAACTAAAACATTCTACTATGCACATTCTCTTCTGGGAATAACAAGGGAATGAGTGAAAAGATAAAAGACAAACAGGGCAAACATCTTTGGTTCAGGTTTTTAGGCCTGTATTCAGCTAAACATAAAAACTAGCCTAGAAGTATATATTTTACCCCCCCCACAAGATAGTGGGAGGGACAATAGAACTAATACCTCCGACAGCAAGGGGAAAGCAGTCTATTTGAGGTTCCTTGTCATCCCAAAGAAGATAGGGGATGGAGGCCCATTTTGGACCTCAGGGAACTGAACAAATTAATGTAAAGTGCAGAATAGTGACCCTGTCGTCCTCTGTCCCATCATTAGATCCAGACTATTAGTTCATGACCCTTGATCTCAAAGATACCTACTTTAATGTAGACATTGAACAGTGTATTACTGAGATTTGTGGCCAGTCAGTAAAACTAGTGATACAGAATTTCTTTCCATTTAAGCTCTTAATGGCACTTAGAATGTTTACCAAGGTACTGTCAGTGGTAGCAGCAGCTCACTTTTGTTGGCAAGGAGTGATGTTTTACCCTTCCTTAACCAACTGGTTGCTGAAAGGACTATCTTACATGGAAACATGGGAAGTAACCAGTATGCTTCTACATCTATTCAAGAATTTGGGCATTGTAGTGAAGCTGGAGAAGTCCACCCTGGAACCCTTGTAATCCATAGAATTCACTGGGGTAAGTTGGATGCTGTTACAGTCACGGCTTGCTTACTGGTAGAGCCCTGCGCAGATACAAAATTTATATCCAGGGATGTAAATCTATGTCCGCAGAGCTGCAGAACTCTAGTAGCAACTTCAGTGGCAAAAGCAACAGCATGTCTGGCTGCTGCTCCCAAGAGCCAGCATACCACCCCCTTTGGCGCGGGCACCAGATTCACCAGCAGCTGTCCCTGGTCACACTAATGTGTGCAAGAGGCTCGCATACCTGGACAGGAGTCCCTTCCACTCAGCAGTCTGCGTCTCCTGTTAAGGAGCTTGCAAGCTGCTTGCACACTCTAGTGCAACCTGGCAAAGCTGCTGGTGTGCTTGCTGCCCACCCCATTGGATGGGGCTGGACCGGTACAACCACTCTGGAGAAGCTACTGGTGCGGGGTGCTGGCTCCAGGGAACAGAGGCCCGACATGCTGCTGCTTTCCCCACTGCGGTTCTCGGTAAAACCCTGCAGCCCCTTGGGTACAGATTTATATCCGCAGATGCAGATCAAAATTTTATATCCATGCCAGGCCTCTACTTACTGGAGGACTGCTTCCTCTCCATCACTCGACTCATTTAGGGAATCTGAGCCCCAGATCATCCGGATGATCTTGCCTGGCATTGTTGGGCCATATGACTGTGTACACTTATGTGACCCCATTAGTGAGACTCCACCTCAGATGTCTACAAGTATCGTCTATGTGCCAGGTAAGCAAAGCGTTAACCAGCTAGTCATGATTCCCCAAAGAATCTTAGCTCCCTTTTGCTGGGAGAACAGAAGTAAAGTTATGTGTTTGGGTACCATTCCATCTCCCTTCTTCTAACCAAGTCTTTGACCACAGATGCCTCCCTCTTAGGTTGGGGTGCATACATGGAGGGACAGGTTGTCCAAAGGTATGGTCCCCTCATGATTCTACACTTCATATCAATCTATTAGAGCTGAGAGCAGTCAGATTAGACTGCAAACAATTCTTCCTACACATCTGCAGCCAGTCAATCCAAGTGTTATGGGCAATATAATTGTGGTCTTTTATCTCAACAAGTAGGGCAGAGCAGGCGCTTCACAGCTCTGTTTGGAGGCTGTTGCCCTCTGGAACTGGTGCATTCCTATTCAGATTACCCCAACTGCCAAGGGATTCTCAACACTGCATTGGCAGATTCTCTGAGCAGACACTTTTTTCCATGACCTGATTCTCTGGGTGCAATGGGGTCTCCCATCCACGGATCTCTTCATGTACCATGTGAACAGCAAGTGCAAAAATTGTGCTCCAGCTGGGGTTGTGGCCTAGACTTTCTGGGAGAGGCATTTCTCGTACAGTGCTTGGGACTCTTGTGGTACGTGTTTCTCCTGATTTTTCTCCTCTTTCCTTGTGTTGAGGAAAACCAGGCCAGTCAAGGCACAAGTCATTCTCATAGCACTGGATTGGGCCTGACTGTTCTGGTACCAAGCTATGCTTCACCTGAGGACATCATATTTGGATGCATTTCAGTGTTAGAGAGGGCATGGTTATCTGATGTCCAGGCAATGCTGAGAGCAGCAGGAGGAAGGACTTCACCAGAAAATGTTTTATAAATGTTACTCCTGGGAAAATTCTGCACCACTGCGCACGTACAGTGTTCGTCTCCCACAGATTTTTTTTTTCTCCACAGAAAATACATCACGAGGAGAGGTGCTGCAGTTACACCTTTCACCTCCCAGGGGCTGCTGTGGTCCTAGAACAGAGAGCAGCTAGCTCACAGACAGTTGCAGCCATTAGCTGGCTGCGTTCCTCAGGGCGCCCTGCCCGTGGAGCCAGATTAGGAGATTATGGGCTATGGGGGAGAGAGGACAGACAGTGGGGCACATGGGAATGGGAGAATAGGAAGTGGAGGGCCAGTTGGGGATAGGGACAGTTGTGCCCAACTGAAGGGGAGAGGCTAAGGGTCTGGCAAGGTCTGCATGGGGGAAGTTCCCCAACTCCCTAATAGTTCCTCCCCATGAAAAAAGTCTTATTCCATACTTCTCCCACTGACACACAACACTACTCCAGGTTCACTACTACTGTCCTCTACATCTTTCTATTAAAGTAGCATTTCTGGATAGAAGAGTTGGGGAACTAGGGACACTCATGGCTGATAAGTCCCTCACCACTTGTCTCTCCCCCATCCCCATATACAAGGATAAACTGTCTATGAGGCTGCGTCCTAATTTTATGTCTCAGGCAATGTTGGACTGTCACATCAACCAAAATATCGATCTGCCTGTGTTTTTTACCCTAAACCCTACTCAGACAGTGAAGAGATGCCATGGAAGTCACTGAATGTGTGTAGGGGTCTTGGCTTCTACCTGTCTGAAAGTCCCCTAGAGACACTTCATTTCATTCACAGCTCTTTAAAAAGAAGAGGCCATCTCATCCCAGAGACTGTCAAAATGCTAAGAGGCGAACATCACTGTTGAAGGCAACACAAAAACTCACTTGACTAGAATTCAGGCAGCTTTGATACTTTCTTTAAAGATGTTCCTGTTAATGACATCTGCAGATTAGCAACGTGGAATTCTGTTCACACTCTTGCTAAAGCCCTATGCATTGGTGAAAGCAGCTGCTTCTGATGCCTCTATAAGCAGGGCAGTTGTGGAATCTGTTGTATTACTGGACTCTAGGCACCTACCACATCGTAAAGATGCTTTGTGAATTATCTGAGCTACGCTACACATAGAGACAGTCACTCGAAAGAGGGGTACTCATCTAGTAGTAACTTGAGTTCTTCAAGATGTTTTGTCTCTATGTTAGTGCACTGCAGCTCTCTGTCCTTGCTGCCTGCTCTCCACTATGGGAACTTGTGGTAGACAACAGACTAAAATGGCAGTAGTCTGGCAACCCGCTTTATTCTCTTGATTCAGAGCATGAGGAGAGCAGGAGTGCATATATGGACCCACAGGGACACTGCTAAAGAAAATTCTCTGGTCCTGGGCATATGGTGCACATGCACAACTTGAAGTGTACACACATAGGGATAACACATCTTGAAGAACAGAAGTATTACAAGGTGAGTTACTCCTTGTTAATAACATTTCTGTTCATATCCAGATGTGTTATTGCTAAGCTTGGTCTATGTTCTAAGTGTTTTTTGGTTGCAAGTCTTTTAGGGAGCTAATTGATATGCTTTAGACAATTTGAGAAGAAAGGGTTTCCCAAGCTGCTGTTAGCATTTTCTACAATGTGAAAATGGTATTGACATTGTGTACCTTAACTTATTCCATCTGTAAGCTACTCACCAACTGTTGTACCTGAATAGCTTACACATTCTTACTCCGTTTACCAAGACGTTTATTTAAAATGTTTAAATGTAATTTTTTACTCTAAAACCACTTTTTTCAGTAATTAATTTAAACGTGAAAATCGTTGAAATGTGATTGTATGGAAAACTAACTTTTTTTATCTAGCAGTTGTGAAGTATTATTTTTAATTTAGAGTAGAAAATGTCTTGCCCAAAATTTGATGCAGTAAGCGTGAAGTCCATTGATTTATTCCTTCACAAGATAGTCACATTTAGTGAGCTACATTCCAGGAATTCAGTAATATTCAAAAGTATATTAGTTTTGTTTCTCAGGCTCTCTTTTGTTAATTTCTATGTACATTCTTATGCTAAGGAATCTGTATAGTGGGGTCATTACAATGAAATTGATCCATGAATACTTCACAAACTTCAGCCACGCCCCTTTTTAAAACCTTCCTTAGCTTTTGTTCAGTTTTTGTGATGCTATTCGTTATCTGATAATTTATAAGTAAATTCGAGTTGAATTATGTTGCCACATTATGTCTTCAAAAGGGCATAAAGTCAGTACACATGCTTCAGTAATATCTGGGTTTTTTGCCCTTATGTTTCCAGTTGGCAATTTGAAATTATGGCTTCAGCTGCACTTTAAATATGTAATAATAGATGTGTTTCTAATAAGGGCCAGCACCATTTTGTTCAGATGCTGTGAATGGTTGTCACTCATATATGACAAATGCACCTTCATCCGCTTCTTTGATGGCCTCCGAAAAACCATACCCTCAAATCAGGGCGATGAAATTAGCTGCTGTGTAAATTGTGTGTCTGAGTGGTTCATTATCTAATCACCGTCAGAACCACAGTGATAAAATAGATTGAAGCAGGGAAGAGGTCTGCCAGATGATTTCAGGCCTTTTTCTAATCCTGTTTCCCTTGGAAACCCTAGACAATGTGGTTCAGAACTTCAAAATTCTTTGACTAGAACTTCCTATGTATATATTATGTACAAAACTTGTGGCTAATGATAGTGTTAGAATGACTCTTTAGATGGTCTCTTTCATTCTTCAAACCACCATTAAATATTTTAATCAGTACAGAGGTATTTTGAATTGGGCTACCATGTTTTACTGCTGATAGCTAAGACATTTTTAAAGTAAAATGGCCCTAACTTTCAGGAGAGTGCTGAAATCCATCCTCATTCAGGAAAGCACTTGAGCATGTGTATAAACTTTTCTGAACTGGGGCTGGTATGACTAGTGTTCTGTACATGTCCCTTTAAAGCTTGAAATTATGGGGGTAACCACATTAGTTAAGAATGAATTGCTAAGCACTTGAAGTATTGTAGTGTTGTAAATGAACATATTAAATATTGTGCAGAATATTGTAGGCAACTGTTCTGCGCTGGAAGAGAAATGGTCTATTTTTTTCATCGCTGATTTTTTCTATTATTGCACTGTTGTTAATGTTGTGTTTTGTTGTCTGTTTAGGTTTAATACTTAATTTAAGTATTCTTTTGTTCTAGGATCATTTGAAAATGATGATATCACTCACGTTGAAGGAAGTGTAGATCCTGTTCGTGACATTGAAATAATACATGAAGAACTTAGACTTAAAGATGAGGAAATGATCATTCCAATTATAGACAAATTAGAAAAAGTAGCTGTGAGAGGAGGGGACAAGAAATTAAAACCTGAATATGTAAGTAAAAAGTGTGCTGTTAAATGTATCATTATTTCCTATACTAGTATGTTGTCATTTGTGTTCACCCTTTTTAAAATCAGTATAATGTAAAATATAACCATTATTTCTGTATTTATTTTAAAATTATCACTGCTGCGAGGTCTGCTGGGCTCAGGTAATTACTATGAGCTTCGTTTTCTGTTGATAACCTAGGGTTACACTGAAGGAGCTAGATGCTCTCCATTTAAAGTACTCTGACATAAATCAATCCATTCTTGCTCAAAATGGAAAGCTCATACCTGCCTAGATGCATATCCCAGCTCCTGTCTCTGTGTGTATGATACTACAAAATCTCAACTTGCATCCAGATAGCTGGTCACCTATAAGTAGAATTATATTCCCATTTATAAATCAGTAATAGAGATGGCTATAACCTGGTCAGACTTGATCATTTCAGAGCTTAGCACATAATCTTCAGCTAAGCAGCAAAGGCCTAAAAAGTCCTCCAGAATTTGAAATTGGGATTTGCTCCCAAAACTAGTGCTAGTGTAATCTCATTTTGTGCTTTGGCCTTTTTAATTTTGTCCATGTATGCCTGTGTTGGTTTTTATATTAATCCTTCATAATTTGACTTAGTTTCCACTTCATGTTTGACACGCTTTTTTTTTTTTTTTTCCTTCAAGTTTCAAGTCGTTGAAGATCTCCTGGTTAAGCCAGAGTGGTCTTCTACCATAATTCTTATATTTCCTATGTATTGTTTGGCTATGCTGAGAGAATGACAGGAGACATTAGATATGGGTTTAATCAGGCTGCAACTTTATTATTAGATGTTTGAGACTAACCCGGCAGATAAAATGTGCAGTGCAGGTGAAAACCCGCACAATTCACTGGGGGTGGGCTGGTGGGTGTGCTTTTTTCATTCCCCCTTCTCCTCCTTCCCTTTATGTCCCTCCAGCAATTCCCTTGCTGCGACTTTGCCAATTCCAGTGGGGGCTTCCATCAGCTCCCCCCACTTTTTCATCCAGGTCCCTCCAGCAAATCCCTTATTGGAACCTTACCGACCACCCCCGCTTATAGGAGCAGTTAAGGTGGACTATAAAGACTGTACCAATCAGGGAAGTCCCAAGCTGCACCCAGCTTGCTCAGTTACTAAGCGCCTCTCCTTCGTTCTTTTTCCAAGCCATTTATCTGTTCTTTTGTGCCTTAATTTATGGAGTACCTGCACTGAACATCCGCCACAAGGAGGCGCCAGCCATTAGCTTGGCTTCCTCTTCCTGACACCTGGCTGGGTTCCCAGACCTCTCCCAGTGCCCTCTTTTTTTATCAGCCAAAAATATGGCAGCACCTGAGTCTGACTGGTCCACCTCATTCTCCCGTAATAACTCCAATGCCCTATAGCAGTGTTCCCCAAACTTTTTTGGCCACGGAACACTTTTTAGCCTGGTATATATTTACGGAACACTTGTAATATTATTTTGTAGTCATTTGGTATTCAAATGAAAAATTGCATTATTTAGCTCAAATACATTTTATTTTATAAAACGCTGCAAAAGTACAAATTTAAAATAACTTGAACTAACAATTTCTAACTGGAACGCGTGCATAAAGTAGTACAAAAATCAAGTGCAAGAGTCAAAAGTAAAAACAATGTTCTACTTAAAAAACACTGTGTTTATATATACACAAACACCAAACAAATTAGATTTTTACTAGGAAAATCTCTTTCTATAAACAAATACAAATTTGGATTTAATGAGATTGGTGTTGCTGCGTTTTTGAATCACAAATTTGCTTACTATTACGAATAATGCTAGAAAGTTGAATCCTCATGTCAGGCACCTCCTCTCCACCTGGTTACCTCCTTTAATGCCAATCCGCCTACAGGTTTTGATGGACAGATCTGGGTTCTTTTGGATCCCACCACCCACTCAGCAGGATGTATCTTCTTTCTTTTTTCCTAGGAAATTATTTCGCGGTGCCTCCACCCCCATGACTTCTTCCAGGCAGGGTCACCAGGGCAGCTTGGGAGGATAATTCTAACTTCAGGGTAATCTTCACTTACTGACCAGATAGTTGCAGACTTCCAAGAAATACCATCAACGCATACAATATATTCAACACAATAATTATATTAAATAGGAGACAAATACAACATAACAGGGTAAACGCTATATTTAGGGTCACCAGTGCCCTGAAAATACCTGTGACTTGATGTATCAAATGTAAAATTAGTTTCCCGTTGGTACAAGTACTGTGCTGGGGCCTTTGGTGCCCTATAACCACAAAATTCTTCTCTGCAATGGTTTAGCAGTGTGACTGACTGGGTGCAGTACAGCCCAAAGGACTCACAAGTGGGAGAAGGTGGTAAGTTTCTCCATGAGTGGAATATGCAGCAGGTTATAAAATCCTCAAACCCTCTCTTCCTGGTTTGAGGACACAGTTCAGGGAATAGGGGGTCCCCAAAATAAATTACCTGACTAACTAACTAAAAGATGGGGCACTCACAGTCTCCATGAACAATCCGCAGGTTCGAAGATGACTGGACTCCAAAGTCTCTGCAAAAGGGCTGGTCTCTGCTGGCAGGGACCCTCCTCAGGCAGGAATCGGGCTGCATCAGTTCCAGGATTTCCCCTCACCACAAAGGAGTGCAGGGCTCAAGGTGTAGGTTACACAAAAACATTAACATCCAAACTGTAGCCTCCCAGCTCCATGTCCAGAGACACACTCAGCAGATAGCTTCCCTGTATGAGGGGACAGGGCAGAGTTGACCAGGTGGTGACTGGTCTCACCTAAGGAGCTGGAAGGTGAACTCAGCCCAGCTGTGGAAGTTTCCCAGCAAACTCTACAAAGGGGGAATCACCAGTGGGGAAGGAAAAACCCAGCTGAGGGATCTGTTGTCGGGTCCCTAGAGGCGAGTTCTCAGGGGGATCCCTAAATACAGGCCTAGGACTCACCAGCTCCCCACACAGCCAGTCCTGCCCTTTTTCTGCCTGGCTCTCCACTCACTCAAAATGGCTTCTCCCCTTTCCTCCACTCCCTGGGAGGCCTCTCACTCCCTAATGGTTGCTGGGCAGACTCTGAGCCTGCCAGCAGACAGACACAGGAGTCCATGTAATCTCCTTGGAGGTTACACAAATTTAAAATAAAAAAAAAATTAAAGACCCTTTTAAAAAAATTATGATTCTTTCATGGAACACCTGTTCACATCGTGCAGAACACCAGTGTTCCACAGAACACAGTTTGGGAAACTCTGCCCTTTAGAATATGCCAGGATGTGAAATTACTGTCCCGACTTCCCTGTTCACATACTGACTGATTTTGTCCGCCCGCCAGATCCTGCACTGAAGCATTGCCGACCAGACAATGTTAACGCCCGGAAAAATTGCCAAGATCTGCATCAGGTCTAGGATGACCAGATAGCAAGTGTGAAAAATCGGGATTGGGGTGATGGGTAATTGGCACTTGTAAGAAAAAGGCACACACATTGGGACTGTCCCTATAAAATTGGGACATCTGGTCACCCTGATCAGGTCCCTCCTAGTTCAAAGCATTAACTCCCTTTAAGTGTTCCCAGATCACTTTCTCCCAGTGTATCACCAGTATATCTGGTGGCTGCTGATGCGCATGCACAGCATATAACAGCACTATCAGTTGATCCCATAACATGCCTCTCCATGTGTGCCACCTGAGCAATGCTTTGCCACCAAATCCCAGCTCGGAGCTGTTGGGCACCCTTGATGCATGCCTGTGCACCCAAAACACAATACTGTTTCCATAGATCAACGCCGTTGTGTGTATAGCCGGCTGCCCTGTATCTGAAATGAGAACACAATCTATCAGTGTTGATTTTTCACCTGCAGTCTTACAGACGTTCGGTATGTATTAGACTGCCAGCGCTCAATTGCCCGTATAGCCTCCGTTTCCACACCTATCTGCACTGCTGTCATAGCTGCCCCTATTCTGAATCAGTGGGAACCAAATTCATGGGCAAGCAGCCCCAACCTCATTAGCCCCCGTTACAACTTAGTAATCAATTGATATGCCTTCAGGGGGCTCCTGTCTCCATGTACAAACAGGGGGCCTTCTCCCTTCCACCGTATTGCCACATAGGCCCTCAGTGCCCAAATGAGGCAGACCATAGGCTCGGCACCCTCCCGTAGGGTAACGAATGCACCCCGTCCGACTTGATCAGTCTCTGACTTCGCAAATGTAATATCACTACATGCTTGTGTCAGCTTATTTCATGAAATTCCAAAGCCTTCTCCGTAGAATCCCTGATGGACTTAACTCACTGATCCTGAAAGTACAAAAAAATGCTGTCAAGAATGCTGTCTTGAGTAGGGACACCAGTGCGCTATTATATGACACAGAAGATGTGAAGGAGGTCCCTGAGTGTGGAAGCACTGATGGGACGATGGGAATCCTACCTGGGTCCACCGCTATGTGACAATCCCACCGAAAACCTTCTAACTAAGAAACTCCCGCAAGGATCTGGGTAGAATTTAGCCAACTGACAAATGTAATGGTTGAAAGGCGATTCGAAATTGTGGAGGGCGCCAGTTGACGGGTTGCCAATGACAGCAAGGTTCTACGCCAAGGTTTCCTACCGTGAACAGCATTTGTCTGGGTTTGTGGATGGTGATCCCTCCCCTGTGCATCTACCGTTGCTCCTGAAATCACCTGAGCGGGATGTCCTGGATCTACATGACCTGTTCTGCTTTGTACAGCCTGTAGTGCTGTGGAAACAACCTCATAGGTGATTCATTTAATTAATCCTATCAGCTCCATGCTGACTGGTCTCCCATCAGATGCCAGTAGCTCAGTTGCGTGAGTGAGAGCTGCACCTGTAGCCCCCACTTCCCAAGCCCGGTAGGCGTTTCTGACAATCCAATGCACTGAATGGCAAATGCTGCACCTAATGCCCCCAGATCCCCAAGTCTGAAAGGCTGACTTTGATACTCCGGTGCACTACCCCAGGCTCCCGCAGCCACTTGCCCTTGCTGTATGGACTCTGTCCCTGGCTTGCCCTGGGCCAACCAACTACACAGCGTTCACCTTTTGTGTGATTTGGTTGCTTTCTGGGTTCCTGTGGTAACAAAATGAACTAGAGGGAGGGGGAGATGATGCAGATTGCCCCCATTCCATTATGTTCTGGCTACAACAGAGAAAAACTGCACCATCATTCCTTAAACATTCATGTACACTGCAACTGCTATGGGAGGGACCCACTCTCCTGCTCCTTTTCTTTCTTGTACCTATACCCCCTCTAATGAGCTCTACCTCCCTTTGTGAAGCTGTTCTCCTATTGTTACCCCACTCCACTGGTGCCAGAGGAAAAAAAGAACTAAGCTTTCTCTTTTCTGCACCCTTTCTTTCCCCTTTTTGTGTCCCCCGGGAGCCAGGCTGAGACTACATACCATCTCCTACCCCTTCTGCCTCCTTGACTGAAAGAGGGAATGGCTTGTAGCCCCCTATCCACTTCCTATCCCCCAGTCCAACCCACCTACTGGAAACAGAGAGTGGGAGGTTTCTTCCCTTACAGTATGGGCTATGTGCAAAATTGTGTTCTGATGGCTTTTTTCTGAACCCTTATCAACATATCCAACTTATCAACATATTTCTCGGACTGCGAACAAAAGAACTGGACTCAGTATTTCAATAGAAGCTGTGTCAATGCCAAATGGTAATTTAATTCCCCCACTCTGATTTGATAGTCCCCTGTCCACACATACAAGGATTGCATTAGTCCGTTTTAGTTGAGCTCATGTTCAGCTAATTATTCACAGTGACCTTAAGTCTTAATCAAGTCACTGCTTCCCATGATAGTCCCCCATCTTGTAAATATGAACTAAATTCTTTGTTCCTAGGTCTAAAACACATGATTTGCTTGTGTTCAGATTACCAAATGATCCAGATTGCTTTGTATCAGTGACCTGACCTCTTTGTTATTTACCGTTTCCCCAATTTTTGTGTTATCTGCAATGTTTATCAGTAATGATTCTGTTTTCTTCCAGGTCATTGTTGAAAATGCTAAATAGCATAGGGCCAAGAATCAATCTCTTCTGGATCCCTTTAGAAATGCACCTGCTTGATGATTATTTCAAAATGTCATGTGGCACCAAATCAGATGTCTTACAGAAATTCATGTATATTACATCAATACTACTATTTTTATCTGCTTATCAAAACACTTGCCATCCAGAATCCAATATGATATATGGAGTCCAAGAGCAACAACTCTAAGGTTTCAGCTACTCCTTGTAGTTTCCCAAGTAGAAGCAGAGAGAAGCTGACATGATTCTTGTCAGTTTCACTGCTCTACATGTAATTCTGAACAGCAGCAATGAAATTGAGCAAGTGTCATCAATTTCATTTTGATGCTTCTTGAGATATCTGAGTAGCAGGGTGATGTTTATACATAAAGGTTTTAAAACCTTTGTGAGAATCTGACATCCTCTTTGCAAAAGCATTTGCAAGGAGCTAAAACCTTGATAATACCACACCTGCTCACTAAGACAGGCTGTTACTGACCTGTATCAAAATTCCAAGCCTGAGAGAGAGAGGAAGGCATATATGTGGCACTCCAAACAGCTGTTTAACATTGCATTACTCAGATATACTGTATTTGCACTGAAACGTAGATTTTTTTGTGATACAGTAGCATCAAAGTCACTAAAGCTGTCTGTGTGACAAAGAGTCTTGTGGCACCTTAAAGACTAACTAAAGCTGTCTGTCAGTGGAGTCAGGAAGACATTCATTCACTGAGACTTTCAAATATGACCAGTAATCTTCACAACTGCAACTTATTTCTTTCCGACCACCCCCACGATAGCTTAAATTCTACAGAAATTAATTACATGCCCTTTCAATTTCCAAAGAAAAGCTTTCCATTCTCTGGTGCCAAGTAGACAAGTGAATTTTTCAAGCCAGGGTTTAGTCCTTGATACTGTACAAAGTATTTGGCACTGAGAGATATTACTACTTTCGGCCACCCAAAGAATCTAGCAATGTATGAACATGCACACATGCTTTTTTCCTCATCGTGACAGAATCTGATGAAGTTTATCAAGACATTCTGTGTACTAGTAGGTGTGGTTGTATTAATTCACAATATTATAAACTACTGAGATTTATTGGGTACAGCATTCAACTCATGGTTAAAAATCTTTGAATTGGTTGCCTTGCTTTCTTAGGCAAGGCAGGGAACTCCAGAGCTCAATACTGGAAGACATGAAGATAAATTAATGTAGAGTATCTGGCACTTCAGATATTACAAGCTATATATATTTCCAAAGAGATGCTAAAAAATCTATTGTCAAAGATAAAATACCATTTTAAAAAAAATCATGTGATATTTGATGTTTTCATAGTATTTGTATTTCCTGTAAATTTAACTATTATGGGCAGTAGGTAAGTGTGTCTTGTGTGTTGTTGTGGTACCCACTGTAGCACTGCTGGCCCAGATAAGAAATAACTGTACACATATCATTGAGCAGAGAGAAAGAGGTCATTCCTCCAGTGAAAGAATTACATCAAAGTAGGAACTGGGTAGACCAGACCTGATAAAACAAACTAGGTCATCTGTCTGTATTTCAGTTCAGAATATTGCTAAGTTAACTAGGAGGATGATTAAATATTTGTATTTCACCAACTAAGATAACTGCTAGATTAAAATTTGTAGGCCAAAATAAAAGCAATGAATTAAACTAAACAACAAATGATGTAGAAGATTAAGTATGATCTGAAAAGCTCTCGCTAGTTTTTAAAAAATAATTTGACCCTAGAACATTGGGTCAGCAGGTGAGCAAGAATTATGTGAAAATAGTTGTCTTTGTTCATATATATCATCATATGACCTTGCCACACTTGTCATTCAAGGATTATATATTATTTAACCTGGGCTCTGGCACGTATGCTAGTGAACCTTAATTTATCTAGGCCTTTTCTAAATTTGCAGTCTACCCGCTTTACTTTGTACTCAGTGTAATTGCAAGAGTGAGAATATAAATTTGCTTGGTATGACAGAGATAATTTATTCTTTTTTCTTCTCTAAAATTTTCTGAGATCAGACACAGAGGAATGTCATGTTTGTTTTATTTTTATCATTTTCAGTTGCTCCGTTAATTTGTGTGTAAAATAAGCATCCAATTTATATAACTAAATGTACTGTAGAGCATTCTTATTGAGAATTGTCAGTCTTTAACTTATGTTAAGAGAGTTTAAAGTTAGGCACAGAATGTGCTATAAAGTTAGGCAGATAAAGTCATAAAGTTAGGCACATAATCTGAGCCCCTCTTAAAAAAATCACAAAAAAATCAAAATGGATTTAGACATGTAATTTAGGCAGCCAAATGTTTTTAAAAAGTTATATAGTGACTTTCTTCTGCATGCTTTTTTAATTACTTTTTTTCTACATTTGAGAGGGATCTGTAGAATATGCTCATCTTTCAGAGAGAGCAAAGCTACTTGCTTTGCCTGTGTTTAAAGTTACCTGGAGGTTCTAATCCACTTACTTGCCCTTGACCTTGTTGTCTTTTGCTGGGATAATCGAGTCAGGTCAGCAATAAACTGAGTATACAAATTTTAATGTACACACCCTCACTCATGTGCAGGCAAGTTCAAAAAACTTAGCTAATTGGTCCCAAAATACTTGAGTATGGCTGTATAGAAAATACTACCTCCAGTGAACTCTAATTAGAATTTAATTCTTTTCAATTCTTTATCTCAATTTTGAGTGTCCTTTATTAATGTAATGTGATATGTGTTGCTGCTGGGGAAACATGTAATGCCAAAAGCCATTGTGATAGGGTTTATAAGTATATCCAAAATAAATTAAAATCAGAAAAATTATGTAAGCAAAAGGTTCCTTCACTGGTTAACAGGCTTGGTTGAGGAGCTAATGATTTTTGGTGAAGCAAAAGCTGAGAAATAGCACTTTAGCCTTACATAAAGTTGAATCTTTCCTTATCTATTTTTGTTGATTAAATGAAAAACACAGAGCTAAAGGATAAGATGGTACTACTGTTTTCTTCTTTATGTATAATATTGTTGCATGTCTCTACATAAGCTGTTCTGGCCACTCATCATAGTAACCAGCTGGGCCATTTCACCTGCTGGAGCCATTAAAGAGGACTCTCTCCCCCTAGATTAATCCCCTCCGACATTAGTTTTTTGCTCTGACAACTGGAGCAGGCATTCAGAATTTGCAGGTGGCCAGTGTGACACACATAATTGCCTACAATTTTAGGCAATGAATAAAAATGGTCTACATTACTTGTCAAAGGTTGTATATGCAGTGCCAAGTGAGATCTATGGGAAGCCTTTTAGGGTTTAAAGAACAGTTAATAGCAAGGCACAGTGCTTTTTTAATCATAATGCATTTGTAATATAGCACTTTGATCTTCTCCTTGTAGGAAATGGTGTTACATTAGCCACTTCTAAACATTTATGAGTGAAATTTAGTTATAGGAGAGTAAATGTGATTATTCTTAGTCAGAACATGTTAGATTTCATTAAAAGTTTTCTGCTTGCCCCCTCCTTGTTAAAATCTGTGGAGAGTCCTATTCCTGGAGGGTTTCAAATCAGGATCTAAGCATTTAGAAGAGTCTTTTCCTTGTTTTTCCCTAAGGCAACTGCAAAACTGGGGAAAGAAGGTATACTAAATAGTGGGGCTATTTAGAGCTGTTTTATAAATGTGTTTAACCTACATAGCAGTAAAATTAAATATTTTGTGCAGTGAAGAAAAATTTGGGGAATAGAATTGTGTATGTTAAATATCTATTTGTATATCACACCAGTTATAACTTTCAATAAATGCATTATTTAAAGCATGGCCATAAATTATCTACAACAAAAAAATAGATGACTCTAAAATGCACTACTCCTAGAAGAGCCAAGTTTGACCTTTCAGACCCAAGAGCCTTTTATTAACACCTGCCTGTAAGGAGAACCTTGCCACACGCAGCTTTCAGATTCAGAACCACAAAACTGATGAGGAAAGTCTTGAAGGGTTCAGTTTGTGTCACTTGCTGTTTGCCGTTTCCATTTCACAGATGATTAATCTTTCTGTGAAGAAAGGCCAGAGAAACAAAGCACATTGGGCTCTTCCTGTAGTTACTCCTTCTGAATGCACGCTAGCTTGCTAACTAAAAGGCCTTTAGATTTCCTGCAGAGAGAGATGTTCTGAAAGTGAATGCAGCTGGTTGGAGGTCACCAGTGCAAGGCTCTTGCCATTGTGTAATGGAGGCTTTGGCAGGTTTCATTTTTTAGGGGAGGGAGAAGGTGTTGGCAAAAAATTAATGCAGAATAAATAAGGTTTTGGATATTTGAATTAATTTCTTGAAGGGTGGATTATCGATAATAGGCTCAATTTCTTTTGCAAACAATTTGAAAAAATTCACTCTTTTTTTTTTTCTCCTCCACCCGTTCCCCTTTCTAAATAGCATGTTTATGTTGTATGTGGTCTCACCCACTGGATGCTGAAATGTTACATCTTAACTGAGTTTGAAAAGCAATCTAAAATGCCCTTGGAGTTTTACATAGGTTTTGTAATCTCTGCTAATTTGGGGAGGGTTGCTACTAAAATACCATGTACTTAACTTTCTAATTATAGATGTTGTGTTGTATTAACATTCAACATTACTTTTTAGTGACTTGTTTAAAATAGTAATATATTGTTTTAGCTTCTGAGATGTGTTTTGAATCCATTTTCTTGTCTTTTTTTTTTTTTAAGGAATGTTACCTACTTTTGAATTTGAGTATGTATTGTGTATTTTGATATGAATGTTTTGCGTATGGAAAATAATTGTCTGGTATCCAGCTGAGTTTTTCTTCATCTACTTTAATTACTTTGTTTCTTCTTAATACTGCATAGGACATAATGTGTAAAATCAAAACCTGGGTAATAGATGAAAAGAAACCTGTGCGCTTCTACCATGATTGGAATGACAAAGAGGTAGGCTGTTATCCCATGCATATAGACTCTTAATATTTCTACCTATTGTTGTTTTCACTTGGTAAAAATATTTAAATACAAAAGAATCCATGAGATTTATAGGGTATCAAATTGAACATTCAATTTATCAGTAGATTTTATCAAAGTATAGTGTATATATATCACTTAACGCAGTTATTTGCCTTTTCAGAAATAAAATTAATAAAAAAGAAACTGAGTTTGAAAATGTTGATTATAGTAACTTCATTTCGTTTTTAAGATTCTGCCTTTATATCCTCATTTTTAGATTGATGTGTTGAACAAATACTTGTTTTTGACTTCAAAACCAATGATTTACCTTATTAACCTCTCTGAAAAAGATTACCTTCGATGTAAAAACAAATGGTGAGTTTGCTTAGTTTTAATATATGAAATTCACACTTGTCTTTCATATTTCTCAATGGCACATACTTCACAATTCTTTAAAAGGACATAAGGATTATTCTTCTTATTTTACTTAATATAAATTGATATCTTTCATACTTATTAGATCTCCCTAAATGTTCCCCCGGAGTGCAGTGGTAATAAAAATGCCCCTACTGAATTTACAAAACAGAAGCAAATCCTTTCTCCTCCTTCAGTTTTGCATAAACTTAATAACTGTGAAGAAAATGAATCTGTTTCTGAAATGGATTTAATCTGGTTAGAAACCATTACTTTCCAATAAAACTAGCTTTTTAAACATTATTTAACACTGGTTATTCATATAATTGCTTTTCATTTATGTGCTGAAAGAATAAAACTATTTAATTTGTAATGCGACAGAATTTTTTTGTACTGTGGCATTAATTTAGTATTGAACATTTCAACAATAAGCTTCCTTTTACGTCTGAGTGCCAACAGTGCTTAGCATTGTTAACAGTTGTGTGTAACAGAAAGGATGACATTTTACAATTTCCTTGTAGTAGTTAGGCCTACTCCCTAATACTTCACATAAGCAGTATTTTTACCTTCATACATGGTTTTTACTCAAACAAATATTCTTGTTGATGTCAAGATGACTTGGATGGATAAATGGTTACAGAATAAGGCTCTCTATCAGACATGCAATGAACTGGATGAAGATCCAGTTCCAACATTGTGAAAATACTTTGGGTTTCCATTGCACAGTTCGTTAGCTGTTGGATTGGAGAGGCTAGACAGATTAAATATTATTACACTATAAAGAAGAATTAATGACAACATACTTGTTTTAAAATTTACAACAAATAGTTTACAAATCTTGAAAACACGTTAAATGTATGATCTTTTATGGTTTTGGGATATAAATGTATGTGTGTGAACAAAGAGATGTATTAAGCCATCCAAACAAAGTATCTAAAACAAAATATCTGAATTCTCCTAAAATACACCTCCTGTTTCTCCCTGTACTTCATTAAGTACTTAGATGCACATGGTTTCAATTTTCCATTAAAAATTCTCATTTCCATATGATATCAAAGAGCGAGAAGGCTTTAAACTGAAAAATAAACATTCATAGACTGGAAGCCAAAACAATAATTAATGTCAGATGGTTAACTCCAATAAATCATTAGAATAAATTTTCTGAAACTACTACAACTAAAACTGTTTTGCTGATGCTACTATAAGACATTTGTATTTATGATAGGGAACTAAATGTAACCTTTCTGATTTATATTTTTGAAAATAGAGACTTAAAATTGAAAATTGGCAGAAATTGTGATAGTGGTCCTAAATTTCTCCATGTTTGATCAGAAATAGAATTTTTAAAAATGTCACCTAACAGTGCAATAAATCTGAACCATCCTAATTTAAGTGCAAATGTTTGGGATTTTCTGAGGCTCGCTAGGACTGCACAAAGTTTATTTGAAACTGGATGAGTCAGTTTCCTTTTCCAAAAGGGATTTTCACACCTGTATTTGGATGATTACAGGTAGAGTTCAATGTCTCTATTTGTACAGTAAATACCATTTCCCAGACCTTTTTGGTAAACAGACTACTTGTGAGATGCCAGTCTGTGATTTAGCTGTTGCCAGACATCCCCTGTTTTTTGTGAGACCAGTTGTGGTGGAGATATGGTTATAGCCAATTGAAAGCAAACCTTTGTATAAATTGCAATTTTTCATTTGTAAAAGTCAAGACGTTTGAATTGGGAAGTCTTATAATGAAATGATTTAACCGTTTTTATGCACAACTAATGATTTAGGTTTTAAAAAATTCCAGCTCTCATGAATGTTAGTCTAATTGTAGCTGAAAGATCAAAGTCTGGGTAGCTGAGTGATGTTCCAGAAGAGAATTTACCACATAGCCATTTTCAGTACAGTTTCTGCCGCCTGCTGTTCCTATTTTCCCTCAAGCTAGCCATTGACTACCCCCTGTGCATCCCTGCTCGTAAAAAATGATTGAGGAAGTATTTGTCATGTATTTATGAGTGGGAAACATTGTGTGATAGGGAATGGCATCTACTGGAGCCAGAAAGATTGCCATTTTCCTTCATTGAAGCATTCTTATAGCTTTAAATCCACAGTTTGTGCAACATAGCTTTTGTATTAAAGTACAGAATATTTTATTATTGTGAAGGATACTAACGGTAGGCTTTTGTCATGGCAGTGCAAACAGATGCAAATTATTAGTATCTATTTTACTGTGAGGTGCCTTTTCATTTGTGATTTTTGTGTGTGTATGTGTTCATTTTCTTAATCTGATCTTTATTTGGATTAGTTCCTCAGCTAGCAAAAAAAAAGGTTTTGGAATATAGTTTGTAATATTGTAACAGTTAAGGTTAATGCAAGCAGGCAGTCAGTAATATTTTCATAGTTTTTTCAACAACTAGAAAAGTATTTAAAGCATTAGCAAAGAGGAGGGAGAGGATTTTGATTGTGGATGCAAGAGGAAGACTAAAATTATCTTTGTTTTAGTGGGTCACCCTTTCAGAATTAAAGATCATTTTAATTGCCAATTTAAAACACGTTTAAATCTAAGTGGCAATGTTATTTTTCAGTCTTAAGAAGAAAACACTGTGAAAGATAAGACTATTGTTTGTGTGAGTAGGTGTGTTGACCTTTTGAAAGATGTAAAAACTGGAATGGCTCCAAGCAGCTTCTTGCTGGTTTTAACAGTGTTGAATTAGTCATTCAGTTGATTTATGGTTAAGACCATCCCTGGAAGAGAAGCTGCTATGACAGTTGGGTTAGTTGAACTTGTATGATGATCACATGACCATAAGGATGAAGTTGTATAGAGGAATCCACTGAAACCATTTTATTACATATTGCTGTTCTTTAAATGAATAATTAAAGTAATTCAAAACCTTTTTTAATTCCTAAGTTAATAGGTCCTCATAAAATTAACACTTTCTAAACATATAGTTTGACGCAGATCAAAGGACACTAAATACAGCATATTAATTTTCAGTTAAAACTGCCTACAAGCAAACAGAGGAGATTAGAATTGTCAAACTTTCACTTAATTACGGGAGTAAATTTCAGTCTTGGCATATTTGGTACATCAAAAGGGTCAGAACATAGTGTCCATTTGAGATATATTGAAAAAATAATAAGAGAATGTGTTTTGCTCCAAAATATCTGTTGGTTTTGATATGTTAAAATATTTTTTCCTCAACTTAACACTGATAAAGTGTATATATATATCAAAATTGTAGAAATTGAAATTTGGACCCGAACTTCATTTTCTACCAAGTAAAATTTTCTTGTACTCATCCTTTAATGATGTTTTAAAGCATGTAATACTGTAAATTAAGAGTGTTTTCTAATGTTGATTTTCCTATTCATATAATACTTAATATTTGGATTAAATAGTTTGCAAAAATTCCTCAAAATTGATTTGAGTGTGCTAATCTTTTGTGATGTAACTCAGATTTCAAAAACTTCTAGAGTGTCCAAATATATATGCAGTATCATAATTTCAGAACTGTATTTCAAAAATTCACTGCTAGGAATTTCAGTGATCTATGAGCACTAGCTATTGAACAGGCATTGAAAGTCAATGGGAATTAGGTCCATAACTCCCTTAGGTCCCTTTGAAATTCCCAGGCCCTAAAAAGATTTAAGAATACTTGTCATAAGTGCTCATTTTTCCTGCAATTTTCCAGATTTTCCTGCTGTAATATTTCATACCATGCAAGTCAGCTTTCAAGCCCCTCACACTCCATTCCTACCACCATCAAAATTTTTTGTTCGATAATTGCAATGAGTCTTGGCATTGTCTTGTTTGATTAATCCTAGCTTGTGAGAAGTTAATTAGTGAAATAGCAAATCACTATTTTCATATAGCGTGTGTGTATATACACACACACACACAAACCAGTAATAGAAAATATATACTATATTATGTAAATTATATTCATGATTTTAAGGGCAGAAAGGGAGCATTATGATGATCTAGTGTCACCTTCTGAATATCAGGCCATATAATTTCAAGAGTTTAGTCTATTTCATTTTTCCATGTTGTCTCAAATGTTATGACTCAAAAATAGAGACAAATAATTACACAGTACCAGGAGAGAAATGAGAGAGTGGGTGATTTAGCAAATAGGGAATAGTCTTTAACCTAGAGATCAACAGTTCAAATTCAGAATAGGTCAGCAGGAAAAGAAAGTTGTTACTATCTGATTGTTGTTTAGGAATTAGTGAATCTCAGTCTCGTCTCCATTTAAACCCTGTTCTGAAGTCAGAATGATTAATTTTATGATGAGTTTGTCTATATTGCTTTTCGCTACAGTATATGAGTGTTTCACATATGTCTGTTAATTTATCTTCACAATGCCCCTTGGTATACATTGGGATTGGTATACATATGAGGTTGAAAGTATCTGCTAATTTTGAGTGCCCAATTGAGACATCAAAGGCCTGATTTTGCAAAATGCCTAGCTTTGCATATCACTAAAGCACAACTCCCATTGACTTCAGTTGTGAGTGCTCACCACTTCTAGAAATTAGACTCAAGAGTCTCAACTTGGGCACCAAGAAAATGAGGAATCTGTAGTTAGGCCTGGTCTACACTACAGAGTTGGGTCACTGTAAGGCACTCTATGTTGACCTAATTATGTCAGTGTCACTACAGCCTTGCTCCTGCTGATGTAAGTGCCCAACAACTCAGATGAAATAATTCCACTTTCATGAGAGGCATAGGGCTTCTGGCGGTATAGTTAAGGCGATAGTGTCTATGTAGATGCTGCATTACTTAAATCGGTTATTGGCTGTCTTGTCAGGAGCCGTGAAACTGACAAGAAAGCCAGGCATCAAGAGCCCAGCTCTCCCCTGTCCCCACCCTGGCTTTCCTGGAGAGTTGGGTGTCTGGACCCTGCTTCCGGCTGGGGGTTGGATCCCACTCCCAAGAAGGAATGCTGGCTATCTTGTCAGTTTCACAGCTGCAGCCATGAGCAGGTGGGGAATGAGGAATTGAGAAGCCCCAGGTGGCTTCTCCCACTCCCAGTGGGGAAAAGGAAGCTGCGGGGAGGGCACAGCCTGCTGGGAGCTTGTGGGGTAGCTGGGCTCCCAGCAGGGAGCTGCCAGTGGAGCTGAGAGACTGCGCCCCACAGTGCCCCTCTCAGGTTGGGGGAATTGCTCCTGGTGAGGACATGCACCACTGACCCAGGGAGGGTAGTGTGGACATGCACCACTGCAGTAAATACTTTGGTGGCTGTAAGTTTCTAGTCTTAAGCTTCTAGTGTAGACGTACACTTAGTGGCCACCTTTGAAAAGTGTGGTTTAGGTCACTAGCCTAGCATCATCTAGGAACTCTGTGGCAGAAGCAGGGATAAAATCCAGTTTTAAAGGGCAGCATTCACCTGTCTTAACTACAGGACTGTCCTTCCTTAAATCCCATGTCTCATTTGCTACATATCTTCCAGCTGCTCCTGGAAGTGAGGCAGGGGTCCCACACACCGTCTCCTTTATTACACAGCCCTAATTCATTAACAGAGCAAGTCAATCCTGTGTACTGAACAAGGCAGTGGCCACATGGAAAAATTAGTATTTGACCTTGTAATTAAAGGCTATCAAATGTATACGCACAAGAAGGCCAAATTAAACTTGTGTCTGTGCATTGTCCAGAGACATCCAGGAGGATGCCTCTTAGCACCATATTGTCAAGCTCAGGAATGGAGAAGCACAGGCTGGGGACTTCCCTTCTTGACCTTCCCATGACAGGAGACACTCGTAAGCATAAGGGAAGATCTCCCTCTGTCCACCTCTAAGAGGAAGGATCCTTCCCTGCTCCGTAAGAGTTGAACATGTTGTTATGGTCACGTCTCAAGGACTCAGTCCCTTAAGCCTCACTATTGACCAGAAAGTGCATAATAATAAGACTACCTTGGTGCCAGGCTCCATGCTGTTAATGGCCCTGACTTTGGTGCCAAGCCACAGTAAACACCAGAAAGCATTGGAAACTGGTTAAGGACAGTTGGTGGGAACCCCTCCACATTGTTGGTTCTGCCTCAGACCTGCAAGGAATAACTGATAACTAAGAACCTTCCCACAGCTGCTTTGGTTGTACAGGTAGACAAAATTCCATATCTCCCAGGAGGTGTAGGGATGTACATTGTTCCAAAGGAGCTGCAAACTACGATTGATGCCACCTCTACCTATTTTGGTGGCTGCCTGACACAATTTTCCCATCTTCTGCCCCCTCTGCTCCTGACCATGACTCACTTTCACCCATAGGCTCCTTATTCCTCATACCCGAGCCCTGCAACTGTTCCCCTCTTTTTCCCTGCTGTGATTTTCCTCTCTGAATTTGAGTCAGGTTGCTCCCTCCTCCTCCATACTGCTTGAATGTCATAAAGGGAAGACTGAGCACACAGGAGAGAGAGTAATCTTCTCTCAATCCAGGTGCCTGATGCCACAGGAGACAGGAGCCTCAATTGCTGAAAAAATTCACTGGGGGGAGACAACCAGTATTGAAAATTACTTAATCTCGGCACAGATTAAAAACAACTGAAAACAGGGCTATAAAATGGAACTTGTTGGGCAGCCTTCACTATAGATAATGTTTCCTGTGCCCCTGTAATTGAGGTCCCGGTCATAATTGCCTAATTTAAGTTGTGTTAAGTTGTCCTAACTCAAGTATTCAGTCTGTTTCATAAAGAATGAAGTGAAACTTCCCAAATTTGTGCCACGTAATCTGTGAATAAAGTTTGAATGTTCTGAGGATATTCAAATTAACCTGTTAAATCTGAATTAAGATTAATTAAAATGTGTACCCATTAATAAATTAGTCTCCTTGTGTCTCATTTTGGTACCCATTTAAAAAAAGAAAGCTTTAAAAAAGTTTGGACTGTTTGAAAACAAAAGCTCCATAGTGCCCGCTGAACTTAATGCTCACTCAAAGGTATAGGCCACTTTTCAGATTTTAAACATGTTGTTCTAAAACGTTATTTACTGGTTATTTCATAACAAAACTTTTATCTACAGAGACTGGTGAAAAGCATATTTTTCAAAGGGATTTCCCTTTTTCAAAATAGCTACCACCTCAGGGCAGCCTGCAGGTGAACGTCCAGGCTGTCCTTCGAAAAGATGGCCATCATCTTCCATTGTTGCCCACTGGACTACAGCCAGGCTGCCCTTAGTTAGCCATTGATCTCAAGAGTGCTTTGTTAAAATTTGCTTTCCAAAAACTTGTGTCAGTAAACTGCATAATTGAAATTTCAGTGAAAGTGAACATGATTACAGATTAAATTAATTCATTCATCCATTGAATATTTTTTACATTTATTCATCCTGGTCTAGAGCTTCATTTCCTCTTTACAATACCAAGCATCCATAATTAATGTTTTTGGGAGGGTGTAGTTAGATGAGATATGTAGTTGGCGAGGATCTTTGCGAGGGCAGAGCTAAGGTTATGCTGTCTTGCTTTTGGTAATATAGTATTTGTGGTGGCGACAAGTTGCATGTCTTTGGAAGAGTAGATGTCACATATTCATTTCCTTGGGTTTTTTTGGTTTGGTCATTTATGTTCTATGTGCAGCAACTTTAACTGTTGTGCAATTTTTGGTGTATGAAATGTATTGTGTGTGTAAAAAAGAGGGCCTGTGTTTTAAACAGGATCACCCTGTGGGACTCCAGTTTTCTTAATCTCTCTCGTGCATTTGGGACTGCATCTACACTCAGGTTATCAGTGTGTAATTGCTGCACTTTGAGACACCAAGTCACTCGGGATTTTTGTGTCCCAGGGTAGACACATCAGTAATCAATACAACTCTTTGCTACAGTAGAACCTCAGAGTTACTACAACCTATGGAATGGAGGTTGATTGCAACTCTGAAATGTTTGTAACTGTGAACAAAACATTGTGATGGTTCTTTCAAAAGTTTACAACTGAACATTGACTTAGTACAGCTTTGAAACTTTACTATGCAGAAGAAAAATGCTGCTTTTAGCCGTCTTAATTTAAATGAAACAAGCACAGAAACAGTT
Source organism: Dermatemys mawii (assembly GCA_007922305.1). Taxonomy (NCBI): domain Eukaryota; kingdom Metazoa; phylum Chordata; order Testudines; family Dermatemydidae; genus Dermatemys; species Dermatemys mawii. Next base: position 21,763,249 of record ML677340.1, read on the forward strand.
TCCTTACCTTGTCAAATCTTTTATAACTTTCACTTTATTTTTTAGTAGTTTATGTTTAACACAGCACTGTGCTGTACTTGCTTTTATATATGTGTCGTCTGCTGCTGCCTGATTGTGTCCTTCTGGTTCTAAATGAGATGTGTGGTTGACTGGTCAGTTTGTAACTTTGGTGTTCCTAACTCTGAGGTTCTACTGTAATTAGAAAGACCAATCCTAGTCTGGTAGTTTCTCTTATCTGAAGAAGCTCGGGTATTGTTAACCATTGCGACATGATGAGCCATACATGCATTGTTCCCACTGAGTCTTGTACTAGCACTAACACTATTGCTGTGATGTCAGTGGTCTGAACATTGTTCAGATTTTCCTTTATAACCACTGAGTCCACTCTGGCATTCCTGATTTGCAGAAAACTGAGTTTCTGTACCTGTAAATTTCTGCTAATTAAAGAAGACCATTCTGAACACATCTTGATGCATTCCTTGCTACCAAATATTCAACTGTTCTGTTAATTCCATTGAGTTCTGTTATTTAAAGTGAAATAGTTTTTATGTACAGTATTTTTACTCATTACAACTGATATTTGAAAAGTTTATGGTGGTCTGGGGACTACAGCATCTCCAGCATCTTCTTTATGGAGAAAAGCTTCAGGATTATTGTTCTGTTTGCTACCCATCAAAGCCAAAAGGAAACAGTCAGTCCAGAATGTTTTATCTTCATGAATAGAAAAGTAATTTATAAGCAGGGAAGTTCCTTTTTCCAAATGGGAATGTAAACTGCTGTGGCCTCGGCACAAAATTTTCAGGTTTATCTTTGCACTGAAGTAAATTCTTAGCTTTCTACATCTTCCATTTCCAGTAATTTTGAAAGCTTGTGCATTTGATACGATTCTATTAAATTCTGTTTTTTATTTTACAGATATTTATAGTTAAGTTTTCTTGTACAGAGACGATATCAAAGCTTTCTTTTAACTGTTTTTCCAGCTAAGATAATTTGTTGGTTTATGAAGGAACATAATATCTCGCCTGATTTTGTTTATAATTCGCAATTTAAATAATTGTGAATTATAAACAAAACTATTTCCATATAAACATCAATTCCCAAACACTTAAATTTGGAGCCACTGGTGTAAATTTTATATTGTTACAAATTTTATTTATTTTTCTAAATAGAGTATCTAAATTGGAGAAAGCACTCTTAAAGCTGTACACTTCTAAACATCGAGTATCAGATTAAGAGTTGTGTGTATCTTCTTACCTATGTTAACATCTTAGATTATTAGAAATGGCAGTTTAAACATCTAGTTTACTTTTCAACAGTTACGCACTAATGTTTGAGTTTTTTGTGCTTTAACAAGATTTTCTTCGACTCAAACGGGTATTTAGATGTGTCTTTTTCCAAGTATACATGTTTATTCATTGTTTGCCTGTCACTCATCTTGGACAATGAAAAGGGATTAATCAGTTGCCCTTCTTTTGTTTGTAGTCAGTTTCCCGTTCTGGTTCTCATCCACTGGCAAAGTGTTGCAATTTTGGGGTTAAAAAGGGTACATTTAAACTCAAACAGTTTTCATTTTAAAAAATATATTTCTAACTGTTGTGTGTTTGTTTGTTTTTTTAAAAAAAACCCTACATTTTGTGACTAAATCTCATGGCTGTTTTCCTTTAGCTTTTGTTCAATATCAGTGGCTCTCTGCATATGTCCATAGGATCATATATATTTTTATTTAGTAAAATAATATCCCAGGACACTTAAAGGTTAATGGACTGTTCAGCTTCCATTAGGGTTTCTTAAATTATTTTTTATTTAAAATATCTTTTCTGGGTGGTAAATGGTTGTCTTTGGCTCCCTCTATCAGCCTGTCTCTATTTATCTTTTTGAATTACTGATTTTTCTCAACTCTCACCCATCAAACACATTGGAATCAGTTGATCAGGTGTCTGCAGACATTCCATATTTCTGCTCTGTTAAATAGTTAATAAAACACTGTAGCAAACTATGTAAGCCACTGAAAGTGAATGTATTTATTCAAGATAAACAAGGTAAAAATAATATGTATTACAATACCTTTTGGAATCATTTTTCATTATTTTACCCCAATCAAAAGTCTGTCTATCAAGTATTTTTAGTGCTGTCATCACAATAGTATGCAAGTGCTGAAAATGTTGAACTAGAGGCATGGTTTTAGTTTCCTATTTTGCAGAAGTGTATTTAATATAGTTAAAAATCAGAAACATAAAAGCTACCATATAGTTATTTCAATGCCCTTTTGGCATAGGGGGTAACTGGATTGTTCTATTAGTGGTTTCTGACAGATAGAAATGATTTGATATGCTAAGCTATTTCTGACAGAAGATATAAAGTTTTGACAAACATGCATGGCACAGCAAGTGTCCAATTCAAAAGAGCAAAATAAATGCAAACCACCATTATGGGGAACACAAACAGCCTGAAAGCAAGTTATCAGTAAGCAAATAATTGTTGAACTGTTATGAATGGAATAGGATGTTGAAATAGGGCATGATTGGCTGATGTTACATATGTCCTTGATTACCTTCCTTGTGCTTTTATCCTAATAAGTGACATTCTTTGTATTCTCTTGGATGGCTAGACAGTCTGACACTGAAGAAGAATAAATATTGCATGTGGTACACATTAAGCTGTCATCTAAGACAGCATTTATAAAAAGTAACTGGAGAAATTCATAAGAAATTCTGCAGTGCTACAGTTTCCTGGCTCCAGTCATAATTGTCAAAGTTCTTGACATATTCAGGTCTTTTGAAATGATTTAGGTTTACAGTTGCTTGGTGGATGAATAATTATTATGGATTCATTTTCTCAGATAATTCAGACTGCTAATGTGAGTTACCTAAATGTTGAATTTTATTTGTACCTGGCTTTTAATGAAGGGATACCTAGTGGTAACGTTAACATATCTGGTGCTGTTAAAGTAGAGGAAACCAGCAGATGTGTGAAATGTGGATAATATTAGAAGTTCTTTTAAATGCTTACATTTCTTTAACTCATGTTTTATTGAAAAGCCCCTTACAAGTGTGCAGTGATAATATCAACCTACTTGTTAAAACAATTTTTTTTTATTTCTCTCCATCAAGATCCCATGAAAATAAATCTTGCTTTTAGTTTGTCTAAAATTGCAATGGAAAAATCATCTGTTTGAAGTACCTAGATTGATGACTTAATGTTTGAACACTTGAGTCTTTATTTTTATTTTTCATCTTGAGAGGGCAGTATATGTAGTTGTATTTGTTGTAGCCATGATTCTCTGAATTTCTTTTGGTGCACTTAGCCCACTGACCCAACCAATGGAAAAAGAATTTCCACAGGGTCTTTGGAGTACGGACCATGTCTTATGGGATATACAAGCACGTACAAATGTAATGACTTGATCCTAATTGGGGCCTGTAGGTACTGCTGTACTATAAATATTTATAAAAATTGCTGTAGCCCTATCCTTGAGCTTGTCAGTGTAGCACTGTCAATGTTTATTGTATCCATGACATAACCTGGCTTTGCTCTAGCGAAGATTAAGGTCACCAGCTTTCATCCATTTGTAGGTCTGTGGCCCTGCCATTGTTACCAAGAGGTCTTAAATGAAGTAATTAGTCTGAATAATTTTATCCGGTTAAGAATATCCTATGAGAAAAATAGCGTGCTGCATCATCTGATGTAATTGAAGACTAGCCTTGTTTTGTGGAAGACATGTTTTGGTAATCTCACACAAAAAACTGTACAGAAGAACTTCGTGATAGAGACCTATTGGCTCCTTCATACAATTTGCAGTTAATGTTAATGAAAAGCTGAGACATAATACTTAGAAATGTGTTTGCTTTGAAAATGTGCAGGCTTGGAAATAGATAAATCTAAAACACCTATTTGGATTGAAGAAACTTTTCTCCAAGTATAACACCGCTAAAATGTTACCTATAACTGTTAACTCTGTAGACCACTACAGAGCACAAAATATTTGCCCAACTGGTAAATTGAACTGTAAGTCCCACTGTGGGAAATTGCTTTGCTGTGCTCCAAACAGCAGTTATCTTAGTAATTGTACCTGAATTCTCTTGTGTCTAATAGACCATTGATGTCCTTTTTACTGTGGTAGAATGATTTTGCCTTAATATTAATTGCAAAACTAAGATATGATGTATTACAGAGCAATTTAAAATATATTATCAGCATGATTTTTAATTGGTGTTCTAGGTAAACAATCTTTTTGTTCCAGTTTAGACTGTACATACCAAGCATTTCACATTCTAAACTGGAGCTCACAACAAGGAGCTTATCAGAGCAAATTGTCTAGTCCATCCCCTTCCTCACTCAAAACCTAATGACCCTTTATCATCATGGTTTAGATTGCTGGACACAGATGTGAGAAAATACAAGTAATCTACAGGTAACTACAGTAGCTGCACTGATGTTCTCAGAGAACTGACTGCTGGGAAGATAAAAAGCTCCCCACAGAGTCTGTGACTTTCCAGCAGCAAAGCACATCATGAGCTCATACATGAAGTTTTATTTGCTGAAGATTCACAATAAGATGCATTAGGACATTCAGCAGGGACCCTTTTCAGAAGAGCACAATAATTCTGTTAGGTTATTAGCTTGTTGCACTAGTGCATGGCATCACACTGGAACAAGAAAGGCCAACGGTGCTAACCATGTTTGTTGTTAGGAACATCAAGGATTGTAATGTGACATTAATATTAAAATGGTTAATTTCTTTATTCTAGATAGTTTAATTTAGTTTGTGCACATTTTCTTGTTGTAGAAGGTGTTCAGACTGAAGTACTGTACTAAAAGCAGTTTTGCTAGGCATTATTTATGCTTGAAAGTAATTAGCAAAAATATAACAGTAAATTATATTTGTTTATGGTCAGATACTTTCCTTGTCTTACATTTTTTATTGTGATCAGGAATAAACACACAAATCTAGTTATATGCAATTGACTAATTCACCAGCGGGAAAAGAAATAGTCCTTGGATAAAGTTCCTGCAACTGTAGCTTAGATAAAAAGTTAATGGTTTCCTTTACTATTTAAAAGGTTATAGTTTCAGTCAGGTTGAAGGAGCAGCTAAAATACAGAAAGTGATATTTATCTACCTTATTCATTTTTACCCAATAAGCTGGAAGCTTGTCTATTACTGCAGACAAAAATGTAGATTTTAATCCTTTTCTTAGCTAATTTAACTATAACCACATCTTGTGTAGTAAGATGAGCTTGTAACCTAAAACCGTTGTATAAATTAGTATATTTGGTTCTTATGGTGGAAGGATGGGGGAGCGGGAACATGAGTGTCCCCAATGAGCTGTGTTTTTCTTGCTTCAAGGCATATATGTTGCGAGAGTAAATATCCATAGAGTAATTGTTGAATAGTATTTGTTGGTTAAGCAGTTGACAACCATTGAATTACAGTAATGGAATGCTTTTTGGAAAATATTGATTGTATCGGAAAACTGATGCTAACAAGACACACAACTATTCTGCTGATTAAATCTACTCCCCTCTACTAGACTCCTGTATGCCTTTGCAGCTTGTCAGGCTGCTGTATCAAAAGTCACAGTTTATTCAACAAGAGAGTGGGGATTGGCTGCAAGGCTGTGGGGATCAAACCAGACCAGTGACATCTGCCTACAGCAGCTTTGATTTTGTGCGTTGCCATTGATTGACCACTAGAGAAAATTACAAGATACGGAATGCCATACAGCTGCATACTATTTTCCACTTTAAGCCCTATCACTCTCATGTACTAGTCCCCCATTTCTATCTTTCTTATGCCCTTTTCTACAACTTGTGTGGACATAATTGACAAAAACTGTAATCTCATATTAGAATGATCAATATAGCACAATTGCACACTGAAGAAGTGGTTTTGAAGCGTAATCACATAGAATTTGTTTCTGATTTTGATTTTGTAATATAGATCTGAAGCAGGAAGGTTTTTTCCACTTAGCAGCAAAATGTTTAAAAAAAAAAAACCCTGAAAATTCCAAAGATACTCTCTAGTCCTTGTTTCTTTGGTTGGGGAGAGCAAAGAAGCATATATAATATAAGACTTGGTTTTGCATTTTTGTTTCTATGTCACCAGGTTAAGTTTAACAAAATCTACATGTAAGTTGCAGAAAATGGTTAATAGCTTGCTTTTTTTTGTTTTTGTTTTCTCGTGGAGTATAGTGGTTTGTATTCTGTAGTGGTTTGAAATTCTCAACAGCAGCAAATATGTTAAAATTAAAGAAAAAAAAAGCCCCTTGTCTGTTACAAAGTTTTGTTTGAGCTTTTTAAACTGAGTGATTAGCAGAAATAATGACCCTGTCAGCCTTAATCACATTAAAATGTGGTTAACATCATTTAATTTTTTCCACTTAATATGCAAAAATTTCCAGTAGATTTGCAGTGAAGGCCATTGAAATTCCATTAGAACAAGAATAAAAATTTCAGGCATCATTTATTCAGAGAAGGAATAAAGGTCTCGATTGAAAACTGCTGAATCTTTCTATTAGAGAAACTATGAATCATTATATTGAACTGTACCTTCCGTTTTTATAGTACTGAATTTGACTTACTTTCAAATGGTTGAAAAGCATTGTATTTGTAATGTAATGCTTTGTAAAAGGGACAAATAAAATATAGTAAAAATTTTATGTACATTTTACTTAAAGGCTTACTCCACAGTATTTTGTAACTACTGCAGCTAGTGAAATTTTCATTAATACAGAGTTTAAACTTATTTTTATAAAATGTTTAGAAATGTTGCATGTTTACAAGTGAATGAAATTAAAAAAGCCTTTTTAAGGGCTATATAATGCAAAAACCAATTCTCTGTGTCACAATAACATTCTGTAATAAACTAATAAAGCAAGGAATGTTCAGATAAGGTCCAGACATAACCGTAAGTTTTCTTCTCTCCCTGCGGTTTCACTCAGGTGTTGCTAGAATATGAAATATTGAAGATCTTGTATATTGATAAGGAGACACATTGAAGGCCAAAGTTTCAGCTGTACTTTTCAATTTTTGGTCTACTTTCAGTTTAACTACAACTGAATAAAACTCATTAAAATTAAGTTTTTCTAAGCAGGTTGAATGTAACGAATGAAGGAACTAGAAGAGCAGGTGTATTTTTATGATCTCTGTGCTTTTGTAGACTTCACTGCATTATATGGAATGGTTTTAAAACTGATTACTCTATGTACCTGATAAGCAGGAATGTCTTTCTAGAGACATTTTGGTACTGTATCTCAAGTAATTAAGTAATCATACAGTGGATTGTTGGAGTTTTTTAGTTTATATTTTGTTCCTGAGACATTTCAGACTGTTACGTAATTATCCTGTGGTCTTCATGGTAAAAATCCTGGTTAAAATTAATAAAGAAAATATACTGCACGTGTGCATGACATAATTTTTAAACTTCAGCATTTTGTTGACTTTTGTGTATGTGTTTGAAATACAGGGGAGAAAACCTCATAGTGGAGTAATCTCATGTTAAATTTAATATTTTGTATTCATTGTTTTTCCAGAGAATTGGAACTTAGCTATTTTATTTCTTAAGGCACCAGTTAGCAAGGTTCTTAAGCACATGCCTAACTTTAAGCCTGTGACTATTCCCACTTAAGTCATTGGACTGAGGCCTAATTTATTATTGCCACCATATTTGGGCCACATGTCAACCCTCTCTCCAGTTAAGAGTGGTTGGATGCAGCTCTTACGAGCCTTTTAATTCTGCTCTGTCCACTGTCCAGAGGGAGCGGGTTTTCTGGCCATACAAGCAAGGACAGAAATATGGGACTTAAACATCACTTCCCACATAGTAGTGCTGTATGTTTCTGTTGTTCACTTGGGCCAGTTAATTCATATACTTAAAAGAAATAGGAGAAAAGAAACACTATTGAAACAGTATTTAAGTTGGAGTGGCAGAGGACAGGAGAAAACCTTTTCATTTAGATTGACCTGTTTCTGACTCTGGTATCCAGCCTGGTACCAGACATCACGAGCCAGCTCAACATGACCCCTGCAGATCAAGAAGTGGAGGAAGACTATCCATCAGCTGGCTGCTTCCTCCCCTGACAAGGCTGTGTCAGGAGCGGGCTTGTTTACTCCCCCAAATGACAAGTCACACCAAGAATTTTTAGGGCTGCCTTAAGTCTGGGCATACAGGTGGAGTAAGTAAAGGAATCCTTTCACTGCCTGATCAGTATTTTAGCCACTGCAGGTCCTTCCAGTGTTGTACTGCCTCTCAATGAGGCGATTGTCAGTGTAGTTAAGGGACTGTGGCAAATCCCTGTATCCCTTTCCTCACTTCCAAAAGAGTCAAGCACAAGTATTATGTACATGTCCAAGGTTGAGTTCCTTTACTTCCATCCCCGCTGGGTTCCCTGGTAGTATTGGCTGCCAGTGAGGGAAAGACTAGGGCATAGGAGTGCAGCTCTAAAATCAAATGACTCAAAGTTAGACTGTTTGGTAGGAAAGTTTATTCTACAAGGGAGTTACAGCTCAGGACTGCAAACCAGCATGCATTTTTGTGCAAGTTATGACTTTAACATATGGGACTTAATTCTAAAATTTAAAGATATGCTCCCAGAAGATGCTAGACAGGAGTTCTCCTTTCTAGTATATGAGGGAAAATCAGTGGCTAAGGTTTCACTGCTAGCTGCTCTGGATGTGGCCAACTCGCCTGCCAGGTCCCTGGCTTTGGCAGTGGCCATGTATAGGAGCTCATGGTTGCTGACCTCTAGGCTTCCACAGGAGGTGCAGCATTTGCCCTGTGCAAGACCAGCCCTTTAAAGGATCCTCACCCTTTTCGGAACAGACTGATGCTAAGTTCTATGGGTTAAAAGTAGGGCTGTCGATAAATCACAGTTAACTCACACGATTAACTCAAAAAAATTAACCACGATTTAAAAAAAAGGTGGTTAATCACCCTGTTAAACAATAGAATACCAATTAAAAGTTATTAAATATTTGGATGTTTTTCTACTTTTTTGTATATATTGGATTTATTGTAATTGAAATAAGAGAGCATATTCTTGATTACAAATAGTTGCACTATGAAAGATAAACAAAAAAAATAGTATTTTTGCACTGCATTGTATGAGGTGAATTGAATCTGTCATGATAATGTAACTTACAAATGTAGACTTCTTTTGTACATAACTGCACTCGAAAAAAAACCCCAACCCAATGTAAACCTTCAGAAGCTACAAGTCCACTCGGTCTTACTACTTCTTCAGTCAACTGCTAAGACAAACAAGTTTGTTTACATTTACAGGGGATAATGCTGCCCTCTTTTTATTTACAATATCACCATAAAGTGAGAACAAGCGTTTACATGGCACGTTTATAGCCAGCATTGCAAGGTATTTACGTGCCACATATGCTAAACATTCATATGCCCCTTCATATTTTGGCCACATTCAAGAGAACATGCTTCCATGTTGATGTCATTTGTTAAAAGAATAATGGGTTAATTAAATTTGTGACTGAACTCCTAGAGGGAGAATTTTGTTTCCTGCTCTGTTTTACCCGCATTCTGCCATATATTTCATGTTATAGCAGTTTTGAATGATGACCCAGCACATATTGTTCATTTTAAGAACACTTTCACTGCAGTTTTGACAAAACGCAAAGAAGGTACGAATGTGAGATTTCGAAATATAGCTACAGAACTCGACCACGGTTTAAGAATCTGAAGTGCCTTCTAAAATCTGAGGGGGACGAGGTGTGGAGCATGCTTTCAAAAGGCTTAAAAGAGCAACACTCCATTGAGGAAACTACAGAATCTGAATCACCAAAAAAGAAAATCAACCTTCTGCTGGTGGTATCTGACTCAGATAATGAAAATGACCATGTGTCGGTCTGCACTGCTTTGGATTGTTACTGATCAGAACCAGTCAGCAGCATGGACATGTGACTGCTGGAATGGTGGTTGAAGCATGAAGGGACATATGAATCTTGAGTGCATCTGACACGTAAATATCTTATGACACTGGCTACAACAGTTTCAATAGAACTCCTGTTCTTATTTTCAGGTGACATAAAACAAGAAGCTGGCAGGATGATATCCTGAAAAGGAAAACAGACTTGTTTGTCTGAGTGATTGGTTGAATAGTAAGAAGTAGTAGTAAGATTGAGTGGACTTGTAGGCAATAAAGTTTTACATTGTTCTATTTTTGAATGCAGTTATTTTCTATACATAACACTGCTCTACAGCCAAAATGCTTCTGAAATAAATGTAGTCAAACTTTACTAATTCTAGGTCACTGAGAACAAAAATAATGCTTAAAATTGTTGATTGGCTCTAGTTCTCAAGATATGCTATTGGGTCAGTATATACAACCTTTGACATGGGAATGGCAGAGGATAAGTGAGTTATAAAGGGAAGGGATCTCAATTTAAACCAGAAATGACTACAATACATCTTTGACTGGATCTATGAATAAATCTATGACTGGGTTTGGACAGTACTTGCTTTTTAGGCAAAACAATGAATGATGCAATCTGAAGCTGGTATTGCATCATACATGATATGAATTGCATCATGTTATTCGTAGAAGTCATGGATGATGCAATCATAACGAAGCTTACATCACTCTGCTGAACAAATTGCCCTATATCAGCTCTAGAAATCATACAGTGTCGTGCTCTTATTTGTCAGTGTTTGATTTTGCAAAGGGACACATTTCTGTTTAGCCAAAGTGAGCAAAGATGCCTCGTACTTGTGTGAACAGTGCAGATAACTTCTGCTATGTTTGTGGTGAAGTGACTTTTGCATCACAAAAGCACAGTCTAACCACTATGGTTAAGAAAGCCTATCACCTTTATTTTGGCTGCAAAATTGGAGATCAGGACAAGAGGTGGGCCCCACACATATGCTACAACACTTGTGCAACAAATCTTCGGCAATGGTTGAACAGGAAAAGGAAATCTATGGCTTCTGCAGTGCCAATGATTTGGAGAGAGCCAACAGATCATACCAGCAATTGTTACTTCTGCATGGTGCCTCCAGTTGGGAAAGGTGTGTCAAAGAAGAAAAAGTGGACTGGGCATTATCCAAACATTCCATCAGCTATCCGCCTAATACCCCACGGAGAAGGACTGCCGGTTCCTGATGCACCGGAATCATTCTCACTTGAGTCAGACGAGGAAGAGGATGAAACTTCTGGTCCTGAACCATCAATGTCACAGGACCCACATTTTCTCCCATCCTCCTCCTCCTCTGAACTACACCTCATAACACAAGCTGAACTGAATGACCTTTGTCAGGGATTTGGAACTACCCAAGAGTAAGGCAGAGCTGTTGGGCTCCAGACTACAGCAGTGGAATCTCCTGGCAGGTGATGTTCGGGTTTCCATGTTCCGTGACCGTCAAAAGGATCTTGTCCCATTCTTCTTCATGGAAGGTGATCTTGTAGCCTGCAACAACATCGATGGTGTGATGGCAGCCCTCAACATCGTTCACGATCCAGATGAGTGGAAACTCTTCATTGATTCATCGAAGACGAGTCTTAAAGCTGTTTTGCTGCATAATGGCAATGTTTTGCCATCAATTCCAGTTGGTCATGCAGTCCATATGAAGGAAACCTATGACAACATGAAACAACTTTTGAGGTGCATAAACTATGACCAACATCAGTGGCAGCTTTGTGGCGATTTGAAGGTTGTTGCTCTCTTGCTTGGTCTGCAGACTGGATACACAAAGTACTGCTGTTTTCTCTGCGAATGGGATAGTCGTGCAAGAGATTCCCACTACATCAAGAAAGATTGGCCACTCCGACAGTCATTGGAGCCTGGGAGGAAAAGTGTTCAGCCTCCACCACTTGTTGAATCAAGGAAGATTTTGTTACCACCCTTACACATCAAGCTGGGTCTGATGAAGAACTTTGTCAAGGCCATTGACAAAACACAGGCAGCTTTCAAGTACCTCTGTGGAAAATTTCCAAAGTTAAGTGAAGCTAAGATAAAGGAAGGTGTCTTTGTTGGTCCTCAGATTCGTGAACTTCTTTGAGATGATGCATTTGACCATGCACTGCGTGGCAAGGAAAAGACGGCATGGAAAGCCTTCCAGTCAGTGGCAATACATTTTCTCGGAAACAACAAGGCAGATAACTACAGGTTGTTGGTGGAAAACCTCCTCAAGGCATACAAAAGCCTTGGTTGCAACATGTCACTAAAGATACATTTTTTGCACTCTCATCTAGATTTTTTTCCACCGAACTGCAGAGCAGTGAGCGACGAGCACGGTGAGCGATTTCACCAGGACGTTGCAACAATGGAGAAACGCTATCAGGGCAAATGGAGCCCATCAGTGCTTGCAGACTATTGCTGGACAGTGACAAGAGATGCTCCATTTAATGAATACAAGAGACAAGCTAAGAAGCGCCGAGTAGACACTGAATAGGACTAAACTATGTACATAATAGTGTTTTGCCTTTTGTTTCATAATACATTTTATTTATATAACTCTTTTGCTGATTTTTAAAGTGTTACATAATCAGGACAGGTGAAATATTATCATGTGAAGCAACCATAAACACATGAAAAGACCTAGGTTTACAGTTTATGATTAAAACTCTACTATCTACACAATATACATAGACATAAAATGTAAAAACTTAAATATCTTAGAAACAGTAGCCAATCAGTTGTTTTAATTGTCATATTTAAATTCAGCACATCAAAATAAATAATAAATATCACATTTTATCTCTGAAGCAGGCGACTTCTAAAAAATTGTAGACCAGTGTAATTCTACATTTGTAAGTTCAACTTTCATGATAAAGAGATTGCACTACACTGCTTGTATTAAGTGAATTGAAAAATATTTCTTTTGTTTTTTTTACAGTGGAAATACTTTTAATAAAAATAAAGTAAGCACTGTATACTTTGTATTCTGTAATTGAAATCAATATATTTGAAAATGTAGAAGTGATTCACAAATATTTAAATAAATGGTATTCTGTTGTTTAATAATGTGATTATCGTGATTCATTTTTTTTAATTTGCTTGACAGCCCTAGTTGAGACTCAAGGGCAACCCTAAAGTCTCTTTGGGTTGTAGGCTTCAGCCTCTTCTGAACAGCATTTCCAGCCTCAGCAGCCCCTCTGGTAATCTGCTCCAGCCATCTGACAGGATCTGCAGAGAAAGAAGAGTAGAGGTTTTAGATACTGACCACCTGATCCTTCTACCTACTTCATAAATTCCAGCCCCATCTAGATATCCAGCGGGTTTTAAGCAGAAGTTTTGATGAGATGCTCAGGGATACCATACCAGTTCCCAGGATGCCAGACCCCATTTTTCCTTTGTTTGCAAACTGCCTTTCACATTTCTGCAGTGCTTAGTCCTGTATCACCACAATGCATTGAGTGATCAGCACCATAGAAGTGCAATACAGTTTGTTTCAGTTTATTTCTAATTTATTTCTTCTCCCCATCCTTCTTCAGAGACTCTTCTCACAAAGAACTCCTGGTCCAGGAGGTTCAATCTCTCCTTCAGGTGGGAGCCATAGAGGAGGTTCTGCAGAATTTAAGAGGGAAGTGTTTATACTCCCATTTTTCTTAATCCCAAAAGTCGAGAGGTCTCAGACCTATTTTAGATGTGTGTCAGCTCAACAGCTATCTTGAAAATAAAATAAAATCGCATAGTCAACCTGGCATCCATTATTCTCTCTCTGGAGACTTCGATTTAAGAGACACCCACTTTCATATATTGATATACCAAGTGCACAGAGAGTTCCTCACATTCATGCTGAAGCACTTGCATTGTCTGTTCACAGTGCTTCCATTCAGCCTGTCTGCAGCTGCTTGGTTGTTCACAAAATGTATGGCCGTGGTGGTAGCATTCTTCAGCAGACTAGGAGTGAACGTCTACCCTTTACCTGGATGACTGGATAGTCAATGCCCAGTCCAAAGCTCTGGTTGTGTACAGCATTCAACTCTCATTCAGTCTGCCTTTAGGGCAGTAGGCCTACTGATCAATTCAGATGTGTTTTATCTTTTTCCTGGTACAGAAGATAGTTTATAGCGGCAGTATTGGACTTTTTCCAGGCAAGAGCATTATGCCCAGAGTCAAGATTTCACACTGTTTGATCTCTTGTGACAGATGTCTATCATCCAGTCACAACAGCCTGATGCTATATGAGGCTCCTAAGACATATGGCCCATTGCACATATGTAGTACAACACACGAGGATGTACCTCAGATTCCTACAGATGTGGCTGACCTCAGTGTATCACCAGGCAGTCTTTGTCATGGTACTGGACTCTCGGTACTTTCATGGATGCTAATTTTGCTGAATTGGTGGTTGGATTCTCTCAGCATTTTGTGCGAGCCTTCCCTTCCTTCGCCCTTAGCCATCAGTTACTCTGGTCTCAGACATGTTGGCTCTGGGGTGGGTAGCTCACCTGGGACCTCTTAGAACTCAGAGTCTTTGGTCCTCAGTGAAGCTTGCTCTTAATAAGGGTGATTCAGCTTGTCTGTCAAACTTTTGTCTCACATCTGGGAGATAAACATGTTTGTTCTTACAGACCACATCACGCGATGTTTTATCTCAACAGGCCTGGAGGAGCTTGCTCATCCTTCCTGTGTCAGGAAGCGCTGCAAATTTTGCATAGACCATTCAGTTAATCCCAAGGCCTCTTACCTTCCAGGATGAGCTAACAGAACAAGCAGGCTTTTTTTCCAGCCAACACGAGTGGTCTCTTAGTCTGGATGGAGCCAGATGCATTTTTCAACAGTGGGACACTCCTTAAAAAAACCTTTTTTTGAAACAAGTACAGCAGAAAATGTCATCACTTCTGCTCCTTGCAAAACACGGTACAGGCTTCATCACAAATATCTTCCTACAACCCTGGACAGTAAATATTATGCTTTTTTTCCAGTCTCACTCCTACACAGAGCACTGCTAATGATCAAGCGGGATTACACCTGGGTAATATTAATAACCCCATTGTGGTCCCACCAACACTGGTTCTCCACTTTATTGAACCTCTCAGATGCAACTGGAATCTCATTCCAATTACACCTGGATTTTATCTCTCAGGACCACTCAGCTCCACCAATCCTGCAGTTCCTTTATTTAACAGCCTGGAAGCTCCATGGTTAAATCCAAAAGAGTAGGCTTCCCTGAGGGTAAGTTCCCCAGAGCTTATTAAGAAGCAGAAAGTACTCTACCAGAGCTATCTACCTGTCAAAATGGAAGCAATTCTGTGCCTGGGATGGTCAAATCTTAGTCTTGCCAATGCAGTCGTCTGGCCAACAAACACTCAACTATCTGCTGCACCTGAAACAGCAAGGCTTGGCAATTCCTTATATTCAGGTTTACTTAGCAACCATATCTGCTTTCAAATTGTACACTTAGTTAAGGGAGCTTTTTTGCCCTTGGAACTTTAACTTGGTTTTGTATAAGCTTATGGGACCCCCATTTGAGCCTTTAGCAATGTGCTCCTTTCTACACATTTTGTGGAAGGTAGTTTTCCTAATTGATATCACTTTTGCCAAAAGAGTCTCCAAGTTGCACACCCTCACATTCAATCCATTGTACACAGTCTTCTTTGAAGATACAGTATGTATGCTCTTATCTGAGCTTTCTCTTTTAGGTAATTTCATACTTTCACAAAAATCAGTTTACTTACATGTGTGTATTTTACCCAAAACCAGGTGCAAACAGGGATGAGCAACACACATTGGTCATCAGACAAGCACTGGCACTCTACATAGATAGGACTAAACCATTCTAGTGTTCCACCCAACTGTTGTAGCTATAGCAGACAGGATGAAGGGTCTTCTGATCTCAAAGAGAATATCATCTTTGACTGCTTCTTGTATTCACACTTGTTATGATCTGGCAGGCACTTCATTACCAGATAAGCTGACTGCTTACTCCACAAAATTGAAAGCATACCCAGTGACATTCCTAGCGCAGATCCTTATCCTGAGCATTTGTAAAGCAGCAGCCTGGTGATCTGTGCATACCTTCTTCTCCCCCTACATCATCACCCAATACTCGAGGTGATGCCAAATTTGGCTGAGTTGTACTACAGTCTGTGTGTACATGAACTCTGATTCCTCCGTGTAACTGCTTGGGAGTCACCCACAGTAGAATGCACATGTGTAATCACTCGAAGAAAAAAGCTACTAACCTTTCTTAACTGTTGTCCTTCAAAATGTGTTGCATGTTTGCATTCCACAACCTGCCCTCCTACCCCTTTACAGACGCTACTGAAGGAGACATGTCTGGTAACTGTGCCACTTACACCAAGAGTAGGATAGATAGGTGCAACATCTTTCGTAACTCTTGTTCTTTGAAATGTTAGTAACCATTTTTTCCCTCTCATTGCATTTCAGACAATGTATTATAATGATTGTGAAGTAAGTGGGTCTTTTTCTGTCTTTTGTTTCAAAAAAATTTACCATTCCTGCAAGTTGTATGTATCAATCAACAGTCTGAATACAGATTGTTAGTGTTTATAAATACACAAAAATCAAATTCCACATGTTTTCTCACATCCCACAGAAAGTACAGTATACTTTCAACTTGGAGAAATGCTTGACGGAAGGCAATAAAAGCAAACCTTCTTGTGCTTTCCCCACAACTTTTAGTAGTCTCCTGTTCTGTACATCAGGCATATTAATACCATCTTTGTTCCTGGATAAGATTGAGATCTTTATACAATTCATAGCTACATTCTATTGTCTGAAGCACCAGCTTGACAAACTCAGATTCTAACTTGAAATTAATATAACTTTTGTGTGAATGCCCAAGCTTTTAATTATGATCTTCTTAGCAATCATTGTGAAGAAAACTTTTAAAATATAAACTTGGATGCTGCTCTCCCACAATGCCACTACACAGATGGTCATCCTGTATGGCCACCACAAACGCAGGACAAGCAGTGTGCAGCTGTGTATGCTGTCTGTGGGGGTGAACAACTTTTCATGGAAGCATGGGAAGTAAGCAAAGAGATATGATGGTCCAACAGGGTCTAGTAGAGGGGATTGGGTGTGGGGAATACAGAGCTGTTCAGGATGTCTGAGCTGGAGGGGAAGCTGAGCCGAGTGTCTCAATGCCATGACAGCAAAGCTTCATGGCCTTTGTGTACCGCTGCCTTGGCATTCATCACCATAGCTCTTATAAGCTCTTTGCTCCCTCTGTAGCCATATAGATTAGCCCTGTGCTGCTTCCTCATAATCCTGTTCTCACTCATGTTCCCCTTTCCCCACACATTGTCCACAGTTCAAATTTACAAAACATTTGGGAAGAGCTGCAGAGTAAGGCTATTTCTGGGTAGGCCTGGAAGGCAAGCTGCGTTGGCTGAGACCATAGGGACAGTATATTGAAGAGGGGAGGAAGGACCAAAGGAAGGCGGGAGGAGCTCTGAGGTAATGCTAGAGGCTAATGCGGGGAAGTTCTATGGCTGTAGAGAGAGGAGCAGAGCACACTTAAGGGAGGGAGGCATGGACTCCTCCCCTTCACAAGCCTTTTCCACTCTGTCCCCTCTCTCATCCATCCCTGTTTTCTGTCGTGCTGGCTATAGTCAATCTTGTTGATGTGTATTTGAAGTAAAAAGTAAGAAAAAAGCATGTTTCCCATTTTCCTCTAATTTCTGTCTACTTGTCTGCCTGTGTGTCCTTAAATTGTGGGTGTGCTGGTCAGGAGCCATTCTGTCTTAACTGTGTGGAGAGCAGCTAGTAGATAGATAATACTGGAAACAAATATTAATATTGCTACAGACATAATATACCTGGCATAAGAGCAAGGAAATGAAAAACTAAACCACTTAGTAATTTTAGTAAACCACCTTCTCCTCCTCCACTCACATATATGCACCTTACCTTTTCCACCACGCACTACAGCCTTAACTCTGTCATCATTGTGCCAATGTCTTTTACTGTAGGCATAACACATAGGGACAGATCATCATGTAAATTTTCATAGCTCCATTAACTTTATTTGGAACTATAGCAACTATAACCAAATAAAAACTGAGACCATAGAGAACTTTATTTGTCAAGGCAAGGTGAAGTAAGGTGTAGTTAACTCTTAACATGACAAAAATATGAATCAGCATCTTGGCATATATGTGTAAAAGAGTCTATTTTAATTCATCTAATTCCTAAACTGGTCGTAGGATAGCTTGATAATATGCTTAATCTGAATAACTCCTAATCAAAGCACATACAGATCTCTGATGGAGTTGTCAGGGATAATATGAATGGCACTAACAAATGTCAGAAAGAGGTATTCTTATGTTTCATAAAAATTACAGGTGAGCATCTGAAAATTTAAAGCATAAGTCACTTCATTTTACAAGCTTGTGCAGCTCAGTGGTATCTCCCACAATCAGTAGAAATGGAGGAACAGATTTCTACCTCTGACTAACAGAGCAGCTCAAGCTGAAACCATGAAAAAGAGGATAGCTATAGGATGCCATCACTACATGGGCAGAGTCAAGGTTTTATGGTTGTTGGTGTATAACTGAAGTGGTAGTGATAAGCAGGGGTGCAAGAGTAAAGAGTATGTATTGTTAGGTGGCTTACCTTTTAACTTCCTTCCTTTTGTGGTTAGGTATGCATCAGGGAACCAACTTTCACAGCAAATATTTTTATATATGAATAATATTCATTATCTGCTTTCAACTGCAAGCTTCCCATTCAGTGTTGCACAAGATACCAAACTTTCTTTTATCAAAAGAGGCAAGATTTTTAGATTGTTGTTGTTATGCAGTACAGAAGTATGTTTTACATTTCCAGTGGTTTCATTTGAAATTCAGCAATGTGCAAATGCTGAATTTTTGGCAAACGAGTTTCTGGTAACTGTGGTAGTTAGCAGAATTCCACAGCAGTGTGGGTTACAGATAATATGTAACTGCTGCCTATTATGCTGTTAATGTAAATTCACTATTATTTTGAATGACTGATAAAATCAAATTTGAACTACCATTATAATATGACAGGTGGTGAACAGTCCTTGTCAAACTATGTTCTCTTGGTAAGTAGCCTTTGGCAGGGCCAGGGAATCCTATCTCAGCTCAGTAGAGTTCCTAACCAGTATAAAATTTGCATTTCCCTTATGAATATATTGTCATACATCGACTTCCATTCTTGCTCTGCTCTGTTGCTAACAAAGCAGTCTTTAGCAGAAGAGGTCACAAACTCATTTACATTTTTTGTTTTTCTAGGCTCTTGTAAAGATGTCAAAGAAATATATTTTTCATCCAGATTCCCCTATATCAAATCAGAGCATAAGTAATTTAATTCATTCTCATTAATTAGGACTTATATGTAGTTATCTGACACAAATAGTGCATTTGTTTACTTTGTGAACCTGCTTTTTAATATTTAATGTGTTTAAAGATGAAAAGTGCTACATAAATGCTCTATGTATACAGTCAGGTACCAAAGCAGAAAAAGTAAATGACTTGCCCAACCCACAGGCTGTGTCTATAGTAGAATCTTTCATGCTGCTCTTTAACACAGATGTAACTCAACCAGTGGTTGCAGCAGTAGAAGAATTACCATATACCAAGCTCCATGGCACCACTTTAAACAGTGCATTGAGTGATCCTGTTCTAAGCAGGTTTAAACAGCTGTAGGCATCTTGGTTACTCTGGTATTACTGCCCTTGGAGCTGCACTGGCATTAGTGGTGGAGAATTTGTTCCAGAAAGGCTTATAATTATACAGGATCACGGGGGGCGGGCGATTCAGTGGGAGATGCAAGATTTCTGGCTCCCAGTCTTGTACTTAGACCAACTGACCATATCTCCTGGTTAAATGGCTGAAGTTCAGAGTGGCAGGAGAAACGCAAAAAAGCAGCCGTACATGCATTATCATTTTAGTATTTTTTAATACATAGGAATCTTAGCCTTTCTATCAACACCGTATAGTATCAACATTACATGACTTATTTATCTTGTAACAAACCACCAGTAAACAAATATAGCCCTGTCCCACTCCGTTATTTCATAAACTTCATATTTGTAAACACAAACTCCATATGCTATAGTAAATAACTTCATATCTCATATAGATATGAGATATATCTATAAAATACCTGTTCTGCCACAAACAATTTGGTCCCCTCTCTCTCATTTATATTAGAACTGTTGCTTTGTTCCAATTATAATATCTATTTTTAGATATAGATATATCTAGATATATATAGATATATAGATAAGATTTTGTGACGAAGCTCCAAGTTTGTACTTGTGGGTCCTGCGCTTCCTGGCAGATTGAGGGGCCTCAGAAACTCATCTAGGCCCCAGAGTGACCTCCCTTTCTCAGTATAATTGGCAAGAGTCACCGCCTAGTGAGTTACCTTCATCACAGGCCAGTATGGAAGATGGAAAAGGGGGGGAGCCCAGGCCCACCCTCTACTCCAGACTCCAGCCCAGGGACCCTAATAGTATCAGCTAAGATGGCTGACCTTTTAGGCACAAAACACAGTACAATTCCCTGGGCTACTTCCCCACAGCAGTCCCTGCTTCTTCAAACCCCACTTCTCCCTTACCTCAGGGCCTCCTTCCTTCTGTATGATATGTTGTCCACCACTCAGTCTCACCAACAGCACAACTTCCTCTCTCAGCTCTTGACACCCACATCCACCTGACTAACTGGGAGGTTTTTATCTGGTTTCAGCCAGTCCCTGATTGGCTTCAGGTGTCCCAATTAGGCTAGCTGCTTCTACTCCTTTCTAGAAGGTTCTTGATTGGCCTGGAGTAGCCCTTGTTTGGCTATCCAGGGAACAGGGACCTGCACATCCTGAGACTAATATACCTGCCTTCCAGGACTCTCCTATATCCTTCTGGACTGACTCCGTCACAATATATATATCTATCTTTCTAAAGTTTTAGCCTATTGGGCTGACATTTTCCAAACCTGGGTCACTGGTCAAGGATGAAATTTTTTAAAAGTTTGAGCAGAACAAACATTTTGCTGTTTTTGAGTGGTGAGAGTACAAATAGTAATGCTTTTCTCATTGATTACAAAATATTATTGAAATCTTTTTTTGAACAGCTCCCAAGCTAAAATCGGGGTGGGGGAGAAGGGACGGTGCAGAAGTTTAAAATGGCATGGAAATAGTCTTTCCTGAGAAGTGCCTTTGAGTGTTCTGTTGAAAATAGATTTTCATTTGGCTATTATGAGCCTTTGAGATTCACATGTTCCTCGTGCAATATAGTTTGGTTTTTTTAAAAACAAATTGGCAGTATTTTTAATGGTAGCCAAACATCTGGAAGGATGTTAAACTGTGCACAGCTAACTTTCCTGCCACCATGTGAGTATGCATTCTGATAATCTTTTGATTTCATAATCGAGTACAGTTTTTTTCAACAAGACTTCTACCATATTCAGTGCACAGGATGGATGTGCTAGAGGGGAGAATTAAGGTTGCAGAGGCAGCTATAAATTTGGCACTTCCCAACTTTTGAGTGCTTGACTTGGCAAACTAAATAATGTTCTTTTAACTTAGTTTTTAATAAAATATGAAAATAGAATGTCATGTAGTAAACTCTTTCTGTTCTACTGGAACTTTAAAACACTTGATATCCATTAACTGTATCCTATCATAGTCAGATCTGAGCTATCTTTTAGAAAATGAAATGATGTGATGTTTATCTACAGAGAAATGTCAAAAACAATGCATTTATATGATATGGAAGATTTGTAAGTGCAAGCTAGCAATTGATAGCAATATTATAATTAGCTCTTTATACAGACAGGTTTTTTTATTCATGAACATTTTTGGTTATGTTGACAACTGTCATGTATGCCTCCACATGTGGAACCTTTCCTTTGTTAGTAGAGATGTTGAACGTGAATTAGTGTTTTCAGGCTTACATTCTTGATTTTCTATAAAAAACGGTTTCAGGGGCCATGTCATGCAGCTTATTGAAGGATCTCACATGTTAGAATGATTTTAGATTAATGTCTTTTTATATTTGGCCGCATCTTCAGTTAAATGGTAAAACAGACCTCAAAAGAAACACAGCCTAACATTTGCATTTGTTTTCAGTCAAATATTCTTTGCCATTAATATAACGTTAAGGAGAATGTTTAATACTGCCATCAATAAGAGTTTCAATTTAAGATAAAAATAGATGTTTTTGTGGTAAGCCAAGCTTTAATTTTGTATTTATAAAATGGATTTTAAAATATTATGTTCATGTATGCATCCATACACAAATTTAGGGGTCTTGACTTTTGACATTAATAAAGGTTATGTCATCACTGTTTTTAGGTATGATAAAGTTCTTTGAAATTTAGCAGAAGTATTACTATCTCTGAAGTGAACAATGTACTTTCAAATAATCTAAATATTTAAAAAATATATTTGTCTCAGTGGAATGGTGAGTACGATTTTTGCAAGAGTGTGATATAGAAAGGTATTTAAACCGATATTGTTAATTTTTTTATCTTTATCCTGCTAAAGGTGGACAAATAGACTTTTTTGTCTAGACTGATAAATTTTCATGTCTCCTTTGCAAACTAATGACGTCTATTTCATATAAGGCAGAGGTTCTCAAACTGTGATCCATGGACCTGAGCTCCATGCAGATGGTGTACAGATAGTTCCCTCTAAGGTGCATGCCTGGGTGGCCACACACAAGAGAATGAAGGGCCACCCACCTAATTAGTGGAGCTGCGCAGGCATGGTTCCGCTAATTAGGTGCCTGGACCCTGGAGAAGACACACATGTAAGATGAGGTGGTGTCCTTGAGGGAATAGGGGGATAGGTTGGAGAGGGCAGTGGGTCGAGAAGAAGAGGGGGTGGGAGGAATCTTGGACATGATGGGCTGTGGCGACCAGAGAAAGAGGCGACTTTCTGTAGCTCCAGGGCTGCAGCTGCCATAGAGAGATGGCCCTGCTTTCCAACCTCAGCTCTGTGGCTGCAATGGTGGGGAAGAGACCCCCATTCCTTCCCAGTCCCAGTTTGGGGGCAGCCGTGGCGGGGGAGAGACGATACATCCATTGCATTAGAAAGGTAAAATAACTGATACTAAAATATGAGTTGTGTGCTTTTATTTGTAGAACATAAAAAGTTCATTATTAAGTTTTTTTATATAACGCTTTTATTCAAAGCGCTTTACGATAGTTAGCTAACAGTACAAACAGCATTAGGAAAGATCACATTAAATAGTCCACCAAGACCCTCATCAATTTTCAAATGGTCTGCAAAAAAAAAAAAAAAAAGTTTGAGAACCACTGATACAAAGCATATGTTTAGTATTACATAAGGTATAATACACACTTAAAAATATTTAAATGTGTATTACATGTTGGGTTGGCCTATTTTCTACTGACTTGCATAAATGTTAATACCTTTTTCAATTAAGTCACAAGTTACTATGCCTTTGAATCCTATTTACACTACAAAAACAAGGAAACTCGGAGATGTGGCTAACTATTCAGGCTATATACGTCCCTAATTCACTGTACTTGATCTCTGTGAAGCTCTCATAACAATACATATTGCTACATTTCATAAAAGTATACAATATTGGTAAAGTGCAGTGAGTTATTGACAGTGTCACCTAGATTTTAAGCATATAGCTAGTTTTGGTACACGTAGGTTCATGTATCAGTGATTCAGTGATCAGGTATATAACATGAAACTTCCAAGGTTCCCTTTCTTTTCGTTTTGTTTTTTAAACTAAATAGGGTTTTTCTGTCTAAGAACCAGATTACGTCTTCCTGCAGAAAAACTCACTTAGTGTTGCCAGCTCTTACGATTTTATCATAAGTCTCATGATATTTGATATTTTTCTTAAAATCCCAGCTTCTGGGATCATGTGACTTATTCAGCTTTCTTTTTTTCTACATTTCTTTAGACAACAATTTGAAAATGTGACCCAGGTGAAAAATAAAAGCTTAAATACCAGAAGGCATATATTAAAAACTCTGAATTATATTATTTAAAAAAATACTATGCTTGTCAATCCAATCTTAAGATTTTAGAGGGTCTGTTGCATAACTTTAATTAGTTACGGATAATTAGTTAAAGTTGGCAGTACTTGCATCAGTGGCAGTGGGGAAGATTTATGTAATATTCCATGGTGTTCAGTAGCTCTGCACTTAAGATAATACAGCCAAGGAGGGGCTTTTGCAAGAGCATCCATCCCTATTCTGTGCAAGCAGGGTAGATTCTCTACTCTAGGGTTCAGCAACCTATCAGAAGCGTTGGGCCGACTCTTCATTTATTCACTATAATTTAAGGTTACACATGCCAGTAATACATTTTAATGTTTTTAGAAGGGCTGTTTCTAGAAGTCTATATTATCTAACTAAACTATTGTTGTATGTAAAGTAAATAAGCTTTTTAAAATGTTTAAGAAGCTTCATTTTAAATCCAGTTAAAATGCAGATCATATCAGTTTAGTGTGATCCTTGCCCTTGCTTTTCCTTGCTGATTTTTCCAATGTCTGGCATGTATTTGGATACTTTAAGCTGCACACATACTTCTGAGAGATCAGTTGTTAACCGGCTCAGGGAGGGACAGAGGATAGATTTGATGTATGAAAGTACCTGTTCACACAGGTATGAGGATCCGAATGCTGAAGAAAATTGTATTTGCAATGCTTTCAAACAGTTAAATTTCACTGGCAGGCAGGTCAGAATAGAGGCCCCATGATCTCTCTCAGTAGCTTCAAGTGCGCTCTGGAGATCTCCAAACTTTGATGCTCACAATTCTGAGCTTTTTAAATGAATGAGCTGCGTTTTGAAATCTTCAACACCCATCCACTGAATTACAGGCAAATCCAAGCTGTTTTCATTGAACTTTTTAGGTTTAATTAGAAAAGAAAACATTGAGCCAAATTGCTGGAAATCTGTCAGAAAATTCTGACTCCAATTCTTGTGTGTACATTCTAATCTCAGCGTCAAACTTAGTGCACTGTTCCACGTGGTGTGATAGTGATGTAAACAGCAAATCAAGACTTAACAATATCTCAGTACACTGGTGCTGGAACAATTTTTAAGATGGGAGTGTTGAGCTGTGCCCCCTCTTGCCTCTGCACCTCTCACTGCCCCAGGCTGGGGCCAGTGGGCCACAGCTGGGGATGGCTGGGACTGATGGCTGGGACCCAGAGCCAGCAGCAGGCTGAGCAGGGCCAGTGGCCAGTACCTCAGGCTGGCAGCGGAACCCCTGGGACCAATGGGTGGGATCTGGAACCAACGGTGGGCTGAGCAGGGCTGGCAGATGGAGCCCCAGCAGTGAAGCCCCTGGGACAGTGACCAGGACCCGGGCAGTGTCAGTGCCACTGAAAATCAGCTCGTGTGCCATAAATTGCCTATCCCTGCTTTACTCCAGTCCAGTATTGAAAATCTGACCCATTAGTTTGAATTTCATGAAACTGGGTGACCAGGCAACAAAATGGCAGATGAAGTTCAATGCTGATAAATGCAGAGTAATGCATATTACTAAACATTATCCCAACTATAAATACAAAATGATGGGGTCTAAATTATCTGTTACCATTCAAGAAAGAGAGCTTGGAGTCACTGGTAGGTAGTTCTCTGAAAACATTTGCTCATTGTGCAGCAACAGTCAAATAAATTAAGTTAGGAACCATTAGGAAAGGGATAGATAATAAAACAGTAAAGATCATAATGCTGCTATATAAATTCATGGTATATCTACACATTGAATACCGCATAAAGTTTTGGTTATCCCATCTCAACAAAGATATATTAGAAACGGAAAACGTACAGAGAAGAGCAACAAATGATTAAGGGTAGTGAACAGCTTCCATGTGATGCTAGATTAAAGAGACTGGGACTGTTCAGATTGGAAGAGAGACCACTAAGGGGGGAGATATGATAGAGGTCCACAAAATCATGAATGGTGTGGAGAAAGTGAATAAGGAAGTGTTGTTTACTCCCTTCACATAACACAAAAACCACAGGATCACCCAATATAATTAATAAGCAGCAGGTTTATAACAAACAAAAGGAAGAACTACTTCACACAGCCTGCAGTCAACTTGTGTTACTTGTTGCTTGGGGATGTTGTGAAGGCCAAAAGTATAACTCGGTTAAAAACAGGGCCAGCTCCAGCATTTTTGCCGCATCAAGCAAAAAAAAAAACAACCCTCGCTGGAGCAGCTGAGCGAGAAAACAAAACAAAAAAACGCGACTGGAGTGGAACGTGCCACCTGAAGCACATGCTTCCCAGTCTAGTGCCTGGACCTGATCCTGGTTAAGAGAAAATTAGATAAGTTCATGGAGGATAGGTTCATCAGTGGCTGTTAGCCACAATGGTCAGGAATACTGTCCCATTTTCTGGGTGTCCCTAAGCTTCTGACTGCAAGATGCTGGGAGTGGACAATAGGGGAGGAATCACTCGATAACTGGCTTGCTCTATTCATTCCTTTTGAAGCGTCTAACATTGGCCACTGTCAGAAGACAGGATACTGAGCTAGATGAACTATTTGTCTGACCCACTATGGCCGTTCTTATGTTCTTATTAAATTCATCTACTACAATAAGACAAAACACAGCACATATTATAGTCTGAATTTGTCTTACTCATTGCAGGTTTTTAATTAGCAATATACACCCAATTGCTCTTTAAGTCTAGTATCTTGTTTCTAGTGTTGTCAGTATTTATTTATTTCATTACATGGGAGTTTTATGTAGACCAGATCTTGCATTAGGCAACATGGCATTATTTGTAGGTTGGTTTGTATGTGGGTGATGGGCGTGGAGTGGAGGGGATTGGATTTCATGCTGTGAACATAAAGTGATGTTCTATGTCATGTATTTCATGCTGGAGAGACAAGATAGTGAGATAGTATCTTTTATTGGACCAGCTTCTATTGATGAGAGAGAAGTTTTCAAGCTTAATCAGAGCTCTTCTTTGGGAGGAGAAGAGTCTGAATAAGCTTGGAACCTTTTCTACCTCACCACCAGAAGTTGCTCCAATAAGATAATATCTAACCCACCTTATCTTTCTAATATCCTGGAACTGATACTTTGTTGTATGCAGTATTGTTGTAGCCGTATTTCATATGACATTTTCACAGTAAATAAATGAAATATTCTTCTCAAATTTCTCTGTATATGTATCATCAGTGCCAACTTATTTTTTATATAAGGCCTTCTTTTTACCAGAATCTAAGGAGCAAAATTTTCAAAATGGCACTAGAGAAGCCCATGTCTAAAATAAATTTTTAAAAACTGTCTTAATGTGTTTGTGAACATTGGCTGTGGATCCATACTACTGACCTATTGAGTATACTTCAAAGATCATGCCTTTTGTATTGTATTAATTTAAACAAAATTCATTTTTTGTTAATGTATCATCTTTTATGCCTATTTTTGTCAGATTATTTTCAGAAAATGCCTGTCCTTAACAGAATGGAGTATAATATTAAATTATTTTTTTGAACTCTTGCAAAATTCACCCATTTAAACCTATACCAACTGATATCAATAAAAATAAATGTACAATAAAATATTTTCCCATCCTCAACACATTTGCTGCATTCTGATTTTAACCATTATTTCTGAAACATGTTGAACGTGATTTGCTCTGGATTTCACTTTCAGTTAAACTATGTTCAGCAATAATTCAGTTGTTCCCATTGCTGATACCCATTGATAGCAATGTGGAATTTTCTTAGTATAGGTAAAGTTTTATGTTCAGAATTGCAAAGGCTTTCAAAAGAGGATGCATGAGACTGCTGGCCTTCTGCCTAGCAGCATGTATTTGACCTGCAATGAAAAGATTGCAGTTTTCATTATTGTTTAACAGATATTCTTCTTCAAGTGATTGTTCAAGTGCATTCCAAGCAGGTGTGCGCGTGCCGCGGGCACATCAGCTGGAAGGTTTTTCCTCTAGCAGCATCAGTAGGGTTGGTTCTGGCGCCCCCTAGAGTGGCACCACTATGGCACCCAATATATGGCCCTGCCGACTCTCCATCCCCTCAGTTCCTTCTTACTGCTTGTGACAACTGGCTGGAACTTTGCTCACTCCTCCTTAGCAGTGTTCCCATTGTGTATATAATTTGATTTCTTGTAGTTAGTCAGAGCCGGTGCAAGGATATTTTGCACCCTAGGTGAAACTTCCACCTTGCACCCCGCTCCTCACCCTCTCTTCCCCCACAGAGCATCGCTTATTTTAAACTTTCAAAAATGAATACTGCCTAATGTGGCATTGCTCATTGGAATTAATACGTTTGGCTTGAAAATTTATTAATTTCATTATTTAGTCTGTATATTTAACAAAAATAAATGAATAATCTGACAGTGTTGACATTGTTATTGTTTTCAAGTCCCAGTGGGATGGCATCTAAGCTTTGCAATGCAGCAGTTCCTCTGGGCACACAGGCCAAGCATTCACTTTAAGGCATTGTTTTCAAACTGCGGGTTGCGACCGAGTACTCGGTTGCGGAATGGAAGGCACTGGGTCGCCGTGTCTCTGATCAGCACTAACTGGGCCAGAGAAAGTCCCATCAGCAGTGCTGCCCGGCTAAGGCAGGCTAGTTCCTACCTGTTCTGATGCCACGGAAGCGGCCAGCAGCAGGTCCAGTTCCTAGGCGGTGGGGCGGGGAAAGAGGCATAGGCTTCCACGTGCTGCCCTTGCCCCGAGCACCGGCTCCACACCCCCATTGGCCGGTACCCAGGCAATGGGAGCTGGAGGGGAGGGTGTTGCCTGCAGGTGAGAGCTGTGCCAAGCCACTTGCGCATCTCCACCTAAGAGCTGGACCAGCTGTTGGCCGCTTCTGGTATGCAGCACGGTCCATGGTGCCAGGACAGGCAGGAAGCCTGCCTCTGCAGCCCGGCTGCGCCATTTACTGCCAGGACATCCGAGGTAAGCCCATGCCCCAGTCCCCTGCCCTAGCCCTGTGCCCTCCCCCCACAAAACCCAGAGCCCCCTCCTGCACCTCAAACCCCTCATCCCTGGCCCCACCACAGAGCCTGCATTCCCAGCCCAGAGCCCTGAACCCCTCCTGCACTCCAACCTCCTGCTCCAGCTCAGAGCCCCTCCATGCCCCAAACCCCTCATCCCCAGCTCTGTTGGGTCGCGGGCATTAACCATTTTCTGTGCCACCAGAAGAAAAGTTTGAAACCCACAGGGCTAAGACACTTTCTAAACACTCCCATTCCCTGCATGTGCACCCAGCCGGGGGCTCTTCAGTGACCCTACTTTCCTCACGCCCCCCAATGGAGCAGACCCTGTTCCAGGAGCCCTGTGCAGGGAATGGAGAGCAGCATTCAGCCCGGCCCACTCCAGGGACCCTAAAGTAGCCGTACAAGGCAAAGGTGCAGGTGGGCAGATGCCTGGGAGCAGCGGTCCCAAGCTGGAGAATGCACCGGAGTCTTGCTCCTCAGCGGAGCAGACATCCCCTGGCTGGTCGGGCCCCATGCCCAGCCCTTCCCTTTCTTTTCCCCCTGTCCCCCTGGTACCCTAAGCCCCTTCCAAACTTGTTCAGGCTGCTAAACCCACCAGGCAGGGGGCGTCTTGTGGCGGCCAGGGAGCATCTCTAACAGGAATATTTTCCTGCTGTCCAACCTAAACCGTCTTCGCTGCAGTTTGAGCCCGTTGCTTCTTGTCCTATCGTCAGAGGTTAAGAACAACATTTTTTCTCCCTCTTCCTTGTAACAACCTTTTATGAATGAGAGTTACACTCTCCTGTCAGGGATTCATTAGTAAGCTAGACACAGATATTACTGCCTAGTGTCATGTGACATGAGAGGATTATGGTGTTTTTTCTTTCTTTGTATTCTCACAGAATGTAGAAGTTTCTCCCAAGATTGTGCTCCATATATATAGAAATATAGAGTAAGAGGCAGTCGCTGCCCTGAAGAACTTACAGTTTAAAGGGGCAAGATAGACAAAGAGAAAGCGGAGAAACAGTGACACAAATGGATGAAATTGTTTAATCAAGATGACACATCAGGCCAGTGCTGGAGCCTGGACTGCCCAGGTCTCCTTACTCCCA
The DNA here is from genome assembly GCA_007922305.1 of Dermatemys mawii. Taxonomy (NCBI): domain Eukaryota; kingdom Metazoa; phylum Chordata; order Testudines; family Dermatemydidae; genus Dermatemys; species Dermatemys mawii. The sequence continues at coordinate 21,793,198 of ML677340.1, forward strand.
GTCGATAGTCCTACCCACTAGACAATGCTGCATCTTTTATAGCTTTTCCAATTATAATACGCTGACAGTAGTTCTAAGGTCTAATTTTAGAAGTGCTAAGGAAGGGGCAAAAGAAGAGAGGAAGAGTAGCAATGGGTGGATTGAGGTGAAAATAACAGAGAGAGAACATTAGATAGAGGAAGGAAGAGAAGATACAAAATATCTAGAGAGAAAGAGACAAGTGTATGAGAAAACAAGAGATGGAGCAGTGGAAAAGAAAATGGTAGCCCTTCTCAGGTAATGCCCCTGGTCATTCATTAACAAAGAAGCACTATCTTGAATAAAACTGATTTAGAATTCAGAAAGTGGTAGGACCATTACGGAAGGTCTGAATAGTCAGATGTAAAGTAAGAGAATATCAAAAACAATAATTTTTTTAAACTGTTCCAGATTGCACGTATTGTTGGCAGAGTGCCCCACATTGGGAAATTTTGAAAATTATTTTTTCTAAATGTTTTGTTTCTGATAAAAATGTCTGTTTTAACATCTGTTCATATCCAGTTCACTTTTTCTGTGATTTTAAAAGCTGCCCTTCCAAGAGGCCAGCACAGAGCAGGATCTCTTTTTTTCTTCTTTGTTTCATTTATTTGGGACAATCAGGACTTTGTATGTAGGCTAACATGTTCCCCACTGAGAGAGGTATATTTCCAGCAATTGTGCCTGGTCTCTTTTTTTCCTCCCCACATCTGAGATGCGATGGGAAGGAAGCTACCTGGATAATGGTCATAGGCTGGCTCTGTGCTCCACTTTCCAATATCACTGCCTGACAGACAGCACAAAGGTCTACTTCATCTTGAAGAGGATTTATGTCCTTACCCGTCTCATCCCATCAGGAAGAAGAAAAGTCATGGCCAGACACTAGAGCACATGGTAGAGATCCAAGCAAACCAGTTCCAGAGAATCGGTGGGTTTTTTAGAATGTACTCCTTGTCATTTCCACTTCCAAATGGTCAGCAGAATACAGTAGTACTTAGATTTTATGTGGCTCAGTTCTTCCATCAACTACAAGCACTTCAAAATAATAAGTATTCCATTCATTATGTAGCTGCTCTTTAGTCCGGAGACTCTTTCAGTTTGTTGATTTTTTCAGAATGCAAACTTGCATGTGCCCACCACTCCATCTCATCAGATTCTTACCATTTTCCACTGATGCTCAATGTTTTTAGTATTTCAGTTTGGCTTACTATCAACACTTGAAGTTTCTTAAAATATCCTAGTTTTGGTATCTGCAGCTGTCGGTCACCAAAATTTCGAATTTACATTTACCTAAGTGACTGACTCATAAAAGCCCCAAATTGCCAATCAGCCTTGTGAGCAATTTTCTCCTCTCTAGACTTATAGGAACACAGGAATTCTCTTCTACATCATACCCGAGGTCTACTTAGTCCAGTGTCCTGTCTCCAACAGCGGCCAACAGATTAAAAGAGGAAGGTATGTAGATGTTGAGTAATCTATTCACCACATTAGATCTCATCCCGATCTCTAATAGTTGGAGACTAATTTAAACTTTGAAGCATGCGGTTTGATATCTCTCCCACAACAGTTTTATCAATATAACAATTCTGGATCTTCTTGCTATGCATATGAATATCTGGTCCCCTTTAGAATCTTGTGAAGTTTGTGGCATCAGTGAGGTTCCCATATGTTATGTGTAAAAGTATTTCCTTTTATTGGTTTTGGATTCCCCATCTTCTGATTTCATCAAATGGCTACTTATTCTTGTGTTATGAGACTGGGAACTTCTGTTCTGCCTATCTACCTGTTGTCAGTAGCTGCCAGTGTGGTGCTCTGCTCTTGTTCGATGATAATATCAGTCGGCTGCGTGCGTGTTCCCTCTATGTGCTGCCCCAGCTCTGCGCAGATAGCTGACACAGCAGACCCAAGAGAACCCCCAATGACCACAGACACTAGTAAGGTACGAAGGCACCCGGGCCAGGTTTATTGCCAAATGAAGCACAGTGATAGTTTCTGGTAGACTCTACAGGACATACTACGAATTTGTGCCCCCTGACAATGGACTCAGCTCAGTCAGAAGCAGGATTGCTAATGCCCCCTAGGCTGGCCAAAGACACTGCCCCAGGGTCGTATTCTTATACACAGGTACAAACAAGTTACACATCACTCCTGACATACTGAGGTGCATCCCCTTTACATAGGAGGGTACATCCCTTCTACGTAGTAAGGTGCCGCCTCTCACCTTGTACAAGTTGGTTCGAGCAAAACAAGTCTATTCATCATATTACCCTTTTGCCCCTGTCTTTAGGATGGGTCAGCTTGTTCCTTGTTATCTGTATGGAATGTACCAGTGTTCTGCTACCTCATAGGTTTGTGTACTTTTGCAACATCAGCCCTTTTCTTGCCAGCTTCTGTGAGCAGGGCCTGCCTCTGGCTCACAGCTTAACTTTGCTTTATGTTAGCAAAATCTTGACCATTACTTTAGCTCAGGCCTTAGGCCTCATACTGGGCCTCTGATACAAGGGTTTATGTTTCAGGGCCTCATCCTACTACACTACCTACTCTAGACCATTCATTATTTTGTATACTTTTGTCATGTCCTTTCTTATTCATTTTCTTTCTAATGTAAAGAATCCCAGACTTCCAATGTCAGAATGAGTTTTCTCCATGCCATGGATCATTCTCAGCACCTGACTCTGAACTCCCTCTAGTTCTATGGCATCCTTTTTGAGATGAGCAGTACTTCCTATAGCATTCCAGTCAAAGCTGCATGACTAATTTATAAAAAGGCATTATAATATTCTCTGTATTATTCACCATCCAATTTTTTATCCATCTTAACTGTTTTTTTATTGCAGCTGCACATTAAGCAAGGATTTTCATTGAGTTGTCTACATTGACACCCAAGTCCCTTTCTTGAGTTTATGGTTAATTTAGAACCCATTAGGTGTATGAGTAATTTAATTATTTTCTTCCACTGTGCGTTGCTTTGCATTTATTGACTTTGAATTCCATATGTCTTTCACACTGCTCATTCACCTAGCATATTTAGGCCTTTCTGAATTTCCTCATGATCCTGTCTGGTTCTGACTAATCTAAATAAATTTCCTCTGCGAATTTTGCTACCTCACTACTGACCAAATAATGTATATTATATAAAATATTAAGTTACATTGAACCAAGATCAAAACTTAGAGGCTACCCCTCTGTTAACCTTTGGTGTGATGAAAATTGACCATTTATTCTTACTCTTTGCTTTCTGTCTCTAAGCCAGTTTTTGGATGCATGAGAATACAATACTTTGCTTCTCATCTCATGACTATGTAGCTTTGTTAGCTTCTTGTATGGGACCACTACTTTGACATGTTCAAAGAAATCTAAGATTAGTGAGAGAGTTTTTCTTTGCAGAAATCATACTTGTTAGTCCTATTCTATAATGATCACATAGGTGTTTTATTATGTGTTTTGATCATGCCTAGAGCTTTTTAAAAATATACAGTCAACATCTCCAGTCATCTGGAACAGTGTCTGGTTTTAATGACAGATTGCGTATTTTTGTTAACAGCTCAGCCCCCTAAGCACCACTATGTAAGCTCCTTCAGAACTCATGGATGTATACTATGTGGGCCTGATGGCTTGTTGCTTTTTAAGTTATGTATTTGCTCCAGCACATTTAGCAGTGTCTGAGAATAACTCATCTTAGTGATCAAAAAAGCAGATTCAATATAAGTATCTCCCCAACATCTTCTGTATTAAAGACTAGTGCAGAGAAATCATTTAGCTTCTCAGAAATGTCTGCTCTTCTTATTTTGTTTCCTTTAACCATTTATCGACTAAGACAAGAAAGTTTATTTCAGTCCATATTCATTTGAGTGTCGTCTTTGACACCAATATGAGGGCAGCCTTCTTTTCACAGGAGACAGTGGAAAAGTTCATATTGCAGCAAGTTCAGGGAAATGCAGATCCCATCAACCCTCATGTATTTCAGATACTGGGAATCATGAGCATCTTTGCTGAACTGCTGTCATGGACCAAGATACATCCTTGTCTTCTGCTAAGACTCAATGGAACCACTAGTCAGATTAGTTTTCGGTGTTCATGTATTTTCAGTATGGTAGACAGTCAAATCCCTCTGTTAGCTAGAACAACCAGAAAATTGTTGACCAGCATGACCTCTCAAGAGCCTCAGTGGACAGTCACTGGTGAAATTCTCCTGTTCAGAAACTCCCAGCGGGTGGGTCCAGACCAGAAATGAAGACACATCTCAACTTTCTCAAACTCAAAATCATGAGACTAGCTTTTTTTTTTTTTTTTTTTTTGGTTCAGGGGCATTATCAATTACCAAGCAGGAACTTTTAACTTGAAGGTGGAATGGTTGAACTGTCTGTCAGTCTGTTTGCTGGAGACTATGGTTCAGAGTCTGGGTCCTGCTTATGAAGTTATCAACAAATTAGTGAAAATAAGTTGCTCTCTGAGGGGGGGGGGGAAGCCCCCAATCTTCTGTCATTTGATTTGTGGATCTGAGTCTCTATTTAAGCAAAGGAACAACCTATCCTCCAGTTTTTGGCACACACAAAAGTAGTGCAGTTTGCAGGTAGTACCAAAAATTTCCTGTTTTTCAAGGGAAAAAAATTTAATTAAGATTTTGTCCCATGATATTGTTACAACATACATTATTACTCTGGTGATAATATACAAAGGAGAACAAAAAGTATTTAGTTACACTAGGATCTACATACTACATCTTTCCACGGTTTCAGCTCTTCCATACTCCTCTCATTATTTTTAGCAATATAGACAATTTTCACTGGTTTTTAAAATATACCACTTTTGCATTCCTGCAAAGTTGATGCTTTGAGAACTTCATTTTTGTATGTACAGTAGAGTCTCGATTATCCAGGATTGGGTTAACCAGGATGTCAAAAAAAAATATGCGTAATTCGCAGGGCCGGCTCTGGCTTTGTTGCCATCCCCAGGCACAAGAAAAAACAACCCGCACCAGGGCACAGGGCAGCCAGTGAACCAACATCCCTTCTCCCCAGTGCAGGGTGGCTGGTGAACCAACCTTCCTCCCCCATATTTCCTGTGGATGGTGATTATCCGGGATTTTATTAACCAGGATTAATTTTTTCCCTATCATCCTGGATAATCAAGAGTCTACTGCATTTGGCACGTGAAAAATATATGCAATAGTTAAATACTATATTCAGTATAACTGTTGTCGTGTTTAAAGAGACACTGTTAACTTGAAAATATACTTTTAAAAATGACTTAAAATTAGGTTTTAGGCACTACACCTACCTCTGAATCTTCCTGCTAACATTGGTGATTTTACCATTATATTTTCCAATTTTAAAATATATTTGTCTCCTCAGTTACTTGTGAGAGAGCCACAGAGAAACGGACTGACCCTATAGGGGAAACTGCATAATTAGCTTCACTAAGAGCTTGTCTTCATTACCTGCGGGATCGATGGGCAGCGATCGAGCCAGCGGAGATCAGTTTTATCGTATCTAGTCTAGACACGATAAATCAACCTCCGAGCACTCTCCCATCGACTCTGGTACTTGATGAGAGCGAGAGGCCCAAGCGGAGTCGATGGGGGAGAGTCAGCTGTCGACTCACCGCAATGAAGACACCGCAGTGAGTAGATCTAAGTACGTCAACTTCAGCAAAGTTATTCACGTAGCCGAAGTTGCGTAACTTAAATCGATTCTCCCCTGCCCAGTGTAGAGCAGGCCTAAGTGCTGGCGAATGCACAAAATAAGCAAAGTTGGAGGAAATAAGTTTTTTCTTCTCATTCTTTTTGCTTATAGTTACTTCTGGTGTTATAATAGTTTTTTTAAAATTCAGACAACTGCAATTTTTAAGTTGATAGTCTTTCTGTAAGCTAAACAAACTATTAAGAAAATTGTTCTTCCTTTCTGTCAAGTATTAATAACTGGTTGGAGAAATTCTCTAGGATTTGCTTACCTTAGCACAATTCCAAATAAGTGTAATAGCTTCTCACCTTTTTATAAGCATTTCCAGCATGTTCCTGTAATAATAATACAGTCAGGGAAATGTAGAAGTTGGCATTAATTGTCACTACCACAACAGTTTTTTAAGAAATTTTGCTCTTTTTTTGGTAACTTTGGTACTTAGCATAGGAAACCAAGTTAAACATTTTGATTCTTGCATTCATTAAGTTATCAGTCACCAATATATGTTTGAAAAGAGTTCAGAGTTATGTTCCACCAGGCTTTATGCTTCTGGTATTCTTTATTTTGATAGTCTTTTTGGTCAGTCTTTAGGGAAATTCCTCAGGTTTTTTTTTTTTTGTTTTTTTTTTTTTAAAGTATTTCCTGTGACATTGAAAGTCACAAAAGTGAAATACAGAGAGAGAGAGCCTAACTGTCTCTACAGAGTGTGATGCAGTACCTCATTCTTTTAGTGAGTCTGTGGCAGGTCTGATGTCAGTCACTTCAGAGACCTTTAGACCTCAGTGCTCATTTATTGCTAAAACGTACCAGCTCTGCTTCTGCATTATGAAGATCATCTGTCAACACTTTGAGATATTCCCCTTTGTTATTAAGCTTGTGATGCTCTACACTGTCAGGATTTTTGCCAATTATAGTTAAGGTACAATGGTGTATTCACTGGATCAAAGTCTCTCACTGGCGGTAGAGAAATGATTTGTAAGTCTTTATTCATCTGAATTGTACAATAGAATACCTGAGGAATGCAAATAATCCCTCTAAGGACTCAATAGAAAAGCTGTTAAAATGACAGTGTAGGACTATTATTATTCTGAATTGGTGTTTTATTCAAAGTAATTATTTCTTATCTTGTTGTTCCACAACAGTTCTTAGTTTATGAGTTATGATGACCATTATTTACCAAACAAAATTTGTATCTGATTTTAGACATCATTTTTACACAGATTTCACTTTCTTTTGTTTATATGGTTCCTGCTTTTCTTTCACTTAGTCACATAGTACATTGTCTAATTAGTATAAAAGGCAGAATATGAAGTGTTTACTTTTTAAACAAAATAAATATACACCCATTGAAGTATAGCTATAATTAATAGCAGGATTTCTAGGTATTCTTTTGAGAAAAAGGCCACTAATGATAAATTGTGACTTTTGATATACGAATAGTTTAATAATTTGTGTTATCTAAAATGTCAGTTTGAGAAATGCTGCTATTCTGGGGTTAAATGTCCCCTGAGGTTTCAAAAATGTGAACTAGTTTGTGTTGTTTTTGGATTAGATATTTAGGAAGGCAACACTGTCCCAATAACAGTCTTTGCTGCAGATTATTTTCACTTGATAACTGAAAGAAAAGAGATTTGTATAATGAGCAATGAAAACTACTGGTGGGGTATTTACATAAGTAAATGATAGAAGAGCAGCCTTATATAGCAAATGTGTGAAAACTGTTGAGTGAACTTTTATATTCTTTGTCCCATCTAAAGCCCTACTCAGTGGGCCATACACTTAATCTCATAATAGCTCTGATCCCCTGCTATTTTCTCTGACAAATGTGTGTTGATGAACTTGTGGTTTAGTTCATTTTTTTTTTCTGAGATGACATTTGCATTGATTATTTAAAGGATTTCAGGCCACACTTTCAAAGCGCTTTACCATAATAGCTGTTAAAACCTTAGTCTAAATCTTGGAGATTAGTGGGACTAAAAATAAGAACTCGGCAAGCATAAAAAAAACATATATTATGTGGGTACTTTAGGTATGAGCCATCCATAGAACCCATACTGCTATATTGAATTTTATACCTTGGATCTCAAGAATATTTCCTAGACACCATACCTGTAAAGTTTACTTTTTGAGCTGGTCAGGAGTTAATGGAAAAAATAACATCCTAGTCTAAAATATTGCCATGTAGATAACATTACAACAACATAATCCTTTTCAAGTAATTTGTGAATGTCTTCATTGAATCTCCTAATATATAGTATTTGTGATCACAGATGTGCTTACACTTTTAGTTAAATTATTTTAATGATCTTGTATTTATTTAAATATACTAGTAATTTATGGACCTATGCACTAGTTTTTACAAAAACATAACTGATGATAGGACGGTAAACCCTTAATAAACTAGTTCTACAAATCTGTGTAGTTGTAATCTGGCAGTTCTGCTTATCTGAAAATCGGATTGGGTAGGGTTATAAATAGCAGAGTATTACAGGGATTGCTAGAGTTATTGATAATGAAGAGAGATAGTAGCAAATTTTTGTGACTTCATTCAAAAAATAAAACTATAACTACTATTCTGAGGCTTTATCCCGTAGAAGTAATGGAAGGTGGGAGGAACTAGAAAAAACTTGTGATCTTGTATTTATTAGTTATTATACACTCCACAATCAATAACCAGCAGAACTGGGGTGCTGCTTGCTATATAGGAGCCTATAGCGCCTTGTGTTCTTTCCATCTGCTAATATCAGCTGCTGTAGCCTCTAGGACATGCTCATAAAAGGAGATGGATGAAGAAAAACTGAAGATCCTATTTTTTTTACCTTATCATATGAAAGAATTATCACTTTTGGAAGTCTAAGAAAAAATATGTCCATGGAACCTCAAAGTTTGACTAAAACAAGCAGCTTTAACTTACACATCTTTAATGTCAGCCAATGATTTAGTTATTTTCTAAACTCTATTCTTATTTCTTATAGAATATATTCTGAAGTAAAACCAGATAACAGTAAAATATTAATGTAGTACACCTGAAGCAATTGCTGCCTGTTAATGCCTTGACCTTGGAAAGCAATACACAAAAAGATGGCATCATAAAACCGTGCAATTCTTATGAATATGTATGTGCTACTTGATAATAATGAATGTGGTACAGTCATGCATGCACTACAAGATAATGTTGTGCCCTTTTTTGTCTACAGGTTGATAAAAATTATAAAGTGGGTGGACAAGCATGACCCAGGTGCCTTGGTCATTCCTTTTAGTGGGGCCTTGGAACTCAAGTTGCAAGAAATGAGTGCTGAGGAGAAACAGAAGTATCTGGAAGAGAACATGACACAAAGGTTAATTAGCATTCATTTTCCCTACACTTTATTATCAACTATTTCCTTGCAGTAATTTAATTGCTTGTGCTGATAGAATAATAAATGACAGAGTAATTACCATTATAAAGAGGGAATCTTCTCCTTTCTTTACCATGAGACAGAGTGAAAAGATTTATTTTAAATTAAGTTTTTAACTGTCATCTGTCATCTCTCTACAGTGTTTTAATTATAACATAGGTATTAGTTATGTATATTTTTGAGAAGGAATGATCACCAAAACTCTTTCGTCATCTATGGGGAATTAGGATGGTGAGAAAAATTTGTCATAATTTTTCTGAATAACTGTAATAAATTGTTTGAATATTGAATTTCAGTCAGACAATTGTTCTTTCATTAGCTAAGGTCCTGGAAATAATTTGCATGAGACCAAACATACTGTGTGATAGGATGATTTAATTTCTCTTGTCTTTCTGCGTTTTGCAGAATAAACAAATCAAAATACTATCTGAGTTGGTGTAGTAAAAAGTAATTCTCCTACAGGGAGTTTTTTAAAAAACAACTATTCAGCTTAGCAACATGTTTAAAAATAAGAAATACGATCCAGTTTTTTCCAAATGTGTGATGCTTTTCCTTGTAAAAGGATTACTTGAGACATTTAGCTGTTTCTTGCCTATATGTTGAATGAATTGGTTTGATTTTATTTCAGTGCTTTACCAAAGATCATTAAGGCTGGGTATGCAGCACTCCAGCTAGAATACTTTTTCACTGCAGGCCCAGATGAAGTGCGTGCATGGACCATCAGGGTAAGATTCATACTTATTCATCAGCTACATCCAGTTCCACACTATTGAATTCAGATTGATATCACTGACTTTGAAGTTTGTCATGGTGGCGGTTAGCTAGTCATTACAGATGAGGTTTTTGTCCAGGATAACTTTAATTATTTGTGAGCTGCTGAACAGTGAAAGTGGAGCTGCATTGATTGAGGCAGGTAACAATTGATTCTGCCTATTACATAGTCTGAATTTCTTCATCCTGTAGAATCTGTCTACCCTCCTCCTGTGGTCAGAGATAAGACGTACCAGTATTGTGCTTGCTTAATCTGTGTGACTGGGTTTGTCTGCAGTGAAATTGATGTTGCTTTTCATTTTGTATTCGCTAAGTTTGTTTGGGTTGCGGGTGGTTCTTTCCTCCTTTGCTTTGCTCGGATTACATTTTCAGCAATAAAAGTAATATAACATCATTATATTCCTCACAGATACACAATTGGGCTCAAAAACCTAAAATCAGTGTAATAATTAAGGTCTTTTACTGATTTGAATATTTAGAAGTAGTTTATTTTGATAGTTTATATGTTCTGTCCAGTTACATTATCTAAAAATTATATTATATGTGTTTAAATATCCATGTAGATTGATTACAACCATAGAGGTAGACTAATTTATTCCCTGAGGACAATAAGAGCTGAGCTGTAATGGTTTGCTTTTGAATGTAAATACATTATAATATAGAAGTTAGTACTAAAAAATATCTTGAAATGCATATACTTACAAATTTCATTTTACAGATTATAAAAATATCAACTTCTGGAGGTAGTGAATGTCATTGAGTTTTTTCATCTGCTGCTTCCATTTATTTTAGTGCTATGCAATGAATTTCAGTGCTGCTTTGATTTCATTTCAAAGAAAATAATTTCTGTTTTCAATAACCACTGTAATTTATTCCGTTAAATTTTTAGTTTGATTTAATATTACTATAGATGTTTAGGCATTTCAACTTAGATGTTAAATATGTTTTTCATAGGAATTTAATTTTAAGTTTTCTCCACTCCATCACCCTTGAAGCGATGATGCCTAGCCAAGGTCCGTTATATAGGTTCACAAAATAACTTTAAATTATGGATGTATGCTACTCTGCATTATTTGCCATTCTTTGAAAAACAACCTTCCAAAACTCCAGCATTTCCAGTAGGAAAGATGTTTGCCCTTTCCTAGAAAATTTGAAAGCTGGTTTATCTTAAGACTGATTGTAAGTATCCTTGATTTAATGTGTTAAGATATTTAGTCACGTAAGCATCAGTGAGTAGCCATATTAACCCAATACATCTTTTATTGTAAAAACTGTGCTTTACAGTGTCAGACTCCTTAGCACTTAAACATGCTTTATTAAGCAGCCTTTAGGTCACCATTATTTCTCAAATTTCTTTCCATGGTTGTGTGTGCACAGAATGTATGCTTCTGTAATTCAAGACAGGCCGCATGCATTCTTCAACATAAATTTAACTCTTTTATGAAGGTTGCATGAATATATGTAGTTTTATATTTTCATTATTGTATTTATGATTAGAATATTATTGGATGGCAATTTAAAAAAAAAGAATTGTTCTGTATTTACACTTATTAAAATAATTGTGGACTAAGATGTAATATATTATTCAGGTTTGAGATTTTTAAAATGTATTTATGGCTCCTAATACTGAATGGATGAAATAGTCTAATTGAAAGATGGTGAACATTTATTTGGACTCAAGTGAAGTCTTTGATAATTCAGCTTTAAAGTTACTTAAAAATCTTTATTTTCCTCACTTGCTCTGGAAAGAACTGCAGATCAAAGTGAATGTCACAACACAGCCACAGCTTATAAAATCAATACTGCTGTTGATACCCATTAGGAAAAAACAAAGCTGCCCTTCTTTAATATCAGTTGGTTTATCTGTGCTAAGGACATCTATCTATATGTCCCAGTATTGAGAATTTGCCAGTTGTATGCCTAACATTTTAACTGATACGAAACAAAGTTTCAGTGGAGCTGAAAGCATGTGAGAAAGGAGAAACCTCTCTCCTGCAATCAATCTTCTTAAATGCAATTAATTTTCTTCTGGTCTTTCCTTTGACAGAAAGGGACGAAGGCTCCTCACGCAGCGGGAAAGATTCACACAGATTTTGAAAAGGGATTCATTATGGCTGAAGTAATGAAATATGAAGACTTTAAAGAAGAAGGTTCAGAAGCAGCTGTCAAGGTGAGCTCCCCATCTTTTCCTGTGCCCCTCCTCCATACATACCATTTTCCCATTTCAAGACTCTTCTTTCATTGGGAAGAAATCTGGTGGTAAGTGAATCTGACAGTTACCTCTAAAAATAGACCACAGATAAACTGTCGTTTTGTACTCAGAAAAGAATTAAAATACAGTAGTTTAACTAACAGAGATGTGACAATTTTAGTAACTGAAATATGACAGCTAACAGACCAAATGTCAACATTATGAGCAAGATTTCTGATAAAGTTTCACATAGGTTTATAATATTAACCATCTAATCTTAATATTTTAGACCATGGTGATATTTTTGTAACATTTAAAAATATTTTGATTCTTTAGCAAATTGATTATTTTCCACTCCCCCTCTCTCACACACACTATCTATTTCTGTTAAGAAGTAATTTTGTTTTGAAGTCAGCAGTAAAGGCATTACACAACTGTGTGTAAAATGTGTAATGCAAATGTTCAGGGATATATTTTATTACTGAAATATAATAATTTTTTTGTTAATAGTATCCTTTCATAGATTATAGTAGGCACAATTAAAATTTTAACATTTGCCATGTTTTGCAGTTAATTTTATGAAAAAATTTGCAGACTTCCTCATCTTAAGTATAGGACGAACTGCAGATACCATGCATAAATTAAATACTGTGATGCAGTAGACATCAAGACTTTGTAACTCCCATAGTAACTGTATGTAGCCTATACTGTACAACAGATAGTTTCCTGGCTATTTTTGATGGAATAGGTTATAAGCTAATTAAATGAAAAACATTTTTCTTGTAGTGACACTTTATAATTTTTTTCTTGTGCTGTACATGTTCATGAAGAATGAGGCATTTTATCTACATTCTCAACACTAGAGGGCAGAGACTGATTGGGTGCCCAAAATTGTGCCCTTATTAATTCTGATAAATTAAATCTGATTTGCAGTTATTAAACATGGAGTAAAATTATACATGGCAAATAAATGTAATAAGAAGAGCTGTATTTCTTCAAAATGCTATTTCAGTCTTTGCAGCTTTTGTTATAAGGAAGTAGAATTTCCCTTTATTTCACATAGACTTGGTGAGTGTTGCATTTCTAAATATAAGATGTGTATTTTATAAAATTGAGATTTTAAAAAGATTGGTTAGATTTAACCCACTACAGTATTTGAAGGCTCCTGCTGTAATGAGTTAAAGAATTTAAAAGGCTCTGCCTCATTTTTTTGCAATTTGATAGTTTGAAAGCTACACAAAACTGATTTCAGATTCCTCTTATTCTCAGTAGTATCACTAAGGAAGATGATACTGAGCAGCAGGGCTTTTATAGGTCTATTTGAACCCCAGGAAGTGTGGGAGGAGGGAGAAATCCAAGTATAATTGGTTCTTTGTGGCATGTGAGCTATCTTGTGAAAAGGGAAGTAGAGTTTATAGTTGTACAGCTAAATTACAGTATGTATAAATCAAATATTCCTTAGTCAGAAAACTTGTTTACGTACCTGGGACTCAAATTATATCAACAGTAGTTGCTTAAATACAAATATGAGTATCCTGCATTAGAGCTACATCATCTTAGTAGATATTTTGATCTTTAGTAAGTATTTTTTTGATAAGTTTTGATTTAGATGTTTTCTCCCAATGTAAGAATCCATAAATTAGAACTTTTTCTGTGCTCCAACTGTAAATCATAATTAAATATATTTTGTTATGAACAAATTTTAATATGTCTACAGAGCATGGATAATTACATTTGCTTATAAAAACTTTTTAAAGGCCAACTAAAAGGAAATCCTTGCTTTTAGAAAAATGTATGATATTACATAGGCTTTTTAAATATAAATTGAAAAACGCTCTCTCAGGCTATAGACCAGATTAATTAACTTATATTGCTGTTAAATTTCAAAATTAAACTTGGGAGCTTTCGGATTCAGTTAAAATAACAGTGGTATTTGGAATTGCTTGCTTTGTATGTTATCAAGTTGATCAATTTTTAAGTTTGATTTTGTGTGTGTGTAACACCAGTATAGCATAACTAATTTAATGCCAATGCTGTGAACTATATACTGAATAGCTCTGTGTGGGCTTTGTAGTCTACAGGGATATCACATTATTAGCAATCATATCTGCTTAGGCAAAGCTGGCTTCTACAGATGGCTGCTTTCAAGTGCAAATGAACTGGTTAGACGTGTCTTGTTTAATACATACTCAAGATTCACAAATGGGTATTGATTTTTTCAACCAGTGTTTCTGATAGCAATGGAAATGGATTAAATGGTCTCTGGAGAATTTAAAGGAACACTGTCACTGTTAATTGTAAACTAGTAACAGAAATACATAAATGTATATTAGTATGTCAAAATGTATTTAATGAAAGAAGATTATACTACTGTATGACAGAATGTAGTGGTTTCCTAGAAAACCTGAACTGGTGCTGCTTTTTGTAAACTAGGTTATTATGTAAATATTTTACTAATGCATCTCTCCTTTCTCCAGTTGAAAAGTATATGTGTTTTTCTGTAAAAAAGTTTACATACCTGTGCATGCACATTATGCTTGCTGATGATTTTTGCAGCAGACTGTTTTATCAGTATTTATGCTGCTAATTAGTCTAATTACTCTTGATTTAGAGCATTATTAGTGTTTTCAAAGGGAAGATCTACTAATATTACTTGAGAGCAAACTTCGTATATTCTAAGTAAATTTCCGGAAAAAGAAATCAACGTTTTTAAGCCCTTATTTAGGTATTATTAGACATGTCATATGGAATAGGGTCAATTACTAAAGCATTAAGTGTTTATTTTATAGGCTTTTGCATCTGAGAGATTTAGGGTAAAGATTTATATTGAGGGTAAAGTCACTGGTCCTCCCATTTAAATTGGGAATGATAGCTACAAGATCATTGAGCTTCTAGATTCCTACATACTAAGATGGGAAATGTGATGTTTTGCAGAGGAGAGTTTTGTGGCAGAAAAGCACCTAAAGCAATTATGTACCATTAATATGACCTGTTCTGCTGTAACTAAGGTCATTAGTTAACAGCTTTTCTACAGTAGTATCTTAGCATGCTACCACTGTGGTAGGTTATTGAGAATAATGGCACAGCAAAAGTTTGCATGGAAGCAATTTCCCTTGCAGGAGAACTCTTCAAAACAGGAAGAGTACTGAGCTACAGGAGTGGGTCTCAACTTTTCCATGTTGTGGATCACTTCTTAAAAGTAAATGTTCATTCATTAACACCCAGCCTCACAGTGTTGGTCCCACACCTTCCCTGTAGCCCTTATTATATTATTATACTTGCCTTAGTAAAAACCAACCAACTTAGGACAGCACTGAAGAGAGAAGAAAATTATCACATGCTTCAGTGCAGTGAGGTACCAATGTGTAGTAGCATCCATACCAATTTTGTATCTGTTCTGTTTTTTCTCCTAAAGTGTAGGATTTTACATTTGAGTTCCAAATATGCTATCGTTGCCTCCAGCCTGCTCTTTCAGCCCTGTTCTAAACTCAGCAGCCCACCTTGCAGGTCACTTCTGTCCCTTTGTGGGCTTGCTGTCCTTCTAACTTTTGTGTCACCGGTAAATTTGATTAGTTAAATTTACTCCAAACAAATCCCTAACACAAAGACTGAGATTTTATTTTGTGTTTCTCAGCCCTTCTGTCCTGTGCAGAAGCATAGAAGGAAGCTGTGCTTGAAGAGTATTTAATGCCCAATTGTAACTTTCTGATATGGTGGGATGATCTTTGTTTTGACCATGCATGCCTCTTCATTGATAACAGCTGCTCAGCAGATCACCTGGAAGTGATCAGCAGACCAGTACGAGAGCCGTGTAGTTCGGATACAAACCTTTTCTGATTGTCTTTCTGGCAGTAAAGTCTTAGATTGCTTTCAGAGTGGTAGCCATGTTAGTCTGTATCTGTAAAAAGAGCGAGGAGTACTTGTGACACTAGCCTTGGTCTATACTGAGGAGGGGGGTCAACCTAAGATATGCAAGTTCAGCTACGGAAATAGTGTAGCTGAAGTTGATGTATTTAGATCAACTCACCGCGGCGTCTTCACAGCACTGAGTCGACTGCTACTGCTCTCCTGCCGACTTTGCCTGCACCTCTTGCAGCGGTGGAGTACCAGAGTCGACGGGAGAGCGCTCAGGGATTGCTTTATCGTGTCTAGACTAGACATGATAAATTGACCCCCGAAAGATCGATCGCTACCCGGCAGGTAGCTCTTACAGGCTATCAGATTTATTTGGGCATAAGCTTTCGTGGGCTAAAACCCCCTTCATCAGATGTATAGAGTGGAACATACAGTAGGAAGATTATGTCTATATACAGAGAACATGAAAAGATAGTGGTTGTCATACCAACTCTAAGAAGCTAATCAATTAAGGTGAGCTATTAGCAGCAGGAGAAAAAAAAACTTCTGTAGTGATAATCAGGATGGCCCATTTCAAACAGTTGACAAGAAGGTGTTAGTAGGGGAAAACTAGCAGGGGAAATAGATGTCAGGTTGTGTAATGACCCAGCCATTCCCAGTCTTTATTCAAGTCTAATTTAATGGTATCCAGTTTGCAAATTAATTCCAGTTCAGCAGTTTCTTGTTGGAGTCTGTCTTTGAAGTTTTTTGTTGAAGAGTTGCCACTTTTAGGTTTAGGTCTGTTATTGAGTGACCAGAGAGATTGAAGTGTTCTCCTACTGTTTTTTGAATGTTGTTATTCCTGATGCCAGATTTGTGTCATTTATTTTTTTTGCGTAGAGACTGTCCAGTTTGGCCAGTATACATGTCAGATGGGCATTGCTGGCACATGATGGCATATAGGTTAATGAGCCCCTAGTGTTCTATCCATTTTGTTCTAATGAATTGCTGGTGTTTACGACATATCAGAAATGTACCATTAACATCATGTAATAAAACTTCATGATACTGTTCTAATCATACTTACATACCACGATTAGTGGAGAGGAAATTATGGCTATCTATGTATGTAAAATCCAGTTCTGCCCAAATCAAGAAGTCATTACGTGAATCAAACTCTGAATTTGAGATAATGGTACTGTTTTATTTTTAACAAAATATATAAGATTTTAAAATCTGGATTTTTTAAAAACTTAATTTTAAAGTAATAACCTTTTTTCTCCTGTCTTTTCCATTTACAGAGTGCTGGGAAATACAGACGACAAGGCAGAAATTACATAGTTGAGGATGGAGATATTATCTTCTTTAAATTTAATACACCTCAGCAATCCAAGAAGAAATGAATATTAGATGTTGCTCTTTGTTCACAATAAACTGTGCTACTTCAAAAAGCATATGAATTTTTATTTAGACAGAATATCTAAAAACAGGAAGCACACAGTGTATACCTAGGGGAAGAATTCATTCCCCTTCACTCCCCCCGAAATTACTTGTTTGTTTTAAATTAAAATATGGCACCCCCAGTGAACATACAAGTTCACTAAATGTGAACAGCTTTGCATTTCAAATGATTAAACCCTACTCCAAATTGTAGAAGCTTTTCAGGAACCATATTACTCTCATGATACTTCATTAATCTCCATCATGTATGCCAAGCCTGACACGTTTGACAGTGAGGACAATGTGGCTTGCTCCTTTTTGAATCTACAGATAATGCATGTTTTACAGTACTCCAGATGTCTACACTCAATAAAACATTTGACAAAACCAGCCTCGGTGTGTTTGGGGATGTCTGTATTGACTGACTGTGGTGTGCTGAATGCGATACGGCACCTGCTGGATGCTGATTACAGAATTTAAAGACATGCGTATGATACAGTAACCGGCAGCATGGGGCAGCTGCAATTGTATCTTAAAAGTGAGTCTTTCATGGGACTCAGAAGATTAGGATACCAATGATTTGTCTCAAAGTTAATGAATTTGTAGATGAACATTCGTTGAAAGATGATAATAAGGATAATAAAAAGGATATAGCATAAGTAATTTTGACCAGGGAGAGCAAAATATATGGAGGAAAATCATATTATCTTTGAGGCTGAAACTTTTTTGTTAAAATCATTCTGAAAAGAGTATTTAATTCCTGCTTTGAAATTGTTAAATTGCAGAGGCTGGCCCAGTGGTGCCCGATGTAAGATGTCCTCTGTTCAAGGTTTTAGGGCAATGGAGGAGTATGTAAGAGGCCACGCTGTTCCGTCAGTCAGACGGTTCCACTCACAGGGGTTGTAACTACTTGCTTACCTCTTCAACGAACAACAGCAGATTTCTTTGGATATTGTGGAAGAATAAGTTAAAATGGGGATACAACTAAAACTATTAATTGACTTCAACACTTAGAATTGCTCTTACAATGCATTCAATTAATTTTCTAAAATGAACCTTAACTCAGTTTGGTTTTAAACACAGCAGGGGCTCCAGTGGGCAGTTTTCGGGGAGAGAATGATAATTGCCAAGGTTCGTAGATATGGCAAAGCTCCAGCTTCCCTCTGACCAATTTATTTTATTAAAAACTTTGAAAAACAACTCATCCAGGAAAGCCTCCTAGTTTAAGATACTGGGAGAACTGGTAACACTACAGTGCTGGGTTCCTCCTGTAATGCTGCCTTTGAGCCACATTAGTCTCTCAGGAGGAGTACGAGAAAGATCAAAGTTGGTGACACAAGGTGTCTTACTGTAAAACAATTGGCATCACTCCCTAAACTGCAATTGGCACGGGGGAAGCGGGAACACAGCTGACCTTTATTTTTAAAAAGCTTAATTTTTGTCACTGAGGGGGAGAGGTGCTAATGCGTATTTTGAGGCAGGCAGAGGGAGCCTAGGACTTTTATTAATCCCAGAAATGATATTGGCATCCTAAGTGCACTGTTCTCACTACAATAATTTTGATGACATCCATATAATTGACAGAAATTAGGACCACAATTTTGCACTGGAAGTACAATCTGTGAAGCAGAAAAAAACTAAACCAATCTGATTCTCTTGGAAGTCAGGCACAGTAGTGACATTGGAGAGTAAGGGGTCATGCTTGGATTTAGCCACAAAAAAAATATTGAGAGGGTGTGAGGAGATGAGATCTAGCCAGTGTCCCAGGAGAGCCACTATCTTGCTTTGGTATAGAAACATCAGTCCCAATTTGTAGCCCACTCATGAACTCTTTCCTGCAGTAGTACAAACTCTGGAATCCAGTCTGAGGCCTGTAGAATAAATTAGGATCCTGTCTTGTCTGTAAAGTTTCTATGGTGTCACTTTATTGGGGCAGTGGAGTCCAAAGGTGAACAGTGTTCTTATGTCCTTTAATGACTTCATATCAATGAAGAAATTATGCTAGAAACCAGAACTGCAGGATTTGGAGACTTCTTCATATGACTGGATTTCTTTCTTCGTAACTGAACAGTAATTTTGTTACAGCTGTACATATTATAGCATTTCTAGTACCACCCCAAATTTTAAATTTCATCACAAACTGGCCTGAACTGGACCTATTAACTGGACTGAAAAGTCATCTCTCT
Source organism: Dermatemys mawii (assembly GCA_007922305.1). Taxonomy (NCBI): domain Eukaryota; kingdom Metazoa; phylum Chordata; order Testudines; family Dermatemydidae; genus Dermatemys; species Dermatemys mawii. Next base: position 21,812,714 of record ML677340.1, read on the forward strand.
GAATAATTCATATCGTTCCCCTAATAATTTTAATTGATCTTTTAAAAGTGTTGTTTAAAAAAAGCATAATCTGACAACTTTGCCGGTTATCAATACTCTCCAATCTCCAGTGCTGGGGTCTGTAGGCCTCTAAAATGTGAACTCCTAAAATCTAACTGTTCTTGTAATGCCTGTGAACACTTACAATTTTATGCACAAATTTGACTCAGTCCCACACAGTCTGGGTGGTAGGAAGCTTCACTTAAGACCAACCAACTACCAATGCATACCAACATGCTCAATTGCTTCAAGACCCATATATGACCAGGCCCCCCCACACTTGTACAAATGTTTTCAAGTCCATACATTTTTGCCCCATCACTAGTGCAGGAGACCCACACAAACTGGTCACTAGAGAGGTTAGAGTGGAATGAAATGGAGGGAAAGCTCTTGCTACACCAGCGAGATGAGAAACTGTTATGGGGGCACTGTTCCCTCAACTCAGAGAAAGGAAGGAAGCTCTCCCTTTACAGTTGGCAGAAGAAGTGAAGCTGTGCTCCCCTTACTTCAACACCTGAGTTACTGTAAACATGACTCCCTTTTATGGCTAAAGCACAACACACGCACTGACAGAACAAGAAAATTGTTACCTGCCCCCAGGGGTGAAAGCAGAAATAAGGACTTACCGGTACGGGACTGCATTGGGGCCGGCATCTTGGGAGGAAGGGGCAGGGCTGGGGGGCCAGAGCCAGCCCTGTACTGGTAAGTGGGCCCCCCCTAGGGGTAGCAGCAGTGGCCGGGAGCTCTGGTGGGTATTTAAAGGGCCTGGGTGGTAGAGGGAATGGGAGCCCTGAGTCTTTTAAATAGCTCCTGGAGCACCACCGCTACTCCAGGGCTATGGGGCTATTTAAGGGGCCCAGGGTTCCGCTGTGTCTACAGCCCTAGCCCTTTAAATAGCCGCTGGAGCCCTGGGGTAGCGACGGCATGACTCCGGTGGCTATTTCAAGGGCCGGGGCGGCAGAGGCAGCAGGAGCCCTGAGCCTTTTAAATAGCCCCTGGAGCCCCGCAACCATTACACCAGGGCTCTGGCAGTGGGGCTCCGGCCTCTGCTGGGAGGGAGCCTGGAGTTTTGCAACAGTAGGCAGAGCAGAAAGAGGCCTATTATTGCCTTTTATGGACAGCACCATCTTTGAGCAATCAATAGTCTCCAGCATGACACTTTGTTTCTAAGGCACTCCAAAAATGTGATGTTTCAAAGCTCGATAAAGCATAACATACATCACTAAAACTTAAGGCTTCAGACTACCGACTTAATGAATTCATTACAAGCATAGAAGGCCAGATCCTGGTATCTGGCTGACTTCGACGCAGGGCCTGGATTGCCAGGGGAACTTGACAAGCCACCTTTCTGCTCTCTTGATCCTGGGTCTGACTGGCTCAAATCAGCCCCACAGAATGTTTTACCAGCCCGGGATCACCAAATTGCAGGGCTCTGGCCACAGCCCCTTCCTCCCAGGTTCTCTATGCCTAAGAGCGAGGGGAGCATGTGGTAGTCAGCAAGGCTGGCTTTATGCCACCTGAGGGTTCCTCTAATGTTGGGGGATCCCCACCGGCCCTTTCAGATTGGCTTTGAGGTCCCCAAGAGCAGCACAAAGGGGACAGAGATGAGGCCGAAGATCTGGTCCAGAGTGTATAGCAAAATGTAAAGTGGTTGTTTCCAGAGTATGTTAGTCCAAATGAAACACACAGTTGTGGAAATATGAAACTAATAAATGTAGTGATCATAAAAAAGTCAAATTCAGGTGCATCCGAGTTCCTCTTGGAAAGTCTAAATGTTCACTTTGGCAAAGTAGTTGTATCAGCATTTAGAGTGCAGATTACCTGCAGCAGTATATTTAGCTGATCAGCATCCATACGGGCCCAGAATTATCTTATTTGGAATGTAGGGTTTTGGCATTTTTGTAGCTGTAGAATATAAATTTAGTATTCAGTCTCCCTGAACTCTGCTGCCTCAGGCATCTACCCAATTCACCTTTCCTCAAAGATCACCCTGAAAACACCCATAAATTGCATAATATTTTTCTTTGCTGTGCTAATTTGCACATTTTATTAAACATTTCACTTTCTCATATTTGCTCAATTGCACCTTCATTTGCTTTTTCACTGCATGTCTGTTTTATGGTTCTTTGCTATCCCAGCATTACATTTCCTCAATTCTATACAACTTGACTAGGGCCCCATCTGCTACAATTTCCCATCCACCTCCCTCCTGTCACCACACATACACAGTCTGAGCTCTTCCCAGACAGTAAAATCTAGTTAATCAATGAGCTTGTGTATCAGGCAGTCTGGGTTAAAAGGAGCTGGGTGAAAGGCGCCTTTTCGTTCCTTACATACCTCTCCACTCATGCTACACAGAAATCTTGTCATAATGACTATACTGCGGCTGGGATGGTTTAACGGAACTCTTTTCAGAACTATATTAATTCTGGCGTGATTGCCTAACTGTTTCTGCCATGGGCAAATGCCTCACCTGCTGAGAGCCTCCTGTAAAGTGCTCTCCAGCCCTACTGGCTCAGGCAGTGAGAGCTTCCAGTTTGGAGTTCAGAGGGGTGGGGCTGTGTGGTAGCACAAGTCACGTGCTTCTACACTACCAAGCTGACAACTCTTTTTCGCTTCAGATTGTAGCAGTGCTTTTCCAATGTAGCATTTTGTTATGTTCTGAGGCCTGCTTCTGAAAAACGTCTGCAGAATTTTATGTAAGTAGAGCACCATGGCTGACTTCTATTGCCCTCTTTATCAAATGTGGCTAAATAGTGAGCATTACTCAACCCAAATGTAAGCTCAGGCTATAAAATCCTATTGTAAAACAGAAGCATAAGGATATATAGCGAAGTACAATTTGTAAAATTTAAAAACAAACATATTCTCTCTTCTCCCCTCCTGTGTGGACTTCCCGGGCTACCCCCCACCCCCACCCCTGGATTAAGTGAAATTGTCTTTCAGAACATTAGTAATTGTTTAAAACTGAATTGTCCATATTCATTTTGACTCTTTGGAAAAATACTAATGATATATGTTTGATTATGCTAATTCTACCATTTCACTTCAATTAATCTAGGAAAACCACTGGATGCTTTGAAAAAAAATTAGTGGTAGCATTCATCATTGTATTGTAAGGTATTGAAATAGCAATGTTATTTTAGCTTTTAAAGTTCTAATAGAAATTCTTTGTTTTTAGGCTCTCTTAGAAGTGGTTGTTACTTGGCTTCTATCTACAGGTAGGATCCATTTCTGATCTTTGAGAGCAGGTACATATTACAGCACATTGTAGCTTGTAAAATTGGTTACACATGCACACCTGCTCTCATAAAAGAGGTGGGTCAATATGTCTGTAGATCAGAGATCAGAATAGTTCCCCATTGTAACAGAATTCCATAGCCTTTTATTTTCAATATGCAAAACATTTGATTCTGTGCTCAGTGCACAAGCACTTTATAAGCCATATAGCAAAATCAGCTACTGCTATTGCAAGTGCATGTGAAGTAGCACATTAGCCACAAAATAGAGTTTTCCCTGTATGAGATTGAGTCGAAAGACTTAAGATGAATGAATAGAAGCACATGTTGTCTTTCCTATTTAAAATTCCACCTATCCTGTAGAAAGGGAGTGCGTTTATTACAGGAACTCTGTTGTCCAGTGGAATTCCACCTGCAGGGCAGGACATCTGCACAAGAAAAGGAATTTTAAAGAGCCAAGGCTGTATATAACTGAACAGGGGTATGCAGTATTGTGAGGGTTGTTTCTGTAAGTAGAACTGGTGCAAGAATCACAATGCTGTATTGTCTAAATTTTGATGAATGAAGTGTTCCTAAAAGAGTGGGACTGTTCACACTAACTGGTGTAGCAAGGGTAGCTGCTAGGTTCTGCTCATTCCTGACTTGCAATAGCTGCGCTGTTCCAGCCCTGAGCAGAGCTTGACAATTATTATAGATTCTGATGTGATTTTGGAACATTTCTCCATCCAGCTGAGACCACCGCTAATTTTTCAGTTGTGATCCAAGTCTAATTTGTACCCAGACTTCAATCTGGTGAATTAAATCACTTAGCCTCTAAACCAGAGGTTGGCAATCTTTCAGAAGTGGTGTGCCGAGTCTTCATTTATTCACTCTAATTTAAGGTTAATTTAATGCCAGTAATACATTTTAATATTTTTAGAAGATCTCTTTCTACAAGTCTATATTATATAATTAAACTATTGTATATAAAGTAAATAAAGTTTTTAAAATGTTTAAGAAGCTTTATTTAAAGTTAAATTAAAATGCAGAGCCCCCCAGGCGGGTGGCTAGGACCCAGGCAATGTGAGTGCCATTGAAAATCAGCTTGTGTGCTGCCTTTGGCACGCGTGCCATAGGTTGCTGACCCCTGCTCTAAACCCTTAGGTAACTGGCCAGTTCCCAGGTGGCTGAAACCTGGGGACTAGCTAACTTTCACGGATTTGGTGAGGCCATTTAAGGGAAAACTTGGGGGGAGTTAGGGGAGAGGGTCTGTGACAGCTAAGAAGGGAGACTGGGGCAAACTCCTTCAGCCCAGGAAGCCAAGAGAAATGATGGCCCTATAGCAGGGATTTTGGTGTTGTCTTTCAAACAGAGATCAGAGTGACACTGGTTCCTGAGAAAAGTGAATGGGGGCCCTCTTCAAACAGCCAAGGTTTAATTTATCACAAATGTTTAACAATGTTATTTATTATAAATCAGTTTAATTTTGATTCATACTGAGAGACTTTTTCCATTTAAAGAGGCCATCTCGAAGTGTTGGGTTGATGAAACAGATGATCAGCACCTAAAAGGGTACTTGGAACATTGTTCTGCCTGTGTTACACACAAAAAGTGTTAGAGCAAGGCTGCCCCTCACCATGCTAGACAATCATATAGTAGCATGATTACAGCTGTAGTGTAATGAGTGCATCAGCGTGTTGGGAGAATCCACTGCACTAACGGGCGAGTGAAGAGGCAATCACAGGTACAGTTTCAGCCCAAAACTACCTTCTATACTGGACCCAATTCCTTATTTTCCTGTTATTCTTCTGGCCTTGCCAGATTCTTACTTTCCAGTAAAAGGAAAAGCTCTCTCTTGCAACGTGTGAAACCAACAAGATAAGAGAGCTGTAAATGGTTTAACACCTGCTTTGATGTTTTCTGTGTTCTGTTGCTGAAGAGACCATCACCCAAAACAGGCAGTAAAGGAAACTGCTTTTACTCTCCTTTCAAAACTGCAGGAGAAAACTACTAGCTGTAAGAGTTAAATTTCCCTAACATAATAATTATGTGCAAACTATTAGGCTTTGGTTATAAATTCTGTTTAAGTTTCAAAGCACAATATTATTGGAGGTAGCAATAGTAACATCAAACAGCCTTGATAAGATCAACAAATTACTAAGTATAATTGTTTCTGCTGGGGTGTGTACAAGGAGATAAATAGCTCATAAATTAAATCTGAGTGCCTGAGGGTGAGTCATTCATGGGCTCAGAGCTGTCCTTATACTCTCAAGCAAAAATAATTTTCCCTTCAATAATTATACAATTTCAGCTCTTAGAACTGCAATCATAAGAACATAAGGGGAAAGTGCAATAACTGGCTACAGGAATCTAACTTCAATAACAATAAAAAGTCTCATTTGTCTTCTCAGGAATAATTTAATTGAGGTACAGTTTTTTAAACTGTATTTTAACTCATGTAGAAGAGCAGCAAAGTGGAGCCCTAACTCTCCCAAATGCTGCTGGAGACAGAGGGGGCTCAACCTGTGGCATAATCTCTCCCAGGACAATTAAATCTTCGTGTATGACTTTTCTCATAAGCCCTGGGGAGCCTCTCTAAACAGGCATGTCCTAGGGACAAAGGGCACTAATACAATCCTCTGTTTATGCAAGATGTTCTTTTCTCTGCCATTACAAGAAGAGGGAACATCTTCAGCCACCATTTTGGTCTCCATGTATTTTCTAATGCTCTGCCAAACTGTCTGTTTAAGGGTTATTCTGCAATATTGAGAGAGAGATGATCACGTTAAGAGACTAAATGACCATTGTTGGACAAGTGATGAAAATCCCATTTATTTTCAGACAGTGGTTGCCCAGCGTAAAGGGGCAGACCTAGAGAGAGAACGTAGTGCATTTTAGAATCATTCCAATGAGTGCTACTTCTGTCTGTTAGGCTTGGAATAATATTCCTTCCCACCCTCCCCACATATTTCTAGATGTCTGTGTGGCTGGAAAGGAGGTGGAAATTCTTTCAGTGTAGGAAGTAAAACTTGACCTTGATCATTAAAAGTAAAGATGAACTGTCCACTGTGTCATATGCTGGCTAAAAGGATGCTATTGAGTTTTGAGGGACACTTGGTAGTGAAGCATGCTGTGACATTCAGATGGCTGAAACCAGGGCTGTCACTCTGAGCAAAGGACCTGCAGCCAAAATTAGAGTTAGAAAAATATTTCTAAAGAATCCAATATAGCCTGAATACCTTTCCCAAATGCCCAAGCGGAGCTGGCAGTTTTGGTCAGGTTTAATCACTAATTGGACAACATACCAATAAGATGTTTAAATTACAGGTTGATTTACCCCGGAGAAATGCCTGAGACACAAGATCAGGTCCAAATTTCTCTCAAGTTCAGGGTCTTTGTTCATGGTAGTTTCCTCACCAACCTCTCTGTGCCATTAGTAGCTGGCTAGCTCTTAGCCAGGACACACCCCACCTCCCAGCCCCACTCCCCAAGTGCAGGGTTCTGGTAGTCCTTTTTCTTCTGAGGTGAAGGGTAAGACAAAGTCTTTCTGTGTGTGTCCTTGTATCTGAAAGTATGCCTTTGTTTCAAAGATCAAATTGATCCCCTGGGGTTTAGTTTTCTGTCTCCTCTCAGGGGGCCAATTCCATCTTGTTTAAGGTGTCTCTCGTGTGTTCCAGTGTGATGCAATTTTACAATGTAAATGTTCTTTTCCTGAAACCTCCGATACAAATGCATAGTCCACTGAATTTGGCCACACCTAGTTGGTGTCTTTTCTTTGTCTTGAGAAAAACCTGTTCATCAGCTGCCCCTGACATGCCTGGTTTCAACACACACTTGAAAGCATAATATCCGTGAATACCCAGAATCCTCACACAGCATTGTCACATACATTTCACAATGGCATTGGTGACTGTGTGGTGGTAGTTTTCAGATGATACCTCCCAAGGCACATTCTGTCCAAATATCACAGCAGCGCATAGGGTGTGGATATGGGAGTGCCCAGGGTCCCTGCTACTTGTATGGCTTCTATTACCATAGTACCGGTACATAGTACTTAGTACATCTCACAAACATCAATTAAGTGATTTGCCTAAACTCAGCCAGAGAGCGGGTGATTCAGCTGGGATATGGGCTCTGATCTCCTAAATTCAGGGCCAGAGCTTTAAGCACATGACTATTCTTCCTCTCTGAACCGTGTAAGCTGGCATATTTAACACATTAATTCCAGCCTGACGTATTTGAGAGGCAGGAACATTATTGGGGGGTAAAATTCTGTTTTTAAATCACCTTTATCTAATTACAACTGTGGTACCCTGATGCCTATCTCCTCTCCCCTACCTCCTTGCTACTGAAGGCCCTTGTCCCAGGGTTTTCTTGCCAACACTAGCAGTGCTGTAGAGATGCCGTCACTTTAGCTGGTGTACAAAGACGTTACAAGGGAAAAAGAATTCTGTTGTTCAACGTAGACTCACACAGGCTGTGTTTCAGGCAAAGTCTGTGTACTGGACAGGTTCAAGTCAGAAAATGGCTTATTGAGTTGATGTAGGCATTTGACAAGCTGTGGTCAGCCATGGCTTCTCCAGCAGATGCCACTTTGGGAATAGAGGAAAAATATTTAATTTATATTTATTGTCTAAAACAAAAAAGCGACGCGTATGCTCTTTTATTCCTGAATCAAAATGCTTTAACAACTGGAGCATTTAGCACATTGGGGTTGTCATTGTTTTCAATGATGTGCCTGTCTGAAAGGAGAGCACTGAATGGAGATTGGTGCTGCTGGTATTTGTGCTTTTTAAAACATTTTCTATACTACTTTAAGAGAAAACTGTAAAATGGCAATAATGACATATTATTACAAGTAAATTACACTGGGGAATAGCTTTAATACTGTAGCTGAAACCTAGAATTTGAAAAAAGATGGAAATATTCATTTGCACATGGCTTTTGTTCTTATCAAAAACAATTTAGATTAAGAATGAGATTTACTTATGCCTGCACATATAGTCGAGCTAATGTTCAGTCACCTGGTTCTAATGCAGTCTGTCAAGCTCATCTGTCATGTGTTGCCACAATACCCCTTAAGCAAACCACAGCGCACCACAAGAGTGTCATAAAACATTTCACATTCTGCGGAGAATGGAGATATTAAAACAAAACAAAAAAGCCCATTGCTAATAAAGAGCTTGTGTTTAAAGAAAACACAGGCTGGTTGTGACTGGTACACATGGGGAAGGGTAATAGCTCTTTCTTTTCAATTTGACCTTGATGATAAAAATAGATCCATAACACAGCATGTTAAGTATACTCTGCTCTCCCATCTAATCAAGAAAAATTAATATATAGGAATTAGATACTAATAAGCCCAAACCAGATGCCGGCTAATTAGTCAGGGGTCTTATAGGTAGCTAGAATGGGACCAGAACTTCCACTCTCCCTTACAAAAATTGTCCTTGAATGTTTGACAGGCCTGTTCTTCATCTGCTCTTCTATGTTTGCTAAAAATCTCCCTTTCATCTTTATGGTAAAAATCAAAGAAACCCTAGAAAGGCCACTGCTTAAGGGTGAATTTTTGCATGTATAAAGTCCACACGGGAAATCTCTCAGGGCTGGCTGCCTATAGCTTCATTTGGCTCCCCCTTCTTGATCACCTAATTGTCACGATCAAAGTGTAGCAGGAGATGTAGATTTTCAGCCTGGGGAATGTTCTTGGTCTAACATTTTCCCCTTGAATAAAATACTCCTGATGCCACTTGTGATGTGTCATTCCATATTCTTTATGAAAATATGCTTATGATAAAACTATGACATAACTGAGAGATAATTTATGCAAGATGGCTCGTGAGATAACATTGGAATGGTTATGATTTACTGTGATTATTCCTGTATCATTTCTGTCTCTGAAATTAGGAATATTGACTATGTATCTGTATTTCAACTGTTACTTTGGGTGATGCCCCATGCAGGTATGACCATGAAAAAGCCCAACAGCGCTGATGACCCATCAGCAAGAGCCAAACGGACTGTAAACGAGCTTATAGTCTTCCTGTGAACATGTGGGTCAGCCTATGAAGAATGGCTACAAGGGCCCTACAGAGTCAGGTGGTCTTGTCACCTGGTACTAAAACATTCCACGGGACTTCGTGTAACTTTCCTCTGGAAGGGAAAGGGAGGTCAAACTAGCAAACAAAGGACTCCTGCCTTATGCAAATCCTATTTAAGGGTGGAGAGTGAGGCACTTCTGGTTGTCAGTTCTCCTCTAGTATCCCACCCAAGATGACTGCTAGAAACAACTAAAACTGAACTATGGGAAAGAACTGTGCCCAGGCTGGAAGGGCGTCTGGCCTGTGAAGATGATTATTAGAACCATATTTAGGGTTAGAACTTGCATGAAACCTGTTTCTTTAGTGTATTAAGCTTAGTTTGAGTGCTCTGTTTTATTTTCTTAGTAATCTGCCTTGTTCTGTCTGCTACCTCCTTAACTATTTAAAATACATCTGTCAGTTAAGAAATGTATTTCTGGTTTACAATATAACCCAGTTTATGTGATTTCTAACTGGGGCCAAGACGTTGTGTACATCCTCCTCCACATCGAGGAAAGAGGCAAATTTCATATAATGTTTGGTTTGTACTCTGAAGGTGGAGGTGGACATCTGGGTTTTGTGGCAAGCCCCTTAAGTTGAGCCTTCCCAGAGCAGATATCTGCAGCTCGGTATGGCCCTGCCTCCTTGACTCGGAAAGGCTGGGGTGCCTAACCCAGCAAGACAAGGTAAAGGGAACCCAGGCTGGCAGACGAATCTGACTCAGTGGTGTCCCAGCACACCAGATGACATCTCAGGGGGTCCAATGTGTCACACCACTTGCTGCAAAATTTTGAACTGTGCAATGTACCTACCATTAGAATGTAAAGTGTTCTTCTAAATTCAAGCATCAACTTTCTTTGAACAGCCTCAGTACATATATGCAGGGCCCCAACGTACTTGTGATGCAAGGAGCCCCAAATTGCAAAGCAGCAACTCTTAAATTCTTTTGCATCTCCATGAAATACCCTTGATTCTCAGTGAAAATAAAAAACTGTCACATGGGTGGCTATCTGATCAGTTAAAATATGTCCATCCACAGCATGAGAGGAAAAGTAATTTGATGCTATGTTGCTAAAGCAGAGGTCCCAAGAATCTCAGTATTCCATTGACCATTTTGTCATAACTCACTTGAAGAATTGTTACAACCAACTCAAATTCAATTGCTCCAAAGATGAGATCCATCTGAAAAACTGAGTATCCAGCCAGTGCCTTCTAACATGTTATTTGTGCCCTCCAGAGCTTTCTTAACCAAGGTAACTGTATGTGGTACTGCTATTTACTGTATTAGTCTGTATCTAGCAGAGCTGAAGGTATCCTATAGGACCTGTCTGTAGTCTCTTGGCACCTGTCTGTAATAAGGCAATAAATGCTGCACAAGCTAACTGATACTCCCTCACAGTTACTCCAGGTCCCAGATTGTTACTACAGGATCATGTACACTTCCTACAGGAAAATGACACTTCTTGGTGATGCTTATTGTAGTTCTGCAAAGTGCTTTAAGCGCCTTCTGCATGAATGACTTCAGTGTACTATGGAAGGCATTCTTATTAAGCAAGTGATCGTGTATTGATATAGAAAACCACTTTAAAAAGTTGGATGTGTATTGTGCAATTTAAGCTTGAAACACTTGCCCCAAAATTGTTGGGTCTATTTTTAAAAAGTAGAATGATTTCTTTGTAAAACTGTCACCTGTTTATTCTGTGGCTAGCTACATTTTAAAAGCATTTATACTTACATTTTAGCTATCATCCAGATCAGATGTTTTATTTACAATAGGTACCTAATTCTTCTACAGCTCCTCTTAGTCTGAAAACTCACTTTACAGATCTTATAAATTCATCCTCACAGCATCCCTGTGGGGCAGGGGAGCCATTATAGCCAGTGTCCTCAAAACTGGATATCTAGAGTTACACACCTAAATCTAAATTCAGGCACCTCAAGAAGTGCTCTGATTTTTCAGAGGCACAAAGTAACCAGGGCTTTCATGGAAGTCAGTGACAGCTGCAACTGTTGAGCACTGCTGAAAATCAAATTGCTTTTAAGGTGCCTAACTTTAAGCACCCAGATTTGGAAAATGTCCTTCATTTCCATTTGATACAGTATGTTAATATAATAGAGATGACATACTAATAGCAAAGCATTCTCTCGCACCATTAACTGTCCTGTGAACATAAACAGTGGCATCTGAAAAGCTATTCTGAGTCATGAGGCATAAGTGTCCATATTCATTTATTATTAGTAAGAAAAAAAATGTCATCAAGCAAGAGTGTTCTGAAATGTCTCCAGTGAGACAAAGAAATATAACGATGGTTTGACAAAGCTGCATCATTATAATAATGAGCAAGTCTGCAAAGAGGAGCACCAAGGAGACTGAAATACAATGATAGGTGGCATTAGTCTGTCATGCCAACAGAAGGGCATTAACTCTTCAGGTCTAATAAAATTAACTCAGCTGATTCCACAAAACTTGCTATGTACATACCTAGCATACATACATACATAATCTAGTCACCTGATTAATCCCAGTGAATTTAATGAAACTACTCATGTGCTTAAAGTTAAGCATGTGCCTACATCTTTGCCTAGATGAGAATACATCATTATAAGCACTGACTTGTAAATGAAGTTAGAATATGATTATCACTGTCAAATAGGGAACTGCAGAGGGTGGGTTTTTCATGGTGAGAAATCAGAGGAGATTTATGTATCTTGGTTACCTAGTAGTTTCTCAACAAACCTCCACATTTTATTTATCTGTGTGTGTGTGTGTGTATATATATATGTATATATGTGTATATAATAATCAGCACTCGCTGTCTACAAGTAAGATCTGTGAGGATGCCACAGTGTAGTGAAAAACTAAAACTGTGCCATTAAATTCATAATAGATTTTGGATATTGCCAGCAAGACATGTTTAGGTTTCTGGATATTGTTCATAGGCTAAGCTTAGAACTCATCATGTGTCTTTTTGCTTCCACATCTTGATAAATTCAGAGGGACACTTCTGAAAAGGTTTGTCAGCAATGGTCTCTTCCGTACACATCCTCTTTTCCAGGGGTCTATGGTTCAAGTCTCTGAAATGGAGGCTCTTGCCCACACACACTGGTTTGTGGTTTGGAAATGCTATGCACACAGCTGGGGATAATTCTGTTTCATAAAGAGGAAAACAGATACATTTGATGGCTTTGTAAATGCATGTTTGATCTTATTTCTGAGGCAGGGAAAGTTATGCTTTAGCATCCCTACACTACTCGCTAGTTCTCCATGCAATCTCCACTTCTATAGAGGACTTAATGGGGAATAGAAATCGTTTGGTTGTGGTGGTGGGGTACTTAAGACTTCTTTTAAAAAAGACTGTATGTTGATAAAAATAGTAAGTAACCTAGACTACTTCATAATGGTTTCATCTTTAAGATCATGCAAGTTTAGGAAGCTGTGAGTGACTAAAAAGATGAGTGACTTAAGATTCACTGAGTGATACTGCAAATACAACTACTGAAATACCAAAGGAGTAAAGGATACATAGACCTTTGCCCATTATATCAAGAAAATGAAAAAGTTAGAAAGGGGGGGATTCCTGTGTAATATTTTTCAAGTCCTACTCCAAAAGGGGTAACTAGCCTATTAGTATAGGTACCAGGAAACTTGCTTTTGTGACATCTTACCAAGCATACCTACATTCACTGGACCATAGAAAGATCAATCCTGTCTGAAAACCACCCATTACCTAAGACACCTAATTTATATTAAGCTCAGTAAAAGGCACTGTCTGGCCCCCAACCTTCACTTCCAATGATAAAGAGGATGTTTTACACCATATGTGACACTTAATCAAAACCGATATGCTTTAACAAACCCTTAACCTTTAGCATGCAGAAGTCACATGAGGCCAAGGGACAAGGCACAGATCCAGCTCAGGGTGGCATATCCTTTGATTAAGATGATACAAATTTCCCATTTTTACAAGGGTTACGAATTCTGGATATATCCCTTTTTGATTTGTCAGCATTAAATTTCTGTAGAGGTTCAAGCCAGAGAGAGACCACAACTAGTTCTATCTTCAACTGTGTATTAGGAGATAATTTCTCAAAATCGTCTTCAGTAATGATCCTCAGTTCTTCTGATCTTTCTGTAAGCAAGTTTTTCTGGGAACCTGGATTTAAACTATGGCACAAACCTTGCTTGTATCTGGGTCCTTTCTTAAGAAGGAGTATCTAAATACACTTATTTTACAAGCCCTGGAACAGACCTTTTTTCTTTCCTCAGGTCTTTTTCAAAGAGACAAATCTTCAAGTGAGTTCTTTCACCCTCCCTTGGATTTCTGGGGCAGGAGGTTTTACTTATCAAGTATACAGTACTTTAGACAAGTGTAGCAAACTTCAGGGGGTTGGACAATTTTTACTATCTGCAGTATATTGGAATTCTCAGTACAGTCCACGTTACTTCAGTGTGGTATTTTGTACATTTTTTTAGATAACCCATTTGTTCTAGGTTTTGTAGATATCCAGTCTGGGGAGGTGAACGATTCAGCTCTTTACTGGTGTAGGGAAAAGTTTTTTGTTTTATCCATCAAAGATATTAACTCAGATTACCTTTAGCCATCTTTGTGAAGCGCTTTGAGATCTACAGATTAGAAGTGCTACATAAGTACTAATTAGCCTCACAAGTGTTGGAAGAAAAACTAAATGTATGCCCCCCCCCCCTTTTTTTTTGCTTCTCTATGATGTTTAAAGAAAGAAGTGTGTGTGGAAGGGGGGGGGGCGGGGGTTGGCAGAGCTGCCAAGAAAGTGAACCTCATTAATTGTGATTTTAATTCAGTCTGTTAAAAAAAAAATGTTGTCTTTGTGTTTGCAAACATATGTGTCACCAATACACTTAGGGCAAAAGCTCTCTTTGTTAAGGATTCATTCCGTTTTCCTTGTCCTTTCCATTAGGAGCTCATCCAAGAAGTCCTGTAGCAAAACAGGAGAGAGAAGACTTAACATGCCCAGGTATACCAAAAAACAAGCAAACAAACAAACAAAAAAGACAAGCAGGTAACAATGTTCTTAAAATCTTTTGGGCTCTTTTATACGTAATAAAGAACAAAAAAGGAAAGAAAAGCCATTTTTTTCTTCATGCAAGTTACTTTTTAAGTGAGGGGTGAGAAAACTTCAGTTGTAAATGGAAGCCTGTAATCATGTTAAACTATCTTTAAGGGAAACTCCTGTTTAGTGAATGCAAAGCTGACAAAAATTTGGAGGGCTGGCTCTAGTTTATAACACGTTAAAAAAATCAGTCTATTCTTCTCTGTCTCCTTCTAGTTTTTAAAACTTCAGTACTAAGTAGAAGCATTAACAAGGAGGACAAAGACCCTCAACTACCCACCTATTTAGAATTTTTAATCAGAGAATTAATTGAACACTTAAATCTTTAAATTAAGAAAAAAATCAAGATTTTATCAGAGCACTCTGCTGGAAACAGTCTTTCACTTAACATTTCACAGAATTGAAGCTTAAGGAACCACTTTATTTCCTGAATCAAAAACATCAAAGTTTGTTTTAACTAAATGTCTTTTGTTTGTTTTCTCTTTACTCCACATTGAATCTATATTGTATTTTCTCTGGGAGCTGAATTTGCTGCACTGTAAATACTTCAACACTCCTCCATTAATAGTCAATAAATCAAAGTAATCAGTTGCTTTGCAATACATGGAGGGGGAGCAGTACTGGGCAGGTTTTCACTGGTCCTGACGCCACCTTTGATAACAAGTATGTTTTGGTGTTTTACATGACAGGAAGAAGAAACAGCATCCTGTATCACTGTCTAATTAATACATTGAATATTTTTTATTTTCTCGTGATCCAGTAAGAATTGAAAAGGGCTCTAATCTTAGTCTTCCATTTTTGAAGTGTTTACCAGCATATTTTAAATCCAAATGTTTTTATGCATGGTTTTTTCCTTCAGGATTTTGTGGGAAAGAAAGATGCACATAATGAAGAGGTTAGTAGAGGAAGTAGAACTTCATGCAATCTAGTGCTGATTTCATCTGAAACAGAGTTTAGTATAAGTGGGAAGCTGGTCACAAAGCACCAGGCAAACCCAAGTGCATCCAAGAACCATAGGTGCCGACTCCATGGGTACTCCAGGGCTGGAGCACCTACAGGGAAAAATTGGTGGGTGCAAAGCACCCACCGGCAGCTCCCTGCCCCGCCCCCTTCCCCCAGCTCACCTCCGCTCTGCCGCCACCTCCTCTCCTGTGTGTGCCAGTGCGATCTGCTTCTCTACCCTCCCTCCCAGCCCTTGTGCCACGAAACAGCTGTTTCACGCGTCTGGGAGAGAGAGTGGAAGAGGGGAAACACAGCACGCTCAGGGGAGGAGGCAGGGCCGGGGCGCGGATTTGGTGAAGGGGTTCAATAGGGGCAAAGAAGGGGTGGAGTTTGGCCGGGAACTTTGAGGAAGGGGTTGAAATGGGGGCAGGGCAGAGGCCGGGGGAGTTGGCACCTATGCCAATAATGGTTGCACTCCACAGCGTTAGAAAGCAGCCTAGTACCGTATTATGGTTATGGAATGTTAACAAGGAGATCTTTGTGGCACAGAAGGGATTTATTCCCAATATGTTGTAGAGGGTTAATTAAGATCCATGCTTTTTCCTGGAATCATCTGAACTATCTTTACTGATAACAAATGTCAGATATTTATTTAAAAATGACGCATCCCCCCTTAGTATCTACATCAATATTTTTTAAATTTAAAGAACTCATGTAAAGTATCAATACGGTTCCTATGAAACCCCAACGACCCAGGAGCAAATATTTGTTTAAAATAGCTTTCTGATTGTGAAATGTGCTGAATGTGCCTCTCCCCAGCATCTGAAATACAAACCAGCACTTTCCCCAGAGCTGGGGAAGAGAAGTCCAAGATTTTGATCCAAATACTCCACAAACTCTGGGGAGGCCAAGATCCAAGCAGAACCTTGTGGCTCGTGCCTACCAAGCCTTTTAAACCAAAAACTACTTCCAAAGTTTGTATTCTTAGGCATGGAGGACAAAACCCATTTTGCCCATAGTTTGTTCATTTGATTTACTGTTCATTATGTCCTGGTGAATAAACACATTTATTCTCAAACTACATGGGAGGGTATTTAATGTTCCAGATTTAAAGCTTTCTTTAGCAGAACTTTGGCTCCACAGTTGACAGGAAAAACATGCCTCTGGGGGCTGAAGGGCTGGATTAAAGTATTTAGAGTTCTCGCTAGGTTGACTTTACATGTGGGGTCAGTTAAAGCCCATGGCAAGGTGCCAGTTCTGTGTTTTGTTTTAAATTGAAAACTTTTGAGGGGACTGGTCAATGTTTTTTAAGACCAAGATTTGACCCCCCATCTTAAAATTGTTGTTATGTGATGAAGGGAAATCTTTTTGGATTCATTATATAAAAATAAACATACCCCAAACCAACCACTCTGTAGCTTTGTGCTCCCTCTACTGACTCAGCTGCTGCAGCTCAGTAAAACAATATTCCCAGAGCTTTGCTAATATGTAGATCAGTACAGATCTTTAAGCAGATACTGGAGGAGTTGAAGTTGTTTTGTGAAATATAAAACCACCAAGCCAATTTCAGCTCCATTCAAATACAAGAATAAAGAAAGATGTATTCACTTTCTCCATTTTAAGACAGTGCCCCAAACAATGGCAAATAAATAATAAAGTACATAACAATGCGTCTCATCCTCTTTGGCAGAAAAGTCACTAGAGATTGTACCTTCTTTAGTTGTGCTGATTTAACTTTGTTTGAAGGAGGTAGGAGCTCAGATTCCCCAGCCATAAGTGAGAACAGAATTAGTTCCCTCCTATAACTTCATTCTCCTGTAGGTCTGGGGTGAACTGTTGCCTATTGACAAATGTAAGGCGCCTACCACAGTTCTGATTGCTGTGACCATAATAATAAGCAATAGAAGACCCATACTTCTGGGCTGGCCGGAACATTTCCAGATCTGCCAGCCTTACTTAATATAGCCTGACACCTACTCTGTGCCTACAGCCCAATCAGCACTGGCAAAAACAGGAGCTCTAATTCACGTCTGTACAGCTCCACTAGGAACTTTCAACGTGGAAGATTATTTTTGGTGATTATCATTCTGTTGGTCTATACACCGTTTCACATCCACTGGTGCAAGCACTGGCATTTCTATCCCCGTGTTGCTTAGACCAGCTCCAAGCAGACTAGCCTTAGCTACAGCTTTTAAAATGTTTGTTTATTTTTAACCTAAATCAATAGCTGGGTAACAAAGCAGCTTGAATGGTAGCATCACTATTTGACTATGGGGCATTTGTAGGAAAAGGCCACTGGAACTAGTGTCCCCTTTCTCTTCACTGACTCTTGACATGAGGTGGAGCCTATGGCCTTGCCACTCTACTGAAGTACATTTCAGAGTTGCCTTTGCTAACTCACAGCCTGCACAGATACACAAAATCTTAACTATGTTTGCTGCTTTGCAGACACAAAAACAGAAAAATCATGTTATCAGACACTAGAGAATTAAAAAGTACATCTTTTAATCAGTTCTAGCCATTGGAATAGAATACAGAAAAGAGGCATCTATTACTTTAGGCAACATTATGGAATAGTATTGACATCTCCTGTGCTGAACTGTTGACAAATGTTAATAGCTAAAACTCAATTAAATATTAGTCTGAAAAGCGAACATGAGCTTATAATAGCTGCCTGTTTTTTGGAAACTTTTTAAATGGCTAGTATGACATGCTTATTAAAAACTATAACAATGTACAGTTAGATCCCAGCTGTCTATGTTCTGAAAAATAAATTGAATAAATGACCAGTTATTGCCACTGCAATTAGGCTCCAGTGTAAACTGCTGACAACTTTGAGAAATTTTAGTGATGAAAATATCAAATGTCATGAGTTGTCATAGACGAACAGAAAAATAAAACAGGAAATTATGTATGCACTTTAAAGGTTTGTCACAGGCCAATTTTGATTTTACAAATAAAAACCAAAATCAATTTATGGACTATTATTAATTCTTTACACCAGTACAACAAAACTTTATTCCCCTTCCCTGTCAGGTAGAGTGAAAAAATGTTTACAACAAAGTGTAGTAATAATGGCATTGAAGGGAGGTATATAGTGGATTACCCAAGAGTTCAGATTTCAGATGAGTTTTATTTAACACTGTCATTAATGATCTGTGAGTCAGAGCACATTAACAAATTCACAGATGATATTAAAGTGAGATAAGTTATGAACACTAGTGAAACTAAATGTTGCAAAGCCAAAGTGATTTACCCAGCTAAGTCCATTTTTCAAAAGTGACTAAGGGTACGTTTACAGTACGAAATTGTATCAAAATTACAGAAGTCGATTTTTCAGAAGAGATTTTATACATTCGATTGTGTGTGTCCCCATTAAATGTGCTTAGTCACCGGTACACCATCACTTCTGCTGCAACTCCGCTTTCCTGCTTTGCTGGCCTACAACTTCTGCAGAAGGCTTGAAAGCCATCGTCACCCGTACACCATCTCTTCCACTGCAACTCTGCTGCAGAAGACAGTGCAATAGGACTGCTAGTCATCCTCGTAAATGGTGTATGGCTGCACTACTTCCACTGCCACTCTGCTCTCTCCTGCCCTCCTTCGTTTCACGCTTTTTTTTCCTGGATTACCTGTGTAGGCACCATAGGCAGGCAAGCATGAGCAGGCTCCTCTAATCCGGAACTGCAATGTCGATTTTAGCACTACTCCCCTTGCTGAGGTGGAGTACAGAAACCGGTTTTAAGAGCCCTTTAAATCGACAAAACCGGGTTGGTCGTGTGGATGGAATCAGTTTTAATTCAATATAATGCAGCCAATGCCGATATAATTGCGTACCGTAGACCAGGCCTAAGGTACTTAAGCAACTATGTCCCCTGGGAGTTTCCTGTTTAAAGATACCTCTACACTTTGAGCTAGAGAGGTAATTGCTAGTTTTAGGAGACGTACCCATGCTAGCTCTGACTGTGACAGCATTCTAAAAATAGAAATGTAATAGCGTCTTGGATGGGTACTCAGGGCTGCTAACCCCTCGCACCACCACAATTACACTCTATTTTTATGTCTTCTAGAACCAGAATATACACTTCCCCCTCAAAGTGTAAACATTCCTTAAGTAACTTAGGCCTTGCATTGCTGAGCAGCAAAACGCCTAACTACCTTAAAAAATGAGCAATGAGCCTACAGCTATTTGAAGAGTGTAAATAGGAAGTAGAGAGATGGTTCCTTTAGTATGTGATATGGATGCATCAACAGAGTAGCAAGATGAAATTAGAAAGGAAAAAAATTGGACAAATATCACAAAATCTTCCTGACCCATGAAATGTGATAGGCTGCAGAATACCTCTCCCTAGGCAAGAGGAGAAAGCCTCATAGCTTGGAACTTTTAGAATCATACTACATAAAACATGTATAAGCAAATAATTCTACATTTGCAGGAAGGTGCTCTAGTACGTCGTTTTCATCTCTAATGTCTGTATGTTCGCTAGTAAACTATAAAGTTCCCTTGCCTAATTTTTAATTGTTAAAGTATAATTAATATGCTAATAAATTAATACAAATTATAGCTAAGAGAAAATGTATTTAAATATTGTGAGTTTCTTCCTTTCTATCTCTGCCATAGACCTTTTCTCTCTAAATGTTGTCAGTAACGATACCACTGAAGGGAGCAACAGTGACAGCACTAGTATACACATAGTTCTAGTAGATGCTGGCATTTTACCCATTAATGTAATCTAAACTCGCACTACATAATAAAATCCTAACATCACCAATGCCTTGGCTATGCTAGCGTTCCCTTCAGCCTCTTGGCTAGGCTGGAGCCTAGTACTGCTGGTGTTGGTTATGGTTGACATATAAGTTTAGGCCTCTTGTAGACATTGTCCAAGAGTAATTCTAGTTATTAGTTTAATTGGCCCAGATCATCCCCACCCCACCCACAGGAGGTGATTCTGAGGGAGGAAAGCGGTGTAAGCCTCCCCTCAGTGGCCATCCCTCATTGTCCCCTTTGTGGGGTGGGAGTTGGTTACCCCCTTCCATGGAAAAAACTGCAGAGCCTGTTCCCAAATCTGAAGGCTCCATAGGAGGCCAGGGCCTCTGTTCCCTAGTTCCAAGGCTGGTTCAGGTGATGTGGGAAAGCTACATGGTTAAAAGAAGACAGCCTGGGGCTGTATTATCTTCTCCAAGAGATATCTGTGGGGCTGGATGGTATGTATTTCCTTTGACCCTGCCCTCTCCCCACTAGCAGTGGTGCTGGATCAGCAGAGAGGTCTCTGAGGGCTCTGGAAGCGATAGGCGATGGTGCCCAGGAGGGAAGCCTCTCCCTACACAGATCTCAAGGGGACGATCCAGTGCATTGTATTCAAAGGATGGAGTAAAGCGATTTTTGTTATATGCATATGGGTGGAAAGACTTTCTTAAGCACACATGTTATTGAAAGTAATGAATTTTGTACAGTACATATGCAAATCGCTGTGCTATGGTTGGCTAATGGCCCTTAACCAGCATACAGAGATTTACATACAATATAGTTATTGAAACTGTAACTGTATACCACTACAAAAACAAAACCCTAAGCCAATCAGCATGCAGAGATTTGCAAAACTGAGAAATAAGTGTATTGGTATGGGTCAGTAATTGTATAACATCCCTGAGCGCTGATTGGCTGAGACAATGCAATTTCAGTATAATTTAGAGTTATTAAATGGATTTAGAAAATCCTTAATTGTGGTTATTAAGCCATTGATTTATTTTGACATGTTTTGTATATTAATCCATGTTTTCATTTGTAGCTATGATGAAGCTACTGTGTGTGAAAAGGTGTTCCAAACTCTGTGGTAAATAATGTTAATTACCACGCCATGTGAGCTTTATGACCAATCACATCAAGAATGCTTGACCATTTTGTAATGCTTATTTTAAACCAAGACTAGAACATTAACAAAATGAGTTAGAATCAATCAGGGTCAGTAACTGAGTTGTTCTTTTTCATAGTCACAGAACCATTCTGTGCAATGCCATCGGTATCTATTGAGTTTGGCTGAGCTACAGACAATCCTCCGGCACCTAGCATGCTTCCTGCACTTATCCAGAAAGAAAGGAAGGACAGCAATAATTAAAATAACAGTTGTTATTTTAATTTCAGGTGCAATATCTGCCATGTCCCTATAAATTACTGGTTTAGAAAGGATACAAATGTATTTATGTCACACCATAGAATTAATTTCCTAAATACTCATATTGCATGTCTGGCAATGTCTACATCACTACTTGAACAGGCACAAAGAGGACTGGAGTAGAACTCTTCTGTCTGATCACCTGACTGTTTTAAGGGGACTTGCAAAGGATTTTTTAAAAATTGGGCTTATGCCTTTTTTATTTTTATGATGGATAAAGAGAACAAGGAAGATTATTTAAAACAAGCTTTTGTTCCTGATTCTTTTTTTCTTTTTTTCTCTTAGAAATATCAGGAGGTTCAGCTTTGGTGTTCCCTGCTTTTCCTGAAAAGAACTTTGTAGGGTCTGAGGATGAATGTTGTTAGCACTGAGGCTGTAGCCCATAATGCCAGTTTGTTATCTTGCTATATTACATAATGTGTTTTCTTCATCGGTTTGATTATATTATTTTCTTGGGGTTTTTTTATGCTGAATTCCAGTATATGTTATTCATAATAGTTATTTATAATAGTTGGCTGTAACACAAGGAACCTACAGACCTGTATCCTCTATGATTAGTTAGAGTAAGTTAGTCTGAGTGTTTGTAATCTTTGACATAGATAACATGGCCTACTAGTTACCCTTTTTGACTTTGGGGAGCAGAAATTGGGAACCAGACAAAGAACTAAATATGTTTACCATAGGTCTGAAACAGATGGGAACTGCAGGGTACTCCGCAGAACATGGAAGTCATAAGTTCGGCCAAGGGTAACGGTTCTGAGGATCACATAATTGATATTAATACATATGAATATATGTCATAATATGTTAACCTATAGAGTAAGTCTACCTGGAGATTTAGCTGTGTGAGGAAATAAGATTTGGGCATAGTAGGTTGGGCCTTGATTAAGGCAGTACCAGGACCTTATAAGAGGGCAAACAACTATGCAGGGCAGTCCATCGAATTCATTGGGCATGCCAGAGACAAGGCTGGTCTTCAGGGACAAGGCTGGTCTTCAGGGAAGGGTGTGAGTATGCTAGTTTAAGTAGTCTTTTAGAATAGCACTGTTACCACCAGTGGCCATAGAATTGTATTACTTCTTTTTGACTCTGTATTTTATATCTTCGATTATTCTTTCATTCATTTTAATAAAGATCTTAACAATTTGGTATTGTTCTCAGTATAAATGTCCTTGACGCATAACCTGAGAATCCTCTCATGACATTGAACGCTCTGTGTTCTTTAACCCTGTTGCCTGAATTGGGACAAGAACCTAAATATCTTCTGGTCAGATCATTGGTAAGCCATAATAAACTAGCCCATAAATTCAGGTCAAAAGGCTTCGTTGAGGGAGCAGTGTTGACTCTTTAACAAAGATGCCTTTTTCTCCAAAATGGCAATTGAATTTAAATAGATGTTAACAAGAAACAGTGGGTTTTACCCAGTCAGACTAAACATACGGCCCCTTCTCAACTTTCACTCCCTGGGCTTGTAGCATATCATTAGCTCACTAGTTGTCCAGCATTAAGAGTCTGTTGTTATACAGCACCTAAACAAATGGGGTCTTGGTCCATGATTGGGGTGCCCAGGTGCCACACAGATAGATGCTAGATTCTAATATAAATAATGAATAGTAATAATAATCATCCTTCTAGGTTAGACAGGACACAAGTTTCAAATGTAAAATAAAAGCAGAACCCTCCCACCTACTGCCACTATTTTTCAAAGACAAATATCAGGCCTCTCTTAAATATCCTACAGAGGCAAAAATGGCCGCAAGCTCAACTTTACTTCCTTTGAGGTTCACTTGTAAGTGTTGCTGTGCTGCAGCAGACTATTGGACTCTCCGCTGCAGTGAACTTTGCCTGCCAGTACTACAGGACAACTTCCAAGTTGTTATTAATGCCACTCATGTTTTTATTCTCCATCCTCTGTTAAGAGCACTGCTTTTGAAAGAGATCTTTCACTGGCTCCAGTGATTCTGCTGAGTTGCACGGCAAGCTAAAAACAATCTAATAATATAGAAACAACTATAGAACTGCCATGAAGCTCTATAGTAATAGCGTTGAGTAATAGCATTACATGTTTGCTGGGGTTAACAATATACCCTTGGGTTTGGGTAAAACCTGCACTAGTATAAAAACCACCTGTTTATGGTTCTCTTGGAGAGAGGAATCCTGGAACAAGGTGGTTTGCAGTAATAACTAGCATCCTTTTTCAGGTATTTCACAGCTCCAAGACCAATTCAAAGGCTTTTTCCTGTTTGTGTGTTCTCAACCTCTTCTTCTGTGCTTTAGCAAATAACATAAAATTAAATAGCAGCAGAGACAGCACTAGCCACTTAGAAATGTAACTTAGAAGTAATTAATCACATCACAATACATCCTAATTACTTAGGTGAATGTCCTGCCCCATTGATTGCACTGGCCCAAAAATAGCACTATTGTTTCAGCGTTCCAGTACTGAATAGGCATTTGCATTGATCAACATTTTTGGATTTCGTTATTTATCTCATTTTCTACCAGTGACAGGTTCCTGTGATGCTTCAAGTAATCTCACATGGTCTTAAAGTGTCTTCCTGCTTGCAGTAGGAGCTTGGTCCTAGGTGAGATTGGTCTGTGTCACAGCATGAGTTGCTTGCAGTATCTTGATCCCTTGTCAGGAGGGCTAATACTCAGTAGGCTCACTCAATTCTCTCTTCACAAATGGATTCTTTAAGCTTTTATAAGCACTGTCTGTGAAAGTCTCTTTCTTTGTAGCAATTACTCACACAGTTGAGATGATCCTACCAATGCACTGAGTGGAACAGTGTCTCCCTCCTTTTTGACTAGGCTTTGATTCTGGCTATTTGTGCAGTTTCAAGGTCTTATGCAAACTCTTCGTGAGGTTTCTACACAGGCATTTTTATCACGAAAACCATTATGTCTATATACATTTTCTGTAGAAATCTGCAAGATGTATGTATTCCAGTCTCACCTGTCTCACCCGAGTACCAAGTATCACCCGCCTGTCTCAGCAGAGTACCAAGGTTTATCTGAAAATCAGGAAGAAGGGTCTGTTGATTTTATATTGTGAAATGACAGCACGCACTTCCTCACGTTGGATCCTATGACTTTCTACACTGACTTAGTACATGGGTAAGATGTTGGGGGAAGGAGGTGATATATTGAGAAGAAGTTTTATTTCTTCTTAGTATTTCTTACTTATCCAGGAAGCTTTTCCCTCCCTCACATTTTTATTAATGGTCATCAGTGTTTCAACAGGAAGAATGCAGTGTTTCTTTTCATGTCCAATTGCTCTCTAACTGGCTTATCAGCTTCTTAAAAAGAAGACATGTTTTCTCATTAGGATACCCTGTAAATGGTCCCAACCTGTGCCTGTGATTTGTTCTATTTTGCACATATGTGGCTAGTAAACTGTAGAAAGGGCAATGGACATCTTTCAGTGCTTAGGAATGAAATATATTTCAGAAAAATTCCATTTTATTTATATTCACACCCAGACATCCTGTGCTGTCATTGCTACGGCACAGAGACACAGGGAAATCTCCAGCTGTGTCTAGACAGGGTGGATGGGTCCTGAACAGAGAAATGGAGGCCATGCAGGGGATGAAGGGAGAAGAAGTTTAAAGCTCGACAGGAATGGGTGAGTGAGGAAGGAAGCAATGTTGGGAAATGGAGGCTCACAGACAGGCAGGTAGCTTGTCATAAATAGGATCATAGAGTATGTAACACCACCACCCATAGTGGCCAATGTTAAACAAAATCAGCACTTGGCAGCAATTACTACAGGGTGATCTCTATGTGCACATCTACGTAGCGAAAAGTCCTCCCCCATCTCCCCACCAACCTTGTGGCAACAAATCTCAGAGCCTGGGTCAACTGATTTGAGATTGTGGGTCTGCAAATAGATATGTGGATGTTTGGGCTCAGGCTTGGCAAGAGCCTTGGAGCCTGGGTTCCAGCCAGAGCATGTGCATTGCTATTTTTAGCCCTGCAAGCCCAAGTGAGTTGACCCAGGCTCTGAGACTCACTGTTGCACGGCATTTTTTATTGCTGTATGGATGTACACTGAGATATTACAGCATTCTCCTATATGTGTAAGGTTCTTTTATGGACCCCATTACCACAGTATCTGTGCACCTCACAGTCTTTACTATAGTCATCCTCACAGGTAGGATAGGAAAATGCCACTATGCTGATTTGACAGGTAGAGAAGTGAAACATTGAAAGACTAGGTCCCATAGGACAGATATAGCCAAGTACGGAATTGAACTCAGGTCTCCGGGATCTCAGGCTACCATGTTAACCACTGGGCCTCACTTCCTCTATACTTAGAACAGGAAATAACATCATTGATGCACAGGCTACTGTGTGAAAACCATTGAGATTGTTTTTAATGGTGACCACGATGTTGGCTATAAAATTTCCAAACAATTTCCACATTTATTGTAGTTCTGAAGACTCTAGGGCTCTAATCCTGCAGTTAGAGCTGTGAAAGCCTGGTAGATCCAATTGCAGAACCAAAGACCAAACATCAAATATCCTGAAACAGCTGTTGAGGCTCTGTCCCATTAGTATTGATCAGTACAGGAATATGCCTGCTCAGAATAGACACTATGAAGCAGAAACAGATGCAGATGTAGTGGGGATTTCACTAGTGACAGAAAAGGAGACAAATCTATATAGCAGCATTATGTCAATATGAATGTACAATCATATTTATGTGCATATTTCTCATTTTAAATTATGAAAACTATAAATACGAGATCACAGGAGAAGCAAAACACATGTGAACAGTATGAGATCCTATTATTTCTCCAGTAGAGAGAATTTTCATAACTCATTCATAGTCCATTGAATAAATGCTAAGACTCACTGCTGGCTGTTAATTATCCTCTACAAAGATCTGGTTATTGTGTTCAGTCTGAGTAAAGGAACAGTTGTTATTGTAGTGTACATAGAAAGAATGGTACCTAAGAGAGAAAAGAGGAAACATGCCTGTGCAGAATTTTAACAAGGAGAGCTTTGTTGCACAGAAGGGACTCGTAGGTTAGGATTTTGACATCTCATGCTTCAGAAAATTAAGGTTTTTTTAAAATTTGTCTGTCTAGCCATATATTTATGGATGGCAAATCTCTGATTATGGGTGGAATCTCTATATTATAGGGACATTGTTGACAAAAATCACTCATTGTTAAAAGGCACTATGACTAAAAGAGATTAGAGAAAATAAACCCATTCCTCTGTTTCTTCAGTTTGTCTGTGAACATTTGACAGCTCTTTTGTTTTCCCTGTACAATTAGGTAGGCCCTTGTCCTACATTTGGATTAAGGCAGGTGCACACTGAAATCCATATCACCGAATCATCTCACTGGGGCTCTGCATAAGGTGTGTAGATTTAACTGCAAGACTGGGAACCTAGTCCTCAGTTAAGTGCTGATCCTGCCTGCAGAGCAATCTGCCTGCGCTAATAAAATCACAGGATTGGGTGATCTTTTAGTTAAGATCTTCTCCAGCACTATTCCAACGCATGGACTTCAGTGGGTTGACTCCCAGTATGCAAAGTTAAACATATACATACATCTTTGCAGGACTGGAGCTTTAATCAATGGGAATTTTAACAATGACTTCATTTGCTGTAAGAGCCAAACCTTATACTTCCATTTATGAAAATATTCCTATTCTGCATAACATCCTGCTTAACTTTAAGAAAGTGCTTAATTTTGTAAGTGGGGGCTTAATTACCATTGAAGTCAAAGTGACTTAAGTTTATGCACATGCTTAAAGTTAAGCATGTATTAAGTGTTTTCTTGAATCAGGTCTTGTTTTCCAAACAGCAACAAAGTAAAGAAAATATTGTGAAAAAAGGAGCATGCAGTTGTAGGTGACCATAAACTAGCTGGGAATTTATTATATCTACTATGTGCAAAGAGATCACATTTCACTCTGACATTTGATTAGTATTAAAATAATTTTATATTAAAAATCTTTACAAGAACTTGAGTCAACTAATGCAAATGTTATTTGCTCCACTCTACTGATGTATTTGTACACGGAAATTATGAAATTTTCTCATACTTCTGAAGTAGCTTTTCCCATCTGTAAGCTAAAACTGAGCAAAATATTTAGAACAAAATATTTTTAAATTGAAATTAGCTTTATTTATTTTTGAGGTCACAAAACTGGACCAGTTTTATTACATCTTTCAACAACATTTTTGCATTAACATTTTTTGCTGCAACAATGGACACCATTCATATTGATTTTTCTAATATTAAGCTGGGTTGCTTGGTTATCTCTGGTCTCAGGTCACATTGTACTGGTTTTGGTTTTCTGACTGGCTGAGTTTACCCTATGTGGTCAGGATTAGTAGAAGCCATTTTGAGCCATATTATCTGAGGGAATGGATGCATTTTGTGAGTTCTAGCTTAACCAGTAATTTAAAAAAACTGGTGGTGACAATGGAATGATTCTGTGTATTGCTCCTAGATACAGTGTGTGTAGGGAGGGTCTGGTCCTCCCTACCTCTACAGAGGACCAATGGCCTGGATGACGTCCCACTAAAGGGCAGAGCAAACCACCACCACTAGTCTTTTTCCACAAGATGGCAACTGTAGGTATATGTGATGGAAGAAGGTGAGAGAATGTCCTGTTGCAGGACCTCTTGGGTCTAAGGAAATAAATGGGTAAGCTGGGATCTGAATCTTCTAGTTTGGGCCTATCTTCACTTTTGTCTCCATGTTTCTGTATTTGTAAAGACGCAACTAAAACCAGTGCTTTCCAATGACTTTTAAAACAGAACTCCATTTTAGTAGGGAGGAAGGAGGGTGCCCCCCAATTGTGATCCTACAAAACCAAACCAAAAACTTTCTAGGAAAGCCTGTATAACCATTCCATCTATTGACCCTAACCAGGCAGCCTGTACATAAAATGTACTTTGTTGTCATCTCTGACCATATAACTATCTGCATTTCACATTTTCTTTGCGCTGTTGTAAACAGCAGCACACTACAACAGTGGAAAGTGTGCCAGGTGCTTAACTTTCTCAGACTCCTGGAACTTGTGCACCAGGGATAGCCACTTGACAAATTAATAACTGGCGTCATTTTTAAGGATAATTTCTTCTTGTTTAGGGGAAGAACTACATTTTTTTCTGATAGCAGCACCCATAGGGTTCAGTTAGATTAGGACCCCATTGTGCTGGCTGCTCTACTGACCAGGTTTAAGTGACAGTCCGTGCCACTCGAGTAAGAGAGGAGGGGTGTGACTTAGTTCAGGGAAAGGTGTCATTTCAGAGTCAGATTTTCTTACACACTGCAACTGCTTTCCATTTCAACGGACCCACAGAGCAGCAGGCCAGTGTAAGGTGATATTCTGGTGGTCTAGAGGCCTTTATGCCACTCCCCCTCACTGCTGTCTGTGTATTGGGGAGTGAGGGGAAGTATGACTAGAGGAAAGAGGGCATGAGTCCATACAATACTTGGCTAGGGTTTTGACCTGGTGACTTTGTAGCTAAGTTAGAACATGCTCAGGGTGTCTAGCTCCACGCTGGGGGCCAAGCCAGCAGAGAGGCTGCACCAGGTGTGAGGAAGGTTTAACTGTGCACATGCACCTCCCCTGCCCATGAGAGTTCTATACGGATAAACCTCACCCAGAATCTGCCCTGCGGTAAAATATTCCACACATTCTCCCATACCTTCATATGAAAAAGCAATGATCAGAAATATTAATGTTAACAAAATCTGCCCCCCTAAAAAAGAAAGTCCCTCTCCCATTTCCCTTTGTCTCTCTGTCTTCTATCCTGCAGCTTCCTTCTCTTTTGTCCTGCGTTAGTCTGTGGGAACATCTTCTCCACAGGTCCACACAAGCATTCTATCCTCTCCTGCCTATCTCCCTAATATAATATATCAAAATGAAAGAAAAGGCTTTTCAGTGGAAAGGCCATTAGGAGTGACAGCAACAAAGTACAGAATAAAGAAAGTTAGACAAAGGAGAGGTAAAACTTCTGTAAATACCAGCCAGAGCTGGGGAGGAGGAAAAAACACAGAATGGGAAAATAATGAAAGAAATTTGAAAAATAATTTGATAAATAGGAAGACATAAAAAAAAATCAAATATTTTTTCTAGCAGCTTTGTGACCTACTGAGATGGTTGTCTGATAAATCTCTGTGATCAGTCATCCCATACAGGTCCAATTGAACATAACTCTCGTTTATGGGACTGTGTTATCGAATTTAATTTAAACACAAGATACTTTCTCTTGTAGATTGGTTAGTAATCTAGTACAGTATAGCAATAGTACACCATTGAGTGAAGAGGGGGGCATTTGACACCCTAAAGATATGTCTATATTTGAGCTGGGAGGTATGATTCCCAGCTTGCAAAGATAGACCACGTTAGCTCTGCTGGAGCTAGTGTGTTAAAAATAGCAGGGTAGGTGGGCACATGGGTGGTGGCTTGGGCTAGCTGCCTGAATATGTAGCAGTGGGTCTGTGCAGATCCCTACCCTAAGAGAGGGTTTTGTTTATATCGGTGTAGACTCTGGAAGACAGTAGTGCATTACTTCAAATTCAGACTCTTTTCATCATAACTGTAGGGGCTAGAAACTTGTTCATTAATGAAAGCCTAAGTGCTCAGACGGAGGAGAGATGGGCCAGCAGGGCACACTACCAAGGACAGGCTAAATATACCCCGTTTTTGCTCTCACATTATGGTTGTAACTGTGCTAGCAACCACACAGTTTAAGATGGGTATTGCTGAGTGCCCGTGACAGGTGTGCAGTGGTTCTTCATTAACCCTGTTCTAACAGCATTGTAGAAACATGCTCTAGACTAGTAGAGATAGGGGAATCCCTAGCAGTTTGGTTAGCCTGTTTCCCAGGGAGGAAAAAAATCCCTATGTACTCCGGCCAGGGAAACCCAGTTTGTGTTCAAAGATCAGCTGTGATTATTAATTACTTTTGGCTGTGCCCCAGCCTGTGCTAAGTATTTTATAAGTATCGAGGAAGATACAGTCTTTGCCCATTGAACATACAATCTGTGGAACGGGACTCTAGGAAGGTTTCAATCAGGCATAGTCTAGCTCCTGCCCAGACAGCCCTCATCCAGTGTAGGCTAAGCCAGGCATGTGGTTTGGGCTTAGCCTACACCAGGGTAGGGGTAGGTGGGCAGGAGCTATATTATTGAGTGTGGGGGAGTAGGCTTGATCTTTCCTACATAGGTTGGAGATCTGATCTGGACCAGATACTGCAGTACTTCACTAGTTTCTTCCAGGATCCCTGATAATTAGCTGAAACTATAATTTCACAGCTCCACCCATCCCAATGAACACCTGTTTAGAGGAAGTAGGAATGAAGCCACTGAGTGGCTGCAGTAGTTGTGAGGTACAGATCAAGACTAGAAGGATTCTGGTGAGCACTTCTCAGTGATAGGATTGGAGACAGAATTTAAAAGGTCATAATAACTGTGAAGGAGGGGAAGCATTGGACATTTGCAGACCATGAGTATGTTACAGCAGAAGCAGCACAATTCTTCATGCAGATCAGCACAGTCCCCATTGAGCTGAAAGAGGCTCCAACACCAGTCAGCCTCCCCCTGGAGAAAGAGTCCTGAGAAATTAAGATGATTCGCCCATTTCTAATCATATAAGAGGGGAAATAGGTCCCTTTTACCTCCCGTGGGGAGGCTAAGAGCAGTTAGTAAGAGAGTGGAGAGACGGGGGAAATAATTGTGTGTGGGGAGGGAGTTGAGCTGAGTGGAAGGAGGAAATGAAAGTCTTGTGAGAGGAAGGATTTGAATAACTTATTTTTTGATATAAGAGACTGAAGAAAAGAGCGAGCCAAGCATATAACCATGGAACAATGTGGAGTGAAGGAAGGGAACAGAAAACAAGGGAGACTAGACCTTAGTCCTCAGCTGTGCCTAGTATATGCTGCGTCCATCTGAAGGGAAGGGGTCTCAGGGCTCACCTGGCTAGCTCTGAGCCCAAGGGAACAGTATGCCTGTAAGGGCAGAGTGAGAGCTGGCCACTCTCCCTCCTGCCACGACACTATCTCTTTGCTGGAGGCAGTGTGGATTCTCCTGCCATAGGTTCTCAGTCTAGGGGTTGCAGATAGATTCAGGGGGAGGGGAGTGTCTTTGACCATCACCCTCCTTTTCTTTATGGCTAGATAGGGGTCTTGACACTGTTTTCTGTTGTACAGGGTCATGGTGTGGAAAAATTAACCACTGCTCTATGCAAAGAGAATTTCTAGCCGGGAAGATCTGCCAGCTTTCAATCCCTCTTGTGCCATGTGGGATTTCTATTTCTAAGGACTGACCTATAGTGTTTAAAATAGGTACATTTACTGCCAAATTACTATATGTTACTGCAGCAGATATACCTGCACAGTACTCAAATGCATTTTTGTGATTGTTTGTAAACCTGTTTGAAAGGGATGGGGGTAAAGATCATTCTTCAGTGGGTAGAAGAGACTTTGGCTTGCTAGCTGGGTGAAACAAAGATTCTAAAGATCTTGTGATTGTATTGTTGTCAATGCAAACTATGTACTCTTTTTAACAGCTACTTATAAAGATGTTTTATTTTTGGAGTGATTTACAATGTAACATATAATATTGTTATAACTGTTAATGCCTAAAATCAAGTAATTTTAAATATATTTTTATTTTGACTTTCATGGATCAAAATATTTTTGATTTTCTTTTTATCTCTGTGATATTTTGACCTACTATTGTTTTCTGTTTGTAACAAACATATATTGTTCCTCTGGGCATCTTAATCAGAGAACTAGGGGAAGAAATGGTCCCTATCAAAGTTTTGAGAGAGGCATGCTGCAATATTTGTGGGTCAAAGATGTAAAATGAAGATATGGTGGATTTTTGGTTCATGTAAGGGTGTGATACTCACCTTAACTAGATCCAGAATCTTTACTTCTAGGATTACAGTGTCAGTGTTTTTCTTTTTAATTCATCAGCGTTCAAGTTATGTGACCAGAGTGTCAGCAGAGGAATAATAGAATGAATGTGTGCAAAATGCTGTTACAGAGAAGATAGCATGGTGCATGAAAGCATCTTGGATCTGTGTCTGAAAAACATTAGCATAGTAATGCTTCAAGTGCTGTATCTCATACAAGTATGGGCAGATCTTCAATGCTTAAGCTGTAAAGAAAGTGATGGTTTGTTTGTCTTCCTGTTCTTCACTTTTTCCTTGATTCAGCTGAGCAGCATAACCAACTCTCCCTGCAGATTTTAAGTGTTTACCTCCTGGTGTTTTGGGCCATGTGTTTGGCTTGAAAAAACACACGGCCCAAAACACCAGGAGGTATTGGTCTACGTATGTATTGCTAAGTGATTGTTATGACTCCTTTTTTTATCTTTACCTTTCTATTTCTAAGGAGCCTGCCTGCCTCCCTCTAGTAACAGTGGCCATTTTGTTAGACACAGTTCATACAGCATTCATATATTACATAGGAGACATACACTGTGATGGTTCTTGTGATATCTGTGAACTAGGAGTCCCTTTGTTACCTCTCCCTAGGGTGAGAGGGAGTCTTGCTTGTAATAGCTGGGTGTTAGCTTCCTCTCGCTGTCAGCCCATCAGCCACTCAAACACTCTCCTCTGGGCTATGCCAGCCCTAACTTTCCCTTGTATATTAATAATAGTTCCCTTGGCTTGTTCCTCTGTGATCTGTAGTCTGTGATACTGGCTTCTCACAGAAATTGTAGATCCTCTGCACCCAAAGGTGCAGCATACACCAGGTTACTAGTTTTCTTGTAAGCCACTGCTCCTGTAAAACCCTCAGCATTTGTGAGCACTTTGATAAAATGAAAGTAAATTTATTTAAGAAAGAATAACGATTTAACTAGAAGTGAGAGAAAGCAATGGAACCAAATGGTTACAACTCAAAAAAAAAAAATTATAAAATGCAAACCTGGGTCTACCCTTACCAATAGTTATCTTTCCACTCTAATATAGCAAGTTTCCCCCCACAAAATTCTATCTGTTGCAGAGCTGGTTGGTTTTATAAGAACCAGAACCCAAAAGTACTTGAAAGCTCCCCCACTCCTCAAGGAGTTTCCTCAGTGAATGGATCCAGAGTGCCTCTCCCCATGCTCTGTTATACTGAAACTGTCTTTATTCCTAACCAGGGTGATCTCTTGCCTGCTGTAATGTTCCTTTTCACCTCCAAGTTGTTTCAGTAGTTTGCAATTGTGTCTCATGATTTTCCATTGACTGTTCTTGGATGGGTCATCAGGGAGACATATTGCCTCCTGAGGACCATGTCCTTAAAGTAGTGATACTCAGACTGAGGTCTGTGAGCCAGAAGTAGGCCTTTAATATGTCCCCTGTGGCTCTTTGCAGCACATGATCTTAAAATAATGTGATTTAATTACTAAACAATCAGGATGCTTTTACTGTGTTATTAACCAATTGTAATTTATAAAATAATACGTGGTCAGTCATTTTGCTGTGAGAATAGTTATACATAAAAAGTAAAGGAAATAATAAATTCACACTACTATGTTTCTCTTAGATAATGTTGATCATCAATTTGGCTCCTGAACCGCTGAGATCTGAGTATTGCTGCCTTAAAGCATATTTTCAATATAAACACACAATTC
Organism: Dermatemys mawii; assembly: GCA_007922305.1. NCBI lineage: Eukaryota > Metazoa > Chordata > Testudines > Dermatemydidae > Dermatemys > Dermatemys mawii. The sequence goes on from ML677340.1 coordinate 21,846,856, forward strand.
CTTTCAAAATACCCATACATATATCGCACGACTCTGAATCTTGATAAGTTATGAGCTTTCTGTAGATATGTTACTCTCAATGGATAAATAGCCTGAAAGACATGTGTGATATAGTGAGTGTCAGGCTGAGTTGAAGGTTGTCTGCAAAGCACATGGGGACCCTTTGGCAATAGATCTCTGTGCCCCAGTGCTCACGTACGTAGACTTTACTCTTATACGTTGTTTTGTTGTTTATTTTTAGGTTTATTTTCAGTCTGAATGACACATCACAAATGGCTACTCTTTTGATATGGTGAATATTATTCTGTGAGTAGCTGAGAAATTTTGCAATAGGCCGATTGAATCTCTTAGTAACTTTTTTAATAATCAAGTGAACAAGGATAAAATGTGGACTTGCATGGGTTTATCCAAGCATGCATTTCATACATTACCAGTGTATTTTTTCCAAAGATCTTTGTTTCTTAGGGAATGGAGAGCCTTAACATGAATGCATCATGTACTGGAAGCAGCAAGGTGAAACTGACTGGAATTGTGGATTTTGAAGCAATAATAGGCCTGAGCACCAACAGCAAAATTCTAAGAAGTTTCGATTTGCTGCTCTCCTGCCTGCACAAAGAAACATTTGAAAAGAAAAATAACTGGTGGAGACTGCACAAGAATAGGAGGAAAAGCTGTGAGAAAGGGAAACTGGAAACTCCACAGATGGAAGGGGAGAGTAGAGAATATAAGGGGAGAAAAATCCTATGTTGGGAGGGCGGAAAGCAGAGTTCCATGTGGTTATGGATACCAGTTGACTAAAGCCACTACTTTATTGGGGCTTTTTGATGGTGTCATAGCTGTGTTCCTGATTCCATTATGTGTCTAGCTGGGACATAATCCCTGAAATGGATATGAATCTGTATGGCCATTACGTCAAATGGCTGGGGAGGGAAGCGGGGAGGTTTTACTGTTTGTTCCTATTTTAAAGGGAATCTGTGGGAAAGATGAGAAGAGAAGCAGTGAGACTGATAGGGAAGGGCCAAAAGGGAAAATGACAGTGGCAGTCCGTGGGCCCCCAGCACTTTAAACTGAGTGCCTAGGGTAAGGACTAAACTGGAAACTGTTGAATTCTTTTTATGATAAAAAATGATAGTGACATGGCTTTTGGGGAACAAAATGCTGTTAAAAAGGCAACCTGGTTTCCAGGGCCCAGGAGGAGGGAAAAGGGATCTTAACAATTCAGGAAATCTTATAAGAGTGAGTGAAAAATTCACTTTTTCCCTACACTTCCGATTCTTTTCCTAGGAAATATTTTTCATGGTGGAGGGATACATTGCATGAACACTCCCAAAAGTGTTTGCATACAATAGTTTCACCCTGAATGTAAAGGCTATAATGCTGTCCTCTGAAAGCACTAAACTATGCCACAATATACAGCAGCAGGCTATTTGTGCAGTTCTTGGGGGAGTGAACTTGCCCAAAGCATGTACCAATAACGTACTAACACTCCTAAATGGCCAGGAGCTAGAGACAAACAACACAGAAAGAAAATGGAAAGAGACTGCTTTGTGACACTGCAGAGTTTTTGGCACTCATGTGGGAGAAAAGACTGTGATTCTGTTTCCCAACAGCAGTGGTCCTCAACCAAGGGTACACAAATCCCTAGAGGTGTGCGGAGGTCTTCCAGGGCGTACATCCACTCATCTAGATTTTGCCTAGTTTTACAACAGGCTATATAAAAAGCATTAGCAAAGTCAATACAAACTAAAATTTCATTCAGACAATTACTTGTTTATGCTGTTCTATATACTATGCACTGAAATGTAAGTACAATATTTATTTCAATCAATATATTTTATAATTATAGGGTAAAAATGAGAAAGCAATTTTTCAGTAATAGTATGCTGTGATACTTCTGTATTTTTATATCTGATTTTGTAAGCAAGTAGTTTTTAAGTGAGGTGAAACCTGGAGGTTTGCAAGACAAATCAAACTCCTGAAAGGGGTTCTGTAGTCTGGAAAGGTTGAGACCCACTGCCCTACAGTATAGAAACAAGGAGGTTCCATGACAGCTACTGGCAGCTGAGTGAGTAGTTTATGGGAGGACCAAATGCACCATAGGTGATGGGGATTTTTAAATTTTTGTTACTAATTATACTTTATTACAAATAATTCCATCTAATGCACTTTCACTTAGATGTAAATGCTTGTACATCTTTAAATGTCTGCTGTGCTTGGTGCTGCTATACCAAATGCGCAAAAAGAGTCCTTGCCACGAAGAGCATTTAGGCTAAGAGCCCAATCCTGTAATCATGTACATATGTGAGTAACTCTATTCATCTGAGGAATGCCATTGAAGTCGGTGTGACTACTCGGATGAGTAAAGTTAGTGTTGTTCATGCGGTTGCGGGACCAGGCTCTAGCGGAGCTTATGATCTACTCGTGTACCATATTTGACAGCGTATCTTAGGTATTTTCCACCATTTGATACCTCATGTGGGGAAAGCAGTATCTGTTGAAAGAATAAGTTCTATATTTGGTAATGAAGGTAAGAACGTGTCTGAAAGAAAAAGACTTTTCAAGCAGCATGCTTCAGGCTCAAAGATTCCTTAACAAATTCTGTCGCGTTCTGTTTCTGAGGCGTGTTGCCCTCTTGCCAGCCTAAGCCATGATGGATCAATTCGGGAACTGCTTGAGACTCTGCACGATATGTCCTCTTTCTTCTCTTGAAGAAAGATGCAGGAAAATGTCAGAGAATTAACAACTTAGATGGGCGGGTGCCTAGAACTGAAAACTGTAAGGAGATGACTGATAGCAAAGCACTATCCCACAAAGAAACAGTTACTAATATTGCAAAGGTGGGGGTTAAACAAGTTTTTTTAAGTACAGTGCAACCCCCCGCCACCCGCACACACACAAAGAGGAAAAAGAACATCAAAATAATCTTCAGCTACTTCCAGGGCACCACCGTTAATTATCAAAATAGCCCCAAAAGGCTACTGTTTAATACTCCATGTTATAGAGTATCACAGTATCTAGCCACTAAAGTGGTAAGCACTCTATAAATACAGTGGATAAGGACATTAGGCTAAAAATGAAAAAAATTGGGATGATGGATTTTGCAAACATCATCAGTTCTCCACCACTGATGTTTAGTCCCCAATAGAATCTCAAAACCACTCTACTGATTGAGAAGTCCACACCCACCAACTTTTCCTTATAGCTCTTTTTCTGAGTAATCCAGAATGCAAATATATGAAACTGCTCTTAAATCTTTGGGATCTGTCAATGCTAAACTAGGGAATCCCATCATTGACGCGGCCCTCTTCATTTTTCCTTTGCAGAGAACGCAAAATGCATTTTATACTGCCCTCATAGTTGCATTACATTTCAAATGATGAAAGCATGTTAATGTAAAAAATCTCCAACAGAAGTGACAATGTTTCCCTAAAACTGTTAAAAGGAAGAGGCAATTTGAAATAGGCCCCATATTTAGGCTGTATTAAAAAAAATTTACCCACAAAACAAAAAGAAAATATCTTGGTGAAAGACCTTTAGGTAAAAGCCATCACTGATGATACAACTGGTTTACTAATGTGTATTTTTAGTATTTGCATGTGTGTCTGAATGAATTTGCAGGGAGTTAATTCTGTGCTAATTCCATGCCTTTCCATTTTTTATTTATTTATTTGGTGTAGGCCCTCTAACCAGGGACGTAGCAGAAACTTTCACTGAAAGGTGAAACAGAGTATTAAGTTTATTTTGAAATGTATTTTATTAAACATATATAACCAAAGAATGATGGAAATACTACTCCTCTCTCAACTTGTGTTAACTAAGGTGTTCCTGTGTGGGTCAAGAAGGATGATCTAGTGAGTGCTGGACTGAACTTAAGAGACCTGGGTTTAATTGCTACAAAACTTCCTGTGTGACCTGGGACAAGCTCCTTCATCTTCCCCTGTGCCTCAGTTCCCCATCTGTGAAATGAGGATAATACCTTCCGCACCTCACATGAGTGTTTGGAGGATAAAATCCATCATGGGTGTCAGGTGCTCAGATCTCCAGCAGTGTTTATTATCAAAGCAATGACCTAAGATTTCAAATTACCATAGTATCTGAAGTGTTGGTGGTGTTCAACAGTAGTATGTTCTGAGAGATGAGAATACTTCATCTTGCAAGTTGTAAACATGAAAATAATTGTCTTCAAGCAGGGTTAGTTGCAACAGTGAAGATGTCTGTATTTTCAGTAGTTATAAGTGCTCAGATTTGTATCTCCATACAATACATCTGAAACAATTTTATATAAAATTACAACAGGAGATGTGAGATACTCTACAAGTTTCATCACCTTTCCCTAGGAAACACGGGCCTAGACTCAGCTTTGGTGTCTATTGAAATGTCTTCTGTGTTTCTTGATTATTTATACTGATAACCAAACTGAATTTGGACAAATGATGGTTGATTCAATGGGAAAATGGAAGAAATGAATAGGACTTAGCTCATTATCATCCTGGCTTCCAGTTTTTTGATGCGTGATTGGCTGGTGCTAAACAAAGTACTACAGCTCCATTGGCCTGCCTGTGGGAAATACTCCACAAATATTTTAAATTCTTATTGATTTCTCTTTGTCCAGAGCAATATCTGGCTGAGGTGATTTTTCAGAAGTCAGCTAGTACCATTATTTTTTTTAATGGTAGTTACTTTTTCCTCAAAATCAACAAAAAAGGCAGCTGACAAGGTTTTGTGGGACATTTAGGAACCCAAGAAATGGTTTTAAATCTGACTTTTTGAAAGCCACTTCTGAGTGCTGCTTTTTCATTTCTTGCAAATAAGTGATCAATCTCTTTACTTGTATGAAGTGATCTAGCATTGCCTGGTTCACTATTGACTACATTATAGCAGACTAGAGAATAGTAAGGATTTAGAACCCAGTTCCGGGGAGCACTTAAGCATGTGTTTAACTTTTAAGTCCATGCTGAGGTCTCACTAACCTGGGGTCTTAGTTCCTTGGAAGACACCAACACTTCAGAAAATGCATTGTCCCCACCTGCATAAAATTAACAGATTTAATTGACTAATTTTATTATGCATATTTGTCTTTCCAGTAATACTAGAGTGATTATCATTTATCTGAGAATATAATGGCTCCAGAGACTAACCTTAGTGTCACTAAGAAATGTAATGCTGCTATCTATGGTTTTATGGTAGTACTTAACCTAAAATGGGTTCAAATGAAAGTTCATTTGTTAAATTACATATCTGCTATTCAACAAGAGCATTGACTATAATTTCTTATTCCCTTAACTGTTGAATGACAGAGTAGGAAAAAAGACCCACTCTTTTAATTTATTTTAGACTGCTTTTGAAAACCAGGGAACGACAGCTGCAATATGTGGAAAAGGATGGATATTCATTTTTCCATAAAATTACAAAATGTAGCTGGTTTAGAAGATTGTAACTTCATGTCAGTGCAGATATGCATTAGACATGCATCAGAGACATGGAGATTCCTATTCGTGCCTGATCATCATTCTCTCAGCAACAAAAGATTAAAAAAAAACAATCAAAAATTCATCAAGGCAACTCAGACTAACATCATACATGTATAACAACGCGATGGGTAATAATGCCACACAGTACCTAACTTCTGTTGCACTGTCAAAAATGGACACTTCTCTTTTTCTTATAATTAATCTTTTCAGAAATAGGGAGAAATAGTAGGATTTGGCTGCCAATTTCTTTCATTATTTCTTTCTTTTGTGCAGGGTATGAAGGACTGTGAATCAGAGGAGTTGTAGTATGGGGTTAGCATCCAAGGGAGTATACGTGCATTTATTTCCTGAGCATCCAGGAACAAGATTGCTGATCTTGAGAGCCAACTTTCCTTGCTACACAATGTTAAGAAGAATAAAAAGCTCATGGATGATATTTTTACAGAGGTAAGCATGCCAAGCAAAGGAGGGTCTGAAGTGTACAGTGTAGAACAGGGGTCTTCAAACTTCTCCCCCCCCGCAACCCCTTTCCGCGGAGGGAAAAGTCTGGCCTCTCCTGGGGGGTATGTCTGCCAAAATGCACCCGCAGAAAGCAGAAGCTTCCGCTTTCCGTGGTGGCATTTCGGCGGGACCAGAATAGCCCGCCTGGAAGTTCGGTGGTCTCCCGGGCAGGCTTGGCGGCAGTGCCGGGGTCTCGCTCACCCCCTGGGGTGGACTCATGCACCCCTGGGGGTGCGCCCACCCCAGTTTGAAGACACTGGTGTAGAAGATAGTTGTAGATGAAAGACAAGTTACTGTGGATAGCAAAGCGGGGGGTGGGGTGGGGAGGCAGAGCCATCCGGTAAAGACTGTGAATATTGACGTGCAATAGTTAAAACAATTCCTCTGTCCTATAAGCACTTGATGGCAAAGCAAGCATGCAGAAATTAACTAAACAAAATCAGTCACCCCATCAAACATGCCCTGACTCAAGAAGAGGAAAGAAATGGATATAACAAAAAGCGAGCATTAAAGTATGTGAAGGGGGGACTGTGTATTTGGAAAGCTATGTTTTATGGTATGCAGTCTTGATTGTGCATTTCTCTCAGTTTCCCTTCTGGAATCCCAGGTAGAACAGAGAACATCATAGAGGGGGACACGCCTAACTGGAGCTGAAAAGCACCTGTCAGTTCTGGCCTGTATTGGAACCTGATGACAAAGAAGCAGGCTAGTGTCTTTTATTTAGGTTAACACAAGCTGTAAGAAAAGAGCAGCCATTCTGGGAACCCTTGACAACTTTCAGAAAATGCACTAACATAAACAGATCTGTCAGTTCCCAGAGAGCAACTCAGATACACAGTGGTGCTCTTCTATTTGAGTTAGTACTGAGCTGATGTTCTAGCATGCTGACTGTGCTGCTGTAGGAGCCATAGATTTGATGAAGTTTACATTACAAGTGGCCAGGACATTGCTTTGAAGTGAAACTTCTGCAAAAGTGGAGGTGTTTTAGTGTTCTGCCCGTATTCCATCTTACCTTTCTAAACTTCCTCTTTAGTCAACAATGTATATTCTTCACTTTCAGTCCTGAACTCTCACTGAAAAAGAGCTGCTACATTCACTCTAGAAATGCATGTATTTCAGAGGTCAATGGAATGAGAATATGTATAGGACTTCATTCAGCCCTGAATTACATCTGCTTTCTCCTGTGTTGGGGTAACCCATTAGCAGAAAGTCTATCCAGCCTCATGTAGGGGACCTGCATTTGGCCATAAACAGCCTGAAAATATAGGCACTAGTTTAACTAGTTATGGCCAAGCTGTCTGTAGTACATGCTGACTCCCTGCATCTGCTGGGTAACCACTACTGGCTTGATTGCTGTGGAGTCCAGATTACAATTCATATCTGCACTCAGGAAGCTGGAGGTGGAAACACTACCTACCATTCTCTGACAGTGATTCCTCCGATTAGACCACAGAAGCCCTTTCAGTCTGGGGTGCAATTTGCACTCCCTATGTCTTCAATGAATCAGGCTCATAGTATGTAATGCATTTGACTCCTTGGGGGAAAGTCGCTCTATAAATTATGTTGCATATTTCATTGGCACTTCCTGGACTGTTCCGGCTAAGTAAAATTAGAATTAGCTAGAGAACTTGTTCTTTTGTGATCCTCATTTCCTTGTTTTGCTTGAAATTTGTCTCCTCTTCATGTGGCCATTATAGAAAATACTTAGAATTTTAATCATAGTTGTTTATTATCAATAGTTTTTTTTTCTCCTTGCAATTTATTTCCTTTCAGGCCTTTTTTTAAAGGACACTTCACACATTTCTTTGCAACTTTCCTTTCATTTCTCAACTTACCCTCTTTTTAACTCTTATTTTTATCCTTTAATATTACCAGTCTTCCTTTTTACCTGATTTTTTTTTTTATACCTCTGCAGTGCCCCAGTAGTTTTACTTGCTCTAATAGAAAAAGTTTCTTCCACTTCTTAAAATGGTCAGAAGAGAGCTGAGGGAGCTCCACCCTGGGACTGAACATGATTGATAAGGGAATATTCCAATTAGAATTTGGATAGTTGATGATAGTTTGGCATTTGGGCTGAAGTCCTGAGAGGATGTGAAAACTGATAAAATGACAAAACAAAATAATTTGAAAGAACAAAGGGAAAACCAGTCTCTTGTAAAATAAACACTGCAGTAGTAGGGAAAGAAGATAGTCTAGAAAAGTAGTTTTAAGTTCGGTAAAATAAAAAGTAGCTTACAAATAAGTTTAACTAGTACTAAATCAAGCCATTAAATAGAAAAACTGCATGAACAAATACACAATTTTCATAATGAGTAGAACAAGTAACTTGCCTGGAATCAACAGTCCCATCAGCAAAAGGCAGCAAAAAGCCTGCCCTTAATAAAACTTCCACCTGACCAGGATTTGGGTTCGCAGACTTTTTTGTTTGTCAAAAAACTGGACCCAGTACTGTTTCCAGGGGCAAGCCCCTAGCCACCTCTGTGCTGATCTTTCATTTGTACAGCATCTCGCACAATGAGGGCTCAATCAGGATTGGGGTCTCTGGGAACTATGAGAGGCATATTAAATTACAGCCTGTAGTCACTTTCTGACCAGTATTATGAAGCAAGTTTTTATCTAATGGGCTGCAGTCCTTACGCTGTTAGGTGAACATAGTAAATAATGTATACTGTATGATTCACTTGCTGTAATCCCAAAGGAAGTTGGACTTCTGGGTTAGGGAAGATACTAGAAATGTTAATTGGAAATAGACTGTGAGGAATAATTTGGTTACCTAAAGAAAGCTGATGTGGATTCACAAGAGGATGATCACTCGTATCTTCAAGTGCAAAGAATTCCTTCACCAAGCTACACAGTTGATCAGCAGTAGATATGGTCATAATTTATTTTGAATTTAAACAAATATTTTGATACAAACAACTAATTTACAATGTGTTAACCAAATACTAAGTTTGGGCTCCTGGTCCTGCAGTTGGATCTAGAGTGGTTCAGAAGTTCACCTGCATGGATCTGATTGCAGGGCCAGACTCTAGATATCATAACGAGAATGGAACACACTTTGGGATGGAAAGATTAGACCATCAGCATTGGGATCATGAATGAAGGAGCGTACAATAAACTGATAATACAAAACTGGAGGGAGGAACAGTTTTTATAAAGGAAGAATTAAATTACTTGTGTAAACTAGCAACATATGCAGAATGTGGGTAACAATTCGATATCAACAAATACAGTAAGTATAAGCTAAAGCGGGGTAGGCAAACTTTTTAGCTCGAGGGCCACATAGGGGTACCAGAATTGTATGGAGGGCCAGGTAGGGAGGGCTGTGCCTCCCCAAACAGATTGGTCCTGCCCCCTATCCTACCTCCACCCACTTCCCGCCCCCCTCAGAACTCCTAACCCTCCCCCTGTTCCTTGACTGCCCTCTCCAGAGACCTCCCGCCCCTAAGTGCCCCCCTGGGACTCCATCCCCAATCTAAGCCCCCCCCACTCCTTGTCCCCTGGCCACCCACCCTCCTGAGACCCCCCACCCACCCTAACTGTCCCCCTGCTCCCTGACAGCCCCGACTCCTATCCACCCGCCCCCGTCCCTTGAGACCCCCGGGACTCCCACGCCCTATACAACCCCGCCATCCCCTGATTGTTCCCCCAGAACTTCTGTGCCATCCAACCATTCTCTGTTCCTACTGACTGCTCCCCGGGGCTCCCTGCCCCTTATTCAATGCTCCGGCCCCCCTTACCACGCCGCAGCAGCATGTCTGACTCCACGAGGCCCACAGGAGCTAGACAGGCTGCCCCACAGGAGCGTGCAGTGCCACCGAAGCCGCTGGCAGGAACTACAGGCCAGAGTGCTGCCCATGCGGCACACTGAGGCTGCGGGAGAGGGGGAGAGGGGCTGCGGCTGGGAGCTCGGGGGCTGGGTAGGATGGGCCCGCGAGTCATAGTTTGCCCACCCCTGAGCTAAGGACAGGTAAAACAAAACAAGAATATTCTAAACAGCAGAAATCATTCAAGTACTATGTAACAAGTCATAACTGGAACATTTTGAAAATTAGAGGTGACCTGTAAAGGGAGAAAAGTTGGACTTGTTACCTTTTTTTGATGCCTTATGAAATATAGCAGTGGTTCTCAACCTTTCCAGACCACTGTATCCCTTTCAGGAGTCTGATTTATCTTGCATACCAGCAAGTTTCATCTCACTTAAAAACTACTTGCTTACAAAATCAGACAAAAAATACAAACGTGTCACTGCATGCTATTTTTGAAAAGTTGCTTACTTATTTTTACCATATAATTATAAAATAAATCAACTGGAATATAAGTATTGTACTTATATTTCAGTGTATAGCATATAGAGCAGTAAAAACAAGTCATTGTCTGTATAAAAGTTTAGTTTGTATTGACTTTGCTAATGCTTTTAAGTAGCCCATTGTAAAACTAGGCAAATATCTAGATGAGTTGATGTACCACCTGGAAGACTCCAAGTACCCCAAGGTACGTGTATCTCTGGTTGAGAACCACTGATATACACAAAACCTAAATAGGTATGGCACTTTTCCTCCCTTGGCTTGTCTTAAATTAGAAATTCAAGTCCTGTCAAGGCTAGAAGAGTGTACACTGTCTACACTACAAAAAATATTTATAGTTTGACAGAGGGCATCAGCAACTTGTGCTGACAAACTGTAGCTGAACACTGTCTGTAAGTATAGACATATAAAATGCTCAACTCCAAGTATTATACGTCAGCATTAGTGTGAATTTTCCTCCCAGTTTCAGTTCTCATTTCCAATAATGTTGTGTTCATAAGCTATAAAAATTATACATGCCAAATGATATTAACCAGCTAACTATATATTGGATATACTGTTTAGCTTCCCAACCACAGATTCAAGGATGAAATCACAAAAGAGAAAGCAAAACAAAAATAGAAATTCCAAAATGGAAAAGGGTTTTTTTTTGTACTTAAGAAAAATGAATTGTGAATACTGATTTTGGCAGTTTTACCAATAAGCAGTTAAAAACTTAGAATAAAACTACAGAAGGAATCCTCAGCATGATAACTAAGTGAGGACCGTTAAAACTGGATACATTTCTGGAAATGTACATTGACAGGGAAGGTGGAGATGGGAAAAGATCAAGCTATTTTCTGATTTAGGGTTATCTCAGTAAGTTTCCTGTGTTCCGAGTAGAAACTACTATAGAGGCTAAGCCTACCAGTAGGAAAGATGGCTAAGATCTACAAGGAAATAATGTTGGGCCCATTTAAAAGAAAGGTATGGGGTATGTCTACATGGCTGGAGTTCAAATGCCTACATTACCATTTTCTAGCCCTGCAACCTGAGCCAGTAGACACTTGCCACACACGTGTATTTTGCTGCAGCGTAGATATACTCCATGTCTCAAGATTCTGACCAGGTTTATGGACTTGCTATTAGCCTCAATTTTTCAAGGATTCTCTCAGTATGACTTTTAGAAACTAAATACACGGTGTACATGGCCATTACCTAGAATATGTGCATCTTCAGAATAAGTCTCTGTGGTTTTCATTATGTCAAAACCTAGAACCAGAGAACACCTTTGGGCCTCTTGGTGTATACCACTATTTTGTCAGCCTTCAAGGCTGGTGTGTTCCCTGTAGAAAGAATGTATATGTGGTGGGGAGATGATGCATTGAGGCATCCACCTTCCATATCAAATACCTATGACTCCTGATGTGTAATCAAAAGCGAAGCATTATTAAAAACACATATGCCAGCAGATTCTTATACAGTGTTTTACAGAGTAAAACATTTCCTGAGTTTATAAACTACGATTTCTAAAAACAACAAGCCTGTTATGTTGCATTGCAGTTGACAAACGATACATGAACAGTCTCAGGAGTTCCTCTTAGGTAAGTAATGTTGACAAATGATTTAGGCTTGAACAAACAGAACATAACCCAGTGCTTCTATATGCACGTGCTTCATGTAGTGGCCTCAAAGAGAACACTTAACATTTTATCATGTTTAACATACAACTTTCCATATAGATATTACATCTTATTCAGAAGACATTGTTTTGAATGGGTTATATTTAACAAAAGCAACAGATCAGCAAGCCTCAAGTATTGCAGATGGACCTTTTTGGACTTAGATCTGATATGTCAACCAGAGGTGGATTTGTCAGAAGATGCACAATTTCAGTAGCCAGCTCAGGATTTAAGGTATGCCTAATGTGACTAACGCTGCTGTGAAATCTATCTTGGCTTTGAGGTAAAATATGAAATTCAATTGCTTTAGAGACTCAGTAATCATTGGGGAGCATATCTTTAAGCTTTTAAGGGAAGCAGGAGCAAGTGAAGCCTTTATAACGCACGTGAGTTTCCCACCATCGTGCAGTTTGAATGCTACAACAAAGAGGAACTATACAGCCACGGCTTGCCTGCTTGGGCCCAGCCATTTTAAAACGGGTCACTGCCACGTTAGGAATCCGCACTCTACTGAATGAATCCGCTCCCGTGCTGACAAAGCCTCCGCTGCATTTCAACTGCACTAACTTCTGTGTGGGGCTTTTGCAAGGCGCTGCCCCCCCCCCCCCATGGGAGCAGCTGTCACAGGCTGTGAGTGACAACGCGAACGAGGGAGATTTCAAACCCCGCTGCGGGAGAGCGGAAACCTCTCCCACGAAACGCTTCCCCGCCCCGGCCCCGCGGGGAAGGCAGCCGGCTGTAACCAGGGCCTGCCCCGCGCGCAGGCAGGCTGGGGCTGGGGCTGTCTGCCCGGAGCGCTCGCTCGCTCCGCGGGCTGAGGCCGTCAGGAGCCCCCCGGCCCGAGGGAGCGCGGGGCAGTCTCGGGGATCGCTGCCCGCGGGCTCTCCCAGAACTATTCCGCGGAGCGGCCTGGGGCGCGGAGCGCTGCCGGGGGCCCGCGCAGGCGGAGGGCCCCGCCGCCGAAAGCTCTCCGAGGAGCCCGCTCATTGTTTCTCACACAAACCCAGGCAAACAGGAAGCCACCCCGGCATGGGGCCCCCCCTTAGCGGAAGAGCGACAGGCCGGGCGACCAGTGAGCGTGGCGGTGCTGGCGCAGCGCAGCCAATGGGCGCCTGCGAGAGGGGGTAGGCGGGAGTTCCGGACTGGCAGGCGGGCGGGCGGTGGTGGTGTCGGCCGGGCCCCCTCTCCCGCTGCAAGCCCCACCTTTCGGCTTTCCCGCACCGTCAATCAAAATAGGAAAAAAAACCTGGAGCGGGCTCGGGCCGCCGCCGCCGCTTCAGCCCGTGAGCACAATAAGCATGTCCCCGGCGGCGGCCGCCTAGCCCCAGCCGGCGGGGCCTGTGTGCGAGCCAGCCAGCCTGCCTCCCGCCCAGCCAGCCGCTCGCACTCACACCATGACCGGTACGTACGCACAGAGCGAGCCGCCAGCGGGGCTCCCTGCCGCTCCTGGTCCGGCCCTGCGCTCCCCTCCGGCCCTGGCGCGTCTGCGTGTGAGCGAGGCGAGAGCGACACTGAGAGCAGCAGGAGGAGCAGGGGGAGGAGGGAGAAGAGGGGCAGGGGCAGCAGCGCGGGGAGGAGGAGGAGGAGGAGGAGGGCTCCGTGCGGGAGGGCGGGGGGAGCGCTGGGGTTAGGGGGGAAGGGAGGGGGTGATCTCTCCCGTCAGTGACTCTCCCCTCCCCCTCCCCGCTCGCCCGCAGCTCCCGAGAAGCCCGTGAAACAAGAGGAAATGGCTGCCTTAGACGTGGACAGCAGCAGCCACAGCGACTATCTCCAGCACGGCAACGGCGCCGCCTCGGCCTCCGTCGGGGCGGCCACCCCCCAGGTAAGCGCGGTCCCGGCCGGGCCCCCTCCCTTCCCCCCCCCCGGGTGACACGTTGGGAGCGAGCGCGGGAGCCGGTGCCGCCGCTTCCTGTGCGAGTCTGAGGACGAGAGCCCGAGCCGCTGCCCCGCACTAACCGCCACCCCCTTTCTCCCTCTGAACCCGCCCACTGTGGGTAGGACACTCAGCCGTCACCGCTCGCTCTGTTGGCGGCCACCTGCAGCAAGATCGGCCCGCCGTCGCCGGAGGAGGATGAGGCCGCCGCCGCCGCTCACTCTGCCGGAGCGGTAAGTGCCCGCCCCGGCGCGCTCGCACGGCCTGCCGGGGGGAGAGACCGCGCAGCCAGCCCGCCCGCCTGGGGGGAGGGACGGGACACACGGCACTGCCCGCCCGGGGGAGGGACGATGGCAGGGCCGACCTGCCAAGCGAGGGGTCCCCAGGCTCCCCTGCCTCTCCCGGAGGATCTGGGCGCCCTCGGGGAGGCGGGAGGGTAACTCCCCCGCCTCGCCTCTGAAAGCGGCGCGTTCTTCTACTTTAAACGGGGGGAGGCGGGAAATCCAAACCCCCACCTTTGAGACCTGCACAATCCCGCCCTCTCCTCCCCACAAAACAGAGAGGAATCTCCCCTACACCTGATTACAGCCAACCCCTTCTCGACCTGTCAGCCTGGAAACCTTCGCCGAACAATACCACAAAATGAAGGCTGGCTGAAAGGAAGATGTAGTTTCAGACTAAAATGGCTGTGTAGAAATGATCAGAGCCCTGGAAACTAGCTGCCTATAGGAACACTTCTCCTGGGTGCAGTTATGCACTCCGAATTATAAACCAAGTTTCTACCCTTCTCTCTCTGGTGCTGATGAGCTGAATCAGGTTGTAGACTAGAAAGGCATCCTTATAACATCTTCTGTGGTTTAACCATCTAAATAGTAAGATGATAGTGGAGACTTTATAGTTTTTTTTATTTTAAAAAATGGTCAAATCGAATTAATCAAAAGACACTCAATTCAATATGAAGTTTTCTGATTTTTTTAATGTATAGTAGGAAATATCTGCTTCAGAAGTTGTACATTCTAAATTGACATATGACATCTATTACCATAGGTAAGAAGAATTACTCAGGACTGGTACTGATGTGGTCTAAATATTAGTGTGTTAAAATACATCTTTCCAGTCATTAGGTAATAATACACACTAGATGAGTAAATGGGTATGCTAGACTTTTAAAAGACTTAGTATCAATGCAATAATACTATCAAGATTTTATTAAATTATCTAAACAGTAAAGATTTAATTTTTGATAATTTAGTGTTTTCATGTATATATTTCAAAAGCCAGTGAATATTATTTCCGCTTTACGCAAGGAGAAACTGAGTCACAGCAGGTCCCCATGGTCACATAGTAGGTCAGTGGCTGGACTAGGAATAGATCAAAATTCTCCTAGTCCTTTGGCTTATTCACTACTGTGTTTAATAGCCTCTTTTAACTATAATTAGTTTGCAGCACGATATAGTATACAGGACTTGATTTTTAAAGGTTTTAGGTTGCTAAATAATCTGATCGATATTGCAAAGCACTGTGTACATTTGAAACTAACTGCCAAGAAGATGCATATTGGAAATATGATGGTGCTAATACAACTCTTTTCCATGTGTATACTTTAACAAGTCTGTCACAACTTTACCTCTTTGGAGGGGGTACTTTTTGGGAGGTGGGGTGGTATTTGTACAGTGCTTAGCACAAACAGACCTGATTTCTCATTGGGACCTTAGGTGTACTATCACAGTGTAGCTAATGCCAATAACCTTTAATTATCAATATTCATTTTTAAGTCTTTAGCTATTTCCCTTTATATGTGCATTTTTTAATCTTTGTTTTTCTAGTAGATAGCTTTCCTGGGCAAGATTCACCAATTTAGGAGGGACTAAACCATGGATCTGAAATAAAAAATGTGCTCACTTGCAGTATTTTTCAAGGTTGCAGACAGACCATCCCATCATTTGGTACCAAAGTTTTCAAGTTAGGAGAGATGGGGAAAGGAGCTGAGTTACATTTCTACTTTCTTTTTGATGATCAACTAGTAGAAGAGGCCATAGTTATTGCTTTTTCTTAATGTGTGTCCGGCCAGGAGGTTGTGATTGTTACATAAGTTTTGCTACTGGCATTTTATTCTGTTTTGACTTCTAGATTGGACTTCTGCGATGGGTTCTATATGGAGCTACATCATATATCCATTCTAAAGCCGAATCAAATGTAGAATAAAACAGCTCTCTTGTTAAGTGGAGTATTTCACTCTGTGCATATGACAGTAGTGCTTTGTGATCTACCTGTTGGTTTCTGAATTGGGTTTATGTTGTTTGGTTTTTGACACAGAATGTTCTGAATAGTCTGTGACTTGGTTACCTGACAGTCTTTCTCCCCGTGCCATACAGCTACAACTGTGGTCAGCTGAGACACTTGAGTTGGAACCCCTTCCATAGGAGAGCTGCCTACAAGATCTCTGAGGGCCTCTCTTTTTTGGAGTTAAAAGCATCTCTATCTGGAATAAAACAGCCCAGATTTTTTGGCTTTCTTGGCACCCCATACAAAGGCTGTCTTCCCTTTCTTGGGAATTTTAGGTGTGGGAAACTTTGATATAGTTCCTGACATCGCTTTACACACTTGTTTAACTTTAAGCATCTGAGTAGTCCAAGTGAAGTCACTGTACTTTGTGGTGCTTGAAGTTGAGCATGTGCTTGAGTGTTGGCAGGGGTATTGCCTTGGTTTAACAATAGTATTTTGTTGAGCTAGAGTTTTATCTAAATGGTTTTGGTATTTTTATTTAATGGCAAGAGTGCATAGAGTCCTGGGTAGTTTCTTTAGCGGGGCTTGTTGGGATTTAAATAAACATCAGTAGAGAGACTAGGGCAGTGGTTCTCAAACTTTTGTACAGGTGACCACTTTCACACAGCAAGCCTCTGCCTGTGGCCCCCCCCCCTTATAAAATAAAAACACTTTTTTATATGTAACACTGTTATAAATGATGCTCATGAAGTGGACTTCGGGGTGGAGGCTGACAGCTCGCGAGCACCCACATAATAACCTTGCAACTCCCTGAGGGGTCATGACCCCCAGTTCGAGAGCCCCTGGATTAGGGGGTAGGGAAGGTGTGAACAAAGGAGAAACAAAGTTGGGGAGGAGGGAGAAGGAAAAGAAGAAACAACACTTGGACTCGGAAAGAGATACAGTAAGTCCTTGTCTCAGCTAGAAGAGTTGCACATGTTACACAATCGGTTTTAAATCTATCTAGTTAAACCAATGCAAACTCCTCATGTAGACACACTTTAACTATTAACCTTCAGGCAAGAGCTAAACTGATTTAAAAATATCTATGTTAAGAGTTTGCACTGGTTTAACGAGATAAGTCAATCTTAAGACTGGTTGCACTGGTGCAACTCTTGTAGCAATAATAATGAACATAACAACAGGCATACTGGGTTGACCAATGGTCTGTCTAGCCCAGTATCCTGTCTTCCTGACAGTGGCCAATGTCCGGCGCTTCAGAGCGAGTGAACAGAACAGGCAATCACTGAGTGATTCATCCACTTCCAGCTTCTGGCAAACAGAAGCTAGGGACACATCCCTGCCCATCCAGGCTAGTAGCCGTTGATGAACCTATCCTTCATGAACATACCTACTTCTGTTTTGAACCCTCTTGTAGTTTTGACCTTCACAACCTCCCCGGCAAAGGGTCCCACAAGTTGACTGTGTGTTAGAACAGGGGTCTCAACCTTTTTCTTTCTGAGCCCCCACCACCCCCAACATGATATAAAAACTCGATGACCCAGCTGTGCCACAACTTTTTTTCTGCATATTAAAAACCAGGGCTGCTGTTAGGGGGTAGCAAGGAAGGCAGTTGCCCAGGATCCCATGCCACAGGAAGCATCGCAAACCCAAGTTGCTCAGGCTTTGGCTTCAGCACTGGGTGGTGGGCTTGCGGTCCCGAGCAGTGGGGCTTCATCTTTTTGCCCTGGGCCCTAGTGAGTCTAATGCTTGGTGGACCCACTGAAACCTACAGCCCCCAGAGGGGTCTCCGGCTCCTGATAGAGAATCATTACGTTAGATAGTAGTGGAGGGAAAGGAAGCCAGGAAAGTATGGAGGATTGGTCAAATATTTGGCCAGTAAATTGAATCTCTATAGTTGTCCCAGTATTATTTGATAAAGACTCTAAACTTGGCAAATATTGATCAGTTGTTTATGTTCATTCAATCCTAAGGTACCCTTCAGTGGAAATTTGACAATGGTAAAACAGTATGCACCATATTGAATGTATTCTGTCAAATTGCAGGGAAATGTGCCTTTTACTGGGGTCTAGCAGCATGGGTTAGTATGTTGAGTTCTTGAGCTAGTAGCTGTTGGGTAAATTTTTCAATTCCTGGTTATTTTTATGCATTTCTGTTACTCATCAAACATATCATTGTGTCTTAAATAAACTCTCCTTGCTCCAGTGAGGTAGAGGAACATTAACATTCCTATTTTACAGATGGAGAATCTGAGGCATAGAGTTTTCCTCTCTTTGACCTCGTCTACACTAGGAAAATCAATTAGTGGTATGCTTTTCCCCATTAAACATGTGTCTGTGCTACCCACAATGATTGTCATAAGGTTTGTCCTTCTGTTTGCGTTAGAGCTGCCTTTCACTGATTTCCGGTGGGGAGGCTGTTGCTTTTGTGCACCTCAAATGACAAACAGGTTTGCCAACTTAAAATCCCCCTGTGCCTCCCTGCCATACTGCTTCCTCCCATCTGCTACCTCCTGTAAAATGTGCTATTGGCCCCTTGCCCAAGAATGCCTCCTGGGCATATCTGGAGGGGGATTTTTAGAAAGGCGTGGGTAATATGGGGAATTAAGGCAATATGATAAGAGGCAGAGTGGGTACTCAGCTGGTGAAAATAAGAATGCTGGCTGACTGAGAGATTTGTCGGTTTTGACAGTGGTCAAATTGTGGGAGCTGTCCGAGTTGACTGCCCCATTTTTGGTTGTGAATTGCATTTGCTGCTCTGATTCAAGCTATACTCATTCTTCCTTCTACAGACTTTTGAGGTAAGTTACACTGATGGTTCCCAACAAAGTTTTTCCATGTATTAAAGGGTGAAAAGTTGGTATAACTTCTGTAGTGTAGACAAGGCCTTTGTCTTACTGTCTTCTGACAAAGTGGGGTGACTGTGTCTTCCTGAAAAACAGTAGACTGACTAGTTTAAGGAGTATAGGTTGATCCATAGAATTAGCCATCAATGCTTTATGCCACCTGAAAACCTAGATGCATTAAATTCTGAGATGACATGTTTAAAATCATGTTAGAATGACTTTGGAGAAGAGAACTGATGGGAGAGAAAATCAAGGTAGTAATTGAAATTAGGATGTTAAAGTTCTGAATTTTGCAGCTTAACAAGAAATGTACACTTTATACAATTAGAAAGGTGAAAGTTCTTCTTTTACAATTTTATGAATAATTCATTTCTCAGATGGTGTACAAGAAACCAGATCTTAAAATGCTCATTGGTTCTTTGTTCTGGTAGTGTTTTCTTGGTACTTGCTCAGAACTAAGTATAGAAGTCCTGGAGCTTCAGCTAGTGTAACATTCATTCCCTTTCTTTTAAAGATGACCTATCAGAGACTGTCTTGTTGCTTCCTTTTGATTTTTAAGATTGTTGAGGTTTTAAAAGATTTTCTGTTTGTTTTTTATTAAATATGTAAAAATTCAGAGTATAAAGTCAGGTCTTCTCTCATAGTATTGAAGCACTACTGAGGAGGTACGAGATGTATTTGTCAGTTCTTCAGACCTGAAATGAAGGGCTAACGCTATTGAATCTTTTTAATAGAAGAATCCTTTTGAATTAATCTTCTATCAACCTTACTCCCTCAATAGTAGGGTTTAGGCTGACGTAACTATGTCACACAGGAGGTGAAATTTTTCACAACCCTGACTAACATAGCTAGGTAAGTGTCACGAGGAGACCAGGCCTTAGTTTAAATGCACTTGAATGTCTAGTGTTTTTGTTTTTTTATTTTTTTAAAAAAGTTAAGCCTCCTAGCCTGCCCTAGATCTCAAAGAAACAGAAAAGGCAGATTTGTTCCCTTTTTAAAATCTCTATGGGTGACCTTTAAAGGATTTTCCACTTGAATTATGTATTTTTAAGAAGGAAATTCCAATTTCATAAATTTCAAACAATTCAAGATGGAGTATTTTCTTTTAAAATCTTAAATTGATACACTGCTCACTTGTTTCAGTGCACTTCATGGGAAAAAATAAGCATTAGGATGAGTTAAGTGGTCTGTCTTGGTCATTTATATATGATTTTAAACATTTAGGGTATCCTGATGGATTTCCTGTCCCTCGTTTTGTTGCCTAGACAATTACAACACTGCAGGGAGCAGGTCCAGTTGGAGCAAAAGTGGCTGTCTGAAGAAGTTGCAGCAGAAGACTGGCCTGGCTGGGGTGGGATGGAGGCTAGAGAAGAGAAAGGATCCCCCATTCAAGGAGAGACTCCATAGCTGTAGTGAGGAATGCTCTCTGGGCAGCGCACATAAGGGAGTGGATGGGAGATACATAGGGTAGGGAGAGGTGATTACCACCGAAGAACTCCAAGCATTAAGAGGATAAGGGTGAAACATGTCAATCTCTCCACCACACAGAATTGCCCAAGACAATTGGGTGAGTCTAGAATCAACATATGGTGCCCGATATGGAGCAATCTTGGAATTAGGAGGGAAAACAGTGTTGGTTGGTTACTGGCTCTGAGTGCTCTGCTTCTACTTCCACAGCTTGGCTGAGATCTGCTAGTGATCCCACTGAGCTAAACCCCATCACTCCATCAAAGGGCTACTGGTAGTGTAGTGCAGCAGTTCTTAAACTTTATTGCATCATGACTACCTTCTGACCACAAAAATTACTAGGTGACCCCGGGGGGGTTAGGGAGGGCAAAGACAGAGCCCTGCTACCCCAGATGAGGGGGGAGGGCAAAGCTGAAGCCCAAGGAGCATGTAACCTTAGCCCTGGGTGGTGGGGTTTGGGCTTGGGCTTGGGCTTCAACCTTGCTGGGGCCCAGGCCGAAACTAGCCTTGGCGACCTCATTCAAATGTGGGGTCCCAAACCACAGTTTCAGAATCTCTGGTGTAGTGGAACTGCTTCTGGACAGTGCTCAGGGCCATGGTTGCTACCTAGCGTCACTGCGTTTCTTGAAGTGCATGCATGTGTGCACCCCTATTATTTTAGTTTTCATATGGGAGGGAGGGTGTTATTCCATCAACCTTTCATCCCACAGTTGTTCTAGATTACCTTTTGGGGATAGAGGGTCATCCTCTAAACTTGTACACTCCCCCTCCCCCACCATTTGACTTAGGATTGCTGCAGCCTCTCTTTTAAAAAACAAATTTAGTCATCCTGATCACCCTTCTTATAAGAAGGGACTTCAGTAATGAGAACCTTACCTCGGTGGAGAGCACCTTTCTGTTAAAACCTTGTTGCAATTCCCAGTAGATAAAATAAGTAATCAAAAGACAGAGCAGGCAGCAGTCAGACATGTCTCCTTCCTGCAGCACATGAAACACTGATAACCCCCAAAGGACACTGACCTTTTTAGGTGGGTTTATGGTTTGGTTCTTCCTCCTCCGTCACTTTGTCCCTGGCTGCTGCTTTTGCTCCCTCTCATTTCTCTGCTTCATTTCACTTCCTGGTGCTCAAATTAAAGACTTTTGCCAGCTTTCTATTAACTTTCCTCATGTCCCATTCCCTTCTTGGCGGAAGTTGGCGGGGTTTGGGCTTGGGCTTCAGCCTTGCTGGGGCCCAGACCGACACTAGCCTTGGTGACCCCATTCAAATGGAGTCTAAACCCAGTGTGGGGTCCCAGACCACAGTTTGAGAATCCCTGGTGTAGTAGGTTTTGCTGCGGACACTATGCTTTCCTCAGGCCATTGTCCCGCCCTCTCTCAACTGACGTGGACTCTGTGGATGCCGACATTCTGCACCTTCCCTTTTGAAAGGGCATCCCGCAAAGCATTCTGCTGGCTGAAGAGCCGTTGTTAGACAAAGGACCATAACTCTCTGAACCCTGTTCAATATAGTGCCGATGTCGTTAAGAGCTTGAAGGCAGACAGTGCATTATTCAGGAATGAATCTTTGAGCTCAATAGTAATCTTAGTCTAAATTAGACATTGCTTCTTTAGGTCAGTGGTAGGATTCATAATTATTAACATAACTTAGCCCCTTCCCAGCTTGGGAGCACAATAGGTGCTGTTACCTCCAAAAGATATGGCAATGTACAGTTCCAAGAACTGCTGTTCCAACTCTGTGTCCTGTAAGGAAAGGGCAAGACAGTAAAGTTTATTGTGATAGGAATAGCAGAGGGCCAGTCAAGGGTGGGGAAAGCTGTCAGATAGCTGTCTCCACATGGAAGCTCAGTCTGCTGTTCTGATATTAGCAAATTGGGATAGTAGCCAGAAGATCCTTTTTCTACCCCTCCCTGGTCATGGTTCACATTGTAGTCGGCAATAGAGCCAGCTGCAGGAGCAACACACTTGGCTAGCAGATGTTTCCAGGAAGCATCTGCTAGCCAACCACACACCATATATGGCAGGATTGTTTCAAAGCCCAGGGCCATCCTTACCCATATGCAAAGTAAGCAGCTGCATAGGGCACTGGGAAATTTGGGGCACCAAAATTTCTGGTGCCCTGCACAGTTGCATGCTACTTTGTCCCTGCTCTGGCTCTTCCCCAGGGCCGCTGCTCGGCTGTGCCCCAACCTTGCACCAACTCCCCTGAGCTCTGCAGCAGGGCCGGGCCTGCATTTACTAGTGGTGGGAAGTGCAGTGACCTGGCCCCAGCCGCACCACCAGGGAGTGCTGGGGGGTGGTTCCCCTCTGCCCTTAAGCCAGCCCTGCTCCCGCCACCCACTCTCCGCAGAGTCTGTGTAGGCCCCCAGAGTAGCTAGGGATGGCCCTATCAAAGCCCCCTGCCTGGAGATCCTCCTTTGCTCTATAGTGCGTCCAATAGACCTTGTCAGTGGAGTGCTGAGAGGCAAAACACTTGAAAAGAGGGAAGTGGGAAAGGATTCCAAGGGATTGCAGAAAGGTGGGGAGCTTCTTGTACAAGGTGAGTATGTTCTCCCAGCGTAAGGAGAAGGACAAAAACCACTGGACATGGTGAGAGGAAAAGAGGTGTTTGGAGCATGGCACTCCTATATTGCATAAGAGGCGGGTCTGGTTTCAATTAATGCTGGAGGAGAGGTTTTCATGTATAGGTACACTAGTGCTTACTAAGATAAGCCCTGTTTGTAGCCTTGCCAAGTATAGTAGAACCTCAGAGTTATGAACACCAGAATTCCGAACTGACCAGTCACGTACCTCATTGGAACTGGAAGTATGCAGTCAGTAGCAGAGACAACAGCAACAAAAGCAAACACAGTACAATACTGTGTTAAACATAAACTGCTAGAAAATAAAGTGAATTTTTTTTAAAAGGTTTGACAGGATAAGGAAACTGTTTCATTTAAATTAAAATAGTTAAAAGTAGCATTTTTCTTCTGCATAGTACGGTTTCAAAGCTGTATTAAGTCAACATTCAGTGGTAAGATTTTGAAAGAACAACCATAACATTTTGTTCAGAGACAGAAGTTACGAACTTCCACTTCTGAGCTGCTTGTAACTCTGAGGTTCTACTGTAGTGCTGTTCTGTATGCAACTTTCTCATTGACTTGTTTAGGCTACTAAGTTAGTTGGCTGCAGCCTCAGTCTTTTTTTTTTTTTTTTTTTGCCTTACTCGTCCAACAGATAATAAAAATGAATAATAGAATGATTATTTTTTAATTAATACAGGAGATCACTATGCTGTTCTTGCATCAGAGATTTACCCACTCTTTTTTTCAGTTCTTTTTATATTGTTTACTGCACCTTTGGCTCGAATAGATACTTTCTCTGCATCTTGATAGTCTTGTCTGTTTTTAGAATAATCAGCTGTATATTTTTCACAGTATTTCAGCAACCAAAGATTCTCTTAAAATGATAATAGAAAATTATGGAGCTAACTAGATAGCACAGGAGAGCTGCGTGTGATGTCTGTTAGGGGAGGGTGGGGCATAGCGTTGCTTGGCAGAATTTCTTCTAGTCTCTTAAGTACTGTTGTTGAAAGACTGAAGGAGGTTAAATCTTGTCATTTTGGCAGAAAGGGTTGTATCTAATACAGGAAAAACAGTAAAAGGTTAAAGCTGGGTTCGGGACTATTGGGTCTGTCTTTTTTTCTCCCTGCTGCCTTAAAATCATAAAGAGGGTTTGCTTTTGGGAACAGTAGATATGCTTTTTTGTGGAAACTTACAAGTAGTTCCTAGTATTTCTGCTAAGGACAAAAATACAATTTTGATTTTTATATAAAAAATTATTCTCTAAAATTGACATTGCAAAGCAGTTTAGGTCAAAAAAGTAGGTTTCATTATTGGGAAGGAGGCTTACAAAATTAAATAAAACTATTTATTTTTACTAGGACTGTCAATTAATAGTGATTAACTCAAAACAAATTAACTTGATTTAAAAATCTCAATTAATTGTAGTTTTAATCACATTGTTAAGAGAATACCAAATTAAGTTTATTGTAAATATTTTGGATGTGTTTCTACATTTTCAAATATGTTGATTTCCATTACAATACTATACAAAATATACAGTGCTCACTTTATATTATTTTCTATTACAAATATTTGCACTGTAAAAAATAGTATTTTTCAAGTCACCTTATACAAGTACTGTGGTGCAGTCTCTTTATTGTGCAAGTGCAACTTACAAATGTAGAAATTGTTTTGTTACATAGCTACACTCAAAAATAAAACAATGTAAAACTTAAGAACCTACAAGTCCTCTTAGTCCTATTTCTTTTTCAGCCAATTGCTAAGACAAACAAGTCTGTAGATACTTACGGGAGATAATGCTGTCTGCTTCTTATTAACAATGTCACCTGAAAGTGAGAACAGGCATTCATATGGCACTTTTGTAGCTGGCGTTGCAAGGTATTTATGTGCCAGATATGCTAAATATTTGTACGCCCTTTCATGCTTCAGCCACCGTTCTGAAGGACATGCTTCCATGCTAATGATGCTCATTTTTTTTTTTTTAAAAAAGGTGTTAATTAAATTTGTGACTGAATTCCTTGGGGGAGAATTGTATATCTCCTGCTCCATGATTTTACCCTCATTCTGCCATATATTTCATATTCATATCTTGGATGATGACCCTGCCAAAACATGAAGAAGGTACCAATATGAGATAGCTATAGCACTCAATCCAAGATTTAAGTATCTGAAGTGCTTTCCAAAATCTGAGAGGGACCAAATGTGGAACGTGCTGTCAGAAGTTTTAAAAGAGCAACACTCCAATTCAGAACTACAGAACCTGAACCACGAAAAAAGAAAATTAACTTTCTGTTGTTAGCATCTGACTCAGATGATGAAAATGAACACGTGTCAGTCTACACTGTTTGGATGTTATCGAGCGGAATACATCCATGCTGTGGATGCATGTCCTCTGGAAAGATGGTCGAAGCATGAAATGGCATACAAATGTGTAGTTTATCTGACATGTAAATTCCTTGCAATCCTGGCTATAACAGTGCCATACAAACACCTGTTCTCATTTTTGGGTGACATAAATAAGAAGTAGGCAGTATTATCGCTGGTAAAATTAAACAGATGTTTTTGTCTTAGTAATTTGCTGAACAAAAGTAGGACTGAGTGGACTAGTAAGCTCAGAAGTTTTACATCGTTTTGGGGTTTCTTGAGCGCAGTTATGTAAAAAAAAAAAAATCTACATTTGTAACTTACACTTTCACAATAGAGATTCCACTACAGTACTTGTATGAGGTGAATTGAAAAATACTATTTCTTTTGTTTATATTTTTAAAGTTCAAATATTTGTAATAAAAAATAATATAAAGTGAGCAACGTATACTTTTTATTTTGTGTTATAATTAAAAAAAACTGTATTTGAAAATGTAGAAAACATCAAAAATATTTAAATAAGTGGTCATCTATTGTTTAACAGTGCAGTTAATTTTTTTAACCGTTTGACAGCCCTATTATCTAATGTTTTTTTAAAAAAACCATATAAGTGAAAAGATTAACAGTGCCTTACAATGCTCCAAACAGTCTGTCATTGCTACTGATATATCAGAAACTGACTAAAGGAGATCAGAATAGTTTCATTATTCAAGATGAGCAAACTGGAAAACATCAACAGCATAAATAATGAAAAGTAAACTAGTATTTAAGTAATTACGTGAATCTACTGTAGTGGTAATAGCACTGGTAAGGAGGAATTTGTGTATATGATTTTTAAACAGGTATGTTTTAACTATCAGGAATTCAAATGAATACACAACATTCATAATGCTTACATGTAACCTGATATAACCTTAATATTGCATTTTGGAAAAGCTCTATTTTGTTTCTAATGATAGAGTAATTTAGGTAGTCTTTTCATTTGAAGGACTTGATTTTGTGGTATATTTAGGCACTCACTGACTTACAAAGGTGTATATTTTGAAGTTCTGAATCAGCTACTGCTGTTCACGTGGGATATGTTGCATGTATATCAGTAGCATACCAGCCTCTGGTACAATATCATATTGAATGTGATGCATGCTTGTTTTAGCATATATGATCTCTATATCATGTTTCAAATGTTTTTCCTTTTTTGTTTTTGCTCAGACAGCGGATTTGTCTTCTGTACAATTAGCAGGAACTCCAAATAGATGGGAGGTTCTGTCTGCAGCTCCTACCACTATAAAGGATGAAGCTGGTAATATAGTACAGATTCCAGGTGCTGCCACAGTAACTTCAAGTGGACAGTATGTCCTTCCCATTCAGAGTTTGCAAAATCAGCAAATATTTTCTGTTGCACCAGGATCAGATTCATCAAATGGTACAGTGTCTAATGTACAATATCAAGTAATACCCCAGATCCAGACAGCTGATGGTCAGCAGGTTCAGCTTGGCTTTGCAACCTCTTCTGATAATGGTGGTATAAATCAAGAAACTGGTCAAATTCAGATCATTCCTGGCTCTAATCAAACCATAATTGCCTCTGGAACACCTTCAGCTAATATTCAGAATCTCTTATCACAGACTGGTCAAGTTCAGGTTCAGGGAGTTGCAATTGGTGGTTCTTCCTTTCCTGGCCAAGCACAAGTTGTTGCTAATGTCCCTCTTGGACTACCAGGAAATATTACTTTCGTACCCATCAATAGTGTTGATCTAGATTCTCTGGGACTCAACAGTGGTTCTCAAACCATGACTGCAGGCATTAATGCTGATGGACATTTGATAAATACTGGACAGGCCATGGATAGTTCAGACACTTCTGAAAGGACTGGTGAACAAGTTTCTCCTGAAATTACAGAAACTACCACTGATAATGACTTATTTGTGCCAACATCATCTTCATCACAACTGCCTGTTACTATAGACAGTACAAGTATATTGGAACAAAATGCAAACAGCTTGACCACAACTAGTGGACAAGTACACAGTTCTGACCTTCAGGGAAATTATATCCAGACATCAGTCTCTGATGACACACAGGCTCAGAATATTCAGGTCTCTACAGCACAGCCTATTGTACAACACATACAACTTCAGGAGTCTCAGCAACCAACCAGTCAAGCCCAAATTGTGCAAGGTATTGCGCAACAGACAATCCATGGTGTACAAGCAAGTCAAAGTATATCGCAGCAGGCTCTACAAAATCTTCAGCTGCAGCTCAATCCTGGAACTTTTTTAATTCAGGCACAAACAGTGACCCCTTCTGGGCAGATCACTTGGCAGACATTTCAAGTGCAAGGTGTCCAAAACTTGCAAAATTTGCAGATTCAGAATGCACCTGGTCAACAGATAACTCTAACACCTGTGCAGACTCTTACTCTTGGTCAAGTTGCAGCAGGTGGGGCCTTGACTTCAACTCCAGTGAGTCTGAGTACTGCTCAATTGCCAAATCTGCAGACAGTTACAGTAAACTCTATAGATTCTGCTGGTATTCAGCTGCACCCAGGAGAAAATGCTGACAGTCCTGCAGGTATTTATTTTACTCTAACTCTTTGTGAAAAATGTCATCTTTTTCTTTTTTTAACTGTATGCAGTTTGTTTAAACAGTGATAATCATAACTACATTGTTTTGCTGAGGATGCATACAAAATACAGGTAGCTGATCAAGTTATACTAGTACTTTGAACAACTGATTCACAAAAAAATATTGTTACAGAATGTAGTCAAATACACTCTAAAATGTGAGTTACTTTGACTTTTCAACTATTCAAATCAAAGTAGTCAACATTAGCACCTTCTAAAATGATGTCTCTATGCTTCTAAGTTTTCTGAAGCAGAGGACCTCTCTTTGAAATTGAGGGGACTCTGACCATCAGATTTACAGGACAGCAGTGCCATTACCTTACTTCCCTCCTAGCAGGGACCATCATCGTAAAAGTCTGATCAAGTTTTATAGGAAAAATCCAAATGCTTCTGAGGATACCACCCCTATTTCTTTGAAAATGTTCACAGACCCCATGAATGTTCAAGAAGCATATATAAGTATGCATATATCAGAGGTTGAGAATCTCTGCCATTATTGATCCACCATTTTGTTAATCTTGTTTCCTACCAATTTAATTTGAACAAAACTATGGTAACAGAACTTGTACAAGTAGAAGTGAAACAAATGTACAAACATCTACATGGTAGCTGTGTTTAAGAACAAGTGACTTTTACTTTCTAGTACAACTTGTTTGCACAATGTTTATTAATATATACCACTTATAAGTTTATTATAACTTACTGCTTGTAAGTTATAAACTGCTAATCGCTTGTAAGATAATGCTTGTAGATCTCAGAAGTTAGAGTGTTTGACATTTACATCCACAGGTAAGATAAGAATTGTAATTTAGTTTAGAAAAATGTCTTTCCAACAATGAATTAAAAATCTGTATTTGAAGACCATTTACTCTTAGCCTATGTAATTTAAGATAATCATGTTAATTAAGACTCTGATTCAGCTTGGTACTTAAGCACACATGTTTAACTTTAAGTGCATGAGTAGGTGCAATTAAATCAATTGGACTTCTCACAGGCTTAAAGGTAAATGTGTGCTTAGGTACTATGCTGAATCAGGACCCCAGTGTCAATGACTTGGGAGTTTTGGTCTTGAATGGTGGTTATTAATGTGTATTCTGCAATTTTGCTTTCCATTCAGAATCCAAATTTTCATTCTAAAACAAGAAATTATAATGCTTGCTTCTAATTCTTTTCCTTGTGAAGATGGCCTCAGATCCATGTGCTGTTGCACAATTAAGTTAATAAGGAAAACTGTCTAGACCAACAATAGCAAAGTAAAATATAGCCCCCATCCATTGTCTTGTATAGTACTAGAAACATGATCCTGGGTGAGAATGAAGAGATGCAAAGGGAAAGCATACTGAAACCCAAAGAGAAAAGCATGCATACAAAAAGTGAAAAATGAAGATTGCCGTGGTATAGTTCCAGTGTCAGTTAGTTTGGCCTCTTGCTTCTGGGCCATTTCAGGAGTGGAATGGCTTACATCACGAAGTTTGAATGCCTTCTGAATGGCTAGAGGGGACATCCCATCAAGTCTTCCCTGATGGGAGTATTTCTGCGATGGCCAGGGAAGGGAGGTAAGTAAAGTGGACGATGTGGGCAAAGTTCACAGAAATAATGGATTATGGGAGAAGGAAATTGTCAGTAAACCAGTGGATCAGCAAAATTTGATATATAATTGAGACTGAGTGGAGATTATAGTTGAGGTTTTTGCTATCTTTCTGATTATGGTAAATGGGTTAGTAGTTTGTTTTTCAAGTCCCTTCCCTAAACTTTTTGAGAACTTAATCTGTCCCATCTGCACATATCACTCCACTCCTTTTCGCCCAAAATCACAAATAAAAAAATTTAAATCCGTATTATTTGGTGCATCTCTCCGCTTTCAACATAGTTTCTTCAAGCCAGTAGAATCAAATTGAATATTCACCAGGACGAAATGCAGAGACCAAATTCCTCAGTACTTTAAATGACTGCTTCTTGGAGCAGCTGGTACAGGAACCCACAAGGGGGGAGGCAACTCTTGATTTAGTCCTGAGTAGAGCGCAAGAGCTGGTCCAAGAGGTAACTATAACAGGACCGCTTGGGAATAGTGATCATAGTATAACAACATTTAACATTCCCATACTGGGAACAAAACCGCAGCAGCCCGACACTGTGGCATTTAACTTCAGGAAGGGGAACTATGCAAAAATGAGGGGGTTAGTTAAACGGAAATTAATAGATAAAGTGACTAAAGTGAAATCCCTGCAAGCTGCATGGATACTTTTCAAAGACACCATAATAGAGGCCCAACTTAAATGTATACCCCAAATTAAAAAACAAAGTCAAAAACTAAAAAAGAGCCGCCGTGGCTTAAAAACCATGTAAAAGAAGCAGTGAGAGATAAAAAGGCATGTTTTAAAAAGTAGATGTCAAATCCTACTGAGGTAACTAGAGAGGAGCGTAAACACTGCCAAATTAAGTGTAAAAATGTAATAAGAAAAGCCAAAATGGAATTTGAAGAACAGCTATCCAGAAACTCAAAAGGTAGTAATAAAATGTTTTTTAAATACGTCAGAAGCAGGAAGCTTGCTAAACAACCAGTGGGGCCCCTGGATGATAGAGATACAAAAGGAGCACTTAAAGATGATAGTCATTGCGGAGAAACTAAATGAATTCTTTGCTTCAGTCTTCACGGCTGAGGAAGTTAGGGAAATTCCCAAACCTGAGCCGTCTTTTGTAGGTGACAAATCTGAAGAATTGTCACAGATTGAAGTGTCACTAGAGGAGGTTTTGGAACTAATTGATAAACTTAACTGTAACAAGTCACCGGGACCAGATGGCATTCACCCAAGAGTTTTGAAAGAACTCAAATGTGAAATTGCGGAACTATTAACTATGGTTTGTAACCTGTCCTTTAAATCGGCTTCTGTACCCAATGACTGGAAGATAGCTAATGTAACGCCAATATTTAAAAAAGGGCTCTGGAGGTGATCCCAGCAACTACAGACCGGTAAGTCTAATGTCCGTACCGGGCAAATTAGTTGAAACAATAGTAAAGAATAAAATTGTCAGGCACATAGAAGAACATAAATTGTTGGGCAAAAGTCAGCATGGTGTCTGTAAAGGGAAATCGTGTCTTACTAATTTATTAGAGTTCTTCGAAGGGGTCAACAAACATGTGGACAAGGAGGATCCAGTGGACATTGTGTACTTAGATTTCCAGAAAGCCTTTGACGAGGTCCCTCACCAAAGGCTCTTACATAAATTAAGTTTCCATGGGATAAGAGGGAAGATCCTTTCATGGATTGAGAACTGGTTAAAAGACAGGGAACAAAGGATAGGAATAAATGGTAAATTTTCAGAATGGAGAGGGGTAACTAGTGGTGTCCCCAAGGGTTAGTCCTAGGACCAATCCTATTCAACTTATTCATCAGTGATTTGGAGGAAGGGGTAAACAGTGAGGTGGCAAAGTTTGCAGATGATGCTAAACTGCTCACAATAGTTAAGACCCAAGCAAACTGTGAAGAACTTCAGAAAGATCTCACGAAACTAAATGATTGGGCAACAAAATGACAAATGAAATTTAATGTGGATAAATGTAGAGTAATGCACTTTGGAAAAAAGTAACC
Organism: Dermatemys mawii; assembly: GCA_007922305.1. NCBI lineage: Eukaryota > Metazoa > Chordata > Testudines > Dermatemydidae > Dermatemys > Dermatemys mawii. Next base: position 21,878,347 of record ML677340.1, read on the forward strand.
CCAACTATATGTACAATATGATGGGGCCTGAGTTAGCTACAACTAATCAGGAAAAAGATCTTGGAGTCATCGTGGATAGTTCTCTGAAGATGTCCATGCAGTGTGCAGCAGCAGTCAAAAAAGCAAACAGGACATTAGGAATCATTAAAAAAGGGATAGAGAATAAGACGGAGAATATCTTATTGCCCTTATACAAATCCATGGTGCGCCCACATCTTGAATACTGTGTACAAATGTGGTGGTCTCATCTCAAAAAGGATATACCGGCATTAGAAAAGGTTCAGAGAAGGGCAACTAAAATGATTAGGGGATTGGAATGGGTCCCATATGTGGAGAGATTAAAGAGGCTAGGACTTTTTAGCTTGGAAAAGAGGCAACTAAGGGGGGATATAATAGAGGAATATAAAATGATGAGTGGTGTGGAGGAAGTGAATAAGGAAGAGTTATTTACTTGTTCCCATAATAGCAGAACTAGGGGCCACCCATTGAAATTAGTGGGCAGCAGGTTTAAAAAAAAAAAAATGGAATTTCTTCACACAGCATGCAGTCAACCTGTGGAACTCCTTGCCTGAGGAAGCTGTGAAGGCTAGGACTATAACAGGGTTTAAAAGAGAACTGGATAAATTCCTGGAGGTTAAGTCCATTAATGGCTATTAGCCAGGCTGGGTAAGGAATGGGGTCCCTAGCCTCTGTTTGTCAGAGGGAGGTGATGGATGGCAGGAGAGAGATCCCTTGATCTTTATCTGTTAGGTTCACTCACTCCGGGGCACCTGGCATTGGCCACTGTCGGTAGACAGGATACTGTTCTAGATGGACCTTCGGTCTGACCCAGTAAAGCCTTTCTTATGTTCTCCAATATTTCAGATTTCCCACACAGATCTGATCTTCTGTATTAAAATGGCTAAACTCTGTCTCCATTCACCACGGCCTTCTACTGCTGTGATATAATGTTCCATTCCTCCTGTTTTATCTATAACTCTCTTTTGCAATAGCATAGATTTCCTCTGTTTTAGAGGATAGGCATATAAAGTAGGAATGGGGAATAATCACTAGGATTGGAGAATAAATTTATACTGTTCTGGCCTGAAAAAGGGAGAAGAAAACCTTAGTGTTCTTTTTTTTTTTTTTTTTTTTTTTTAATGCAAGGGGAAGAGATGAGTGAATAATAGAACAATAGAAGGTGAATCAATAAGATACATGTGACAGGTTATTTTATTTTGAGGGCTGTTGGACGGATCCCTCTTTACCACATATGAGGAGGACTGCAAAATTTTGAGATGAAGGGAAATGTTTTCTTTGCATTTCTTTAGACAGACTGAAGCACTAAAGCTGCTTCTTCCACAGAAGGCATAATTAGGTTGTATTCTGCTTATACTCTTCAAAGACTTCGTTTGCTTTTTCTCAGGCCAGAACTGATTAGTGTGTGTGTGAAGTTTGAATAAAATCATGTGAGCTGTTATGCAGTTGTAAAGTATGTAGGTCCAGTTAGAATTTGGTTCCTTCAACCTTGATTTACTGTTAAGAGGTGCTCTTCTCTACCTTGGTTCAAGGTAATTGGAAGAGGACATCTTTACTGCTGAGAGATTTAGTCAGCATCAGACAAAAATGCCTCATGAGTAAACAAGGTGAAGAATCAAAGAAAAAACAGTCAGATACTGCAAAATAAATTGTCTAGTGAGAAAAGGGACAGTTTGTCTCCTTACTTGAAAAATAGGTTGTCACTGCTTTTAATTCTAACAGTGTGTACAATACCTTACATATATGCAGAACATTCCATTATACCAAGTCAAGTCTGAAGGAAAATGTTCATCTTAAATTAGTTAACATCCTGTTTTGGGATGTTTACAAAAACTCATGTTACCTCCTGTTATGCTTGTTATTGTCCAGAGTGGGAAAAGCAAGTAGTAGACAGTTAGGTCTGAAGCTATCTAGATCTGTGGAGTGCAGAACAAAGTACAGCAAATTTCCAAAATGTCAAATACTGTCAAAAACATATTTTGCTCACCTAGGTTCTGGGTTCAGTTCCTGATACTCTTACTAGAAATTAACCATAAGGAAAGATCTCTAGCAATTTTCTCCTTTTACCTGCACTTATCAATGACATTGCATGCACGCTGTGAAAAGGAGAGGCTAGGTGCACATAACTCATATTTAAAGGCTACATTACTGCTTAGCTGTCCCCCCCCAAAAAATAATTCAGTTTCAGTTGCATAATATCATTTCTCCTTATCCAAATGTAGACTTTAAGTTGTTGTGTTGCTTTTGGAGACACTTAGAACTTAAAGTGGGTGGGGGTTGGGTTCTGGGGGGGCAGTTAGGGTTGGGAGTTTGGGGGGGGGGCAGTCGAGACAAGGAGCGGGGGGCTTAGATGCAGGGGTCTCGGGAGGGGGCGAACATGGCACAGAGAGCAGGGGAGGTTGGATGGGTTGAGGGTTCTGAAAGGAGTGGAAAGTGGGAGGGGGTCTGATATGGGGCGGGGCCAGGCTTCCTTACCCTACCTGGCCCTCCATACAATTTTTAACCTCGATGTGGCCCTTGGGCCAAAAGGTTTGCCCATGCTTGAGCTAGATAATTGGTGAGTTGCATAGAATCTAATTTTAAAGGCTTCTCAAATTAGTTATTGTAAACTACTGAATCCCTCTTTAGGGTGATTACTCCCTTAAGCAAATACAACTTGATCAGTTCTGATCAGGATTTCTTCATTAGAAGCTGGATTTAGTTTTATGATGGTACTTCTAGGAACCAAAAGTAATGTGAAGAAAACTGATAAAGCAGTTGGGAATAGTAGTAGCTCTAGCCAAGGGAATGTGCACATCTGGGTTGATATTGCACATCTGTCAGGTTCAGATTATATTTTAAAAAACCCCGGAAGTGAATGTCTGTAAACATTTTGCTACTATATCCAAATATAATTCCAGCTATAATTCCAAAGTAAATGGTATAATGTAAAGCTTGTTTAATTTAAAATCTGTTGAGGAAGGAGTTCTCCTCTTAGTCCCAGTCCTTTTTCTCCTGACAATGTTTTTCTGTAGATCTAAATACACAGCTGCTCAGAGAATTAGGTACCTACTGCCAGTGAAGCTCATCATCATTCATACCTGCTAATCAACTCATGCTGGTTATTAGAGGGCAGGAGAAGTGGTCTGTTCATGAAGGAGATTTAATCCTATCCATATCTGAGCCTGATGTCCTTATCACACTGACATAAATGTAGCATAATCTAGTAATTTAAAATTTGGCCTTAAAAAGGCCAAATAGTTTTATGGATAAATACTTGACCATGTGACAAACTTTAATAGCTTGCCAGGTATCTTTCACCTCCAAGATAACTACACCACATTGTTAATATAGAGCTTTTCTGGCATCTTTCTTGCATACACTGGCTGAAACAAATAAGAGGTTGAAGGCTAATATATGAAATGTGTTTTTAAAAAAACCAAAAATTTTAACATCTTGGTAATGACTAAAGAACAGAATATATACATTTGTAGCTCAGGTTAATTCTCAGAAATCTTCAGTATTTCTGGTGAAATACTGTGAATCGCTCATAAAGGAACTGTCGGTATGAATGTTTAAACTTGACTCATTTCATAACAGCAGTTTTCTGCTCCCATATTATTTAGAAAAGTTTTGTGTATGGGCCTCAAATCAGCAATGCAAAACAGGCTTAGGCCTTCTTGTTTACGCTCCTGCTTGCTGCCTATTAAGTTTTACTTTCAGCTTTGCTGCTGCTATTACTAAGAGCCATCTTGACAAGTTAGAGCTTGTTCCAGGGGCCTCTGGTTGTCTTGGGTAACTTCCACACGTCAGAGATATTTAGAACAGCAATGTGGCGCTTGATCCTCACGTTTACCACTCACTTATTCCTTGGTGCAAGCCTCCAGGTAGGATGTCTGTTTTGGAAGTGCAGCTGTACAATACTTTTCAAGCAGGCCTCCATTCACCCACATTCTAGCACCAGCAGCACTGTTTGGTCACCAAGACCATCACTTGAGGATGAGAGAGTGGCTACGCATGTTACAGTAACTGGTTTTTTCAGGTGTGCTGTCTATGATTCTAAGACCTGTCCTCCATTCCTGCTGATCAGAGCCCTTCTCCTATGGAATTTTTATGGGGAACAAACTGAGTATGAGTTGTGACCATCCTGCTTTTTATGCCTTCAGTTTTGGGGCATGAGTGTGCATACATGGCACAGGTAGGCACCTGCACTTGGTGTGCATGATCTCGCATGCACACCAAGAGTGAAATTTGCAAGGATAACCACTCTAGAAGAGCCATAATTACTATATGGTAAGTATTGTTTGCCACAGAATATGTATTGTGACACTGACTTAAGCTCCATTAAGGCTATTTTTAAATGACTGACTGGCTGAAGCAATACATGTGGTCCTTAAAACAGGATTTTTGTAGCATGCTTTGCAAGAATGGTTTTAACTGCATTTTTGTTGATCTTGATAATTGATATGGTACTTTAATTGTGAAATGAAAGACTGCCTACCAAGACTTGAGTTTAGCCTTTTGGGGTTCTATTCTCCATGCAGTAACTGATGATTTTAATAAATTAAGGCCTGATTTAAAGCCAATTAAAGACAATGGTAGATTTTTCCATTGAGTCCAATGAGCACTGGATCAGGCCCTGAAATATTGGAGTGATATACCCTGAAATTGCTTCCATTGGTTTAGGATTTAGTGTTGTAGCAGAAATACAGAGCCTTGAACAGAGGTCTTGGCAGGAAAATTAACATGGAAATCACTTAAGCTTGCTTGGTTGAAAAGAATCTGTGGTGTGACTCAAGAGTCAAGGAAGCAGGGGTTTTAAGGTGATTTTAGGCCACCTTTGCCCCGTTCTGATGATGGGCTGCTCCAGAGGCCTGAGTAGCCCATGGTGTAATTTAAGCAGCTCTAGAAGGCCTCTTGAGTTATGGCAGTATATCATCAGCTACCAATGGGCAGTAGTGCTTCTTGAAATCTGGTTCCACCAACTCCTGTATGACTATGCTGGAATTTGCACCAGGGCCTTCAGAAGACAGCCAGATTCCATAGCTGGGGGCAGTGTTCCACCAGTTATATTTGGGGCTTTTAGAACTCCTTTCTTTCAGTGAGTGCTTCAGCCTCAAATTTGAGTGGAGTTGAAACAAAAGGATTGGTTTACCCAGTAAGAGTTTTTGCCTAACTGATAATAGGCAAAAATTCTGCTTGAACCTGTTTCTAGACTTTCCTGATCATCAGCAAGTTTATGTAGTTTTCATCCGGGGTTCCTGAAAGATGACCCCTATTGAGTGCTGACAATATGACTGCAACACACAGAGAGTTCCTGTTCTGAAGAGTTTAGTCTGAGACACAGAAGACTACTGCTAAAGGGAGACTTGGAGGAGGAAGTTAATTTAGATTATCACAAACAAAAATCTCACCCAAGAAATCTGACTCTTGCCTAACATGATTCGGCAGAGTTTCTTCCCATCCAGAAGTATAAACAAGGAAAGCTATGACATTGAGAGGAGATGTATTACCATAGAGATGTGGAGGACATTGCTGCATTGCAGAAAAAGAGAGCGACTGAATCGCAGAGGCCTGACGTCCTGTAAGAGGACAAGGTGGTGCCCTTTGTCTTGCTTATTTAAAAAGTTCTCAGACTTTCAGAGGGACCCAGCTATATACAGTTAATTAACAGGAAATGCAAGTTGAATGTCTGCACTCTTAAGACTTCTCTCTGACTTAACTGTGATACGCATGAGGAAGTTGACTTACATATACCAGAGGGTGGTGTCTGAGCACCATAATTCTACTTCTCTGGTGGGAGACTTGTAAAGATTAACTGAGTAGGTAGATTAACTGGATGATTTTGGTTTCCAGGGGAAGAGGCTGCATTTGTGTTAATATTTGCAATTATACAGGTCATCAAATATAGTGATGCTTACTGAAAGCATCTGTGGATGGATGGATTACATCAACTGTGTGGGGGTACCCCACTGTCCCTCTAGTAATGGGAGCACACAAAAGTGACCACATTAATTCTTAAGTAGTTTAATAATAATTCTGCATAAATAGAGGTACTCAGGCAGAAACCATAAAGTAGATAGGTTCTTCCTCGCAGTACTTTGTGGGGTTTAAGATCGTGTCTGTGACAGTACTGGGGACAAGCGACAGAGTGAGCACTCTGATCACAGCAATTTCAGGTAAATGCACCATGCACACTTAAATATGGGAACTGTGCCAATTTTGATAGGCTGGAGAGAGTTAAAAGTTATTACTTCATTAACTTAGAAGGTACAGAGGCATAGGGAGAACATGAAGGGAGGAGAGAGAAAGGGAAAGAACTGTGGGCTGGGTAGAGCGTAGGCCACAAAGTCTCTTCCTTATTGGGCTCAGCAGCCTTAGGGCTTGGTTACACTGGCACTTTATAGCGCTATAAAGCCCCCACAAGCGCTATAACCTCCTCCCCGTCCACACTGGCAAGGCACGTAGAGCGCTGTAACCGCGGAGTTATAGTGCTCCTCATAATCCACCTCTGCATGGGGAATAAGGGCTGTAGTGCAGCTGCTGTAGCGCTACAGCAAGCATGTGGACACCCACTGCGCTACAAGTGATCTCTTGAGATGCCTAGAGCCATTTAAGGCAACTGACGTCTCTTCCCTTTGTTTTGAACTCGGCTGGAGGAATGCGGAAGTACCTCTTTAGAGTTTCTCTCTTAACTGGGCAGATAAGCAATGCAAATGTTTAAGGAGGGAGCCTGTGTGAAAACAAAGCCTTCTGTGAACGGAGGCTCGCTGACAGGCTTTCAGAAGAACAGAAAAAACACTGTCTCTCTCCCTCCACATACACACAACGCGTCCCCCCTCACCCCCCTCCTTTAAAAAGCACGTTGCACCCAGCTGAATGCTGGGATGCCTGCCCTAATGCGCTGCTCTTAATGCCGCATTAAGTGTCCCAAATGTGGCCATGCTATACCGCTGGCGTGTCTGAGTGTGGACATACAATAGCGCTATACATATTACTGTATAAGGGGACCGCTATAACCAATAGCGCTATAATCTTGTAAGTGTAACCATACCCTTAGAGCCCCAGAATACTATTAAAGGTGCTGCACAGTCTGTAAAGGTGGTAGGAACAAACTTTTTAAATAAATCACTGGATACTTTACCTGAAGAAGGTCTCTGACTAGTTTGTCTAGAAAGAGACAGGAATGGAGCATGTCCCTGCCACAGGGTTCTCCTTAGTGGAGTGGAAGATAGTTTGATTGGGATTCAAATGTTTAACAGCTCTTCATAGACTTCTACAGACAGATTATCATTGCTAACCTTTCAGCAGAGCTAAAAGACCTGTTCTTGATGGTTGAGTTAAAAGGTCTAATGTAGCTGCATTCTGGAAAGTAGATAGCTGATTTGCTCATCCTAACAATGAGGAGGCTGATTTGAGGAGTGATGCTTTTATAAAAGCCTTGGTTTTGAAACAAACTACTTTTAGACAGAATTACCAAGAAATTAGTAAGATATATAATATATATAATTAGGAGAATTTCACTTCTATATTTTTCTGTGCTGCTGGAGAGGCTCAACAGAGTTTGAAAACCACAGATATCTTTCAGATAGTATCGGCTGACAATCCTATAGGCAGGAGAGGCAGATAAACCAAAAAATAGTGGAATGAAACTCTCAATTTCTTATTTAAAAAAAAAAGCAAGAGTATACTACTTTAAATCCAGTTCAGGCAGAACAGGAATGGGAATTTGAGAGAAGGGCCAGAGCCTTTTGCCTTAATTCTGGCCCAGTTTGACTGATGCTTTTGTCATGTGATATGAGAAGCAAATGGCCCAGCGGTACCAGACTGATATATCAGAAATTTGAGAAAAATCCTTTTCATATTAGATTACCCAGTCATGGTAGCTGAACAGCAAACCATGCTTAAGGACAGATTTCAAACATGGTGTTTACATCTGCTCAGTTTCACCCTTTTACAGAACTAGATGAACCCTTGAGGACCCTTCTAGTCCTACAGTTCTGTGATTACTACTAGGGTATTCCTTTCTTAAGTTCAGCTCTCCGAAGCAATTTCTTTCTTACTGTTTTGTCCATCAAATATTTGTAAACTCAGATTTCAGGTTTTAGTCAGGGTCCTTTGTATTTTGCAACTGCAGAATTCACTCCATGCTGCAGAATCAGCTTTCATCATGTCCCAGAAAGAAGAAAAGAAAAACCCATCAACAAAGAAACTCATACCTTTATATAGCCCCCCAGATGCCAAGAAAAACTTGAAAAGATTAACTGAATGGAAGCCATTGCAGTCGGTCTTCGTGTACTTTTAGAAACCGGAAACAGTTAGCTTTTGAGTTTGTGAACTGCTCATTTCATCTTAATAAAATATATATGGCATGTTGAAACTGAAAGCAAGGGGACTGTGAAATAGAATAGAAGCATAAAAATGCAGTGGATAAGATTGCTGGCACTACTCGTTTCATACTTAATAAAAACCTGTATATTAAAAAAAATTATCTGAAGCTGCCACAGAATTTCCACCAATTTGCCATAGAATGTCATAGAATCTAGGGACTTTGCAACTGAATTTAGGTCTAGCTTGTCAGAGAATACAGGGGGGCCCTTGTCCATCAGTCAGGCCTCAGAGCACTGAAGTTCATTGGGGCACAAAAAGGCAACTATGGAAATGCAATACCAACATTCAGTGTTGTGGCATACTAACACGCATGTAAGGGCGTTTTGTTTAGTTTTATATGTCTGACTGTTTCCTGCATGGTTTCTCCTTGGTTTTCTTCCTAGTCCTTGAAGCATAATTACCCAAACAAAAACTGAATGAGCCCCTTTCCCTGGGCTTCTCTCTCAACCATTTGAAGAGGAGAATGATGATCAGTTTATGTGGCAGGGAGTTACCTTGTGAAAACTCCTTTCGTTTGAGCTTGTGGAGTTTTTTGCGTAGTCCTGTTAGTAAAATATACTTTTTATTGTGTTCTGTATAGGCTTAGAATGTAGGATGGTCTCATTCTTAAAAATACCTAAAGAAAGGGTTATAAAAGTTAAGTACACTTTTTAAAAATGGAAGAGGCTACAAGGGCACAGCAGCAGTGTCAATACGCACTAAAAACTGTTGACTTTAGAATGACACACAGTGCTTCTTGCAGTGGATTTCATCATTATGGTTTGCTTCTCTCTGTTTAATGGGCTACTTACAGATCTGTTTTGTTCTTTTCCTTAGATATTAGGATTAAAGAAGAAGAGCCTGATCCAGAAGATTGGCAGCTCAGTGGCGATTCTACACTGAATACCAATGATCTATCACATTTGAGAGTACAAGTTGTAGATGAGGAAGGGGACCAAACACATCAAGAAGGAAAAAGATTGCGACGAGTTGCTTGCACCTGTCCCAACTGTAAAGAAGGTGGTGGGAGGTATGCAGCTATTTAGGGTCCATATAATACTTGTTATTTGAAAAACAAATAATGAGAAAAAATAAGAAACTCAGTTATAAACTTCTTGACTGTAGCTATGGGAGATCTTTGTGCACTAAGCTTATGCAATAAAACATCTCCAGCTCTTGTTTTGTGTTTACAGGGGAATGGTCAGATTCAATCCATACTCTAGTGACTCGAGTTTTACTCCATGCTTGTTGAGTTGTCCCACTGAAATGAATCGGACTACTCAAAATGAGTAAGGGTGGCAGAAGGTGGCCCTAAATAATATGAAAGTGTGTTGAGTTTTCTGTATATGCAGATCTGAGATTGATTTCCTACCATATCTTAATTTTCACGGATTTGATTTAGTCCTGTGTTTGTGTATTTCCTGATTGATTAAACAAAGGCTTCCACACTTTGTCTCCTGTAGTGAAGGGAATGGCATGAAAATTTGAGAAGCCTGTATTTTTTTTCCTACTTACAACATTTTTACTTTTTAGAGACCTATTGTGTTTTGGCATATTTTCAGTAAAGGATCTTGTTATGGGCATCAGAAACTGGTGGAGGAGGGAAAAATTGTTTCCTTTCTTAAATGGAAATATCTAGGATAGCATTATTGTATTTGAAACTATTGTATATTGGAAAATAGTCTTTGTACTGGAATTTTCATGTCCATTTTGGCAACCATGTAGGTAGCCATTTTAAATAGGCACCTAGTTTACTTGAAAATCAAATATAAACTTTTTGGTTGTGTGTTGAGGACATATTGACTTCCTGTGGTTCTACAAACCTGTTAATGTCTAAGGATTGTTAGAGCTAGCTAAGTTTTTGGTGGCTGCTGTTGCTTCTCTGTTAGTTTGTTGATGTGCTTGCAAGGAAGGTACCTAGAACAGACAAAGTATTTCCTGGCAAAATTATAGAGTACAAATTAATTATGGGCAGAGCTGTTAGCAGTGTTTATAGTTTGTATTATAAAACCCTATTTTCAGTTGCTTATAATTTTGCTGGATTCTAACCATTTGGGCTGAAGTATATTTTATATATAAAGTATATTTAAATAAAGTATATTTAATATAGGTTTTAAATGGTTATGCACTAAATAAGTGGAACCATACTTTGAATGGTAAATATGAAGAAAAAGTATTGGGTAGCTTCCCATTCAGTGAATGCTGTCCTTCCTAGACCCTAAATGACACTGGGATCCTGTGGAAAAGGTAGAATGTGACTCAGTAATTACAGACTACCATAATCCAGATTCTTGTGCATATTCATTAAGATTGTATAGGCAGCCTTGATGCTGGCATTTTCTAATTTTTCTACATTAGGTATTTATCTGCTCCCCTTCACATAGTATCTGGTTGTGTCTCAATCTTTATTGTATTTAATGAAGCTCTATTTAGCACCATTTAACAGGTGGGGAACTGAGGCATAGAGAGAGAAAAAGGCCTAGATTCTCACAGGTATTTAGGCATCTAACTCCCATTTAATTTCAAATCAATTTCATTGAAATCAAATAGGAGTTATGTGCCTAAGTACCTGTGAGGCTCTGGACCTATGTGGCTTTACCATGGGTCAGACAAGATGTTTGGCAGAGCAAAAACTGAACCCATATTTTCTACAGGCCAGGCTAGTGTTCTAACCACTGGAGAATCCTTCCTTATATACTTCTGAGTGTTTGACTTTGCAACCTTAATATTCTTCTAATGAAATCTTTTTCGATGTATTTTTGTATGTCTTCCACAGACCCTCTCCCAAAATGTTTTAGTGTTAATTACAAGATAGGGAGATGGAATATGGCATATGTTGCTGAATAGTGGTGTAAAGATAAAGTATACGGAATATATCAAAACTATTGGATTATAAGATCAGTATGTAGTGTGGAAGGCATAAGCAATGGATGAACATGTTTTCTGATTATATGAAATAAGGATAATGACCAGAGATGGCAAGAGCTTTCAGAGAATACTTTCACCTGTCGTGACAATACGTGGGGGGGGAACGGGGAGAGGAGGAGGAGAAATACATACAAAAGCCAAGTGCTAGACACTCAGTGAACCAGCACTTAGGGGAGAAAAGAGAGACTGGAACAAGTACAGAATAAGGGGTTTTCAAACAAAGACTGTCTTGAACTGGATCCTGAAATGAAGGTGGAATCCACTGAAACGAGGATATGAGCGACTGTGTTTCCCAGCCATCTTCAGGATCTGGGCAATTAAAACATTATTTTTTTCTAAAGTTAGGTTTCTAAATTCCTTTGTAATCAGCTGAGTACTCAG
>ML677340.1:21890032-22096081 GCA_007922305.1 Dermatemys mawii
CCTTAGACTTGCTGCTGCTGATCTTTTTTGCTGTGTAGATGTATCCTCGCAGCCAATGTTGAAACTAAAGTTAGAGGCAAATGGAAGGACTCAGTTGAGATTTGAAGTAAACAAGAGAGATGTTTGAGATGTTCTTATTGGCCAGAAAAAGTACATTTCACTTCATTTTCATTTTTCAGTTAAATATCCCAAGTGAAAAGTGTTCTTGGTCAATACTGGTGGAGATGGAAGAGTCAGTTCTGTCTAAAGATATGTACCACTGGGTATCATAAGCATAAAAGTAATAAATAAGTTGATCTAAGAAGAACAAGGGAGAAAAAAACTAGAAGGTAGAGAACTGAACTTTGTATGACGCTGTAAGGGTTAGAGGTGCCACCAGCAAGAGTGATTTGATGGATGGGAGCAGACACATGACTGAACCAAATAGACCCATATGGCTATAGAGTTGTTTCAGGAGCAACATTTTCTCTTTGACTGTATTGCTACAATGCATTATATTCTGAGCCCTGTGTATTCTGTAGTTTTATAGCTATTGGATTTCTTCTGGAGTCAAAACACTTTTACAGAATTGTTCTCTGGAATTGAAGCTTTTGTTTAAAAAACTGGGCTGGGGGTTTTGCAATTCTGTCTCTATTTTTTGAGGAAATCTTGAAAATACTAACGAAGTGTAAAACAAGGGAGTTTTTTTTTCCGTGAGTCAGCAGATTGCCTGTAATGATGATTTAGGTATAGATTGATCCATTAATCTCATCTCGCTTCACGTCTGACAATTTAAATGTCAAAATCTAACTATTTCACTTCTGCTCATTTTATCAGAAACATTCAGCTAATTTCTTTACTTTACAATCTGAAATAGCATTCTGTGCCTCCCTAAGGTGCCAAAAGTCCTATCTGTCCCTTTCCCAGCTGCCAAAATCTTAGCTTCCCCTTTCACTACTTCAGCAGTGCAGTTGTTCTTTGAGAATACACAAGTCATTGCAATATTAAAATCTTGAAAATATGGGGATTATACATTAAATAGACTTTCTGCTATCTATTTTGATATTGGGCTACTGTACTGATTTTATTTTTCAATTTCATATTTCTCTAAAAGCCTGCACTTTGTCATTTCAATGAAGTTGCTGAATTTCCAGTCTACTGCATCAGTGCTGCAGAGTTCAGGAACTGTACTGCAGAATTTAGGTCCAGCTTCCTGTGGAGTACACAAGGCTTTCATTATATGTGGAGTTACTCTGCAAATCCACTCAGATTAGCATACAAAACTATTTGGATACATTTTTCTAAACCATACAAAATATATATTGTTTAGCAGAAATAACTTAGATTTGCTGAATAATTTTAGTTTTTTGTTTTTTGTTTTTTTTTTTAAACAGAGGCTCTAATTTGGGAAAAAAGAAACAACACATCTGTCACATCCCAGGGTGTGGGAAAGTTTATGGGAAGACTTCACATTTGAGAGCTCATCTTCGCTGGCATTCTGGAGAGCGCCCATTTGTTTGTACTTGGATGTTCTGTGGTAAAAGGTTCACTCGCAGTGATGAGTTACAGCGACACAGAAGAACACATACAGGTTATCAATATTTGATTTTGGCAGATTTGATTGGAGGAATGTGAAAGATAAAAATATCTTAAAATCAGCCAAATTTTTGCCTCTGATTACTCTTCCACTGATTTCATGAAAATTGTGCTAGTGTATCTGAGAGCAAAGTTGGTCTGTGATCTGTTTGTTTTGTAATAATAATTAGATGTTCCTCTCTCCACATTAAATGCCAAGCATTTAATTTTGAAATCTGTTTTCTCTATTAAAAATAATTTATTTTATACAAAATCTAATACATCATGAAGTGATGGGGGCTTCAGAATCACAGTACCATTTGAAAATTTTGCACATACTATTGTTACAAGTAACCCATAGATTACGATAACTGAAAGTGATTTTAAAAAATCTATTTTTAAAATAGCTTATTTTATGCATTTGGCAGTGTTTTTTGTATAATTAATATACCTGCTAGTCATGTGCATCAGTCTCAAGCCCCACTCTGGGGGAACTCATCTGCATTCTGTTCTCCATTAAGGTTACAGCAGCAGTGAAACTGAAGAGGCAGCATATGGGTCCAAAAAACCCTTTGTAACTTCACCAAAGGAACAGAAATATGCTTTAAAAAGATTTTTTTTAAGTGGGATTAAGGGTGTGAGTGTGTGTGTGAGAGAGAGAACCCTATCCCTTCCCCCCCCCCCCCAAAAAAAAAATTAAGTTGACAATGTCCCGACAGTGCCTTTTTCATCAACATGATCTATGGATATATGGTTTATTGTTCATAAAGATAATTTCTCTTTGTTATCTTGTGTGACAGGAGAGAAGAAGTTTGTCTGTCCAGAATGTTCAAAACGCTTTATGAGGAGTGACCATCTTGCCAAACACATTAAAACACATCAGAATAAAAAAGGTATTCACTCTAGCAGTACAGTGTTGGCATCAGTAGAAGCAACACCTGATGATACTTTGATTACTGCTGGGGGAACAACACTTATCCTTGCAAATATTCAACAAGGTTCTGTTTCAGGAATAGGGACTGTTAATACATCTGGCACCAGCAATCAAGATATTCTTACCAACACCGAAATACCTTTACAGCTTGTCACAGTTTCTGGAAATGAGACAATGGAGTAAATATTACACAAGATACCTATTAATTGTGGTTATTTTTATACAGTAGTGAGAAAAATATTGTTCCTAAGTTCTTAGATATCTTTTTATTCATGTGCAAAAATTTTTGGATTGACAGTAACTTGGTTATACATGACACTGAAATGCCTTACTTTGTATGATATTCCATAGTATATTAAAATGGTAAAATTGCATGGGTTTTGTAGGTACTTTTGGAATCTAGAAGAGATGAAATTTTACCAGTTATATTAAAAAATGAATTTAATGATGGGAATGGTAGTCTAACCAAATGCATCAATCCTGTGTGGTTTAGTGTAAAAATGAGAACATGTTGGTATTTATCTATTGTAAGATAAAAAGAAGTTTGATGGGTGAAAAGAAATCATGTTATGATAAAAGAAATTTTGTAATTTTCTTGATGACTGGAATTTTTATTATGCATAACTGACAAATCAAGTTTTCAAGCAAATGTTACATAGTGTAGGCTTTACTTAGCTCATCAGCTTGTCATTTTGAAGCTAATTATTTTAATTAGGTTAACTATGTACAATATTTTAAGCATTACTCTTGTAAGATTTTGAAAACTACATTTTAACATGGAACTCTAGGGATAGTCACCTTTTAAATCCTGTTGAAAAGCCATGTTTAAGATTTAATTTGCCAAAATGATGTCTTGTTAATATTCTTTCAATAACCAAGTTGGGCAATATAACCAATGTTTAAAAAAAGTTTAAAATGTTTAAAAAAATGTATAGGTTGAGGCATTTGGGTGGTAAGGCAAATGTTATAGTGAAATATTTCCCTTTTCTTGAACACTGGAGGACCAAAAATTAGTTGTATTATGTCTCAGCAGTGATTTTTATCAAATCTTGTTTCCAAAAACATCTGTCTGCCAGGGCCTTAAAAGCCATCATGTAATCTACCAGTAAAAATATAACATATGCAAATATAACAGAAAATCACTTCCATAGTGACAATACTCCCAACCATATGGATATTAGTCATAGTGAACTAGGGGTTTTACAAGGTTTCTTTTTTTGTTTGTTTTTTAATTTGTTGTTTAGCTTTTGGTTAGTCAATCTGCATTTAAATATCAACCATCTTTCCTTTTTCGCTTCTTCCCTTAAATTGTATGTATCCAGTACATTTAACTGATAAACTTATGTTTTTTATTATGCTGAATTTTCTTTTTATTTTTAATTACTGTTTATATTTTCAATTATAGAAAAATGTACAAAATAAAGTTACATAGCCAGTCTGTAAGTTCTATACCATTTTCCAAAAATGTACAACAATAATTACAGCAGTTCACCTATTTACAAACATTTGGAAGTCTGTTCATTATCCTTAAAACCACCTCAAATTTAAAGGCTACCTTATTGTACGTTTAAAGTGTATTATAACAGTGTGGTAGTTAATAAAACACTATTTTGTTCTTTTGACTTGGTGTTTACTGCATTCCTTTGTGCTGCATAACAAGATGTGATGTACGTGTTTAATAGCTCCAGTTTTCTTCAACAAACATCATAATGAAAATAGTTGTATTTTT
Organism: Dermatemys mawii; assembly: GCA_007922305.1. Taxonomy (NCBI): domain Eukaryota; kingdom Metazoa; phylum Chordata; order Testudines; family Dermatemydidae; genus Dermatemys; species Dermatemys mawii. The sequence goes on from ML677340.1 coordinate 21,894,250, forward strand.
TTTGCTCTTATATAGTTGACCCTTGAAATTCCTGTTGCACAAGGGGAGGGGTCAGCAATGGAAAGCAGATGTGACAGTGGCCTTAATGAAGGGGGTAGAGAGATTGCAGTAGAATACTGAGCTTATGAATTCTGGGTAACAGAGAGAATGGTGTTTTCAGCTGCACCAAGGAGGTGGAGGGCTCATAGGAAAGAGCAGTTTTTTAACTACACGTCTATCCCGATGTAACATGGTCCTTGGGAGCCAAAAAATCATACCGTGGTATAGGTGAAACCGTGTTATATCGAACTTGCTTTGGTCACGCCCCCCCAGAGCACTCCTTTACTGCGTTATATCCGAATTAGCCTTAGATCGCATTATATCAGGGTAGAGGTGTATGTTGTGAGAGTTGGTGGCGGGACATGCAGGAAGATGTCATGCACTGCTGATTCAGACTAGACTAAGAAGTTGGGGTGCCAAGATAGATTTGGGATGATGATCTCAAAGATTCATAGAAGTGAGAGTGGGCCCCTGGGAAAGAAGGTAGAAGGAGAAGAGATGGATAGAACAGTGAGACCCACAGAGAGTGGGAGATGTTAGGTGATAGACACACTGAAAAAGGCGGTAGAGAACGTAATAGAGTATTGAGTGCAGGAACCCAACAGAGGGGATGGGGTTCAGCACAAGAGAGAGAACAGTAGTGTCAAATGTAGCCAAAAAATCAGAGGATGAGCATGAAGAATCCTTGGCTTTGGCCAGGAATAGGTCATTTGTGACTTTTTAAGGCAGTTTGGCTTTTGCCCAACTTTACTCCACCAAAAGTGCTGTGAGTGACAGGAACAGCCCAAGCGTTTAATTGGATTGTCCTTAAAAGAGCTCAGGAGCCAGCTCTGTTTTCTCAGATGAATGAGTTGCAGCTCAGTGCTGAAAAGTGTTCTTAAAAATGATGTTTTGGTTACTTTGGGATATCAAACCTGTTTTAATTTACAAGTAAAAAGATGTTTTCTGTCTGGCCTGTAAAGTCAACTTGGAATCTACAGGTCATTCTGGATTCTTTTTACCCTGCACTTCAACAGCAAGAAAGATTCTGCAGTTGGGGCTTAATCTGTTGATGATGCTTGAGTCTCCCGTAGCTGTATTGGCTTTGTAACAAAAGGTATTTTAATTACTGAACAGATATGACTTACTGCACACATGGAACTGACCTTCTGAGTAAGAAGGTGCCTTATTTACATAACTTTTCCAGAGCAGAACTGCACATTAATATGTGACTTTCTAGTCTATAGCTAGAACAAACATCTTTGAGGAACTATTCATGTGTCCATTCTGTGTTCCCAAAAAAGAAGTACATTGAACCCAAAGCAGTTTGATCAGTGGTGATGCAGTTCAAAGAAATCTTCGTAGAAGGTTCTTCAGTATGTTTGTATGATAGCCAAAATGCTTGATACCAGAATTTTCAAAAGCTCATTTTTGTGAGTTGGCGGGCGGGGGTCGGGAGAGTGAACTTTTCCTATCAAACAGTATTGATACTAATGATGTCATAATTTGCACTGTAATTTTGGTTTTACCATTGTTAATGCTTCCTGATTGCCCAAACCTGAAGAGGGATCAGTTCATTTGTGCTCTCAGGATGGCAGTAGAACATGTTTCTGGCAGATGAAAGGAGGATTGTGAATCAGAAGACATCTCAATGGCTGTTCAGTGACTAATTCCTGCTGTTTCATGTAACGTAAAATGAAAACTTCTATGAGCAGTACAGTAAAGAGCTATGCCCAGCCAAGTTCTTTTACCTGAGGCTGTAACTTATATTCTCTAAAGATATCATCTGTGCAGGATTCTCATTTTTGGGCCCTGTGTCTCCACTGCAAATTATGCAGGAATCTCCCCCAGTTTGTGAGATTTTTGCCTCTGACACATCTGTAGCCCTGTGTGAGGGGTTCTGCCTTTTGGCATATGCACTGTTAAATCCCAAGAAAATTCTACGTACTTTTTTCAGACTGCAATCAGCACAGGCATTTCCCACAGAAGCTGACTTTTGTAGCTTTGGTTCTCTCTGTCTTAGCAGCTAAAGAGGTTGGGGTTTTACTTTTCAATTTCTAGCCAGTGTTCTAAATCACTGAGCCTGGAAATCTGGCCTTTTTTTATGTTCTCTTCTGTTTCCTCTGCAGGTCTACTTGAGATGTTGTCGTCAGAGCCAAATACTGTCTGGATATGACTTGAGCTCCCAGCAGAAACCCATTGGGAGACACTGTATCATTATTTGCAGAGCTGGATTAAAATTTTCCATCAAAACTGTTTGGAAAATTGGGTTTTCAACTAAACAAGAATTTTATCTAAATAAATTTTCAGTGAAAATTTAAATATTTAATTGAAAAGCTGAAATAGCTGACCAACAATTAAAATATTTTTATTCAAAATAGCGCTCCCATTCTCCTCCATGGACAGCACTTGTTGGCTAGACTTGTTAGGATATAGATATTCAGGCCTGTCTGCAAAGGCGTATACTTTAAGAATTTAGGTGTTTTCTTATCACCTAGCTAGTTACAGGGGTATAAAAGAATCAAAATCACTGTCTGCTAGTATAAGGGCCTTCTCTTAAGGTGACTGTCTGAGGCCCTGTTCTTAGGCTAAGGCCTCTGGCTAAGCAGTAGAGGCAATCATAAGTGTATGGTCACATCCTTAGATTCCAAACTAGTCACATTGAAATAAGGTGCTATTGGGCTGTTAGGCATTATCAGGTCAGTATTGTATTCCTATCACCTCAAGAGAAAGGGAAGAGCCTAGAAGATTTAAAGAAAACTTAGTTTGATAGCATCCTGTCTTGCAAGAACTCACTTATCAATAGCTGGGTTGTGAAATCCTGATTTTCTTTGTTCTATCAATGTAGTCCCCATTTCCCTGTTGTTTGTATAATCTCTGGTCCTGTGATTGTTTCTGGAGTGTAATTAATTTTGTTGGGTGTAAACCAATTAAGGCGGTGGGATATAATTGGTTAGATAATCATTACAGTGTGTTAGTATTGGTTAGTTAAATTTCAGTAAAATGGTTATGGTATAGCTAAGCAGAACTCAAGTTTTACTATATAGTTTGCAGTCAATCAGAAAGTAAAGGGGGGAGGAATTGGAATTATGTTTCGCTAAGGGGGAATGCGAACAGGGATACAGGCAAGGCTCTGTGGTGTCAGAGCTGGGAAGGGGGACACTAAGGAAGTAAATTGGAATCATTGCTTGCTGGAAGTTCACCCCAAGAAACATCTAATTGTTTGCACCTTTGGACTTCAGGTATTATTGCTCTCTGTTCATGTGAGAAGGACCAGAGAAGTGAGTGGGTGAAGGAATAAGCTCCTAACGAGACTCCTATGATTCACCATGGCCAGGAACTTCTATGGTGCACCCTCTCTACTCACCAAGAGCGGAGAAATTGGTGCAGCATAGGAAATGTGATTTGGTCAGAGAGGCAGGCCCACAGAGAAGAATGGGAGCATAAGGCACTAGAACTACTACTCCCATGAAGCACTGCAGCATAAGTTTGAATCAAAGTATTTTGTGGTTTGGCCAGAACATTTAGCCAGGAAGTCAAAATTTTCTGGAGAGAAGAATCACTGTTTTCTGACCAAGTCTAATTATTTGGGATCCTGGCAGAAAGTGTTAACAGACCTGTACCAACTGAAGACTGGATCTCCAGACTCCTTCGATACTATAGTAGGCTTCTATCAGAAGGTACCGTGAGGATCTGTATCCTGAAATCCATTTCAGCCTGGGGACATGTTTCTTGTGGAGAGTTTCAGCATTTGGAAACTTGACATCTCATAGCTAAAAACTTTGGTATTCTGATGTTTGATGTATCAACACCTTGAAGCTCCACACAAACAGCACTTAACCCTGTCAGCCTCAGCACCATAATCAGTGACTGAGTGACTTGGAGTATTTTTGGTGTCTTGGCACCTGACCACAGAGAGACCATAAAGTCCTGTAATGTATAAGTCTTCTGGACACTTCCATTCAACACTTGTCAATATTTTTGCTTATTACCACAGAATGGAGGTAAAAACCTTCTGCCCCTCAAGATGTGTTGCTGGGAACAGGGTAGGATGCAGGAACAGGGAAGCATTATGATGTCATGCCTGCTGAGAGATAGGAAGGCAACAGAAAAAGGTGCACAAAACGTTCTATTTGAAAGCGGCTTTTCTTCCTCTGCAACATGACTGGTGTCATCCATTCAAGATATGCAAACTTCTTTTGTATTCTCATCCCAGAATCAGTCATCTTTAGATTAATATTGCCACTTTTATTAGTACTCATCTGTATCCCGCTGTACTTTAAAGTAGTTTCCGGCTCTTAGGACACCTGCCATATATTGGACACCTCCCATGGAGGGAAATGGCAAGATTATTTTTTGCCTCTTCAACTGGCATCAATACAGTAGTCTCCCAAAGGGTATGGCAGTAGGCCTAAGCTACCTGCACAAACTTGTGATGCATCTATTCTTCAGCTGAACTGTTTGTTGAATAAATAACACCACTTTGAGGTCTGATGCACAGTCCTTATCAAGCTGAGTGTTGCAGGTCCTAGTTAGCTTGCGTCATAACTTGCCCCTGGTGGACAATTGGTTTGGACTCTATAAAAAGTTTTCCTGAGGCTGCCCATCTATGATCCTCTTATCTCAGATCACCATAGGTTGCTGAAAATATTACTGAAGAGTGAAATGGATAGTTGTTTGGTCCTGCCTACCAGGATTTCCTTTTGTTGATAATGTGTTGGTACTTACCATAGTATGTTATCATATTATGCTTCCTTAACTGAGTTCCAATAGAGGGTGGAGACACAAGATTCTTCCATTGTCATGGGTATAAAGGTGACCTGGATTTCATATCTGGGCTGCAGATCAGAATAATCTCTAATTAGTAAGGTTCTCTGAGACTGCCCTTAAAACTGGCTGGGCTGGAGAGCCGGTCTATACTTAAGAGATGAAAGAGACTTATGTGATTAAGCTTCTACATCCAGGTGCTTATTTTCAATAAGTACAAGACCTGTATGCCCATGTGCTTGGACCTCGGCATTCCTGAATGTACTAATTACACGTGGAATCCTGTCAGATTACAGGCTTCTTGTGACTATCTCAGAGAAAAACAGGTTCTAGCCATTTCTGTTAGCTGCTTGCCTAGCAGAGAGGAAATGTGATCACAAAGACAATGAAGTAATCAATATAACACTCATATGGAGGATCTGTGTTGTGGGAAATGAAGGTTCAGACTTTCCTTTGGGAAAGGAGCTTGAAAGAGTCTATCTGAGCACCAGCTATCAATCTTTTGCTCAGGGCATTTAGAAGAGTCAGTGTTAGCAAATTATTCTTTGAGTGGTGTCCTTTGGGTGTTCCTCTGTAGGTGTGCTTGCATCCCTGTGCTGCTGATCAGAGAACTTCAGTAGCAGTGTCCGTTAGTCCTTAGACTGGTGGAAAGACCCAGCCAACATTTACAAAGGGACCTCTTCTCACAATCTCCCTCAAATCCCCTCACTTGTTGCTTCTCACCACGCACTGCTGCATAGCTTATAGGGTGGGGCATGAATCTAAACAACCTGAGGACACAAGGCCAGTAGTCACCCACAGATATATCCTTTCACATCAACATCCTGATTTCTGCTTATGTTTTTTCCTGTCCCATATAAAATGCCTTGAACTTATAACTTGCATGATATTCTCTGTCTTTCCAAAAGGCTGATCTTTACCAAATCATTCTCCTCAGGCTTTTCTAAAGCATTATACTTCAAAATGGTTTTCATGAAGGCCGAAATGGAGAAGGGTTCCATGTGAACAGCAGTTGAACATGGGTCAGTCAGTCCTAAGAGATAGGCGAGCGCCATCCGAAGAGTTGGTTGATATAGATAGCAGGACGGTGGCTGTGGAAGTTGGAATTCGCTAAGGAGTGTGTAACAACTCACCTGCCGAATCAACTAGCCCTGAAAATGGATGGTGCTGGAGCACTGGGCCCATACCAGGCTGTCGCCAGCAACGAGAGCCGCAGGGGCTACGCCATGACGAGTAGGAGGGCCGCTGCGGTGCGCCTTGAAGCCTAGGGTGCGGGCCAAGGTGGAGCCGCCTCGGGTGCAGATCTTGGTGGTAGTAGCAGCAAATATTCAAATGAGTGTTTCCAAGAGTGTCTCCATCTTTCATGCTATTTACACATTGTTGCCTCAATATCCCATAGAAAGTAGCAATCACACATAGTATAGAAGGAACCATGCTTTCAGTTTTTAATTAAACTGGGTTGTTTTTTGAAGAGGGGAAGGTGTTAAATTGCTCCTTATTTCCCTACTCAGTTGCTTTCCTAAAGGTGACTAGTTCTATTCAATAAGAATATCATTAACAACAGCCTTAGGGACACGGTTCACTGACTGTGTAGCATACACGCTAACCAGCAGTATTGCTCCTATCCTACAGGCCACAACATAGTATCTCCATTTCTTGAATATCTACTTGTCTACTTATGCTGGATGCTTTGTATTCTCATTTCAGCCTTGCCCCTCTGTATTTTAGACCTGAAATTCTCAGTCTATCACTCCAATGTCCTGGAGTTAGGCTGTTCTCCAGTCGACTGGGGGGATTTCCTGTTCACTTTTTATCCTCTAAAGTGACTAAACTGGTTTGAAGGTTCATATGTCATTGTCTGTGCGGATAGTTATTATCAGTTATGCTTTAATATTAAGCAGATTCTTCCATAAGATGCATTAACGTGTTTGGCCTCTACTCACTGAAAAAAACGTGACAAGTGATTTGTCCATAATACAGTCCAACTGCTTTTGATACTTTAAAATAACAAAGAATGCCAAAGACATTGTGGTTTAATAATTAACTACCATGTTGCATAGTACATTTTTCCACATATTTTTATATGAATTTTTACTGTAGATAGCATGTCCCAAAATAAATACAGTAATTAACAGCTATAATTAGCTCTAAAGGAGCCATTCAAGGCCTTTCTGTATGACTACATATTTGTGCAGAGTCATTTTGGTCTTGCAGCTACATTTATTTTTAAAAGATTAATTAACTATTTACCCGAGGGATTGAAATGGCCCCATTTTCAGTCAGAGAATTAATGCTAATTTTATTCTTTCAAAATACCCAATTATGTATTTATTCATCCTTGAGAGCTAGTAATATATGGTACATGTTTGTTTTTTAGCCACCCTTGAAGTATTAGAGCCTTCAAAGGAATGAATGACTATGAAAAATATTTAAAATGAAGTAGGGTGATAATGGTTTGATTTTATTTTATTCAATCCCCCCCCCCCCTTCATTTTATTTATTACCGTTTCTATGGAGATGTATAAAACAGAAATCAACGTTAACTATAGGTACAAAAAACTAAACATTCTGATTTTCGAGTTAGTTATGATGTTGAAGTGTGATCTCCCTTCCGTAATTCCATCCCTAGTTTTCTGCATCATCCTCAACCACTCTCTTCCCCTCTGGCAACTTGTCATCTGCATTTAAATGCATTAGTGTCTCCCCATCTTTAAGAGCCTCTTGACCAGTAATAAGGCTTACTTTCTCCCACCCTTGTTTGTAAGATGTGTGAGATGAGGATTTTTTATACATTCTAAAGGAGCTGTGGAGGGGACAAACAATCTTGGACCAGTGGCTTGGACAGAGCACTGGGAGTCATGACGTGAATTCTATTCCAGACCGTGCCCTGGAATTTCTGTGCAGGGTGATTTGATTTAATTTCAATTTGATTTAAATCACTAATCAGGAAGACTTGATATAATCATGGATTTCTACATAAAAGGGCATTCTTGTTTGTTGTTTATAAGCTTAATACTTATTCTTCACAACTCGGAGATAGATGTGGGTTTCATTTTTAGAAGGTACACATTCATTTTTAAAGTAATTTATTTTGAAAACTTTTCAGATTAGTTTTACAGCTATATCAGAAAATGAATGACTGACTGATTATTTCATTTACCAAAAGTAACTGAAGCAGATATTTATGAAGTTACTGGGAAGTGAACTAACTCCAATTCAACAGGTTAATCATTAATATTTAGAGGATTTTCTTGCCATGCTGTATTAGTAGGAGAACGTCACCAGGCAGACATTTAAATTGTTTTATTAAACTAAAACAAAGTTATGTATTCTGGATTTTTTTCTTCAACAGCAAACATAACATTTTAACAAAAACAAGCATATGAATTTTTGAATTTAGTTAAACATTCAAGTTTTTAAAAATCAGGTTTGTTTTTTGTTAACATTGTTTTTAACTAAAATAGTTTAAATAAAATATTTTTTAAAAAAACAAAAATGACATAGACTATCAGCCAGGTCAACATAAGAAACTTAAAATATTAGCTTCTGCAGCTAATTCAGTCATCTTCATCTTCATTTTCCTGTTTGTTCATAATCTGGAAAAGAAAAACAAGCTTTCCTGTTTTTCCAGGTCCCAGACGATTTCTCAATTTGGAATGAATTAGTCCAAAAGAAGAAACTATTCTTTCAACACCAGCAGAAGAAGCTCCTGCTGTTAAAAGCAGGATGATCACTTCAACAGTCTCTGAATCCAAGTGCTTAAGTGATTTCCATCAGTTCACTGGTGTGACTTTCTTTAAAACATCATCAGCAAACATATTTCTTGAATGGTTCATCCTTAGTTCTGAAGCTTATTACAGGTGGCATTATGGAGGGATGATTGCTGTATGTCCACGTCATAGCTGACTCCTCTTCTTCAGCAATTAAGGTTTGACCCGGGTACCGAGTATTGAAAATATTTGCAAGAAAATGAGCTGTGGATAATGCTTGTCCCATTTGTGTCTCATTTCTTTTTTAAATGCTTGTAATTTAACTCTGTCACTGCATATTTCTCTTTTTAAGATCTCATTCAGTTCCTTCCAAATTTCAACAGCATCAGCAATAAAACAGTGATTTCCCTGCTTTTTGTTCAAGGCTACAGAAATAGGCTTCAGGGTACTCAGCGTGTGTTCAACATTTCTCTTAAGCCCAATGTTAACTTTGGCTGTGACGGTGCCATCTATTTTGTCATGATTTTGTTCACAAAGTGTCATCAGATTAGGCCAGTTCTTCATATAGTGCTCAAAACAGTGCACTACTGCGTTCCATTGCACATCTTGTGGGAGAGTTAGCTTGGTTCCTCCCACTTTTTTTTAGAGCAGCTGCTGCAAAGTGGTTGTTATGGAAGTATTTTGCAATTTCAACAGCATTAGCCTTTATTTCTGGAACACTGAAGACTTTGGCTAGAAGGTGCATCAGATGAGCACTGCTACCATATGGTATTAGCTTGGGACTCTCTCTTCTAATTTTTTTCTTATCTTGGATACATTTGCAGCATTGTCTGTGACCAAGCTGCATACTAGACATTTGAATTTTTTTTCAGTTTGTTATAGCTTTTACTGCTGCTACTTGTAGGTATTCTGCAGTGTGTGCATTTCCTGGTGCATCTATTATTTATGTAAGGAAGACATTCCCTTCTTCTGTTGCCACACAAACACATACAACAGCATCATTGTGGACATTGCTCCACCCATCAAGACTCGGGTTAACAATTTCACCCTCTAGACGAGGGGTGGGCAAACTACAGCCCACCAGCCACATCTGGCCTGCGGGCTCCCCCTAACCAGCCCCTGAGCTCCCAGCTGAGGAGGCTAGCTCCTCCCCCCACCCCGCTGCTGTACCCCTACCTCACAGCCTCAGCATGAGCAGCGCTCTGGGGGGGCGGAACTGCATGCTTCAGTGGATCAGTGCGGTGGTGTATCTGGTGGCGGGGTAGGGGGGGCTGGGGTGGGGGGTTGGATAAGGGGCAGAGGGTCTTGGGGGACGGTCAGGGGATGGAGAACAGGGGTGTTGGATTGGGGGGTGGTTAGGGTGGGGAGTCTCGGGAGGGGGCAGTCAGGAGACAAGGAGCAGGGGGCTTAGATAGAGGGTGGAGTCCTGGGGCGGGCAACTGGGGTGGAGGGGTCTTGGGAGGGGGTGATCAGGGGACAAGAAGCAGGGGCGTTAATGGGTTGGGAGTTCTGAGGGGGGCAGTCAGGCGGCAGGAAGTGGGTGGGGGTCAGTTATGGGGCAGGGCCAGGCTGTTTGTACCCAGCTCTCCACACAATTTTGAACTCTGATGTGGCCCTCGGGCCAAAAAGTTTGCCCACCCCTGCTTTTTGCACCTTTTGCACACAGCTCAATTTCTCTTTCATACACTTTATCCAACAATTTGCCTGTGACATCTGCTCTGTTGGATGGACAGTATCTTGGTCTTAATGACTGAACCATGTTAATGAAGTGTCGGTTCTCAATCATATGGAAAGGAGAGTTTGTTGCATAAACAAACCGGGCAATTTTTTTCATCAATTACCTCTTTGTAATCTGCTGGTTCTTATCATAAACTTATCCATGGTTGTTTCTGGATGATAGTGATTTTTTTTCTCTTTTTGCTACAGGTAATATACTGTGGCTATGTGATATACATGATGTGACTGAAACACTGTCATTGGCAGATAACTCTGAAACTATAGAAAATTATAGGGATCTTTAAGATGAACAGTCCTCAGAATCCTGTGTGTTGAGGATGGATTCTCCTAAACAAAATAAGTCAATGCAGTTATTTAATTATCACAATACTGCTCATTTAGCATTACTCATTGCATTCACTGACACTCAGTAGGTACTTTAAAGGTGAATCTGAAAAGGAAGATCTGCCTATTTCAGCTATTTATTTTTTTATCTCAAATGCATCTAAAATGATAGTACCATAGAGTAACAACTATATTTTTTGCTCAAACATGAGAATTCAAGAGTAGTCCAGAAGGAAGACATGCAGTCCTTAAGAAAGAAATATGAAATAAAAAAGTTTACCAACCTGAAGATCCTGCATGTTCAAATATATTCCTTTCATCATCTTCAAGGTAGCTTCCTCCTGAGAAGGAACACTTCTCATGATCTTGTTTCAGCCAGGCCTTGCATTTCTTTGTTGCACTGTTTGCATTTTACATGCATGCCAATCTTACTCACAGGTAGAGCAATTTCCTTAAAATATTCCCAAACTGGGCCTCTTTTATGCCCTGCTGCCATTATAGGTTTTCCCTTCTAGTGAGAAAATGATGTGGTAGATCTCAAATCAATGAAGGCTATACTTAGAAAGACCTCAATATCCTTTTCAAACAGTTTCACTTTTGTTTCTACTGCCTGTCCCTCACTTCTCATATTTATATCCAGACTTCTTTTCCTTGTCCAGATCTTTCTGCCCCCAACCATTTTCTATTCACTGAACTTTTTGAAACTTTGCACTTTTGGAGACAGGTAAGGTATTGACTCTGTGTACACAAATTTGCAGAGGGACAATAGGGTTGAGGTCTGTTGTTTCTTACCTCTCTATATTTATTTTAAAAACAATTTTGCTGTTAACAAGCATGTTATCCCTGGAGACACAAATCCACAGTTTGAGAACTGCAAAACTAGGTGCATCTGATGGTATCTTTTAGATTGAGCACTGAGTCCCATTGAGTAAATAGAAAGATTAACCTAAATAATCTATATAGAAGCCCCTGGAGCCCCATAAAATTGGGTCCCTAATCCATGAATTATTGGCACTCATTTACAAAATGTTTCTTAAACATTACATGAATGTATTGTCTCATACTACAGAATTAGAATTTAGAAATTTATCTCAATTAAAACTATCTTTAGATAGTTTTTTTCCCTCAAAAAGCGTTTTATCAAAAAATCTGATTTAAAAAAAAAATCCAATTTTTAATTTTTTTAAAAATCATTGATTTTTATATACTCTGTTCATATGACCTTAGACAAATCTGTGTCCATCTGCCTCAGTTTCCCCATCTGTAAAGTGGAAATAACACTTTCCTTTGTAAATGGCTTTGAGATCTATGAACACATACAAAGTGCTGTATAAGAGCTAACTATGAGTATTTCTTGGCAAGAGTATTTCTTTGACAGCTGTCTATTATATTCTATTTAGGTTCTTATACTGTGCTCAACCCTGTAGTACTGAAGTGCCTTTCCAGCTAACAGTGTATCCTTATCTACTCTCTACTCTTTTCCCTCTTATTTCTTAACAGCAGGAGTTAAGGGAATAATGTCTGTCCCAGCTTGAGGTTCATGGGGATCTTTGTTGGATTTAAGATGACAGCGCCAATCTAATTAGCCAGACATTCCTTGTTGTACAAGCCTTATGATAACTGCTTCATACATTGCCTGGGTTTTGTCCTAAGCTTCAAGACTATCACTCACTAAAGTTTGTGTCAGAAAACGTAATTGAATGTGTTTTTTTAGTACTTAAGAATGCTCTAGAATTGATATAATTGTCCTTTGGTCAGACACAACGCCTTTACCCCACAGCCTGGTTTTCCTTTTGGCTGTGAAGATCTGACAACAATTACTGTGGCCTTGTCTACACGAGAAAGAGTTTGCTATACTCGTATAGCTATACTGGCAAATGCTCCTAACACAGTTGCAGTTTATGCTGGCAAAAGAGTTCTTTCGCTGATATAGCTCATAGCAATTCCCTGAAAAAAATAAGCTATGCCAACAATTTTTTGCTGGTATGACTGTCTACACCAAAGTCTCTGTCAATGTAAAAAAAAAATCTCATCCCTAAACACCATTACTGTTCATAAAGTCTCTTCATGACTTGCACAAACATAGGTGTCATTAGCAGTACTAATAATGAAAGAAAATGCAGTGCAACCCAAGGCGACTGCCTTTCTTAGGAGGCAGTTAGAGACAGGTATCATGTTACTCGACTGCCATTGTGTGCTCAGACACAGGTAGGTCAATTTACTGCTGTCAGTTCCTAGGAGCAGGTGACATTGATGGCAAAGTAAGGGAGATGCTAAATCCTTTTCCAAGGAGCTTGAAAGGCAGCATCAGAGCTGTAGTTATCACAGCAAAGTATTGCCAGCCAGCAATCCACCATGTCTCCTCCTCTAGATGCTGAAGGCTAGTGTAGCCGCTGTGCATTGCATGGCAGAGTGCCTGCTGCTTTGGCTGACCCCGAAAAGCAAGGAGCATGGTGCTGTACTCCACCGTATGAATGTTCTCAGCTCCCACTTGCCACAGGCACCAGCTACAACAATGCAGCGTTGAGGGCTTCACAGGACACAGTGGCTCAAACAACTTTCAAATACCACCTTGGAGAAAGCCAGTGCTTCCCCACCACTGCTAACTCAAGTGAACAGGCTATTTACAGAACAGGGGCAAGACATGAAGACCCTCAAACTGAAGGCGGAGAAATGGAATTGCTTTATTTCGGCTGAAGAAAATGAAAGGTTCCTCCTGGATTTCCTGGATAATGGCCAACAGCAGCAGCTCCTCATGGTCACTGGAGCTGGGGCTACCTGTATTCAGGTGACGGGCAGATACCACTGCTGTGCAATAGGCATCTGAGGGTGAAATCCTGACCCTCTTTCATTGACTTCAGGGGAGGCAGGATTTCACAGGTCAGATAAAGGAAGGGTTTGTGTGCTCATTTTGGCATTTTGTTAGGCATGTTACTCTTTTTGACCCATATTTGGGGTCTTGTGGATTGTTTGTGTTAAGAGAAGAGATGGATGATAAGGTCAGGTATTTCTTTAATTAAATCCTGTTTTTTACAAAGATTGTACAAAATCCTTGCACTAAGTAGGACTTAAACAGAAGGGAGTTTCTTTGCTCAATATTCCAAGCCTCTCTTTCCAGCATGCACTCTACCGTAAAAACCTCCCTCAGTCAGCTTTTTCCCAAAATCATGCCACAAGAGCTTCTCTGGCTGTCTTTGGCTTTCTGCTGCCTCCTCTGCTTCTGCACATGTACACAACTCACCTCTGCCAAAACAATACCCCACCCTTTGTGTTTGCATTTAGCCCTCAGTGGAAATCCTTCACCCACACAGCTCAGCTTCTGAGTCCTGACTGGCCTTGCATGTGGCCTGTGTTTTGGGCAGCAGCTCCCACTGTTTCAGCAATCCAACAGGCGCTTAACTGCTTCTTACATTTATCTGGAATGAAGGGCAGCTATTATACCCACCAGCTTCAATAAGGTTCCATCCAATCCCCAATTTAAAAAAATAATGCTACAGTTAAACTCTCAAAATGGGGTCCATTTTTGTAATCCCTAGTTTTACTCTTCGCTTTCTGAAAAATATTCCCTTGGGATGAATTTTTATGATGCTTTCTTTGCTCCAAATGTGAATTTCTTTGTGAAAATATGAAGGAAAGTGTTTAGTTTGTTAGAGAGAATGTGTCCCCTGGTTGTTTGTAGGTTCTGGTTACCATTCTTTCCCATACAATTACATTACAATTACAATAGTTGGCCAAGAAGAGTGCTGGGGGATGTATGAAAGGATGTTGAAAAGCTAAAAAGAAAAGTGCTGCATGGACTGATAGCAGGAAAACCATGTTTATTCTTCCCTACATATACAGAAACCCTTGATGAAACTCCCATGTAAGTATCTTTAGTGCATATATAATTGGAATATATAATCAATCCATACACTAAAGCATACACAGACACACACAAATTAGGAAGAGTTCCCATTCTTTTATACTACATTTTTTCATAAAAATCAAGGTACAATATATTTTTATAAAACAAATTTTTCATGGGTTTAGTTCAGAGTGATGATACACAATTTTACTACATGGCAATAGTAATGGGGCACTGTTTTACTGCAAGAATAATAAGGGAGAATGATCTTTATTTTGTGCAATTAATAATTTTCCTTTCAAAAAAGACACTAGTTTTCACATAAGCTGAACTTTGAAACTCAACCTCCAGTTCTGCAAAGATTGGACTGCAAATTGTAGGACTGGCGCACTAGCATAGAAATAGTTCTTGAGGATTTTGACCAAGATAAAAAAAAGAAAGGAGTTAGAAATTAGTTATGAAAGCTTGCAAATTGCACATGGAACTTCTGCAATGGAAAATATCATAAAATCGGAGTTAGCTTGTCTGTGCAGTCCTACCTTTCTTTATAAAAGTGCATAGGTTTCAGAGTGTTTATAGACACCTTCAGCTTAAAAAGTCAGACTTCTCTTGGAAATTTTTTTAACCAGCTATCAGTATAAGATAACCTAAGAGTAACTATAACTAAAAAAGGCCAGAGAGAACAAACATTTCTATTGTTAGTTTGTTTACATTGTGCATTTGACGACGTGTGCGCAAACTTATTTGATGGTTTTTTTCATACTGAAAATACAGATTTTTTTCCTCCTCAGATTCTAATTTCAGCATCTCATCTTTGATTCACTTAAATTTATTGGCAGGTCCTGGTTACCATCCTTTCCAACCCAAACAATTCTGATGGTTGGATAAGAATAATGTTGAAGGATGTAATGAAGCATGTTGAATGGCTGATAGCAAAGTTTTTGTTTTACGAGGACTTGTAGAAGGAAGAACTTACTTCCCCCTGCACACATATACTGAAAACCTTGATGAAATGGATGTGTAAGTATGCTTTGTGTGTATGATAATTTGTAGAAATCACAGATTCACATAATAAAATAAGCATATGACAAGATTGTGGGCAAAATTCTCATTATACTAACTTTTTTTTAAAGAAACCAGAGACCATTTTTTCAAATAAAGAAACTGTAGTTCTTTTTCCTGGATTTAGTCTCTTAATGGTGCACAAACCATGTTTCAAGATGACAATGCTGCTGCTACTAATTCAGTATAAATAAATATTAGAATTATGCTAAGAGGGTATTTTTAATATAAAGTAATAATAAGGAACTGATTATTTTTTTTATTTTGGCTAATGAATGCTAACCTCTTTCCTCAAAGATAAATTTAAAATAGATGTTAAACTGTTTATGATCTAGTATTATTCTACAACTGGAATTAAAATACCTGATGATTATAAATTACTAAAACTCAGAGCAGCTCTCATCATTTTTACCTTGTTCATCCCATCAGACTTCCTCTATGCGAGCTAGAGGAACAGGGCCCCAAATTAGGGTCTCAAATTAGGGTCTCAATTGTTGTTTGTTCTTTATAACTTAACCATTATAAACAATTCACCTTTTTCTCATGTGTCTGTATGATAGGGGTATTTTACCTGTATGCATCCTGGATGGTGCAGGCAGGAGAGTAATTGGTTTTAGAAAGCCCTGGAGGCAAGTGTTAACCAGTCAGACTGAAACAGCTGCAGTGTGTTAGCCTGATAGGAAATCCAGCCTGGAGAGAGAGTGCAAACTAGCAGCAAGGGCCTGGGAATGGCTAAGGAACTCAGGGGTCGGACTGGAGAACGCTGGTTCCTGGTGGGGTAACACCACTAACTTCAGCATAAATTTGTTTTCCTTTAAAACTGGTGGCCTAATCCAAAGCCCACTGAAGTGAACAGGAGACTTTCCATTAACTAGAAGTTCTGCATGAGCTCCTGTGTTCCCTTTGAGACTGCTTTTGTTTACTAGCTTGTTTAAAAGCTTTACTTTCTCCTTGCTCTGGAGAGGAAAAGGACTATGGGGCTTTAGGCCTATTTGAAGGCTTTAGTTCTCACTCGGTCCCAAAGAGAACAGGTATAGCAGAGGATTTGCTTTGCTGAGGAAGAAGAAATAGTCTCAGGAAAACAAGCAAGTGTGGGGAGCAATGGTAGCATGGAGTTTCTCTCTCTTTAGCACTGAGAGGCTGCTGAGACAGCACTCTGGAACCAGGGTGGGTAAAAATTGATTCTATTTTTTTTAATTGTTTTTATTAATTTTTTTTAATTTAAATTAAGTACAGGTTTATTTTTCAAAAATACAACTATTTAAAATTAAATTTGAAACTCAAAACCTATGCTAAGGCATGAACATACCTATTAAGATCATTAACATTAAATGCAAAAATAATATTAAGCAGAACAAGTTTGCTGCCCAGTTTTAAAGAAGGTCAAATCACTAAACTGGTGAAAGTCACTGGCTAAGCACCTTTGTTTGTTGAAGAGCTCAACCAACATTTGAGAGGAGTAGCCTCTTACGTAGGAGCAGGGAGAATATTTTTGTCATTTCTGTTTAACTAGTTTGGGCCAATGACTAGTTCATTCAAAGCTGGGAGCTGAAAAAGCAGCAAAGCTTGTTTTCCTCTTCCAATCTATTAATAAAACCTAGGTATGAAAGGGTGAGATCTACTAGTTCTAAAATATTGACGGGCATAGGGAACAGAACCAAACAGTTCAATTTACTAACTACAGATAATACTTCCTTTGTTTAATACATCAGTTACTTTAAATGCACAGTATGTTTTTAATAAAGAAAAAAGCTTATGTACCCAATACTTGTAAGGTAGTTTTATTTAATAAAAAATGCTGTCTTATGCATTTTAATTGAATTTGAATTTCCATGTACATAGAGCTTGGAAAAAAATCACAAGTAAAAAAGTTTATCATCTAGTAAATAAGAACTGTATTATTCACCATTTTCTAATAAAATTATAAAAATTAAGAATCTGAGTAATGTAAGTTAAACTATATAATTGCTTCAGTAAGTATATACTTATAGTGTGTTCTCCTGGTTAGCAAAACAGAGGAGTAAATTTAGGGTTTGTCTACACAAATTTTGAATCTGTGGCAAGTGCATTGTGAATCTACCATGAACTAGCCTGCTGCAGACTATCCATGTGAACCCTATTGACACGCATTAACAGTTCGTTAATGCACTTTGGTTTAAAGGACTAGATCAAAGCACATTAACAAACTGTTAATGTATCAGCCAGTTCCTACAGGTAGTTAGTCCCTGGCAGGCTAGTGCTGGCATACACATCCCAGCTTTGTTCCTGTAGGCAAGCCATGAGTGTAAAGGCTATGTTTAGTTGCAAATCAACATGTTTCAATAGTTATCCGCTAATGAGACTCAACTGTTCTTCAGGAAAATAACTAAAAACTACAAATGAAAATGATAATTATTTAAATCAAGGCTTCCTGCTTGCTGATTTAAATTAATCCACCCTACTTAGAACAGGCTACTGTTCATATATATCACATCTCTGTCAGAAATAGGCCATAACTGAAGCCTGGGTCTAAACAATGAACCATTAAACAATAGTTTTCTTTTTTTAAAATATGGATCCAGAGTTTGCGGTAAGAAGAATGGGGAGTACTTGTGGCACCCTAGAGACTAACAAATTTATTTGGTCAAAAGCTTTCCCAAAAGATGCCACAAGTACTCCTCGTTCATTTTGCTGATACAGACTAAGATGGCTACCACTCTGAGAGTTTGCTATGTGAGTTAAATGTTCCTTTTTGGGGGTGAGTTGTTGTTTTTGTAACTTGGCTTATTTAATATGTGAAATATGTTAGATCCGTTATGTATCTATTAGAGTGAGAATTCATGGTGTACTGTTAATAATATAAACAAATTTTTCAGTTTTGTGATAATTTAATTAGAAGAATGAAATCCAAACTCTGTTTAAAAATATTTAATAGAAAATAAGGTTAAATCATTATTTGTTTTCATTATGAATGGTGAAAATCTGGTATTTTTGTTCCAGGACACTTTCCACACTATATTCTGGTGGAAAGTGTCATATTACTATGACATATTACTATGTCATGACATATGACGTACAACTATGTCATATGACATATGACATATTTCTATGACACCATAATGTCATATTACTATGACATTATGGTAATCCAGTAGACTCATCAGATATCTGATGTTTTAAGACAAGATTCAGCACAAATGACTTTACAGGAAGAAACCTCTAGATGTACAGAAAGAGAGTTTTGGCAAATCCAAAAGGAAAAGTTATTTGGTTTTTGTGATCAGGTAAATTATCACTTCAAAAAAACTTGCAAGCTGCTTTGGAACTTTCATAATAGTAAAATAATAAACCATGACAGGGATTAATTGTCTTGATTTGAATAGGAAATATGCTAAATTACCAACTTTATGAGATTGATGTTTTTGGTTAAAACTAAAATAAACATACTATTGGCTCCTAGCAGCAGTAACTTTATTTTCCAGGATTATAGCATTAGTACTGTGAAGTTTCTTAATTGTTTTAGCCATGTGTGGCCAGCTCGCCAGTTCTGCATCACTGGTCAACTAAACAACAAAGTCTGTGTTTCATACAGCATGTCTCTTTTTGATCTTTTTATTTTTTACTCACAAAGCACAGATGAAAATAATTGTGTAATGTAATCCCCAAACTAAAATGACTTGCACAGTTGGAATTAGGGTGCTTATTCCAAGTGGCTGTCTGAGCTGAGTTAGGGCCCAATCTTGCAAACATTTATGCACGGGCATGTCTTTGCTCATACGTGTTTGCAGGAGCAGACCCTCAGAAAGTAGGTCCCTGAAATGTCTCTTCTCATGGTCCCCACTGCTCTGCACAAGATAATTGGTTTCAGTAATGCCTACTCGCTGTCAGCTTGCCCTGTATCAGCAGACATGTGCTGTAGCTCTACCTGCCATGCAATATTTGGTTCTCTCTGTACCCCATTACTTTGCATAGACTAATGAGAATAATAGTGTATGTATGTATGTTTATATCTAAGTTACTGTGTTCAGGGCTGCATGACATGCAGGAACGTGACATACAAAGCATACCCTTGTATCTGTCACTTTGCTATACTAAATAACTTTTAACATTTTTACCATAGTTATAAAATTCAAAGATCCATAAGATAATAGAGATCCTAAAAAAATCAAGAAGCAGCTATTTTCCCAGTTTCAAACAATTTATCTTAAAGATTGGAGAAGCTATGAGACATTGATTTTTATACACATTCATTTGAAAAGCATACAAAGGAATTTAGATTATACATTAAGAGTTGATATGTTTTGATGCTAAATTTCATTAACTTTTCTCAATAATACAGTTGTCTGAATCAATTTAGAAAAATGTTTTCATCCCTATTACTCCTTTCTACATCTTTTAGAAGCTTTAGAGGCTCCGGATATTGACTTGTATCTTGGCCTTAAAATGTTACATTACCTTCTTGGAAGAATCAAATTTCCCAGATATTGAAAGTCTCACTGAACCCCTTTGCCATGCCATCTGTCTGGTCTGGACCCATTCCAAATACTACTGCTTTCCTGAGAGAATGGTTGTCTTGCTACAAGAGTTTTGCAATCTTTTAATTGACAAGGTAAGGAAAATGCACTTTGTTTCCGCTAACAAGTCATATGTTTCTTTCGTAGAGGATTTAAATACTGACATCTGCCCACATAAATTTGCAGTTTATGGATCCCAAGTTGCACACACAAAATCTCTTGCTGTTTATCAGCAATTCCAAATTGTGCTTTATCTCATTGGAAAGCTGACATTCATTGATAAATGCGCTGTTTGTATTTTCTGTCAGTATCTTACTTATTACTTTGTTTATGATCACAGTGACTCTATTATAGTATCTGTTTGTTCTTATAGTACAGATGTTTTGAAATCTGGTTGGCTGATTAAAGAAAAGTTCCAGATTATATGCAGCCTGGTAAAATTGTTAATTAAATACAAAGACTAATGGCCATGATTTAAAAAAAGTGAAGACTAATTTTGGGAGCCCAACTTGAAAATATTAAGGATGTCTGAAATTTAGAACCTGGCCTCTGGAACCCGGGCCCCTTTAGAAGTGTTTCAAATTGTGTACCTAAAAACACTAACCTTTTAAAAAACGTAGGCAACATCTTGACTATTCAGCAAGAAGCCTTAGTCTTATTTAAATTGTATAAAGTAGGCCATATATCTGGTGTTACCATTTCCATAGATATCCAGGGGAGATGTATGAACAGAGGAAAGGTAACATATAGAGTTAAGAGAAATGCTTGCACCATTAAAAACCTGTGTAAAGAGATACTTACACCTGAAGTAAACTCATTATATTTTTATATAGACAAAAACATTAATTCTTCAAAAGACAAGGTCTTGTTTACATTCCTGCTGAAATTGCTTCCATACTAGTAATTAAATAGTGCCTTTTACCCATCAGACACACCCAGCTTCCTGTAGGAAAAGCCTGCTATGTTCAAAACTACATAGATTGACTCTGGACTATGTTAGGATTTCTTGGCAAACAACAACTGCATGTATCTCAATATACCCTACACAAAATCTTTTTCTTCTGGTTTTCTTCTTCTTTTATCTATCATTAGACTAACATTCTCTTAAACTTTCTTTTTGGCTGCAGTCTGAAAGAGAGAAGTACTGTAGTATTCTAGGCTGCTTGCTGTATCAGCAGAGCTTTCTATCCCTAGAATTTACAAAGATGGGTAAATATTATCAGGCAGGCAAGTGTTACTGTTGTACTGATGATGAAACTAGGGGCAGAGAGAGTTTGAGTGACTTGATCAAGGTCACCAGTGAGCCAAGTAACCAGTGAGATGACTAGAACCCAGCTCTCTGGTTTCTCGTTGTAGGGCCACGTCCATTGGATCATGCTGCCTGGTGATGGACAATTCCAAATTCCTGCCCAGGGATTTGAAACAACTAACAGAGATGAGATTGAATCTGTCCCACAAGAATCAAATTTTACAGTGAGTTCACTGTATGCAGGGACAGAAGATTGGGAGCTTAGTCAGCTCTGTGTGAGTGTATGTATGTGGTGAAATTCACCATGGTGCACAGGGCCAGTCACGAGGCCTCTGTACCATTGAAGTCTCACTTAAGCCCTGTTTTGAGTACAGAAAGCCTGACTTCAGTGAACTTTAGTGTAAATGAGAATCAGGCCCTAAAGTATTACAAAGGTGGTGCTAATGCTTTGGGCTGGCCCTTTGCACAGAGGTGAATTTCACCCAAAATGATATGTTCAATGAAATTCCCGGGTTAAATACTTTGCTACTGAGTCTCTGTGCCTTGATGAATTAAAGGACTTCCTGATGACATGGGACATGGAAGAACAGAAAATGAATACTGCCTGAATTGCAGAAAGACATATTTCTATCATTAGTCTCAGTTTTTGTTACAAGAAAAATCTACTGTTAGTGGTGAATATGTGAAGTTTTAAAAGCATTTTACAGTTTTCTGAAGTTTGCTCATTTTCTAATGGCGCTGTGTTGATACAGTATCTGCAAGATTATTTTTAAATAAGTGGCATTCAGTGTAACTTGATGGAGTACTGTCTGGATTCTATTTGATGGAGTCATGATATTGCTTTACTGTATTTTCTTAACAAAATAGACATTCACCTTATGGTACCGGGGATTGTATTACAGCCAATGCTGACTACCAGATGATATTTGTTACTCTTAAAAGCTATTTGGGGGGGAAAAAAGATTGTTTATATATATAAACTTGAATATAGTCTCATGCAAATTCCACAAAGGGAAATTGGCAGAAGTAACAAGTATGAAAATAAGGATGAGAGTCTGTTTTTGCTTCTTATGCACACTCTGCCAAAGTCTGTCCCCAGGCCTCAGAACAGACTTGTTGCATGGTAATATTTTGTGTTTACTGTGAAACAGATGTATGTTGCCTGACCTGGTTCCCAGACACTGTATGTATTATGTATGGACAAAATAGGATCAATCCTTCTATGGCTAAACTCAATGAGAGATTTGCCATTGGCTTCTATGAGAGGAAAATCAGGCCTTGAATTTATAAAATAATCTATTTTATCTTGCTGATATGAATACAATGTAAAAGCACAGATCACTGAAGTCAGTGTATTGACAAATGGTTGAGATGGAGTGGAGTAGTGATTTCTGGATGTATTTTTTTTTTAAGGGGTAGTCAGTAGTGTTGTTACACAGTCCTCAGCCTTATTCTTTTTGGGTTTACAAATCACATGATTTCAAAAAAATTGCTTATGGGGAAATTTAGCTGAAAAGGGGTTTCAACCAAATAAATATTTTATTTTTTTTATTATATATATATATATTTATTTTTTTGAAAGGGAGTGAAGAATTTTTTGGTGTGTGTGTGTGTGTGTGTGTGAAATAGTGATTTAGTTCATTATGGACTTATGACAAATGCAGACATTTACCAGTGTTAGATGCTTTTCTAGGGTCCTAAATGTAACAGAATTTGACAAGTGATTAATCCATAATGTGATCTACTTGCTGTATTACTGCTATGATAGTGCCTGGAGACCCTGATTTATATTGAGGCTCTGTTGAAAAAATCCTATTTATTTGGAAAAAGAATTCCAAGTGGGGAAGAAGTCCATGCGCCGATGGGATTTTTATATGGATTTTTATTGCTGAAGATCCAGCCTGAGTCAATGTGCTTGAGAAGTGGGGAGTACTGTGTGTGGAACTAAATTCTCGCCCCCAGGCTGTGTAGTGGTGGTAGACCTGCTGCTCAACAGCTGTTGTTACAGCCTCAGGGTAATAGTCCTGCATACATCCCCGGATGGGGAATTCAACAATTCCATTGTTCATTATCCCAAAACTCCTAAAACACCCCTTCGCTGCAATGGTTGAAGCTTCATGGAGCACTGTTCTGCAGCAAGCAGGGTGATGCATATCCCCACCCTCCTGTGTTCCAAGTCCCCCCTCCTCAACATAACTTTGTTACCTAGTCAGCTGTGTGCACCACTGAGGCAGGGATCTCCACTGGGAGCTCAGTCATGCCCTCCAATACCAAGTATATACCTGTACTTTGGGCCCAGTCATCCAAACACACATGCACATACCTTAAGCATGTGAATAGCCCCACCCAAGTCAATGGGACTGCTCACCATGCATAAACTGCTCACCAACTCAGGTAAGTGCTTGGAGGATCAGGAGTTTCTTTTTAAAATCAGCTGTGCTTATACTTGGTTTGGGTTCCAAAGAATTCTTCAAAAGAAATGCCTCTCACAGCTGGAGCCACTGCTGTGTATCATCTGAAAAGCCAGGGCAGCGCAGCAAGACAGTGCTGCTGACATATGTGAAAATTTCACACTTATGCAAGCAGATCCTTTGAAGGGCACAATTTGGCCATAATGCTCTTCCATACTTTTGTTCTCCCTTCCCTTGCTGTTTTTTTGTAAAATAAGATTTAAAACCACAAATTAAATAAAACTGTAAACAACAGGAGGTGTCAGGCTTAAACTGACAAAAAGTAGGGAAATCAGACTTGCTCTAAGTCTGAAAATCTGTTTTTAATGCCCTGTATGTGCCGGAAATACAGAACATGTTGCATATAAAATGACCTAGTGTTAGTGATCCCTGGTGCACCGTGGCAGTATGAAGAAAAGGACAGAGATTCAGATTGTAACCCTCAATTTTCTGGCAGAGATTAATTTTAAGACAGCCCCCCCCCCAAAGCTGGTTTATATTTTACAATTGAAAGATTAAATAGGATTTCTATCAATTGCTATCATGTTAGTTTATTTTTGCTCTGGAAAGAATTACAATGATGTAAAATGATCACTGTAGCATAAAGAAGAAATATTCAGTGATGTAATTTCAATAATCAAAATCAAATATTATAGTGACACATGGCTACAAACAGCTCTTTGCTAAAGATATTTCCTATATAACGCTTTACATTGATCACTGTGTAACAGGGTGGCTGTCCTGTGGGCTGGAGAGCCTGGTGCTAAGCCATTCCTGATTACAGGATGAGCCACACCTGGGTTGAATCAGGTGCTGCAGGATAAAAAGAACAGGCAGTTGCAGTAAAGGGGGAGGGTTGCCAGGAGTCCAGTTTTCAACCAACACCTGGTCAAAAAGGGACTTTCCCCAACCTGGTGAAAATAAGCAAGTGAGGGTGGGGAAGAGCAAGTGACAGAGGGAGGGGGGTGGAGTGGGCAAGGCCTCGGGGAAGTGGGTAGGCAGAAAATTGGAGAAAGCTCTTCAGACAGAGTGGCTTGCGGGGCGGGAGACTACAAAGGCTGAACTTGAAAGGCGTGTGGAGAAGGACAAACTCCAGGTAGAAGTTACTGGGAGGCGGACAGGCAGACTCTCAGGAAGGAGGAGCTGAGTCCCCCTGAAACTGAGGTAAAGTGTGTGAGAGTTAATTTTATTTTCAACTTTGTGTTATTTTTGACTCCTGGGGGAGTGAACTAGGGTTGGGTGGGGGGAGTGTGTCCCCAGTGGCCTAAATAAATGGAACCCCTTGTGGGGAGTGTTTGAATTACTTTTCAACTGTGAGTTCTTAGAAGGCCCTGAGGGGGGCAGGGTGCTACTAGAACAGTGCTCTGGTTTTCATCTTTTTTTCACTTGTGGACCCCTAAAAATTTCAAATGGAGGTGTGGACCCCATTGGAAATATTAGATGTAGTCTGCAAACCCCCAGGGGTCCATGGACCACAAATTGAAAACAACTGCTGTAGCGCAACCTTTGGCCACAAGTGGGACTGGGATATTTGTGGGGTGTGGGTGTGTGTGTGGGGCAGACTGCACTGCACTCACTTTTAAGTGAGTGTCTGTGTGCTTTGTAGACATTAATTAGATAAGCCTCACAAAACTCTTTTAAGATCGGCTAAAGCATATTATGCCTGTTTTACAGTGGGGTAAATTGATGCCCAGGGAAATCAAGTGATTTCCCCAATTTTTCTCACACAGTTGTGAGGAAGGTAGAACCCAGGAATTCTTAGAGCATTGAAAAGCCACTACACATTACTACCTCACAGCCATTAAAACTTGGACATGTTTCCAGTTAGTTTTTCTGTTACGATTTTTTTTTATATTGTGTGCACTGCTAGGACAAAATATTAATTATCTTAGTTATTGTGCGTCAAACTGTGAAGCACGAAACAACGTATTTTTGTTTTGTCTTACCATAATATAATCACAAACATAACACTACACAGCTATTTGATTATGTGATGTAGTATCTTTTAACTATGTTATGTTAAAAGTAAGATTTCAAAATATGGCATTAGAAATAATGTGTTTTTGTTGAATCAGGAATTAGAAACATAAAAGCATGAGGAGATTTTTAAAGGGGATCTAGAAGAAAGAGTGGAAAAATCACAGCAAACAGTACATATCTTCAGAAGCTTTAAGAAGACTTTTTTTGTCAGGAGAAAACTGCTCAAGATCAAAACATGGAGAAGATATAAAGCTATAGGACTTTCCCCCTCAGCTGTTTACTTCTATGGCAAAATCTTTGAAGAGGTGTTGCACATCAAGGTAGCATCTTAATTCTGAAGAATAATTTATAGCTAAACAATTGAATAAGACACTCAATTTAATTTTGTTCTTTTTTTAAAAAAGTAAAATGGCAGTGAATGAGGAGCACAGTGTAGCCTCAGTCACTTGCATTGTGATAGGGGACAAGTATGTTCCGATAACCAAGATTTTTTGAAATTGGCAATGTTTTTACTATAATTAACTGAAGCTGTAAGGATGTAATTTATTTCTGTGAATGGACTGTTTTAACATAGTGAAAATGGATAATCAAAGTTGTGCTGTAATCAGACTGGCTTCTAGCAATCTGCTTTTAAGAACAGCTTCAGTTCATGCCACACTGGTTTCAAAGACGCCCTTTAGGGTTTGAAGACTAGACCGCGTTTCAGCAAAGCATTTAAGCATGTGCTTAACTGTAAGTAGGTGAATAGTCCCAAGTCAGTCTAGACTAAGTCTATTGAGTTTTGTGGGACTACTCACTTTCTTATGGTTGAGCACATGCTTAAGTGTTTTGGATTGGAACCTGAGTGCTGGAAATGAATAAGTAGTTGAATGGTTCACAGTTACACTGGTCTACAATTTTTTAGAAGTCGTCTGCTTCAGAGATAAAATGTGATATTTATTATGTATTTTGATGTGCTGAATTCAAATATGACAATTAAAACAACTGATTGGCTATTGTTTCTAAGATATTTAAGTTTTTACATTTTATGTCTATGTATATTGTGTAGATAGAGTTTTAATCATAAACTGTAAACCTAGGTCTTTTCATGTGTTTATGGTTGCTTTACATGATAATATTTCACCTATCCTGTTTATGTAACACTTTTTAAAAATCAGCAAAAGGGTTATATAAATAAAATGTATTATGAAACAAAAGGCAAAAAAACTATTATGTACATAGTTTAGTCCTATTCAGTGTCTGCTCGGTGCTTCTTGGCTTGTCTCTTGTATTCATTAAATGGAACATCTCTTGTCACTGTCCAGCAATAGTCTGCAAGCATTGATGGGCTCCATTTGCCCTGATAGCGTTTCTCCATTGTTGCAACGTCCTGGTGAAATCGCTCGCCGTGCTCGTCGCTCACTGCTCCGCAGTTCGGTGGAAAAAAATCTAGATGAGAGTGCAAAAAATGTATCTTTAGTGACATGTTGCAACCAAGGCTTTTGTATGCCTTGAGGAGGTTTTCCACCAACAACCTGTAGTTGTTTGCCTTGTTGTTTCCGAGAAAATGTATTGCTATTAACTGGAAGGCTTTCCATGCCGTCTTTTCCTTGCCACGCAGTGCATGGTCAAATGCATCATCTCGAAGAAGTTCACGAATCTGAGGACCAACAAAGACACCTTCCTTTATCTTAGCTTCACTTAACCTTGGAAATTTTCCACGGAGGTACTTGAAAGCTGCTTGTGTTTTGTCAATGGCCTTGACAAAGTTCTTCATCAGACCCAGCTTGATGTGTAAGGGTGGTAACAAAATCTTCCTTGATTCAACAAGTGGTGGATGCTGAACACTTTTCCTCCCAGGCTCCAATGACTGTCGGAGTGGCCAGTCTTTCTTGATGTAGTGGGAATCTCTTGCACGACTATCCCATTCGCAGAGAAAACAGCAGTACTTTGTGTATCCAGTCTGCAGACAAAGCACTAGAGCAACAACCTTCAAATCGCCACAAAGCTGCCACTGATGTTGATCATAGTTTATGCACCTCAAAAGTTGTTTCATGTTGTCATAGGTTTCCTTCATATGGACTGCATGACCAACTGGAATTGATGGCAAAACATTGCCATTATGCAGCAAAACAGCTTTAAGACTCGTCTTCGATGAATCAATGAAGAGTCTCCACTCATCTGGCTCGTGAACGATGTTGAGGGCTGCCATCACACCATCGATGTTGTTGCAGGCTACAAGATCACCTTCCATGAAGAAGAATGGGACAAGATCCTTTTGACGGTCACGGAACATGGAAACCCGAACATCATCTGCCAGGAGATTCCACTGCTGTAGTCTGGAGCCCAACAGCTCTGCTCTACTCTTGGGTAGTTCCAAATCCCTGACAAGGTCATTCAGTTCAGCTTGTGTTATCAGGTGTGATTCAGAGGAGGAGGATGGGAGAAAATGTGGGTCCTGTGACATTGATGGTTCAGGACCAGAAGTTTCATCCTCTTCCTCTTCCTCGTCTGACTCAAGTGAGAATGATTCTGGTGCATCAGGAACCGGCAGTCCTTCTCCGTGGGGTATTGGACATATAGCTGATGGAATGTTTGGATAATGCACAGTCCACTTTTTCTTCTTTGACACACCTTTCCCAACTGGAGGCACCATGCAGAAGTAACAATTGCTAGTATGATCTGTTGGCTCTCTCCAAATCATTGGCACTGCAAAAGGCATAGATTTCCTTTTCCTGTTCAACCATTGGCGAAGATTTGTTGCACAAGTGTTGTAGCATATGTGTGGGGCCCACCTCTTGTCCTGATCTCCAATTTTGCAGCCAAAATAAAGGAGATAGGCTTTCTTACCCATAGTGGTTATACTGCACTTTTGTGATGCAAAAGTCCCTTCACCACAAACATAGCGGAAGTTATCTGCACTGTTCACACAAGTACGAGGCATCTCTGCTCACTTTGGCTAAACAGAAATGTGTTCTTTTGCAAAATCAAACATTGACAAATAAGAGAGCACGACACTGTATGATTTCTAGAGCTCATATAGGGCAATTTGTTCAGCAGAGTGATGTAAGCTTCGTTATGATTGCATCATCCATGACTTCTAGGAATAACATGATGCAATTCATATCATGTATGATGCAATACCAGCTTCAGATTGCATCATTCATTGTTTTGCCTAAAAAGCAAGTGCTGTCCAAACCCAGTCATAGATTTATTCATAGATCCAGTCAAAGATGTGTATTAGTCATTTCTGGTTTAAATTAAGATCCCTTCCCTTTATAACTCACTTATCCTCTGCCATTCCCATGTCAAGGGTCGTATATTCTGACCCAATAGCATATCTTGAAAACTAGAGCCAATCAACAATTTTAAGCATCATTTTTGTTCTCAGTGACCCAGAATTAGTAAAGTTTGACTACATTTATTTCAGAAGCATTTTGGCTGTAGAGCAGTGTTATAAATGATGAGAATACTTGCGTTTAAAATGACATGTATCTATTGAATAGATATCCTTGGGAAATAAGAGCAGATACATGCAAAAGTAAATAGAAAACCTAGAGAGGAGCCAAACTTCAAGCCTCTGATCACAGTATTTTTAATTTCGGTTGGGATATTGGATTAAAATTCTTGGACCTGAATCCATCATTAGTCCACGATTCCATGTCAGCTCCAAGACCAGATGGGCTCGTTTTCTGGTTCTGCTTTGGATGTGGCTGTAATCTTCCTAGAACATTTGATTTTGTGAGACTTCCAGCACATCTTGGCACTATTGAATGAACTCTGAATGAATGAAACCTGAACTTGGGCTCCAGTACACCTGCAAAGCTACACCCCAAATCCTGGTCTGAAACCAGCTTTTCTGAGCATTAGCTTCTTAGTTTATCTTTAATGAAACTAGATAAGCTAGAGGTTCATGCACTTGGTTGCTTCTATGGGCTGAGCTCATTGCACATTCCATTCCCCCGCCTGCCCTGCAAGTTCCCTGCTTTCTTCCATTTCCTCATCGGCTACCTTCTGACACCTTCCCATCCCTTTCTATTTCAGGTACGACCTGCAATCTCTCCCCAGTGGCAGGGGCTCAGTGTACCCCCGTACATCACATGGCAGGGAGTTCTGTGTCCCCTCTCTACCACTGTCTCTCATTCTTCCTCCTTTTGCCAGGCAATTTGTGGGCCCTCCATTCTTCTTCTCAGTTGGGAATGAAGATTTGCAGGTATTCCTATTCAGTCTCTGGGTGGCCTATGTGCACAGCTGAGCCACACAGGGCTGCCTTAGTGACCACGTTGCCTGGTTGCCAAGGAAGTCAGCAAGCCTGCTCTTAAGCCCAGCAGTGACCACTGATCTCTGGCTGCTCGACACACATGCCTACACCTGCAAACTATCCTCTGCTTACCCTGCTTTAGCCCTGTCCCACTCATCTGTTCTGCTGGGAGGTGACTGTGTCTGCCGGGCTGAGACGGCAGTGCACCCAGGGCTGGTCCTGGAGTGGGGAGTCGCTTCAGTCCCTCAGGAGTGACACAATCAGCTAGGGCAGGGCTGGGCTCCCTCAAGATGCACTTGCCTGGAGGGGCCCACCCAGCCCCCACACTGTTCCCTACCCTCCACCTAGCTGAGATAGGCCAGGCTTCTGCACCAATCCCAGGCAGCTCAGTTCCAGGGAGACAGGTGGACCCTCACATGTGGTGGGAAGCAGAGACTGCCTGGAGCTGGAGATGCATTGGGGTCCAGCCAGGGGGCACAGAGGAGCAGGGGGATGTGGTGAGGGGGCGGAAAAAAGCCCTTGGCCAGCCGACTGGCAGGCTGAAAGAAGCAAGCGGTGGGTGGAGGGAAACCAGTGGGGTCTCGGGGTATAGTGCAAACAAAGCAGGCTGTGGCCCTTTATGAGCATGGGCCCGGCTCCATGGTCCCACTGGCACCATTGTAAACCCAGCACTGGCAGCAGTGCAAGTACTGCAGTATGGTCCGATACACTGTACCAGCAAGGTATTTATAGCTGGTGTGACACAAGAGGAGCAGAACGGCTCTGCCCTGGGGAAAGGAGCACAATGCCAGCAGCCCCTCTGGCTCAGCTGTACTACCCTCAGCCCTGCCCCCACAGCCCTGTCTTCTGGTGGGGCTGCTGCTGTATAGCCAGGGGAGATGCAGCGCCATTGAAGGGTGGGTGGGGGGCTGGAGGTGGTAGAGCTGCACTGGAGGAGCTGCCAGTGTGGGGCTACCCAGTGGCCCCAACTTCTGCTCCTTTCCCCACTGCGGTTCCAGAGTCTCCAGCAACAGGAGTACAGAGCCCCCCCACACCCAGGTAACATGGGGTGGATCATAGGGAGGGGATGGGGGTCCTGGGCTGGGGGCAGGGAGGAGTCACATGGAGATCACGGTGTAACAGGGTGGCTGTCCTGTGGGCTGGAGAGCCTGGTGCTAAGCCATTCCTGATTGCAAGATGAGCCACACCTGGGTTGAATCAGGTGCAGCAGGATAAAAAGAACAGGCAGTTGCAGTAAAGGGGGAGGGTTTACTCCCCCTTTTGTCCCCTTAGTTGTCTCCCCGTCCCTGTACCGGTAAGAAATGGATTCTACTTGCACCACTGTTGGAGGGTCACGCAAGAAAGTAAATACAACTCACTGGATTACAGCAATATGGTAAATACACATGTGCAGCACTTCAAGAGGCTGCTTTTTGTATTAGCATTGTACTAATCTATCATTTTTAATTATAATAATTATTTTAGATACCCCTTTGTGCTCTCAGCTTGCTTTGCAAACATTAATTAAGGTTCTCAGAGGTAGGTAAAATCATTAAGAAAGATTGATTGATTTAAGATTTCAGAAAATCTGAAATAGATGTCCAAGACCACCAGAACAAGTCAGTCATTGCCACAGGTGGGATTAGAACTCAGGACTTCCTAGCTTCCAGCCTATGCGCAGAAGACTAGGCCCTGGCCTACTCTATAGTAAACACTCTTTCATCTCCTAGGGCTATTAATGAATTTATGATTTACCTCACAAGGGTGTTGAGAATTAAGAGGCCCCCCCCGCTAACTCCCAGTGAATTCATATTGACAAAACTCACATAGACTTCAATGGGAGTCCAACCAGGGCTGATTTTTGTAAAATACTTTGTGATCCTCCGATGAAAGGCCCTATACCAGAGAGAGTTGCTGCTGCTGTTAGTTGCATTTGGATAATCTCTGTGCATTGAGGTGAAAACATAACTCAAAGTGTTTCTTTAACCTCTTGATGCCAGGATTTGGATTTTCTCAGCTTGCAGTCAGTTGCAGATAGAAAATCAGTCTGGGCACAGGGAGCTGAAATACTTTTCTCTTTGCAGGTGTAACATTTTCTGCTGCTTTTGTTAAACACCCATATAGAATTGTAAGAGGTTAAAAGCCATCTGCCATTGGCAATAGACACTGTCAACAACACAAGGAGTATTGACATGAAAGAATAAGCTGCTCTACCTGAGCACTTTGATTTGATCTCATAGCTGGCAGTGTTTCATATGCCTGAATCAGAGCGATGAGAAGAGGCTTACACGTTACAACCTCCCCTCTTCACTACTGAAGAACCTGCATTAGATGAGTCTTACTTAGAAGGAAGGTAAAATAGCAAAATTATTTGCTCAAACTAAGTAAAGCTGTTCCTCTAGGAGGAGACCAGTACAGATTTCTGGGCGTTTTTAACTTTCTCTAACTTCCTAGCTGCAACCTTGTTTGTGAAATTGACTAGGTGTGGTACTAAGTTTGATGACACTACAATAATACACATAGTAATAATAATAGCACACAGATGTAAGCTCCAGAGGTGAGAAAGCATAATACTTCTTCCTTGTATCCAATAGAATACTAGCACGTCTGCTTCTTCCCCACCAACACATTTAGGTGTAAACTGGTACCACAAAAAGCAAGAACCCTTAGTCATACCTGTTAATTGTAAGAGTCCAAACTTTTCAATATTGAATGCTGTCTAGGCAAATTGCCAGGAATCCAAGAGGCACACTGAATTTTCATCTGTATTTGCATATTGCTTTTATCACAGATTCATGCACAGTAGCATATTATTTGTTTGTACTTAGGTATTTACTGAACGATGAAAGGAAATTTGTTTTTCACCAGCAATAAAAACCTGCAGTTGATTTCCCAACCCCACTTCACTTACAGGGAGAGGTTTTTAGGATTCTGTAGGACAGAGCCCTCAGACTTTAAGCATTACTGGACATCTGTGCCAATACACATGCCTCTTTATACTTGTATAGTTTGGTAAAATAATCCAGAACCAATTTAGAAAGATAAATTTCCATTTTTGTACCAAGAGCAGTTTGAGTGTACTCTAGTTTACTATTATTGACACAATTGACACATTTTGGTTCACTTTTATTCTGTAGATTTTTATCTACATAGCTTTTAACAACTCCTATGAAGCTGTCATGCAATCTGTTGTATCAAAACTTACTTACAGGTGCTGTCGTTCAGAGATCATTGAAATGATAGACTGTTATGGTCTTTCCTAGTAATGTGTGCTTAGGGAGTCCTTCATTTACATGATACACTTATGCAATTTTTGGTGAAAAGTAGTTATTAATCCTGCACAGAAGACACATTTTCAATTTAGATAAGACTTGCTATTCTAAACAGAATGTCTAAAAGGTAATTTATCCATCTCAGGGTGGTAGTATGCAGTACAGAGTTCACCCTTAAAAACTTGCCAATTGTTTTAACACCTTAGATAATTAAGTACCTTTACCTCAGTATATGCAGTATTGAAAGTACTTCATATAAGATTATATTAGACTGTGGAGCTACCATGAGCCCTGAGTCAGGGGCAGCTGCCTCAAAAGCAAATCAGCACTGGTCTGAGCCCCTTTGTGTCCCTGTTTGGGACAATAACACAGCTTATTATGAGTAATAAGTATAAGACTATCCAAGGACAGTGCTACTCCTATGGGACCAGTCAATAATATTTTCAATTAACTCCTTCTCCTGGGGTATATTGGGTTACAACTATGCATAGGTGTTGGAACTAAGGATGCTGGGGGTGCTATAGCACTCCCTGGCTTGAAGTTGTTTTCATTGTGTAGTGGTTTTACAGTTTGGTTCAATGGCTCTCAGCACCCCACTGTACAAATTGTTCCAGCGTTCCTGCAACTGTGCAGTGCTGGTTATAGAGCCCAGTTCTGTGGGAGGCATTGAGGTTCCTCTGTATCCGTTGCAGTCTATGACAGCTGAGGGTGCTTGGCACCTTGGACTTTGGTCCGTAGTGTTTTTTCACTAAGTCATTTGTAAAAAAGAAAGTTGGAGGGGGACGGTGGCAGGGGGGGCTGATTTTGAAGCAGATAGTCCTCTTGGCTTTGAGGCTGCTAGCTGAGTCAGCACAAGTCTGATTAACTTAGCATCTTCCACTTACCCTCAATGTCTTAACTTTATGTTAACAATGACTGGTGCCTTAACTTCTCCAGAGCTAATTTGTTTTAATTTCTTTCCAAAAAATGTAGATTTTGTTTTTGTAATTTAAACATGGCTAAGGATGACATTTTCTTCTAAAGTTGCAATTGAAATTCATAGACCGAGATCTTATATGCCAGTCATTTTGCTTGACTCAAAGAGAATTTGCATCTCAAATTTCAAACCCCATTTAAGGTAGTTGGATTGGCAGATGGCCAGAGACTAATGAGGAGAGGGATAGACTCTAGCATTTTGGCCAAGCAACTGCAATTTATTAATCTGTAACTCAGACAGGATAACTCTTGGAAGGCAGCTTGTCCCGACTGCAGAAGGGGAGGAGAAGAGTGGATGCTGCCCAAACCATCCCTGTCCTTCCTCAGTAGAGGCTTGAATCCAAAGCCTCTCAAATTCTTAGGGGATAACTAATATACCTTAACATTGGCTCTTGCAAGCCCACTTACTCTGGGGTTTTCCAGGCTTGCAACCTGGTTAGGCTGCTAGCCAGAAGACATCACTGAGCCCTGTAAAAGTGATTTTGGATCTCTGACTCCAATCTCCTCCTCCCCTTTGGTGACCACAGCCCTTACTCTGGTGCTCTTTGACCCATGCACCATCAGTTACTTGCAATCCCTGAAGAAGGGAAAGTCTAAAGCTCCGTTGCCAGGATCCGTTACTGAAATCCTGTGATGTGATAAATGCGTAACTATACCTAGGACCTGCACCAAACCTTTACCCGGACACAGTCCTATAGACTGACCAGATCCATGCATAAAGTCAGAACCATGAAGCAGGGCAACTAAGCAGATAGAGGACTCAGGTAAGTTAACCTAGGACATGCTACAAAACTCATCTTGGGAGAGGACGGCCCTTTGGGAAGGCAGAGTAGTGTGAGATGCAGGATGTATGTGTGGGTAGCTGCTATTTTTATTAGCTTAGCTAACAGTATTATATGGAGTGATGTTGTAGCTATGTTGGTCCCAGGATATTAGAGAGACAAGGTGGGTGAGGTAATATCTTTTATTGGACTAATGTCTGTTGGTGAGAGAGACAAGCTTTGAGCTGATGCAGAGCTCTTCCTCATATCTGATATTACCTCATTCACCTTGTGTCTCTGGCAGCCCACAGCATGTTTGTGTTGAGCATCTTTAGATTCACGTATGATGATCTATATTTTGTTTGAATAAAAGCACCTAGAACTACAGAGAAGAGTTTCAAATTTTCAAAGACATAAAGCAA
This sequence comes from Dermatemys mawii, assembly GCA_007922305.1. Lineage (NCBI taxonomy): Eukaryota > Metazoa > Chordata > Testudines > Dermatemydidae > Dermatemys > Dermatemys mawii. The sequence continues at coordinate 21,929,533 of ML677340.1, forward strand.
ATGAATGGTATCAATCAATTTTAGTGAATTTATTGAGCCTCTTATAGACTTTATTTGCATGAGTAATTCTTATTCACACAAACAGTCTTATTGATTTCGATGGGACTATTTGCATGAGGAAGAGTTATGGGAGTATAACTTTCAGAACTGACTCATCTATTTAAAAGCGGTGTATACAGCAACAGAGCATGCAGTAATTTGGTTATACTTTTAAGTGTGATCTGAAATTAAAAAGCTTTATTTTGGAGCTGCTGTTCTGACTAGAAAGTGTTTATATTTGTAAACGAATTTTGAGATAGAACGTCCAATATATCGTTATGCAGGAATTTCTCTCTGACTGTGAGATGTATTCAGCATAAGAATGACTTTGATCACCACTCCAGAACAATATTAAATCATTCATTTCAAGAGTCAAAGAAACTGGAATCTGCTTTTTAAGGTAAAATACTTAATTCATTTTCTTTCTTAATGTTCAACTTTCTGTAGTCTGAGGTGCCTAAACTGAGAAGCATTTCAAATATTTGAGTATGTGACATGATTAATTTGTATTTTAATTGTACTTTGATCTAGCATAATTGACTTCAGTGGGACTATTTGATAATAAGGCCCCAATCCTGAAAACTGCTCCATGGGCACAGACTTCCAGTAAAGGCTTCACCTGCATGGAATAGTTTTCAGGACTGGGAGCTAAAATACTACTCCATGTGAGGAAGGGTGGCAGAATGATAGATGTCTTCTGCCAACCTAATTTCCATGCCTACAGCTTTGGAAACGTTAGGATTTTTTCCGCTTTGTACATATGATGCTGGAATTTCTTCTTTGCACTTGGTTTACTTTCAGTTTTAGTATTCAGATAATTGAATATAAAATCAGAAGAAATGAATTATTTCAGAGGATATTCCTTTTTTTCAGTCCGCAAGCTATTGGTTATGCATAAAAGCTCTCAGCATTTAAAATGGTAGAATGTTCTCATGTGAGTGTCCTCTGAGACAAGAAAAATTGCAGAGCAGGAAAAGAAATCCTGAAAAATACAAAAAGATGAATGAAGAGTGTCTCCCAAAAAACTAAAACTTATGCTAGCAGTTGAAAAATGTTCTGTGTCAGAGCTGCATAGTATCATTAATGCAAGATAGCATAATAAGCATCAGTCGGGAGAAATGCATTGTGGATGAAACTCGCTCCTGTTTACTTCAAAAGACATTGACTTCAATTAGATCCCGTTTGAGTAAGGCATGGGTGCAAATAGAGGGCTAGATCATGTTATTTGCACACTGTGCATAATAAGGAACGGTACATAGGTTCCCCAGGAGGAACACACAGAGGTGTTGTGCCTCCAGAGGCACAGTTCCTTCCTGGGCATCTGTGTGCTCCACCCAATGCCTTTATGGAGAGCTGCTTACTCTCTTTCATGACCTGCAGCTTTCCAGGCCAGCATGTAGAAGGTGAAACTGTGGCTCTGCCTAATCTCTGCTCTTCCCTATTCAGTTGCACCTGGGGATGAAAAATCAGGGCTGCAATTTTACTACATGAGGGGGTAAATCCTTACTAGTTCCTATTTCTCTGTGCAGTTGCATAAGAGCTCATCATAGTCTTGTCCTAAATAACACCCTAAGGGTTGGACCTGAACTCAGTATGGAATTTCACATTAGGAATATTCAGTAACCACCTGGCTTGACCTGAAAAACAAATATGGTAACTAGCTAAACACCACTGCTTTCAGTTCTAGTAGCTTTCACAAATCCATAGGAAAAGGGTAGCTGTGTAGAATGAACAAGAGATACTAAAAATCACTAGGTTTGGAGACACTGCCTTTGGCTGCAAACCAGGCTAATTTGTAGCTTAAAACTACTGCTAGGAGAAAGCAGATTGCTTAGTTGACTAAGTTCACCAATTAATTGTAGTCCTGATTGGGGGGAAAAAATCGAACAGAATTAAAATATAGAAACACTTGTGGAAAATTACAGAAATAATATCTGACACTTTGGAGTAAAAATGGGAATTTTCTCTTGAATGAATTAATGACAGTCTGGCAGAGTTAGATAATAGTCTTAGCTTCATTATTGATTCTGTTATCAATTTCAATTCTCTAAATTCTATGTCCAAATATTGCAATGAAGAACTAGATTTGGATAATTTTGATAGTAAAGCCATACATTCTTCATGATTTGTACTCAGAATCAGAAGGCAGGAGACCACTGGATGTAAAGATAAAACCAAGGGCAAAATCTGGCCATGTGTAGCAGGGTGCTGCTGCAGAGGCACCTAATTAGCCCCTGCTCAGTCAGCCCCAATCAGATGAGGTAGTTGGGGCTGGGGAGAGCCTGATGTCTGGCCTGTGGATTGGCTGCACCTGCTGGTTTAAGGGCTAGAAAGGCTGAAAGGAGCAAGAAGGTGGGGAGAATGGCCAGGGTAAGGTCAGTCTCCCAGCTGAGGGCTGCTGTGGTTGTAAAAGAAACCAAGTAAGCTGACAAGTCTGTATATGGCTTGACACTGCTTTTGTAAATAAAGACACAGGTGCTGCACAGTTGAAGCCTCTCTCAGCTTTATTTGGGCAGCCAGCGGGCTGCAAGAAGAGGGGCAGCCAGCGGACCCTGTTACACTATGATTCAAAGGAGGGAAATGACTACTCTTTCTCAAGCTCTTATGAGACAGGAAACGTAGGGCTCAAATGCTCAGGCTTAAATGAAAGTATCGTCTGCCACCCCACCAAATATTGGAAGCCATAACGGTTTGAGATCATGAAGGAAAGCGTTTAGCCTTGAATATGTTGCTCTTTTAAAGAAGAGATTCTACATTCTATTATAAATAAGAAACAAAACATAAATAATAATAGCCATGAGACCCTAAATTATCAGAGTTGACTGGGATTTGGCCACACAACTCCAATTAAAGTCAGTGGGAGTTATGAAAGTCTGTGTGCCTAGATGTCATGCATACTCTGAAAATTTAGAGGAAAATGACAATCCAGATAATGGAAAATAATAAATATAAAGTAGCAGACAAGATATTACATGAGAAAATGAGCAAAATATCTAACAAAGTGAAAAAGCTGATGGGGAAAAAAGAAGATGGATGGAAAAGAGATGGTTGAATACATTGAATTATGTAAGACTGTGAGAGAGAATTCATAGGGTTTTGGAAAATACAATTTCATCAGAAGCTGAAGGAAAATGAGAAGGAAGACAGCAGGTATAACTGCTGTGAGGAGCAGCTTCCTGCTGAGACAGGAGAGTTTTACCATCAGCTCTACAAGAACACATCCAAACAAATACAACAAACAACAAAAAATGTATAATAAAATCAAGATGATAGGACAAAAGGGCATAAACAGACATGCCATATATGCTGGAGAAGAAGCCGAGCAAAGGGTGACTAGAATGACAGTAGGAAGAGATGTGAGAATATATCCTGTTCATGGATATTGTACAGTAGCAGAAGAAGAAAAGTAGAATTTGCTTAGACTATATAAGGATAAAGAATATGGAAAACCATGTAATATATTTACACACGAAAGATGATGCTGGTGAACTAATCAGCATGTCCTCTGCAGTTTAAATTTTTTTACCAAAGCATCAAGAATTTGACTCATTGCATTTTAATCAACAACTGGGCTTTTCTATAACCTTGCCAGTTCTGTTAATCTGGGAATCTGACCTACAATCTAAAACTACAACAAGGGAGAGTAAATGTGAGAGAAAACATTAACTATCAAATGTTAGGCAGCGTAATACATTGCAAAGTGAAGATGTGGAATTGCTATCACTGAGGATGTTCAAAAGTAGTCGAGACGTTCACCATTTAGTCTAGATTAGGAATGGTGAAACCAGTGCTGCTGGAATGCCAGTGGCTGGACTAGGTGGTCTACCAGAGTTCCATTCTGACCCAATGATTCTACTAGTCTAGGAATCTCTGAAGAGACTTGAAGAATCAAGTAAAAAGATAGAATGTATGGTGAATGGAGAGTTGCTGAACCACAGACCAGTTCAATTATGAAGACACATTGGATTTACTTTTAGACAACATACACATTAACTGTGACATTTTAGACATGCAGACAAGCTCTGTGGAGCTTGAAAGCTTATCTCTTTCGCCAACAGAAGCTGGCTCAGTAAAAGATATTATCTCACCCACCTTGTGTTTCACATTTTATTCATTAATTTAACCACCATGTTAACTTGGCTTTACACAATAATGAGCAACTCCACTAGCTGTGCTTCACAAGTAACTAAAAACTGGTGATTTATAACCTTGTTTATCACTGGCAGTTGTCCTATGGGTCAGAGAGACCATTCATCAAGAAAATAGGAAATAATTTGGTGTCACTTGGTGATAGCAAAATAATTGTTACATAAAGGCCTAATTCTATAAAATAATGAATTGGGCAGAGAATAAAGTAAGAGATTGTTAAGCCTATAAGGCAAAACAAACTGCAAAAGACACAGAACAGTTTGCGAGAAGGACAAACAGCAGGGGATACAGGTAAAGGTTTTGAATAGATGCCAAAAACTAGTAGGCACAACAGAGATAAATAAAATACACAGTGAAGATGCAATATAATAAAATACTGTAATTTGGACTGTCAGCGTGAAGGTAGAGAGTTCAGAATAGAAGAGACTGAGTTAGCTTTTATGGGATATTTAACCATGAACCACCAGATGCTGAAGCTGCTGCTGGCATTACATATTTAAATAAAACAAACATGTTATTGACAAAAATTTTATAAAATCACCCTATAAACTTTTTGGTTGCATTTGGTGAGTTTGTCCACAAAGTATCTGCAATTTATTTTTTTGAAGACTGAATTTATTGACATCAGAAAAAGTGGTAGTTGGCATGCTGTGTCCCACAATATCCTAGACAAGAACTCTATTCCTTCCTACATATTAAGGGACATTGTTTTGACCTGTATACGCTTACATATAAGTATGTTGGATTATCATAGGGCCCCTACCAAGGAGAGACTAACACAATGATCAAGAAGCCTTCTGAATAGCTCTTGCAACACTTTGTCTAAATTGTCCTATTTAGGAGCTGAGGTTAGCACTGTCCTGAAGAAGAGACGTGGTCCTGCTCTCTAAACCCATCAAAGATTTCTCACGATTTGTGTGGATCTCGGGGATAGGCATGATCTGTAATGACTGGTGCCTTAATACAGCTGCCCTGATGGCCCCACTCTTCCCCTGCCAGCACAATTTCTTCTGGAGCCATGCTGCTGCTGGTTGGCTGCCCCCCCATGATTATGGAATAGCAGTCAGTGCGGGGCCCAGTTAATGTTAATGCAGTCTGAAGCAGCTTTAATTCCTGATCAAATATCCACATGGAGAGTCACAGGGCCCGCAAAAGATGCTGCTGCAAACTGTTTTTGCACTATTATCCACAACTGTCGGTAGAGACACTATTAATCATAGGAACACAGGACTGCAAAGGATCCCCTATTCCACTCTGCAGAGAGAAGATCTGGAATCTCTACCACAATAATGCCATCCATGCAAATTAGAGATGGGCAAAATTTTACAGCCATAGTCTGTCTCTTTTTCCATTTCTCTCGTTAGTCTAGAATAGCTCTCTGATGTGTGTCTTTGAGTATTTTGTCCAGTCTAGTTTTAAATGATTCAAGTGATGGGACTTTCACCATAGCCACTGGGGAGATTATTCCATTGTTAAGAGACCCCACTGATAATCAGACATAATGTTTTTTTCTTGCTCAATTTGCTCTCACTATGCCTAGTTATATACACTTATAATAGAGGTAGTAATGTTTTCCATTATTTTTGTTTTAATATATTGAGTATACAATAGTTGACACATTTAATTTCATTTCATAGTTAAGCTCTTGTGAACAATTCTGGATCATAGTGTCTACCACCATTTATGAAACACATTAATCATGAGCGTAAAGAGGCAATGAATTCAGTGATAAAAATAGAATGCTCCATAAAATCTATAAAAAAAAAAAATCCCCCATTTGCCTTTCAAAGTTGCCTATCAAAAATACTTTTCAAGGCTAACTACACACCGACACACACAAAATGTTCAGCAACCAAATTAAAACATTGTTTTCATTTTAAATGTGTATAACACAATCTAAATGTGAAACCTCCTTTCCCCAAAGGAGATAGTTGTTCTTGTATATGTTCCTTAATGAGTTTTATGTAGGTTTTGCTGATTTTTAGTACTCTTCTGGAAAGGTCTGTCACCAGTTCTTGCCTTTAGCCAAATTTGGCTGCTGTTCTTTCAATATAGGAAGAGGCAATACCTGCTGCGAACAGATCTTTGACAATTGAAGAGAAAAAAGTGAGTGCTCTTTTATGCTCTCGATTGTTATTGTGTAAGGTGTGTGTATGTGTCTATATGTGGATGTGTAATTTTATTTTTTGGAGATGAATATTATTTTATTCTGTTTGGTGTTTTACAGAGTCATATGTCATTAATGATACACTTAGCACTTTTTAAAAATAGATTTATGTTCTGTGTAATTTGACGTGCAGTCTTTGAAACTTCCTTCACAAACTGGAAACCAATTCTGTAGACTGGAAGTGTTGGGAAGGGGACTGGGCTTTTCAGTTACAACAGAAATCCTCAAATAGAAGAAGTTTGTGAGATGAAGTTGTTTCTTACAATAGAAGTCTCCATTCCTCTTGCTGGCAAGGCAGTGCTTAGAGTGCTCTGCTTTCCCCAGTCCACTCTGCAGTTCGGGTATGTCCTCGTTTGCATTTGCTCTCCCTTCCACTCTGAAGTAATCCATAAATGCATTCATGGTTGAATTCATGCCAAAGGAACTTCCAATAAGACTTAAAGCAAGTAGCCAGGGTTCAGAGATGTGTTGTCTGTTTTTCTTCAGGTGGTCAAAATAGCTTCTGCAAGCCCAGGGAGAGCCTTGTACTGGCCTACAGCCAGCAGAGAACCTCACTGCTTCACCAGTGTGACAAAAGCAGCTCCGTGAACCAACCGAAGTGCTTCTGTGGACCACTAGTTGAGAAGCATTAAGGGTCAAAACCTGGCTTTGAAGCCAATGGGAATTTTGCCCTCTCCTTTAGTATTTTGGGTCTGAGCTTGTTCCTAGTGAACTCAATGGGGGGTTTACATGGAGTTCAGTGGGTGCAGCTGTGATGCTTTATTTGCAGGTTCTGTGTAGCACTCGAATTGTGCTGAAACGTTCCAGAGCGCCGTTCCGGCACTTCTTTTGGGAGTCAGAACAACACGCTGGTGGTACGTATCGTGACAAAGTTAACCAATGATGAGCCCTTTTTCAAAAATCCAGCACCCAGTCCCGCTAATTCAAAATTTTCTTCTTGTTGAAATGGTTACGCCCCAGCACTTGTTCTAGGGCTCATGAGCACTGGTTCTGTGATGGTAAAACTGGCAGCCCATCATCATAACTGCGGCTGCTTGTTTGAGTTAAGGAATGGATGTGCTGCACTTCACAAGAACATGCCAATGACTGCAGGCAGTAAGAAAAGATCTCAGGAGTGTTCTGAGCGAGGCTGCTGAAGCACAGAACACATTTTAGGCACATCAATCATCCGTAAGTATTGCTGTAAAACATTGTACAGTGGGGCTTAAAACACTTCAGGTGCCTTCCAAAGTTATAGTCATACACGTGTACCCAGAAATGACATTGAGATGAAATCTCTGCTCTCTCTGGAATTCTGAAGATGGAAGAAACAAATTTTGTTTCCCCAAAATATGACAGTATTTTAGAATTGTTGGGTAGATATGACAAAAATTTATATTTCCTGAGCACAAGATCTGAATCTTCTCTGTGTATCACAGCTTAATCAACCTAGTCTCAAATGTCTGAAGGATTGTCTGAAGTAAATTTTAATCAAAAGGTAATACAGTGGTAAATCTTACCTATGCTGATTTAACATTTATTTTATTTTTAACATGCTATTATTTGTGTTATAGCAAAAAATTCCCTAGCGTTATATAGATAAGAGCTCCACAGTGTGGATCAGACTTGAGGATTTTGATCAAAGTATAAACAATTGTATACATTTCCACTAAAAATATTTTGAGACACATGCATATGAAAATACTTATTCCCCTGAATGTATTTGCAGATTATTTAGTTTAAATTAGAGAAACATTGTGTAGATTTTCTTTTTCTTTTTCTTTTTCTTTCCTTTCCTTTTCAAAATGCACATTATACATGCAAATATAAAATGTGAATAATTTAAATAAAAAGTGCACTAAGGGCCAAGTCTTGCATTCCTTACTGTGGGAAAACTTCTGTTTAAGTTAATGGGAACTTTGCCTAAACAAATCCTGCAGCATTTTATCCTTGCGTGGTAATTTGAAATAGTTTCTTACTTTATTGTTAGATACCAAGAGCTATCTTTTGAATAACAAAATGTTGAAATCTTGTATGTCTATTGTAGCTTTCTGCTGTTCTCTGGGAGATAAAATACCAGAAGTTACACTTATATTCCAAAAGGGAAACCCTTTACAAGGTAAATACATAAGATTCTGTATGAGAAATGTATGTGCTGTGACAAAGCTCCAAGTTTGTACTTGTGGGTCCTGCGCTTCCTGGCAGATTTAGGGGCCTCAGAAACTCATCTAGGCCCCAGAGTGACCTCCCTTTCTCAGTATAATTGGCAAGAGTCACCACCTAGTGAGTTACCTTCATCACAGGCCAGTATGGAAGGTGGAAAAAGGGGGGGAGCCCAGGCCCGCCCTCTACTCCGTGCTCCAGCCCAGGGACCCTAATAGTATCAGCTAAGATGGCTGACCTTTTATCCACAAAACACAATTCAATTCCGTGGCTACTTCCCCACAGCAGTCCCTGCTTCTTCAAACTCCACTTCACCCTTACCTCAGGGCCTCCTTCCTTCTGGATGATATGTTGTCCACCACTCAGTCTCACCAACAGCACAAGCTCCTTCCACAGCTCCTGACACCCACAGCCCACCTGACTAACTGGGAGGTTTCTATCTGGATTCAGCCAGTCCCTGATTGGCTTCAGGTGTCCCAATTAGGCTAGCTGTTTCTACTCCTTTCTAGAAGGTTCTTAATTGGCCCCAGGTGTCTTGATTGGCCTGGAGTAGCCTTTGTTTGGCTATCCAGGGAACAGGGACCTGCACATCTTGAGACAAATATACCTGCCTTCCAGCACTCTCCTATATCCTTCTGGTCTGACTCCATCACAGTGCATATAAAGACATGGAAGAAAATTGACATAACAGTAGTAATCTATTTAAGTCTTCAAGTACCCTGAATCAAAATCAAAGTGTGCTCAACTATTTTTCTGAATTATGTCTGCTGGATTATTGTTACATTAATCTTATATTTTAGTCTTAATGTACATATGTGGGTTTTTTTAAATACAAAAAGGCCTGTTTCCCCCTTGATGCATTAATTTGTGGATGTCATGGCAGAACTACGGTGACCAAATGTCCTGATTTTATAGGCACAGTCCTGATTTTTGGGTCTTTTTCTTTTATTGGCTCCTATTACCCTCCTACTCCCATCCCGATTTTTCACATTTGCTGTCTGGTCACCCTGGGCAGAACAGACTCCTCAAATCAGCAATTTCCAAAGTTGAAGGAGCAGATGGTTTATGGCAGTACTTCTCAACCAGAGGTCTGGGCCCCACAGGGGGGCCATGAGCAGATTTCAGGAGGTCCACCAAAATAAATCAGACTCACTGGGGCCCAGAGCAGAAAGCCAAATCCCAAGCCCCGCTGCTCAGGGCTGAAGTCAAAGCCTGAGCAACTTAGCATTGTGGGGAGCTCTGTGGCGTGAGGTCCTGGGCAATTTCTCTGCTTGCTACCTTTAATGCTGGCCCTAGATTTTAATCTACTGAAAAACAGTTGTTGTGCAATGGATAGGCTGTGGAATTTTTATAGCATGGGGGGGTGGGGCTCAGAAGGAAAAAAGTTGAGAATCCATGGCTTATGGGACTTATTAATGAGTGATGAAGCCTTTCTCCATGACTAGTTCACATTTGGTCTAGATCAACATGACCAAAGTTATCACTGAAAGGTTGATTAGTGGCCTGTGTGAAATGAATTGATGATTTTAGTCCATCTCCTAGATCATACACATTCATGTGACAATAGCCACTACTATAGAGAGTGGAAACTGGCAGCTTCTGTGGAGACCAAAAATATGACATTGCAGTATAGCACAGAAAACTTATGTTGGTATAACTGTGTCGCTCAGGAGTGTGGAAAATCGGAGTTCTACTGACCTAACTCCTGGTGTAGATGGCACTATGTTGACAAGAGGACTTCTGCCATTGACATAGTTTTTGCCTCTCAGGGAGCTGATGAGAGAAGCTCGCCCATGGGTGTAGGTAGCATCTTCTTTACGCGCTACTGCAGCAGCAGTGCTGTAAGTGTAGACAAGCCCTTAGCCCTTATCTACACTGAGGGGGACATCGACCTAAGATACTCAACTTCAGCTACGGGAATACTGTAGCTGAAGTCTACGTATTTAGGTCGACTTACTGCGGTGTCTTCGCAGTGCTGAATTGACTGTTGCCACTCCCTCGTCTACTTCGCCTGCGCCGCTCGTGGTGGTGGAGTTCCTGAGTTGACAGGAGAGTGCTCGGGGATCAATTTATCACATCTAGACTAGATACAATAAATTGATCCCCAATAAATCGATCACTACCTGCCAATCAACAAAATTTTTTGATTTTGTTGAACTGGTGCAGCTTTGTTTAGGACACTGTTACATAGGTTTAATTTGGGTGTACATTGATTCAGGGACAAGCTAAACTGATATAAGCCCAGTTTAAATCAATGTGTAGTGTCTGCACATTATGCTGCACTGGTTAAACTAAATTGGTGCAATATCACTTCATCTGTAGTTAAACTGGTCCATACTAGGGTGCAGACTATGCCATTGATGGGGCAACATGGGGAAACTTACAGGTATAGGTTGTGCAAAAGCAGGATCTTATGAATAAACAGAAGTCTTCAGTTTCCCAGCTATCAATCTACCGCTTTTTGCTACCATTAAGGGCCAGATTCTTAGCCACCGTAAATAGATGCATCTCCATTGACTTAACTGGAGCTACATTGCCTTAGACTAGCTGAGAATTTGGTCTTCCATTATTTTAAAATACAAGTTGAAGTGTTTGATTCTTGCTTGTTTTATATTTTTAGAAGATAAAAAAATCCACAGTATATTTAAACATTGCACGTGAATCTACATTTCAAAGAGCGATGGAATCTGTGGTCAGAAACATTTCTGATTAATTTATAAAGAAGAATATGATATTTCTCCCCTCAGCATATTGAGAACTTAAATGTAATTACCAAGAGGTACAATAGGTTATGGAAAATCATTCTTCAAGTGGAAGTAGAACTCACAGTACAACTGAAGCCTGACCTGGCAGAATGAAGAACTGTGGGATTATATTGAGCAGATTAGAGTTCTTGTTCAGAATGTGGACCGCAGAATCCAGAAAACCAACTGTAATTAAGTGATTGCTGTACATAATGAGGAAAACCTCCTTTTGTGTGAAGGAAAATTGTGGAAATTCTTCCCTTATTTGTCTGGATGGTAAAAAGAGAATTTCCAAATTGCACTGGATGGTCCAAGAGACAGGATCTACCAGCTAGTCCAGATGATAATCGTTATAAATCCAGTACACTTTTGGCACTGGGAGAACCAACTGTTAATAAATAAGTTGAGATAATTGGGAAAGCTGGGATTCAGTAGTTTACAAAACTCAAATGTTTTTAAACACACTTGGATAATGCAAATCCAACTCTAAAAGGAAATAGCTTTTAGCAATTTGTTCCAGATGTGCTTGTAAAAGTTACAATGAAAGATAACGAAGTTGTAAATAGTGGGAAAGCTTTTCTTCATCAAAGTGAGAGTTCCTTTACTCCTGAACTGATCAATTAGCAGGGATAAGGAATCCACGTAGAGAAGAGCAATTCTAAACCTTGTTGCCCATTCTGTAAATTACCTGTTTGAGGACAATCAGACCTTGCTCCAGGCAGATCCTCTTTCTGATGAATGGAAAGCCTACACTGAGTACATAGACCACATGATTTTAGATGGGCTGATCAAAGCTATCAAGTGTTCTCTTAAGTAACTGATTGAAAACACCAAGACATCATTTAAGTCCACTCCTTTATTTGAAGTGCAGCTTGTCCTTAATAGCAGCAAAACGGCTTTTAAACCTCCTTTGGACCCTAATGTCAATGGCAATTTCTCTGATGTGGAGGGACTAATCAGAAACATTTACAGAATCACATCATTTTATTAACCGAGTTGCCAAACATCTTGGAAAAGACACTTACCAGGTATTATTACTAGCTTGTATCTTTCCTTAAAAAACAGTCGGTTGACCCTTTCACCAGGCATTTAAATGTGATTGTTTTCCCTCACCCAAGTCACCTGCATTCAGTGACTTATGGAGGAGTGAAAGGCTTTTACACATCTATTTATTGGGAGCTGTCATTTTCTACATGCCTTAACTTCTTCCTCTTTCCTTCTTGTATGAATGCATCCAGTACTTCCCTTCAGCTACCAGAAGGTGCTCTTGAAATTGCTCTGCATGGTTTGTTTGTTTTTTTAACCCTCTTTAGTTTGCTTGCCCAGGTTACAGCGTGATGGCCAGTTGACACTGAATTCTGGAGCTGGCTGACCTATTTGCAGAGGACAATTTCTTTTATGGATTTAGCCTCTGCTTTTGTTTGTGAAGAATCCTCCAGCAGTTTTAGTGTTTACAAATGGGTTCATTAATTAGACTTTTGTGAGCAATGATTTATGCAATTATGTTTCAGCTTGTGTAAGTCTTCAGAACTATTTGCTTTGCTGCACCTCTCGGTGTGTGTGCTCTCTGTGCTGTGTGATTGGTCTCATAGATCACCTGATGATGATTCTGCTCCTTGCTACCCACAATTCTTATTAGCATGAATCTTCATCACAATTTCTCTACAGACAAGTATAGGTTTGTGTGAACGTCCACAGACAATAAATCAAACTGGTTTGCAAATAATATTAAAACAATTTTGTAGTTTTAATGTTAATGAACATTTTAAAATATTTTGTGCCAGCTTTGACTTCATTTCCTTTTTCCACAATGTATTTATGGCAGTCACGAGCAAGTGCTAAAATCCAATCTCAGATATACAGGCCACCGAGAAAGAACAGACACAATTTAAGTAGGTCAGAGCCATAGAAACCACAGTAACAGCAATGCTGTGAAATACATCATGAACGTTAAACAAAAAACATTTAAAAAGCAACTAAATCAAGCAAAGCTGTTGGGAATTGAAAATATTTTAGAAACTAACCCTTGGTGGCAGCTAAGGAGCTTCCCAGCTCAGGTTGTCGTAGGGATGTGCAAAGGTGGAATAAAGTCTAAGTTCACCTTTGCATTTTCCCACTCCTGGCCCAACTGTGTGCTGGGCCAGTCCTCTGAGTAAATTAGAACAGACTGTTTGGAGGCTGTTTGCTCTAAGCTGTACTGGTTCAAGGGGCTGGAATGTCAGCAGAATTGGTGGAATTCGGGGAAAATCTGGCCACATCTCCTGTTTGGCCACAAGAGCCCTGATATTGGCTGAGGAGGGAGGGGTAGATGGCATAAGAGTCAATAGACCAACTGTGACACCAGAGCATCCTTCATGTTGAGGCCAGCTCCACAACCGGGTTCCATTTGTTGAGCAGCACAAAGAAGCTGCACAGAACCCAAGAACAATATTTTTCATTAAATTGTCTTTATGTCCTTTGCTGATAATTGGGTATTTATTTGTTTATATTACAGTAGCTCTGAGGGGCCAGTTGACAATAGGGCCCCATTGTGCTAGCCAATGGCTGTTTCTTTCCTGAACAGCTTAAAATCTAAATAGATAAAACCAGTATTGGTGATCCCCACATTCAGAAATCAGGAATCTGACCCCCCCAAAAGTCATGAGATTGACTTAAAAAATTATTTGATTATTGACAACCCCCCCTCCCCCACGCACACACATTAGCTTTGTTTTATTTGCTGTCTGGTTTCTGAGCTTTTAGGGTGCACTTGGTCACATTTTCAAGGATTTCTCTGCAACCATGAAGGCTTGACACTTTTTAAAAAATAAGAGCTGGGATTCTCAGGCCATCTCCTGCTACCAGCAGCCGGGGCTTTAAGAAAACCAGTACATGTAAAGAGATGCATTAAAATTGTGAGAACTGGCAACGCTGCAAGAGAGACAGTCTGGGGAAAGGGCTACAACACACAAGCAGAGTAAACTGTAATGATTTGGAAAAGCCACATCAATGCCATGTGGTTTAAAGTTTTTTTGGAGGCTCTTGGAGGTTTTTAATTTGGTGGCGTGGGGTTTTGGTAGGAGAGAATTAGGTAACCAGAGAGAAGAGAGGAAATGAAAGGGGACATTTGGGAAAGGAAGGGTGGGGGAAAGAAGGGGGGGCAGCTGGAGAATGAGGAGAAGAGAAGGTGTGGGAAAGGGCTTGAATACAGCCTTCAGAAGCCAGTCACAGGTCGGAGCCTACACTATGGGGAGACTGAGCTTTACAGTCTCCATTATAACTTCCATTATAGCTTCGGTCAAAATAATCTTTCCCTGAGATGTCACATCAATCACCCACTTTTGCTGTCAGTCTGCAGGGATTTAGACCCTATGCTTGGGCATCAGGGAATTTTGGTGTGGGGTCCAAGGACCCTGTCTCTGGACTTCAGTCTCTTGACATCCAGCAGAGGCTGACCCTGGCGGCATTTAGGACGTGGTTGAAATAAGGCTTTCTATGTTTTATATAGGTCAACAGCTATAGCTTGGTGGGTAACTTCTCAGTGGGTATGGGCAATAACAGCGGTATGTTTTGTGGTCAGTTGATGACAAATAGACGCTGGCTGATTTTATTTTATTTTTGTAAACACTTCAAGATGTTGGCATGTTGGATAAAATAGAAATTATTAAACCCCATGCAATCATGTTCAGTTTATTCAAGCAGCAAACAGCCAACCTGATTCCTCACTGGCAGGTTAGGTTATTTACTTACCACTGGACTAACTTCTTGAGTCCTTGCAGGTCCCTTATGGTTTGGCTTTCAGCCTACCTCTTCTTAATTTAAATTAAATCACTGGCTCCACTCACCCTTCAGTTCTATTTGCACTTTAGCAAGATGTGGATCAGATGGATACCCTGGAAGAAATCATGAGCAGAGTGCAATTGGTCACTGTTAATGTTCAGGAGAATCAAAGCTGCTTTAACAAATACAGCTACTTATGGATGGATGATAAATCTGAATTTATGAAGCAGTTCTTGTTCTATGAAACATTTCTTAAGACTGAGGAGCTGGAATTGTAGGCAGAATATGAGCATCAGAAATGCTTGCCCAAGTTAGCACACTTTAAAGCACACTAAAACAAGTATTTTAGTTTTTGTGGTTTGTTGTATTTCTCTTTCTTGTGCCTATAGAACAGCTATGAAATCATTATATTATTTTGTAGATTAAATTAAAAATGCTAATTACATTTTTTTTAACATCAATATTTATGTAACACTTGTGATGGAGTCAGACCAGAAGGATATAGGAGAGTGCTGGAAGGCAGGTACATTAGTCTCAGGGTGTGCAGGTCCCTGTTCCCTGGATGCCAAACAAAGGCTACTCCAGGCCAATCAAGACACCTGGGGCCAATTAAGAACCTTCTAGAAAGGAGTAGAAACAGCTAGCCTGATTGGGACACCTGAAGCCAATCAGGGACTGGCTGAATCCAGATAAAAACCTCCCAGTTAGTCAGGTGGGGTGTGGGTGTCAGGAGCTGTGAGAGGAAGTTGTGCTGTTGGTGAGACTGAGTGTTGGACAACATATCATCCAGAAGGAAGGAGGCCCTGAGGTAAGGGTGAAGTGGAGTTTGAAGAAGCGGGGGCTGCTGTGGGGAAGTAGCCCACGGAATTGTATTGTGTTTTGTGGATAAAAGGTCAGCCATCTTAGCTGATACTATTAGGGTCCCTGGGCTGGAGCCCAGAGTAGAGGGCGGGCCTGGGCTCCCCCCTTTCTGCCTCCCCTAATTAGTCTCTGAGGTTGGGAGACAATAGAGACTGTGCCAGGAAGGATAGCTTCTCCTCACTGGTTTGTGATGAAAATGGCTCAATAGACTGTAACCTTGTCTCCAGAGAGAGAAGGGCTCCGTGGAGGGTCACAGTGAGCTGCTGAGGCTAGTAAAAATCCGCCAGGAAACGCAGGATCCACGAAGATAAGGACAGAGCTTTGTCACACACTGTACAAGGAAGTTAGTGAATTTGAAAATCAGACTTTCAGTGGCTGGTTCCTGGCTGATATTAAGCCTTTTGAAATATCTTGGATGAATATTATTAAAAATGGAGGTGAAGGTTTAAGGAACATCTGCTCAACCATGTAACTCACAGGTAAGCTACTCTGCATTCTCTTAACTGGCTTTGTTGGAATTTTGATCCTTTAGCCAAAGAAGGGAGGGGAAGACTGGAAGCAAAAACACAGAGTGACCCCAGCTCTGTCATAGACTTGGTATGTGACCTCAGGCAAGAGACTTAACTTCTTTGTGCTTGAGTTTCCTCATGTGTAAAACGTGGATAGTGATATTTACCTACCTCACCAAAGTGTTGTCTTAATTTATTATTGTTAGTTAAAGGGGTTTGAGGTCTTCAGATGGAAGGTGCCATATAAGTGAAACATATTAGTTATTTCTTATTTATTTTTTATTCAAACGGCGTTTTGACTTGCCACAAGTACTAAGGATTTCGAATGCTTCTGCCATTTGCCTGATAGGCATTTATGGATGAATTAATACTTAAGAGGCAGAGCCATACTGGTGAAGGAGTGGGGTTCCCTACCTGAGCAGCAGTGGATGGAAGCATGCTGGCTAGGCACAACAAGAATACAAATAATAAAGGCATAATAAATACTTTGAGGAACACAGAGAAACGAAGTAAGAGCTGACCCTGGCTACACTTTCCAACGGTGTAATTTGCATTCTCCCCAGCTTGATCATCCTGTACAGGGAGTGGACCCTGGTGTCGCAAGTCCCCATCTAGATGCCTTTCTGGATCATTCACCACAACCGGCAGTGCTAGCTAGCCCCTTCGTCCTCCACTGGAGGACTTGGAGCTAGCCCTGGCTGCCACCTGAGCACATGCACTGGGAGAAGAAAGAAAGGGGAGGCAGGGCCAGAAGGTACCACATCCTCCCCATTGAGAGAGCTGCTGTCAAGCATGTGAAATGCAGTTCTCATCTTGTAAAAACTTAATACAATGCGTCTACGTTTGATTTGATTGCATTTACTTGTTCATTAATATAATTGATGTGTGTGGCTTGCTTTAAGTTTTCACAGGCTCCATGCTAATTAACTGTTGACACTTTCTCACATTATATATCATTAGCGTTACTGAGCTAGAGAAATTCATTCATGAAACTTAAAAAGACAGTGAAAGGAGGAGGCTATCCCATTCTGGTTGAAATACTGGGGCATCTGATGACTATACAGGACTGACAATGCACATTATAACATTCTCAAATCTTTAAAATCAACAGCTGAGCTACTCAGAAAATATGGGCAGAAGCTGCTGAACGTAAGGACTCTTTGTAACACACTTTTTGTCATACTTGTACTAAACTTTTTGTTATTTGCTACTATGGTTAGCCTAATTTTGAGAGAGATTAAACTTGGATCTGTATTTTTAAAAATCAAACGACTAATCATAAGTCAAAATTTGCAGTCCTTTGTCACAATCTGTGCAAAACTCCCCCTGACTTAAAGGGGTTGGCATGTATGGGGGAGAGGGCAAAGATTCACTCTAGTGAGGATTTCCAGGGTTTTACCCCATGTTCTTTAATTTCCTTCTTCATTTTAACAGTGAACTGCTTTCCAATACCGTGTTATCCAGGATAAAGTTACAATGTGAATGGGTGGGGGGGATAACTGCCCAAAACAGATATAAATTAAATGGGTCACTAAAGAATTAATATATCTATTTAAAGCTGCTTTGCTTGTATTAACAACAACACTTCAAGTTACAGAAACAGAAAGGATTTTGAAAATGTAATGTTTGCCACCATTTATGCTTTTTGTTTCCCTCATGCATTTCACTCTGCTCGGATAATTAAACAAAACGAGGTGGTTCAGAACACACAGATGTGAAGGCTAGAAAGAGAACATTAGATTGTGTAGTCTGACCTCCAGTATATCACAGGCCATAGACTTTCACCCTGTTATCCCTGTATTGAGCCCATTCATTTTCAAGTTCTAGCTCTCATGTAGTCGGACAGTATTATTGTGTTTCTATTTCCAGGGCTGCAGGATAGGTTTTACATTAGAAAGCCATTGGATTTTTTTTTTCGTAAAAGCTGTGGGCCACTGCAGCCTCTACTGATTGGATGGGTGCATGGTTAGTAGAGCCCTGGTATCTGGTGTGCTTCCCACCGCAGACAGTAATCCAGAGTGGATCTATTTCAGCAGTGGGCAAACTTTCTGGCCCAAGGGCCACACTGGGATTGCAAAATTGTACGGAGGGCTGGGTAGGGAAGGCTGTGCCTCCCACAAACAGCCTGGCCCTGTCCTCTATCCAACTCTCGTCCCATTCCCGTTCTCTGACTGCTCCCCTCAGAATCCCTGAACCATCAAACCCTCCCGCAGCTCCTTGTCCCCGACCACCACCTCCAGAGACCCTCTGACCCTAACCACTCTCCCCAGGAACCCATCCCCTACCAACCTCCCCCTGCTCCATGTCACCTGACTGCCGCAACCCCTATCCACACCCCTGCCTCCTGACAGACCACTGGGACTCCCACCCCTATCCAATCCCCCGTGCCCCTTCCTCTGACCATCCCCCCAGAACCTCTGCCCCATCCCACCGCCTGCTACTTCCTGTCCCCTGACTGCCCCCCCAGAACTCCCTGCCCCTTATCCAACCCCCCCAATCCCATTACCATGACTATCACAGCAGCGTGTCTGGCAGTTGTGCGGCCCGTCCGGAGCTAGACATGCTGCCGTGCTGCCCCATAGGAGCACACAGCCCTGCCTCCCAGAGCACTGCCTGCACAGCAGCCTGGTTCCGGGGGATGGGGGACAGTAGGGGAGGGGACAGGGACTAGCCTCCCTGGCTGGGAGCTCAGGGACTGGGCAGGGCGATCCCACGGGCTGTAGTTAAGTCTATTTAGTCACCAGCCCTGCAAGCAACCTCTTGTACACTGTGGAGCAGACAGGAAAGAACAATTCACAGCTAAAACTTTTGGATAGACCAGGGCTGCTGTGTATGACTGTGAACTTCCCAAAGTTTAGAAATGTTTAGCTTTGGGAACATTTCTAGTAAAAACCTAAGGACTGAGAGGAACCCAGATCCAGGCAGAAGACTGGAAGAATAGAATATGCGACCATGATCTGGGGCTGACAAACTATAAACTCGATATGACCCATAAGGTTGTTGTTTTTAATTAAATGAATTTCATTGTCCTTTTTGAAGTTTATTTCTGTTTTTATTTCCACCAATAAGATGATCTTATTGTCAGCCTCAAAAGCCTGATCCAAAGCCCATTTCAGTCAGTCAGAGTCTTTCTACTGACTTAAATGGACTTTGAATCAGGCTTCTAAGCAGTTAGAATAAAACCACCACAACAAATAGATTATTGTGGGTTTTTTGAATTTTATTGATTCATGTAATAACAATAATCACTAGAGCTCATAGGGAAATTTAGATTAAATACAATTTTGATTGAAAAAAGAAGAGAGATGTATCTAGCTTTTTATGTTCCTCCCCCACACATGTTCTGATTATCTCTAATAATTACTCCAAGTAATGCACTGAAATTATTACATGTAACAATGGTGTATTCAGTATGAAGTCATATTTCACATGTGCTGAAGAGTTTTAAAGTTCAGTATCTTAATTGTTCTGTACTGTGTTAATCAAAATAACAAAACCAGTTATTTCAAACTGAGCACAAATTTCTGTGGTATTTATGTAAAAAATCTTAAGGAATTTTTGAGTTCCATTTTTCTGTTTATATTTAGGTTTTAGTTAAATTTTGATAAATAGGGCAAACATTTAAAAATGTTCCAAGGCTAAGAAGTTGTGTGTTAATTTCATCTCAATGTTAATGTTTATAAATAAGATAACTAGAACTCAGTTTTCAAAGGGATTTAAACTATGCTGTGGTTTTTGCAATGGGAAGTTTTAAGTGCGCAGCTGTTGGGCTGGGCCCTGATCTTGCAAAGATGAAATTTTGCGGGATCAGGGCACTACTTGTTTATATATGTAAACTGAGTAATTTGGTGCCACACACATGCAGAAATAGTGCACAAATAGTCTGATTTTGTGTGTGCTAATTAAAAGGCCACTATTTGCAAAGGTGGGTCATATTCTGTAATATAGGGTTTGTTAAGAGCGTTTGGTATATCAAAAGTTATATCCGTGTAAATGGCATGATTGTAATATTAAATTGGGTATTTTACAAGTTAGAACATTCTCTGTGAAACTGGAACCTTGCTTTCATCCTCAATGTTCAAAAGATCAAAGCTCTGTGAATGAAATAGATAGGTTTTGGGTTTTTTCCCTCCCTCTAGCACAATTTCCAGGAAATTTGTTGATCTGTGTTGGGTATGAAACTGAGGGACCTTTCAAACTGATTGCTTTACTTTTCAATTCTAATCTTTCTGGCAGTCTAAATACTTGCTGGAAAACATGGTTTTACTATGGAAATGTGTTCTTTAATGTGCAATTTATAGACCGATTTCTTTGTGTCCTTATTTATGGATGTATTGTCAATAGATTGCTTGTGTTTATTAAACTTGGAGCCCAAGTAAATGTCAGATCTTGTATCAAATAGGAATCAGAAACCCATTTTTCAGCAGTACGACTCCGGAAAGGCAATATGGTTTAGTTACAGTGAAGAGAATGTAGTATGGGGTTCAAGCCAAGGTTACCCTCAAAAGCATTGTCTGTGCTACCAAAACAAAACAAACCCCCAACAAAAAACAACTATTTGTTTTTGTGTAGGTGCCTTTAGCCTGCAGACATTGACCGTATGTAATGAAACAGTTGTAAACATTTCATTCCTGGGTCTGCTTACAGCTTGTCCATATTAAGCATTACTTCAGCTGCACCTGTTTTCTGACACCTGTTGTCAGCAACAGGTATTTTCTGTAGTGTAGATAAGTTTTGGGGATCTGTGGAACTCAGGCAAGGTATGTGATCTCTTTGGGCTAGAAGAAAAATCAGGAACAAGCAAATCCTTGCTGAAACACAGCTGAGTTTCTGGATATAGGGGGATCACATTCTGAAAGCCCTTCCTACTGGATGCAGTGCTTATTACTGGGAGTTCATGAGAAGGACAGTAACATTCAGTATGGAGAGTTTGTAGGTTTGAGTCCTAAATTATATAAAACAAATAAGTAAAAATCTGTTAGTCTTTAAAACCATCTAATTAATAGTGTGTTGTTGCATAAGTGGTTGGTACTGCTGATGTTTATTTTCAAAATTAAAATACGTAGTCATGTTTTAACTAGAAAATTCAGAATATTGTAAATAGGGTGACCAAATGTCCTGATTTTATAGGGACAGTCCCGATTTTGGGGTCTTTTTCTTATATCGGTTCCTATTACCTCCCACCCCCATCCTGATTTTTCACATTTGCTGTCTGGTCACTCTAATTGTAAATACTCTTTTTTTTTTTTTTTTTTGCCATAATTATGTTTTGGAAATTACCATGAGTAATGAGGCCAGGTTTGGTACTAAATAAGATGATTATTTAGTTGGGGATTGGTCCTGCTTTGAGCAGGGAGGTTAACTAGATGATCTCCTGAAATCCCTTCCAACCCTGATATTCTATGACGAGTGAATGATTCAAAATCAGCTAGAAAAAAGAAAAGGGGTTGGGGAGTGTGTGTTTGTGTTTCTGCGCGGGGAGGTTGTTTGAGGTGTAACTGACAAACAATATCTGTAATGTGGTTAGGAATTACCTCAAAAGTGGAAGAACATTAAAAAAGGTTGCCTTCACTGTAAAGCATGAAGTGGCACTTCTGCAGTCCAATGAAGTATCTGTTATCAGAAGAAAACGTGTACTTTTTTGAGGTGAGATCAGTTCTGTTCTCTGAACCAAATGATTTTTCGTTTTTTGTTCTGATAACAAGCTGGTGGTAAGCTTCACTGAACTGAGAAATTGTAAACTCTTAGAAAAGGCTGTCTAAAGATAACAATTCAATGTTTCTTGGTAATGTATTCTGGATGAATCTGATAATTTAAAGCCCACTTCACCAAAATGGGAGTGACGCTTGCGTCCTCTTTATCTTCAATTACGTCTAATCTGTTTCTAATTCAAACATGGTGCTGCTGTTGTCAGATCAAATATAGATTTTAAATGTTTTATGCTTCTCCACTGGGAA
Organism: Dermatemys mawii; assembly: GCA_007922305.1. Taxonomy (NCBI): domain Eukaryota; kingdom Metazoa; phylum Chordata; order Testudines; family Dermatemydidae; genus Dermatemys; species Dermatemys mawii. The sequence goes on from ML677340.1 coordinate 21,951,860, forward strand.
TGTTTTAAATGTATGCGGGCTGTCTGTCAGGGCTGTAAGGGCTGAATCTAATAAAATTTTAGGTAAATTTAAAGGAAATAAAAGTGTACTTAAAAATGAAATGATTCATGGTTCATGAGATGGAACATATTTAATGAATGGCAGCTAAAGAAAAGTTATGGGATAGTCTCCATGGATCACCTACTTAACCTCTAAGGAGCCCTACTTTGATAAATACATTGTATCTTTCATGTTAAACAGCATGAATTTAGCAACTGATTTACACATGAAGTCCTATTTAGGTTTTGCTTACAAGCATACAGATAAGGTAAAAATATCTATTGCTTTTATAAATTACTGTGAAACTTCCATCAATGTAAACAGTCTGGAAAACGTAGTTGCAGCCTGCAGTCAGCATACGTTAATATTTATTGATAGACATAGCCCATTCTTTCAAGCACTCAAGTGCTTTACAGTGTAACAATAAATAATATGACACAGAAAGGGGCTTATCATTTTAAAACAGATCTTTAAACAAAGGGATTTACTCACATATATGTGACCAGGAAGGTCTGTCCCCAAGATCTGTGTGAGAAACACTGTCTTGAAGATTCCCAAATCTTTTTCTGAACTTGACAATCAGTAAATTTAAATTTCTTCCTCAAAATACTATAGTCTGTAGATTTGGAGAAGGAAAGTCTAGTTTCATTCTTTTAATACATTTCCATTGAAGTATAGTCCTGATTTTTAAAATAAATTTTAATTGCGAGGTTGGTTGTGATATTAAGCCTAAAAGTGAACATCTGTTATGTCGGCGTTTCCCTCCCCCCTCCAATTGGTTTGTTGCTCCAGGGTTGTTTGGGAGAATTGGGTTTCAGGTCTTGATTTATTTTTTTTCATTGGGATGAGGGGGGAAGCATTTGTTTAACCCCACCCCTTCCAAGCTCCTGGGCCAGATTCTGGTTCAGAGTAGGTAAGAAGCATGTATCTGCTTATAATGGGACAGAGTGCCAGACTGTGTCTGGCCCTTTCAGGGAAACTGGGAGTTGAGAGGGGTAATGCCTCTTGTACACTCAATGCAAGGGTCACTCACAAATTGCCATCTCTGCACTTGAAGGGAACAACTCTAACTGTAAAAGTAGCCTCTGGAGTTGGTGGATACTGACTCAGCCACATGACAGGGATGAAACACTTTGTGTCCATGACCTATGTCACGTGGCTGGAATCTGGAGATAAATATTTATCTCTTACTGGTACTCTTGAGCATTACACCTTTGTTAGACTCTCTATATTGCTAGAGGTGCACCTCTTGCCAAAGGGTTGAGGAAATGGTGAGTCCTGTCCCCTTCTCCCCGCCTCATGTTTTTGTGGCGCACGCCCAGTACAATGGGGAAGCCATCTACACCCTCCCCATAATGTTTCTCCCACTAGCAAGCACTGAATACATTGGAAGAATGACTTACTATCCCATCGCAACACCTCAGTGTGATGTTCCGATCTTCCCTTTCACTCTGGGATGAGATTAGGTCATTTTCCTGTCCCCAACAGTTAGTGTCTTCATGACACCTGCTCATGACATAGAAAGGTAGACAGAAGGAGCAGAATTCTGGGCAAACCAGTCTAGAGTTTCTTAAAATGTATATGCAAAGCATTATTCTATTGCTGGTAAGATGTTCTAAAATTATAGACCCCCAAAAGACATTGCAAAACTGACGGTTGAGTTGAAAACTCTTTAGGAAACTTGCAGACTTTTCTGAAGTAAGTATACTAGACTATGAACAGCTGAAACAATCCATGCCAATGTCATTCTACTGAAGTCTGTGTGGGACATGGTGGTTTTTGTACGGGTAAGACCTCATCTCTGCAGTTATGTTCATAATGGGAAATACAGGCACTAATCTTAATTCTTATTTCCTGCTTTAATTAACAAAAGAGGAGAGAGAACTTCATAATACGAGTTGTGGTTTGACTTAGTTGGACCATTTTCTTAAGAATTAATAAACAGACCCTTAAAAATTAATCCCATTCTATTTCTATTTAGTGCCATGAGGTCACTGCATGTTTTTAAGACTGTTTTTCTCACTTGAATAATGGTATATTTTGAATGAACATGTGTTAAAAATAATTAAAAAATAGATGCTGGAGAAATAAATCAGTATGCTGTTTGATCTGTTTCTGTATCTGACGTATAGAAAAACAGATTCTATACTTCTCGGTCACGAACATTCAGGAAGGGATTAAAAGAAGTTTTTCCTTTCCTTCTGTATTTGCTTCACGTGTGTGTGTATATCTGTACGTACATAATAGTTAAATAGAAGAATAAAGGGATCTGCATTTAGAGCAAAAACCTCACATAGTTTGATATGATTATTTCCTTGCTATGGTGAGATGCAGGCATAGTTGCGTGATGAAAGATTGTGCAGTGACTGACTTCAGCTTCCAGCATCTCTCCTTTACTTTCATGAAGACTCAGATTCTGATTCCTAAAAACTGATCTCTCAGGATAGCAATAGTTATGTTATGAGGGAGACTCTGCTTCTGTTTGTCAAACTGTCTAGAGTGGCTCACGACTGAGAGTCCCTACCCCACTGCAGACTGTCAAAGAACGGGGCACAAAGTGCAAATTGGTTGTCCCTTCTATTAGTGCCCAGAGAGAGGCTTCTCCTGGCCTGCACAGTCCTTGATAGCTTGCTGTACGGTTGCATAGCTTAATGGGAACTTAGGGCAGCAGTACTGCAACGCCTTCTACAATAACCTTGTGACCCTGCCCCCAACTCCTTTTTGGCCAGGACACCTACAATTACAACACCGTGAAATTTCAGATTGAAATATCTGAGATCATAACATTTATGATTTTTAAAATCCTATGACCGTGAAATTGATCAAAATGGACCATGGATTTGGTAGGGCAAATGAGTTACAGCCTTAGGTTTCAAAAGATAATAGAAACTTCTGTAATAAGCAAACTGTATGTTTTTTAGGACTAACCCAAGCTAAACAGCTGGGGACCCCATGCTTATGCTTAGACATCTTCACCCCTCAGTCTTCATACAGCACAGGGATAACAATTTATCCATAATAGGCATTTTTATTCCCTTTCCCAAGTGTTCAAGCTGTAATGAGACAAAGGCTTGTGCACGTACCCTCTTCAGGGGTGTGGGAGAAGCAATCAACAAAGTCTTTTGTCAACAATGGCTTGGCTGATGTCTGTAGACCTTCTGTTGTAGGGGAGGAGATAATACCTCTTGTGGAAAACTAGTATGTCACACATGGAATGCTTCTCCCCTGACTAGGGAGGATTTATAGTCTTAATGAATATTTTTATAGTTACAGAGCAAACATTTAAACATTATCTTATAACATGGGCTACGGACGTTGTAAGTAGGCTTAATACACACAGCATCCTAAAAGCATTTCATAAAGTCTAAACACACTCTTACAACTTCTAATATCTATTTTAACAATGCGAACACTTGGGTGAGCTGGATTGGTTTCCAGCTGTGCATTTTCACTGTTCAGTGAGGCCTGGAGACTTGGCGTGACCTGGCACTGGGTCTGGCGGTGTCACACTGTTCCTTTAATCTATTTATTCTTTCTGACAAGAGTGCTGAATGCTGAATAGGAAAAAGGTCGGCCTCACGTAGAAGCAGCTACTAATCTAGGAGCCTGAGTCTTCAGCCACAGGACACAACTAACTCCCTTTTGAGTTCAGTTGGAATGATCCCTACCCTGTTATTGGAGGATAGGGCCCAGATGACTACATAGTGGGCTGATGGGGTCAAGATAGAAAAGAACCATATTGGTGAGCTTTGTTGAGCTGGTTTGGGCTACACTGGCCCTAATCCTCCAAAGGTTGTGCTCTACTAGTCCTATTTAGCTTTAAGATTGGTTGCGGTAAGCAGCTTTCCCTCAAACTATAACCATAGAAGAGTTGCTCCTCTGCTATATGGGCCATACAAGGGCCAGGGCAGTAACTCAGAGGAGTGCAGGAATATTCCTGGAGTGCACATTTTTCCCCCAAATAGAAGACGTTAGAGTAGGTCATAGCCCTGACCCCTCCCCGCCGCACATCTGCTAGTGAAGCAAGCCAGTGGCGTGGGCTGCATCATCTGGGAGGATGGTGCAACTTGTGCAATTCCTCCACGCAGGAGGGGAGTGGCATGAGCCCTAACCCTTTCTTGAACTCCTTATGAGATGGTGCGGACCTATTCTGGGCTGGGCTGGTCTAACCCCAAATAGCTAAAGAGTTTAGAGATGGATCCAAATCAGACCTTGACTCTTTACATCACCAAACTATGGGACAGTTCAGATCCAGATCTGAACGCTCTGGCTTGGGGCTCTTCATGCTACAACCCACATTACAGCTTTTCCTCTTCTCAAAAAAGCTAGGCTGCACTTGGCTGAATTTTGCAGAAATTAATAATCTCTGCAATTCCACTAATTCCCAGGGCTAATTTTTTGAAGGTACTCTAAGGCTGCGGCACTACTAAGTAAAACATCTGTTCTTAACTCAAGTTAGCTCTGTTGATGTCAAAAATCCCAGTAGACACATGGCAATTTGTGGTTTTCACATGTTAGCAGGCCGGGTTAAAGACTAAACTCCCACATAGTCTTTAGCGCCATCTGCTAACTCATGTGAAAACTACAATTTGCCTTGTCTTTACTAGGATAGTTAACTCAACTTAGCTAACATGGATTAAGAATATACCTTTTTCCTAGTTAAGACGAGTCTAAATGTGCTTACATAGTTTTTGAACCCTATAATTTCTGTACTGATGATAGAATATAAAACCTGTTTGCACACCATCTGCACACACAGTGAAGGTTTTACGAATGTATACGAGAAAGACTTTGTAGCACCTTTGACGGAGTCAGACCAGAAGGATATAGGAGAGTGCGGGAAGGCAGGTACATTAGTCTCAGGGTGTGCAGGTCCCTGTTCCCTGGATAGCCAAACAAAGGCTACTCCAGGCCAATCAAGACACCTGGGGCCAATTAAGAACCTTCTAGAAAGGAGTAGAAACAGCTAGCCTGATTGGGACACCTGAAGCCAATCAGGGACTGGCTGAATCCAGATAAAAACCTCCCAGTTAGTCAGGTGGGCTGTGGGTGTCAGGAGCTGTGGAAGGAAGTTATGCTGTTGGTGAGACTGAGTGGTGGACAACATATCGTACTGAAGGAAGGAGGCCCTGAGGTAAGGGTGAAGTGGAGTTTGAAGAAGCGGGGGCTGCTGTGGGGAAGTAGCCCACGGAATTGTATTGTGTTTTGTGGATAAAAGGTCAGCCATCTTAGCTGATACTATTAGGGTCCCTGGGCTGGAGCCCAGAGTAGAGGGCGGGCCTGGGCTCCCCCCTTTCTGCCTCCCCTAATTAGTCTCTGAGGTTGGGAGACAATAGAGACTGTGCCAGGAAGGATAGCTTCTCCTCACTGGTTTGTGATGAAAATGGCTCAATAGACTGTAACCTTGTCTCCAGAGAGAGAAGGGCTCCGTGGAGGGTCACAGTGAGCCGCTGAGGCTAGTAAAAATCTGCCAGGAAACGCAGGATCCACGAAGATAAGGACAGAGCTTTGTCACACACCTTAGAGACTAACCAGTTTATTTCAGCATAAGCTTTCGTGGGCTATAGCCCACTTCATCAGATGCATAGAATGGAACAGAAATCTAACATGGCTGCTAATCTTAAACCTATGAAGGTATAGTTTATATGTAAATTCATTTGTATGCACCTGTGATAGTGAGCAAAAATTGCCCATGCAAAGCTGTGCATGTGCAAATTCTATAGCCTAAAACAAGTGGTTTTGTAAGTAAAACCCAATAAATGAAATAACATAAATGAAATCTGAAGAAAAACTTTTTGTATAATTCTTGACATAAAATAGCAGTGGTTGTTTCCATCATAAATAGTCTTTCAAGATGTAATGCTCTCTGACATCTGTGATTCAGGGCCAGCCAAACTGATAGTTTTGCATTGTTCTCTACCTGCAGACGCACATTTTGGCCCATCTAATTTTTCCTCCTCTTTGGAACACAGGATTTTCTGTTTAGGAACAGACCATTGGTTCAACTTCAGTGTTCTGTGTCCAGCAATTAAGCCTACAATCTGGTGCTTCACAGAAAGACAAAAATTAAAACACTTACCCACCTGCATAATGTACCAAGAATAAATTTGGTTTCATCAACAGAAGAAGAGCAAAATACAAGATACCAAAAACACTGGTGGATGAAGAAGGAATTTGGAAAATTGCAGTTCAGGTTTTATTCAAATATTCTGGACCTTTGGACTTAATTCTGAACTAAGCAATTATGGATGATTCTATCTGTGAACTGTGCACTATTACAAGTGAAGAGTTCAAACTTGGTTCATTATCATAAACCTGGTTCAGATGAAAATGCAATAGCAGTGTTTGCATTAGCGGCATCTGCATGAATAAGCAATGAAAAGCATTGAGAAGAGAAAGCTTCATTCAGTACTGTATGCTCTTTTGGTATCACACTGCCTGGCTGATTTTGAGCCTTTTTGGTACTTGATAGTGAGTGATTTTATCATTGCAATGATACTCTCAGGCACTGCTAGAGTTTGGGGCATGTCATTTTCTCCATTTTGAACCACTGTACATAGCTGTAAATAGTGCCGAGGGCTGTAAGGTGTCAGGGAGGAAGCAAATTCTTTTGACCAATTTCTTGAGAACTAGTGTAATCACTTTGAAGTTAGAGAAGTTCAAAAACCAAACACATGTTGTTATGGATTCAGACAGAATATGTTCCCCCACTGCGGCTGGCTTTCTTAGGGTGTCTGTTGAAGTTTTTAGTCTCTCTCTTGTTTTCCACCATGTCCTGTAACATCCATTCTTCTAGCCAGGGGAGATGAGGCTTTGAAACTCACCAACACCACTGGAGGAATAATCTTTGCAGCACTCCACTTATAAAGGACAAGAACTATGAAATCTGGGATTGAGCATGTCGGAGCAGAGCCGTGTCGATCTCTGTGTAGTGTACTGCTAGGTCTCTGACCTGGCTCCCAACTTTGTGTTTATCCTGGATTAGGAGCAACATTCCCTCTAGTTTTTGACAGGCTGTGTGCACAAAAAATTTCTTCTGTGCAAATTTTTGTGCGTGAGGTGTTTCGCTGTGTGCGCAGGGTTTAGGATCTGTGTGCGTGCGCATATGCGCACAGCTTAGAGGGAATGTTGGTTAGGAGAGATCCTATCAGTAACTCTGAGGGACCTCCTTTTCTTCTGCTTTACACCTTCAGCAATCAAGGCCAGACACAATCCCCTTGATATCCAGCAATGGAAAAAACTGATTTCAGTGCCCATCAACACTGCTGTGTAATAAGGCAGAGTTGCTGTTAGAGTAACAGTAAACAGTCCCTTTCCTGATGAAATAGCATTCTGTCGGCGTAGGGAGCAAGAGAGCCCTCTGACTTCAGGGACAAACCAAATTGGTTCATGTAAATATAAGCAGGTCTGAACCGCAAACCTTTCTTAAAACTAAGCCAAAATCTTTTTTAAGCTTGGTTCTCAAATTTTGGTTGTTTTCTATAACATTCACATATAATCACATATTGCTATTCTGACAGCAAAGAGTCAGAATTGCAGCCTCCTTGTACCCAAGCTGTTAAAACTCATTGGTTTCAGTTTGTGTAGATTTTCAGCACTTGAATTTTACTTTGAGTTTTGAATTCAAACTACTACTTAATCGCAAAGCAAAATTCAACCCAAGCCTCTAACTTTCAGGAAGAATCTCCAAATGCAAACCACCAATTTACATGTGGGTTTCACCCAAAATCATAAATCAGTTAAGATCTACTTAAAACTTGTTCCAGGTTTGCTAGAGGTAAATATGGATCCAGACAGTCACCCTGGATTGGAACACACTGACTGGGCCCTGTTGGGAGGAGGCAACAAGGACACCTTCAAAAGATTTTTAGATTCAAATCTGATCCTGTGCATTCTTATCTGACCCAAACATTTTGCAGCTTGTCCATTATGAGCCATAACTATACCCTTGATTGTTGTTGTTATAAAATAAAAAAACAGTAGATTCCCAGCTGGCGTGTAAATTGGCATAGCTCCCTGGAGGCTGTCGGCAGTAGCAGAGGATGTGGCCCTCATTGTGCAAGTGCTAAGCTGTGATGTTGATAACGAATATTTCTGAAGAAACCATTATAGTCAATCATGTCAAGAATCCACACAAGGAGTGCTTAAGTAGGCCTTGATAAAATGGAGAGCATCAGCTCTAAGCCTGGAATCGTTATGGTCTATTGTGTTAATAATCTGCATGCTAAGAAGTAAAATTCCTAGGCCATGACAAAACAGATACAGATTCAGAGCCATTATGGCCTATTATGTCAATAAGACATTTGTTTGAGTCCCTAAGTATTTATTTGCATTATACTGTAGATTGCAATGGACCCTGAGGAGCTGTTACACTCTCTGGTGTGGTTTGAATCTTAAGGAGGACTTTTGCTACCTATTGATAGGTAGATTTTCTATTGCACTGTCTACAAAGGGGATATTGACTGGCATAGCTATTCCAGAAAAACAGTTACACTATAAATCCACATAATTTAGCTATTCTAGAATAATGCCCCAGCGTGGATTTTATTCTGGAATAATTACCCCACTTCCTGAGTAGAGTGATTATTCTGGAATAAAGTCACTTTTATTTCTGAATAGTGTCTACATGAGGAATTATTCCAGAATAGCGATAGTGGAACATTATTTCTGGAATAGCTATCCTGGTCAATTTCCCCATGTAGACAAGCCCTTAGATGCTTCTAGCAAGAGCTTTCCTTTTTGTCTGAGTGTTGCTAAATAAGAAAATCCATGAAAATACTTAAAACCTGCATTCACTTAGATTAATGTTTAATCTTAAACAAGGAAATCAGAGCTGAGAGAGCATCCAGAATTCTCCTTATATCCCTCTGTTTCAGGCTTCTCCTGAATGGGTCATACAATAGTATCATACAGAATGTGAGGCAGTAAGTAAGCACAGTGTAGTGTGAAGAGAGTATTAACACCTTAGCTACAGCTATGTGGACATGTCAAACTTTTACCTTAATTTTTTTTTAAAGCTATTGGGCCAAATTCAGCCTCAGTATAAACTTTTTTGACTGCCATGGACTTAATGCTTGCTTACATCAGTGTTTGGGTTCATTCTCTTCTGAAATTTAGGCAGTGTTCTCTTTCTATAATACAGAGAGTATTCTAGCACACAAAATCAAGACTATGAACCCTCAGATTATATTTCAGCATGATTAGGTTTTAAAATTTGAAAACTATTTTGTTTCATTTGCTCATTATATGTATTTATACAAAAACCTGCTGAAGAGCTGGAAACACTGCTTTCATTCTCAGCTACAGCAGTCTGTGTTTGTAGCCCAGGGGTCAACAACCTTTTAGAAGTGGTGGGCCGAGTCTTCATTTATTCACTCTAATTTAAGGGTTCACATGCCGGTAATACATTTTAACGTTTTTAGAAGGTCTCTTTCTACAAGTCTATAATATATAACATAACTATTGTTGTCTGTAAAGTAAATAAGGTTTTTAAAATGTTTAAGAAGGTTAATTTAAAATTAAATTAAAATGCAGAGCCCCCCCCAAACTGGTGGCCAGGATGCAGGTAGTGTGAGTGCCACTGAAAATCAGCTCGTGTGCCACAGGTTGCCTACCCCTGTTGTAGCCAATAGTGCAAGCCTGCACACCTTGGAAAGCAGTGAGGGCCGTATTACTGCAAAAAAACCCAGCTGCGGGCCAAAAAGCCCCACCCCCATCCGCTTCCTCCCACCCCACCGCTTGGCTTGCCTCGCCCCTACTCACCCCCCCACGGGCCCGCACAGTGAGCCTGTGTGGGCTACGTGTGGCCCCTGGTCTGCATGTTGTGCAGGCCTGCAATAGTGTGTTGTGTGTTTGTTTATTTTTTACACAACTATTAAAGACTGGATGAAAACTCCATGGAAACAAATGCATGTTTGTCAAATGGGATAGGTAGCTGAGAAGATTTGCAGTTTGCAATTTCTGCAGTTACTATATTGTGTTGCTACTTGAAATAATCTCTCACGTTGCATTGGCAACAACTTATGAATTCAACAGGGGTATGTTTTGGCATTGCAGTGTTGTATAATAATTCACTTATGAAAAGGTAGATGATGAACTGAACCCCTCAGGTATTTCCCAGGTTCTTGTGGAGATTAACCCAATGTAGTGTGTCATGGACATTTCACATGAACAGTATCATAGCAGAGGCACTCCTTTGGTGTAATCTGATACAAATCTTGAGGAGACATTACAAGACAACCAGGCAGTGGCTTATTTTTGTATTATCCAGGATTTTCAAGAATTACTGAATGTTGCTTTTTGTGTTTTGGATTGTTACCCCAGTATCAGAGATTGGGGATATTGAAATGATATTGCTCTTGAATAATCAATTGTATGAAAGGACATGATGTAACTATGGAATATCTTGCCCTATTTTCAAACAATATAGAGAATTAAAAGCTAAATCCAGTGCACTAAAACTGTTTTGGTTTCACATAAGTAATATAGGATGTAATCAAGTGCCCACTGAATTCAACAGCTGTCTTTCCATTGTTTTCAGTTTGTTTTGGATCATACCAATAATAAATAAATTCTAGATTCTTCTAGAGTCTGGGTGCCCTCGGCTCCCCTTGATTTCACCGATATTCAGCACCTCACAGGAAAGGCTCAATATTTCATGGGATCAAGTTCCAAGGATGGGTGATACTGTGTTTTATAATCAGCAAGGGGTATCTGGAGGTGATCTGGAACTGGATCAAAGCCTTTCAATAAAAGAGAAACTGCTAGATGCCTCTGTATTCATTCACTTTTTTAGATCATAATTTTTTTTTTAAAAAAAAGTATATGAATGAAAACATTTTGAGAATGCAGTGACATAAGAATGACCAATACTGGGTCAGATCAATGGTCTATCTAGCCCAGTATCCTGTCCTCCAACAGTGGCCAGTGCCAAATGGAATGAACAAAACAGAATAATTATCACATCCATCGCTTGTTATCCAGTCCCAGCTTCTGACAATCAGATGGCTTAGGGACACCCAGACCATAGACTTACCTTCCATGAACTTAGCTAATTCTTTTTTGAATCCACTTATACTTTCACAGTTCACAGCATCCTCTGGCAATGAGTTTCACAGGTTGACTACGTTGTGTGAAGAGGTACTTCCTTTTGTTTATTTTAAACCTATGAATTTTATTGACTTCTATGATATCTTGCCTTAGTATTCTCTTTCCTAAACTGAGCAGTCCCAATCTTTTTAATTTCTCTTCACATGGAAGCTGTCCTATACTCTTAATAATTTTTGTTGTCCTTTTCTGTACCTTTTCCAGTTCTCATATATGTTTATTCAGATGGATCTACTGAAACTCCACGCAGTAGTCAAGGTGTTGGATTTATACCATGGATTTATATAGTGGCAAGATATTTTCTGTCTTCTTTTCTATCCCTTTCCTAATGGTTCCTAACATTCTGTTAGCTTTTTTGACTGCTGCTCCACATTGAGCAGATGTTTTCAGAGAACTATCCACAATGACTCCAAGATCTCTTTCTGGAGTGGTAATAGCTAATTTAGACCCCATCATTTTGTATGTATAGTTGGGATTATTTATCCGGTGTGCATTACTTTGCCTTTATCAACAATGAATTTCATTTATCATTTTCTTGCCCAGTCACCCAGTTTTGTGGGATTCCTTTGTAACTCTCGCAGTCATCTTAGGAGCTTATAGTTGGGGTGATTGAAGACAAGAAAAGTGATAGAAATAATAGACCAGATGGGTGTGCTTGAAAAAGTAAACACCTTTAGCAAAGGTTAGATTCTCCTATATTAAGTATGTTCCACAAATAGAATTCCCAATCAAATCAGTGGAATACAAAGTGGCTGCAGAAACCAAGTCTTATATGTATAAATGGTAAAGAAAGGACAGCATATGCATATCTGAGAGATCAGGGCGGGGTGAATACCACAAAAGTTTTCTACAAATATTTTCCCACTTTTAAAAGTTTTGTTTCATTCATGTTTCAGCCTCATTTGAGTTTGCTTTAAAAATATTTTGGTAGATGAGTTTACTGGCAGGAATTTTTGCTGAAAGAATGAATGTTAAGCAAATTGCACAATGTTCATAGAAAAATCTCTCTATTTTAGGTACTCATTGCCATAACATCTGGGCATCTGAAACTCTTTAATGCATTTATCCTCACAATAGCCCTGTGATGTAGGGAAATGCTATTATTCCCATTTTAGAATTTAGATGGTGAACTGGATACAGAGAGATTAAGCAACTAACTCAAAGTCACACAACCTGTGGATGAGCAGGAAATTGAACCTGGGTCTACCCAAGTCCTAGGTAGGGGTCCTAACCACTGGACCATCCTTCCTCTCAAAGCAAGTGCTGAATTTGAAATACGTATTTTAGCTCCGAGTGTTACACTCATCCAGTCAAGGAACAGAAGAACAGCATTTGATCTTTTTGCACAGTAAAAATATTTGAATTGCAAATATTGAATATTTGCCAAGGAACTTCACCTGAAAAAAGTACAGAGCAAGAGTTTTCTGCAGAAGTTAATAGGTGAATAATTTCTAATCATGTCAGTCCTCCTGAGAAAAATGTGATCATTTTGGAGATCATTCACAAAATATATCGATTTTCTTTTCCTGAATTACGGTGGAGCCCCACTACAACACTACAAATGGGATCCAAGAAATCCCATCACGGTAAATGCGGGATCATGTTATAACGGGGTCTCTGTCCCCGACAGGCAGGGGGCTGCAGCTTCTCTCGCTGCTGCCCAGCAGGGGAGAGAAGCCGTGGCCTGCATCTGCCGGGGATGGAGAACTCCAGGGCTGCAGACTGGACCGGAGTCCCCTGTCCTGGCAGGCCTGGGGCCACAGCTTCTCCCACCGCTGGGCAGCGGGGAGAGAAGCCGGGGCCCCACGCCTGCAGTCCGGGAGTTCTCTGTCCCCCGCAGGCGTGGGCCAAGGCTGCCCAGCAGGGGAGAGAAACCGCGGCCCCACGCCTGCGGGGGACAGAGAACAAGGGCACCTGCAGACTTGGGAGCCATGGTATAATCGCTCTATATTGGGATTTGCATTATACCGGGGCGCATTATATCGGGGCTCCTCTGTAGTTGCAAAGCTTGCATACAGCTCCATGAACAATGCAGGAAGGAAGGAATGACTGGTTTTGATTTTGAATTCTGACTGGTTGTGCACACTTAGTCATATAATTTAACTTCCCTCTGTTTGCTTCCCCATTTGCAAAATGGGGCTAATATTTACCTACTTCCCAGGACTGTTGAAAAGATTCATTCATTATTTAATTGCTTGCAAAGTGCTTTGAAGATGTACAGAACTCTAAGGTAGTGAAAATTCTTCACAGTTTTATAACATCGTCTTTCTGAGGAACTCAAAATGTGTTATAAACATGAAGGTCACACACAAAGTTTGTGGCAGAGACAATAATAAGTAACAATAATTGGCCATATATTCATTGCCTTATGCACATATGTTTATAGACGCATGCTTTGTAAGAAATCCTTAGCAGACTATTTGGAGGCCAAGAGATCAGCTTTCCAAGATTGTATTTTGTCTCTCCAGTGGATGTAGTGGAAATAGTTTCTCGGAACTGACCCATTGCAGGCAAACTTCATTCTTCATTATTTTGTTCTTCTTTTGCTGTTAGTGTCCAAATGAAAATTATTCTATCTGCAACTTTTTAATGCATATCAACAGATAACCAGACATCTGATGAAGCTATTTGACACTGTGGATGACCTTAAATTTGATGAGATTGTGCAAATACAAATGGGAGTGGGAATGTACAGTACAGAAGAGGAGTTTGGACACTTTTCAAAGCCCAGGGTCTGCGAAGGGCAGGTAAGATAATTGGGCGGTGTACTACTCACTTAGTATTATTGTGACACATAATGCAGTGAAGCAATTTTAGAAAACATAAGGGCTCTATCCAGACTGCATTCTGCTGCTTCTAGGGGGAGAAACCACAGAAGGAAAGTGAAGAAATGGGCTGCATACGCCTGGCCAGGGTAGGTGGAGCCTGTCTGCCATCTGCCCTGAGGGTTACTAAATCATTAGCAGTGAGAGAGAATTTAGGAGAAAAAAGATCTCTTTTGGTCTTCCTGCCCTTTGCTAATCAGACAGGGCATGGTAAAAAAGTGTTCTTGAGTGCTTTTCCTTCCCCCTATTTCTGAGGGCTGGTCTGCGCCATACACTCGCACTAAATAACCAAAGGTTATTGCATTATATTTCACAATAATACTAAGCAAGTAGTACGCCACCCAATAACCAAAGTTATTTAATTCTAATTATCACATAATTAGAACAGATTCAGTTACTTTGGTATGTGGAGACTTATTTCTAAATAAAAGCATGGATGTGCAGACTTGCACTGAAATAGCTAACTCAGTTTAGGAAGCCAACTCAGATTAATTGGCACAAGTGAACCAGCCTTGAATAGTTTAGTCACCGCAAGGCAACTGGAACATTTGAGTCTCATCTGCAGACTAAACTATTGAGAGCTGACATGGGGGCTGGTCTGGTTCTATCTAATTGATCTAAAAAATAACAAAACATTTCTCCATCAGCAAAGGGGGTATCACCAAAATTTTCTGCAGGAAAATATTGATTTTTTTTTTTTTTGGCTGAAATTTCTGTCAGAAAAATCAAACATTTCATTTTGGGTTCACATTAGTTTCTGCATAAGTCACCACAGTGCCTAATGCGAATTGTAGTTTCTTCTGCTCTCCATTCTCCCCTATGGGCCCTGGTTTCTAGTTGGATTATATTTCCCACAATGCACTATGCTCTCTCCCTATGATTGAATGGCTGTAATATATCATGGGAGTTCCATCCACAGAGACATATTATTAGATGTAGATGTAGGCTAGCCAGTGAGCAAGGCCCATAAGAAAGAGTGGGGGCATGAGAGACCTGAAGCTACGGTTCTCATAAGGCAGGGCAGCAGCTCCGGCAGATGCAGAAATTAATGTCAGTTTGAAACTAAATGTTTTTACTTTTCTGACAATGAAATTTTTTGAAACTTTTTGTTTTATACATTTTATTTATCTATCTTTTTGGTCCCCTTTCAGGATGAAATCAGATGAAACATTAGAATTTCTTGTGAGATGAAAATTCCATTTGTTGATCAGCCCTAATTTGGGATGTGAAAAGAGAACGAGAACTTAAAAGTAAGAAGGTAGACATGATCTTGTTCTTTCTCTGATGAAAGTGTATTATTTTTTAGGAGATGTTGGTCCTTGATTCCTGCTAACTTCCTTTCTTCCCTATTTTCTTTCCCTCCTCTTCTCCCCCCCACCCCATGCTCTCAATTGTCTGATCTTCAGGCTCAATTTAAGAGATTCCAAGGGGAAACCAACCAAGGTCCTACCCTCATTTGCCTCACACGCTTTCATACCTGTTTCAGCAAGTTCAATCACATTGAAATCTCTCAGGCATTTAGCTAAATATATGCACTTAAAAGAAAAAGTGGGAAGGGTAAATTTTACATTTTCCCACCGTTTTTGTTTTTCACAGCAAATGGTTAATTTTATGTTTACATTGAAATCCCTGTTGGCTGAGAAAATAATACAGCCTTATCCATTAGTAACTGTAGGTAAGTCAGCTACAGTGTCAGTATTCCCATGCTGCTCAACTAGTGATTTTGACCTTGATGTGAATGGATCACTCACTCAAGTGATGAGAGTTAATTTAGTCTTCATAATAGCCCAGAGTTCAACCTTTTCAGAGCAGAGATTGTTTTAGTGAGGCCAAATTATATGCAATCGTTGAGTAATATGAACAGTGATCCAGTGCTGTGTCTTTGGATACAGTCCACCAAAATCATTTTCTTCATAATGATAGGGATTATAAGGAACTCAACTTGGTACTATACATTGTAAAGTGTGTGAGATGTACCCGCATGTGTAGAAAGTGCTGAGGGAAAGCTAAATTGAAGAAATATGGGTTTTGGTTAATTCTGTGGACATTCCTCTCCCTTGTGGGATGGGTTGCCAAACTGTACAGGGTAAGTGGATTTATTCCTAAACCCCAAGCCTAGAAGTCACAAATGGACAGTTATAGCCAGGACTGTGTCCAGTAGGGTTGGATGCACTGTTCTGGCCAGTCACAGATGGAAGTGGGTATTGTTTCCATTGGGGCTGTATGCCTTGCTTTCTGCTAGAAAACAGACTGGAAGAGCTGTCCGGAAGAAGACAGATGCTTAGAACATGATAAATCACACCTCTAGCATGTTAAGGAAAACTAGCATTCTGCCTAAGGGACATGTTGTTTGAGGCATTTAGAAGAAATCATGGAAGGTATAGGCATATCATGGATTTATATAGTGTCATTATATTGTCTGTCTTATTTTCTATCTCTTTCCTAATGATTCCTAACATTGTTAGCTTTTTAAACTGCTGCTGCACATTGGGAAGATGTAGCACCATATGAAGACAAGCCAAGAAACAGTTGTGTTTTTGATTATCCTGCCCACGTGGCTTTGATGGGCAGTCAAATCCAGTGGGCTGCTGATGTTAGAATTGCCTTTGAGCTTCTTGATGAGGGGGTTTGAAAGTGCTCTGAAAGATTACAGTCACAAACAGGTGTGTGAAAGTGATAGGCAAGTATAGAAAGTACGATTATTAATAGTATTTTGACGCTTTCCCCCATAGTATCTGAAAGATTTACAAGGTTTAAGCTGAAACCTGCATGATCTTAGTAAGGAGGTGTCACAGGGTCCGTGCCCCCTGTGGTCTTTCTGGGCTCAACAAAAGCCTCCACACAGTCTTAGTGCTGCCCCACGTGTCCTTTATTTACAACAGTGTCCTTGTGAAACCAGCTGTGCACCCCACAAACCCACACAACTGTGACCCCACAGTTCTGGGCTGTTGGCCCTTCAGCCCCCTAAGGTGCCTGTCTCACAGCCTGGAGAGAGCAACTCAGCCTTCCTCTCCCTGCCGAGCCCCTTCTTCTCTCCTCCTGCTGACCATGAGTCAGCGGTTTTTATCCTGCCTCCTGATCCCAGCTACAGCTGGGGCCTTTTAACCCAGCTGGGCTCCCTGCAATAACCCTCTGCTAGGGCTTTTAGCTCTGCATTCTCATGGCTGGGGCCAGCCCCTGCCCTGGAGCCTCCTGCCTGCAAGCAGGGTTTACTGTGCAGAGGCAGGGCACTCTAGGGGTTTTTACCCCTGCCCTGCCACAGGAGGACACAAAATCGTGTTCCCTTACTTGCAATTTTCTTAGGGAACAAGAAAACCAGGATTTAGGTCCTGATCCTGTAATGAAGGCTGTGTAGACCCTTGTATTTGCACAAACTCTCCTTTACTGCAGTGAGATTCTGTGTGGGCACAACAAGGGTCTGCCTTTTCAGATCTTGTTGCAAGGTCGGGGTCTCAGTACATTAGGAAGGCTGGGCCAAAGACGTGTTTAATCACATTTTTGTAGAAAGCAAGTTTGAAAGCTGGTGTTCCAAAACTTAAAAAGCTTTGCCATCAGCCACTGTAATATTCACAACGGCCACAATTTTTATATTTCATAGCAAATATATTGTGCTAAGGCCTGGACTTCCCACCTTGTGCTCAGGCTTATTTGTGCAGACAGTAGGCCCAGATGCTGGGCGGCTCACAAAGAGCTCTCTGCGCAGCTCAGGATGGGAAGAGTGCAAAGGTAGACATTCTATGCTGAACTGATTCCTTAGAATAAATTAGAGCAGGCTGAAGACTGTCCCCAGGCCACATCCTGTACAGCAGCAGGTGGGATGAGGAGTGCCACAGGAGGTGTGGTGGGTCTATACAACCTTGGGATTCCTTTATACAAGGCAAATCCTTCAGTGGCCAGATCAACCTGCTTTTCACCATTCGTCTGGCACAAAGCAGAGTCACTGTTAGAGAATCAGAGAAAAACACGTATTTTTTTATGGCAGCTGTGACACAGATAATTCATATTCATTTCTAAATATGATAATATTACTGTACATATGCCATGTGTTAGATGTTAAACACCTAACAACTTCACCACATAGCACAATGATGATATAAAAGTGCAAATGAAACTGCAAACCAGTGTTTGTTCATTTTGAAATGAAGTAATGGCCACTAGCTGCAAATGTATTTTTGTTACTAAAGAAGCAAATTAAAATGGTAAGAAAACAATACCATAATTAGTTTGCAAAAATTATTTGCTTTGATTAAAAACACCAATACATGTGCCTTGGTACCAGAACTGCTCCATTTAGCACTTGACATATTATAGGTTTTCTTTCCCCTCACAATGTAATATCTCCATTGAAATATAATTATTTTGCAGATTGCTCAACTGAATGCCCCTATAAACAAGCTGTTAGGGAGCTCACTCTGGGATCGTCACAGCATCATGACAATAGGCACAATTGAAATGCATGCTAGGGATGTTGTACCCAAGCTTAGAGCAAAGAAGGTAATTTGTTGCACAGCAATTACCCTAATGCATTTTTAAAAGCATAAAATAAAGAATACTTTCATTTGTTGTAAAGGTACTTTGGATGCTTATGTATGGCAATGATGGAATATTTTGATTCAATCAATTTTATCCTTTTTTTGCTTCAGTTAGATAATTACATTTACCAGTTGAAAATGCCATTTAATATATATATAGATATTTTGTCCAAATGTTAAAGATGTCTTTAAAAATGTATGCAGTAATGTGACAGCAGGTTTCTCATTAATCTAGCTCCAATTACTATCTGTTAACAATTAGTATAAACATGTACATTTATTAGATAACTTGAAAGTTTAAAAGCGTATGGAAGATAATACAGCAGTTGTGTTATGTTTTCAGACTCCATTTCACTTTAGGCCAGGTTGGCCCTTAGTGTTTTCCCATTTCTCTTCTTGGAATAGCCCCTGTTTCCCTTCCCCCGCAACCCCCCCCCCCCCCCAAAAAAAAAAAAAAAAAAAGGTGGAGGAAGGAAGAGAAAACTAGATGGCTGTTGATCTAGGCCAGGGCTAAAGTCTGAGAGAGCTGGGAGGAAAAGCCCATGATACTAGAAAGTTATTTTTTTAAAAATTAATCTTTTCTTGTGCTACTTTACTGGAGCGATAGCACCAGAATAGAACTGCAATAATGAGCCTCCATTCCTGATATAAAATCAGCCAATCTGAAGAAAACTGCAGTTTTTTCAGCTTGTATGATTTAGAAGGCTGAATTTTGTCCTGACCTAAGCGGGGTTGAACCTATTGTAGGTGAGGGCAGAATTTTGGCCAAGTTTTGCCTCCCTAATCAGGGGCTAGAGCAAAAGGAGCCATGGGGTGGAAAGGCTTCATGGGAATAAACATTTTTCTGTGAAATGCTGAGTATGGTACAGCTGGACATTTCAAATAGGGGAGTGTCATAGGAGATGTGGTGGATCTGCACAAATCAAGGATTCTTTTATATAAGACAAATCCTCCAGTGGCCATGTCAAACTACTTTTCACTGCAAGACTTTTCATTGACCTCTCCTAAAGGGAATTACAGGGCTTGATCCTGCAAGGAGTTGAGCATTTTGGCCTGGAGTACTCCGCTGCTTGCAGAACTGAGTCCATATTCTCTACAGAAGGACCATTAGGTGGGATAGCCCTTTTTAATAGCTTCCACCAGTGAAAGGCATTATGATCTGCATACAAAGAGAGCCCTTTCCTGTGAATGATGCTGGGGAATAGACAGAAAATGTTTAGCAGTCTTTTGGCAGAACAGCCTGATTGCTACATGGGCTGTTTCTGGATAGTTGTATCTAACAAGGTTTGTGTAGGGAGAAGGGAATGTAAAATGTCTAAATCTTCCACAACTTCCAAGTTATGCTTATGATTTGCAAATGTAAACAAAGCCCTGAGGTCACTGTATAAGAAAAATTAGATTTCAAAGCACACTTGCTGGGCTATGTAATTTATGCAACTCTCAATATTTTTTACCCTGGAGATTTCCACTGGACAAGCATTCATCTGGTTATCATAACTATGCCACAGATGGGATGAGGACCAGGGAGATTGTCTTGTAAACATTTGTGATTGATTACTCTTCTTACTACTAGATAAGGACAGTGTTTAAAGATCAGAACCCAGGAACAAGGGGGTAACAGAACCTCACAAGCTGTAGAGATTTTGACCTTGTGTATTCCTATTCAATAAAATAGTGCCCTGTCCGATACTGAAAATTGTAATGCATGGCTGTCTGGGACACTTGGACCACTGGCAGTACTAAATTTCTTTGAGATTATGAAATTTAATATAAGGCTAATTTTAAAAAAATTAGTTGTCAAAATCTGGTCCCGTCTTCAAAAGTTGCCCTACTTCATCCCTTGTGTTGTACTGCAACAACATGATGACCTGTTCTTTCTGAGTGACAGTCAGACATTGGCAGAGGACTCCTTTCTGGAACCTGTAGCATGGAACACCCCTGGGACTGCAGGCCTGCCTCACCCCCGCCAACACCATTACACACCTAGAATACCACCCCCAGCACCCTCCCAGAGGAATAGAATTCTTGAACTGAATCAGTATCTGTCAGTCTGAGAACATGGGGAGCAAAAAATGGTGACGAATTATTAATTGAAAATGATGTGCTCAACCTTAATAGTTCGGACTTGGGTCACTTAGGTAAATGTAGGGTTTTCTGAGAATCCTCAAACACTTTGCGTGTGGCCGAGTAAAGACCGCAAGATGCAGCCCAAAGTAACTCTTGAGAGTGAAAAAACATTTTACTTAAAAGAAAAGAGAGGATAAAAGACCTCAGTAATTATTTTAGTGTGTCTATAGTGAAAGCTCTTTGTCCAGGACAATGGTCTTTTAGCCTTGTTAACTGGTATTCTGCAAAAATGTGTAAGATTGTTACAGTTGCTGAACAAAATCCATTTGACTGAGCATAATCACTTTGTTGTGGTGCGAGGCATAATAGCAGTTGCAGCGAAAATTTGAAGCAATTTTAAATATTCTTTTCACTGAAATTGTTTATCCACATTGCCAAAGCCTTTAAGGAAGTACTGATGTTTTTCACATTGTCAGAAGCAGCTGTGTTGGTCTGCTGTGGTAGTCTACCCACTAACTAGGCAGATGGTAGACAGTAGCTGAGGTGTGTCTGCTGTATTCAGAACTAACTTTTCTGGCTTGCAGAAAGCACAGCTGCTACACTATTATGATGATGATCCTTATGTATTTCAGACATGGGAGGCCTTATATAGAGACATGTGCTTTGAAGGGGGTGATTAAGGTCTTTAGTGCATTGAATAAGCACTTACATAATCAAACTGCCGAGCTGTGTGAAAATATGAACTCCCGGTTAATTAGAATTTTGGATAGGGATCAGGACAGGAGGTGTTCTGTAAGAATTGAGCAAGATTGTTTGCCACAGATAAAAGCATCTTATTGTTAATATATTGAAGGATGTCCAGTAAAAACCACTACAACAAACATTAGATACGAATGAGTCTGCTAAAAGAATACATTTATTTTACCTCATTCTATATATGTCTTTTAGTTAGAGTGATTGATAGTAAATGAAGACCTGTAGAGAAATGAATGGATGATTAAAACCAGAGATTACCCCACATAACTACATTTGTACTCAGTCATCATCTATGAACTTTGCCGAGACAAAACCAGAGCCAAGTCTGGTCCTGGATTCTTGCCCTATAGAAATATAGAGCTTTACAGTACCTGAGTTTCTGATGCTCACTTGATAGACTCATTAAAATAATTATTTCCTCGTTCTCCTTCTGGCATAGTGGGATGTAGCATGGGAGAGCTGGGAGCAGTTGAGCAGGTAGGGGTAATAAGTAGTGGTTGGAGACCGAGGAAGCAATGAGATACTGTCAAGATGCTCCAATTCCTGTTTATCTGAAGTGTTCAATCATTCTATCTCTAATCAAAACCATTTTCTTTGCTAATAAACCATTTTATCA
This sequence comes from Dermatemys mawii, assembly GCA_007922305.1. NCBI lineage: Eukaryota > Metazoa > Chordata > Testudines > Dermatemydidae > Dermatemys > Dermatemys mawii. The sequence goes on from ML677340.1 coordinate 21,973,801, forward strand.
TGCTAGTGTCAGTAGAAGGGACACACCATTGCCGTGTAATTAGAACCAAATCCAAGTCAATGGACAAACTTGAACTGACTTCAGTGGGTGTTTGGTTAGGCTGCTTAGGACTGAATGCTATTTACCAATTTGTGTATATTTTTTCAAATCTCTCTGAAAACTCTGTCAGGTACAAAATCACGTGAAATTAATATTGGTGTTACTATGGTCTCGATCATGTTAACATCCCAAACCTTGAGAGTTAACCTTTCAATTAATATTGTGCTGTTGTTAAAAATTAAATTGAAGCAATTTCTTCTATGAGTTTTTATTCATAAGTTCCATCAGTTTCAAATTAATTGGTGGGTTCGGTTCATTTCAGTTCCTAGTGTGTATCTACTATCCCAGAATGACCATCATCATTAACTGTAGTCTAAATAAAGAGTCAAGTGTTGAATGGACATGGAGATTGACTTGTCTTCTTAGTCTTAGACTAACCTTTCAGATTAGTTTGAAGTACATTGCTGGAACAGCATGGGGAATCTTGCGCTGCTGGTGCTATACCTTTTCTGGGACAAAGGAGATGATTTCTGTCTTGTAAACTTGCTAAGAAGGAATGTTTTCCCCCAGCAATAAAAATATCTAAAGAAATAACATCCCACAATTCTTTCAGAGAAGTTTGATCTCTCAAGGCATTAACAAAAGTAATATGAACTTGGAATTGCTAAAATAAAATATCTTTTCGTTCTTCATAATCTGTAAGGAATTTCAGGTGACGTTGAATTAGGAAGCAGTGGTGGGTGAATTTATTTCTTAAATGCCTGGTACATTGAGTCCATTGCCTGGCAATCTAATAATACTATCATTCTCCATATGTCGATTTGTAAAATATAAGAACAATAACTTACTTGTACGTGATAGAAACAGCTGATAAGAAAAGACAGGTAAGGCTGGCTACTTGGTGAAATCGAAGTGGGAAGAGAGAAATATGATCAAGTATATCTTAGTAGTGCTTTGGAATTCATGGCCCAGAGGAGGGTGCACAAGAGCAAACAAAGGACAATGCCTCATGGGGCTGAATTAAAAAGCTAGTGCATCATGATCAGGAGAGGAAATAGTCTGATCCCTCAGAAGCCGATAGAGGCAGAGCTGCAAGCAAAGTACAAGGTGAGCAGGTTTACAGCAATAACAAGAAATACTGTAGGGTTAAAGGATCATGTGGAGATGGTCACAGAAGAAAGCAAAAGTACAGTAGTGCTAAGGGAAAAGGTTTTTTGGAAGCCACAGCTATCAGAAAGCACACTAAAGCAATCATAAAGGTGAAGGAGATGAAGATCAAGGGTGGAGCAGAGGACTAATGAGCTGGAAGAAGATTCAGAGCAAGCAAGAAGACCCACCTGAACCAGCTAGCATGAGAGATGAAAGAACACAGGGTGATAAATAGGAGAAGCGATTTCTTCAAGTTGGTGAACAATATCAGAGATAGGAAGTGAAGAAATCTGCCTGAATTGAGACAGGAAAAAACAGGAGGCGCAGCAAAGAAATGGTCTGGGAAAATGAGGAAATTGGTGAAAGTTCTTATAAGGACACCTATATTTGGAAAGAAACACAATTCCTGTTTTCCTCATTGTGGAGAGCATAATGGTAGACATTGCTCCATAGAAAATAAATAAAATGGTTTTGCAGATCTAGAGGGGGGAAGCAGCAAGGATAGACGGAGTCATGGAACTATATCTAGCCATGGAGTATATACTGTGCTGTGGAATTCCTTCATAGTATCATGATCAGGTTGTCCTTGCAAAGGCCTGTCTGTTTTCACAGTGCTAATTTTATTTTGATTTAGTGATTGATGTTGGCTCAGATTAGACCTGTAACATTTTCATTTTGCAAGTTCTTTTGCTTCTCCTACAATTCAGTACAGTGTGTTGGGTGCCATTTAGCTGATCCTGATGATTACTTTTGATTTGTGCTTGTTAAAGGTATCTGAGAAGAGGGGAAAATGACAGCGTCTCTTGAAAGATTTTAAGAAAATAAAAAAGGTGAGCTAGTGGTTGCCATCTAATATGAGACAATCCAGAGACTCCTCCACTTCCAATAAAGATGTAATCTGGCCAACAACAAAACAAAGTTTCATATTTCCTGATTTTATGTTTTCTGATGTTCTAGTCATCCATATCTTTCCTGTTAGTTATTTCTCCAGATCATATAACCTGTGGTATTGACTTTTATTATCTTTAGGCACCTAGAGAAACATGATCCAGATCTCTTCTACCTGGTACCAGTGCTTAAAGTTGATCAAAATGAGGAAGGGGCAGTTCTGCTGGCTATCATTGCAGGTCTCCACATCAAATGGTGATACAGAAAGGCAGCATCCCGTGATGATTGGATGTAACAACAAGAAATGTTTCTGAAGGCATCCAGTGTTAAAGAGGACCCATAGTCACCTAAGCAAAAGTGTGTATTGTGTGCATGTGCACAGATAGATTGTGGAGATGGGAAGGGGTACATCCATGGTGCTTCCCATCCCATTTTCTCTAAATACCATTTTTTTTGGACCGGACCTGGATAAGAAAATATTGATGTGAAAGTAAAGAAAAATGAAGGCTGCAAAGGGTGTTTCTCCCTCTAATTTTCCTACATTAAAATGATGTAAATACATGTCAAAAGAGGTTTTGTATAAACTCTCATGTAGTATTTATCTCTTTTTCCTTCCAGAGTGTATTGGCAGTGGGATTTTTCTTCTACTCTCCCCCTGGAGAGGAGATCGAAGTGGTGGAGAAAGGGGCAGATTTTCTTTAGCAGGACAGCAGTGCAGAGACAGAGACTTTTTTCTGTTTAAAATAAAAAACAGTAAGCCTATTCCTGGCACAAACTGGTTGGGCACCACAGAGCCAGGTATAGTAACAACTGAGTGACAAACTTCAACTAAACATAATGTGGGCTCTATTAATCTTAAAGGGATTGTGTGGGTAAAGGCATTGTTAACAAGATATTTAACTTTTCACCAACTGTAGTAGTAAGTGACAAAGTGTTACCCCTCTGACTAATGTTTGAAATGACTTGATGGTTACAGTCCAATTCTTAATGGGTAGCCACATGACAAAAATATTACAGTAGGTACTTTTCTGGCATTTACAGAAGCATCAAGGGCTTAATGGGTGATTACTAATTTGAAGTAATCAATTAAAAAGCTCCCGAAGGCTTACTTTTTTAGATGTTCAAGGAAATCACCTTTCGTGGCTTACTGTTGTTGACATGTGCTTTCATTCCACTCATTTTTCCATTTGAATGTGATGATTTAACTTTCTATAGTGTTAAATGTATGTAGAAATATATGCTGCCAGATGATCTAGGAGTTCAGTTCCATCAGGACTCTGCTGTATGCACTTCTAGTAGGAAGATGAAATCTGAGACAGACATTAGTGAGGATATTTGACAGTAGAGTGATTAACCAAACTACTACTTCTAGGTCTGAGACCTCTAGCCCCAACAGTCTGTCAGGCATGATTTATTTAATACATATGCATATATCAGTTGAATATCTTTTCCTACAATATAACCTCACTAATCCAATTTCACTGATCTACACACTTTGTACACAGTGCGAAGATTAGTAGGGGGAAAAAGAGCTCTCTCCCCTCACTTCTTTAGAAAGACTTAATAGCAGAGTGCAGTAGTCAGATCTAAAGTGACTAAAATTAGTTATTTTAGAAGATATATGGCATTATAGTTACTATTCTGCTAGGAAGCATTGCACTTTTAAAGGAAGCTAAAATTGTCAGAATACTTAAGCAAGGTACATTGTGATGCATTAATCTCCTTTCCATTGTATTTGTCCATTTACTGAACTAATCGTAAACTGGTAGAAGACTAAGAAGAAACTTCTCCCACGGGTAGGTCTGTAACAGTTTTTCTTGCATCATCTTTTGGAGTTTCTGGTAGTAATCCAGGTTGAAGAGCAGAAACTAATTAGATGAACCACTGGTCTGATCTAGTATGGAAGTTGCATTATTGTTACTTGCCAATTTGCAGCATTCAGTCATTCACAGAGTCTCTTAGTTACTAGTGCAAATTAGCTCGGTTCTACTGTAATTTCTAAACATACTTTACAGATATGGTGTCTGATATTTTTTGTTTCTGCAGATGTGATGTAACATTGACCCCGTCTCTTCTCTTAACCATGAACAGGGCACTCTTCAATCCTGCTATAACAGGAAAAAATGAAAGAGCCAAGGATTTTGGACATTCTCTGGGAATTATGGCGTATGTTTTCAGCTGTTCAGAAAAAATGAACAGGAAGGTACTGAATTGATTAAAATCATATAGAAATCTTACAGCTCACTAACAATTAATGAGCTACAAAACTGGGTGGTATTCCTGCAACCCACAAGATCCCAGCACTTGTAAATTACTGCTTTCTGAAAGACAAGTACAAAGGAATGTTTCAACCTTTTACTTCGAATATTTGGGGGAAAAGAGTTTCTTAATCTGATTTGCCTTATTAGTAGGAGGTCTGGATATATTCAGTAATGTAACCCTGAGCCAAATCCTCAGCTCTACTCTATCCCCTTTGGGTGGCACAGAGGGGACAGAAAGATGGCTTAAACAGCCAGCTGGAGATTCACCAAATATTGGGGAATCTCTGGTGGACATAGAGACAGCATAGCTGGCTCTATACCACCTGCTTTTGCCCACACTCCCTGATGTGAGCAGGCAGGAGTATGTGCCCATCAGCAAAAGGGAAGGGTCTGACATCCCACAAGGTGTATATCCAGATTTTGTTTAACTCACTAGTAAATAGAAGGGTTTTTCTACACATGAGGCTTTCTGTAGCCTTTGAGTAGGTACTTTGCATTGTGCAGAACTTTTATTTGATGTCATCTTTGTTTTCTAGCTTGAATAAATCCTGATTTTATTTAAAATATTCAAATTACTATTATTTTAGAATGAGGACTGTGAACCATAAATGGAGAGAGAGAAAACCACTCACTGCATTGAGCGAAGTGCCCTCCTTGGGCACTTGGCCAAAGCCTTAGGCTTGGGGAGCTCTACCCTAAATATGCTGCCAGAGCAGTAGCTATGGATGGCTGAGGCATGGGAAAACCTAAAGAACAGGGGCAAATGCAGAGGAGGTGCAAGTTAGACCACCCCTTTCCCCCACTAACTTAGACCCTCTCATTTTCAGCTAGGCTCGCACTCTCAAATTTTATTTGGCTGGCTTGACTTAGGTCCACTTTTACTGGTGTGTAATGGAGTCCACAGCGGTGTAGTTTATGTGCTGAGAAGCCAGAAGAGAGGAAAAACTGCTTTAACTTGCAACTTCTTCTAGTTCCTTGGCATACACAGGTCACACCAACTTATTCTCCCTTAGACATTTGTAGACGCTGTGTAAGAGGGAGTCTAATGTCAGTGTAGTGGATTCAGAATTAGCGTTAGGTATTCAGTCTGACTCCTACCACCTTGTGTGTGATCTCTGGATTTGACACCAAGAGATGGAGCAAGAATAAGGAACTGCAAGCGAGAGGAGAGAGAGAGAGAGCAAAACAGAGAAAATCTTTATCTGTAGCAGAGAATTAAGTTTGATTTAAAGATCTTAGACGAGAAATGAAGTGCTTGTGACACATCTGGAAGCTCCGGGACTGCTGGGAGCTGTAGTGCATTGATAAAAAGTTAGAAAGGAGTTTGTTGTTTGTTTTGTTTGTGAAAACTCAGGGCCAGATGCTCAACATAGCATGACAGTCAACGGAGCTGTGCTCATTTATATTGCTGAGGGTGTGGTCCTCAGATTGAAGGTTAAAATGTATTAAAAACATGTTTAAATAATTTGCCTTCTTTAAGGTTTTGTCCAGTCTAGTTCCAAGTGAAGACTCAAACAATTGTAAAAGGTACAATTAAACCAGGAAAGGGCACTTTGTCTTGTCACATTTCACGATGAACAAGGATATGTATAGTGCATACAGGGATTTGATAACTGAATTCCAGAAATTATTTGGCAAAAATTTCAAATGTCCCTGTCTTGCATGTTACCAGCATAAAGGTGATCGCTCATCTCTTATTGGTAAGTAACTTGTACACGTGGGATCACAGTGATATTAAGCAGCAGCAAAAGAACAGGTGGTAGGAAATGCCAAAGAATAGCAGACCTTAAGTCAATCTCGTGGGGCATTCTCCCTCCCACAGTGTCCTTGATCTGTAGAAGAAGGTTAAAAACTCCATATGCAGTATAGCACCTGTCCAGTGGTGGGATGCCATGTCATCGGGCAGTTGGTGGTGGTTGTGGAATCCCTTTCCAGCCCCGCTAAGGCAACAGTTTATGCCCTCAAGCATGAGGAATCATATACCTTCTGTCTTTGTGTCCTAACTAGTGTTACTGCAAATGTAGCATGCAGTCATGGAATGGCCTTCTGAGGCTCTTCAGGAGAATGTAGACAATGCTAGAAAATCGAGATATGGCTATTGCACATAGTATATTGAAATCTGCCAGACAAGTGGAACCAATCACAAGATAGTAGTAGGATAAGGTAAAGACAATTCTACTGTGCATGAGTGTGATGGGGTAAACCAACCCCACCCTGGGCCTGCAGGGGCTAATGGGAGCCTGTGGATGCCTTCAGCCATGCCCCTGCTACACCTAAGTGTCAAACCTGGAGGGAGAAGTTAGAAGGCCTGAAACTGGCTCAGTCAGGGAGGAGTAAGGAAAGAGAGGAGAGTGGTGTCACACTCACACTCCCTCTCTGTAAGCGAAGAGAGTCAGGACTCTGAGTGGGACTACTGGCAGATAGAGCCTCTCTGAAGGAAGGTAGACCTTCAACAGGGAGCCCATGGTAGTTGGGCAGGAGCTGCAAGAAGTGCACCCACCCAGGATTCTCCATGCTGATGGAGGGGTCTGCAGGGACCAGGAAAACTGCTGAGTCAGGGACTGTCCTGCAAAGGGAGTGGCAAAAACTCTCCTTCAATGGAACCAGCTGGCTAGCAGAAAGTGCCAAGAAGCTCTGCAGTGAGCTCGTGCCAGGGGCTTAGCAGGAATAGAATTGATATAGTGGAAGCCCAGAAAGAGTCTGAGGTAAAGGGCGAAGTGGGAAGTGGCCCAGGGAGGCAGCAAGGGGTCTGGAACCCAGTGAAGAGGAAGGGCCTGGATTCCCCTACCAGCCTGCTGAGAAAAGTGGAGTGCCCTTCCCTTCCACTTCCACTTACGGGGTAAGGGGTATTGACACATCTGATACTAGACGTAAGGACTATTGAGTCTGAACTTAGACCGGGGGTCCAATGTGAAGTTGAAGGGAATTATTGGTTTACACTGATAGGTGCAGACCTATAATGACCCAGATGGAGGGCAAGAAGAAGCAGATCACCACAGGGCTGGGATAATGCTGCCAGCAAAGGTGTTAAAGGAGGAGAGCCTGCTATGCCATGCCCTGCGACCTGGGAGCGTGCCAGCTGGTGAGTCACACGTTTGGAAAAAGTCTAAAGGATGCAGAGAACTGCTCTGTATAAACCAGAAACATTCAGAGACCAAAGTGAGAGCTACACTCATCATCGACCCTGATAAGAACAGTTTCAGTTCTTTGATTTTAATATGAATTCAGATTGAATTTAGTGGAGTGGATTGTTGAGAGAGAAGGGAAATGTGTTTTGGATGCAGTCTTATCCTTGCTTGCTGATTTTCCCTCACATAATTAATTCATTCGGAAATAATATGATTGACTAATGGTATACCCTTAATTTTTATAGCTATTATTGCTGAGGAGATTAGGTATGTTGTATTATTGTAAGCAACAAGTAGTACTGCTTTAGAATCTAATTCATTGCTATGTTTGTCTTCTTTTTTTACTGGATTTGATTTAAATCATCATTAGAATTGCCATGATGCATGGCTGTAAACATTATCTTATTTTACTAACCATCTTGATGTAAATTAATGCTTCAAAAATAGAATAAAATGACCTTCCTGTTATAGGCTGTTCCATGTTCTTTCATTTCCCACAGATTATAAGAAATTGCCCTCTTAATGCCAAATGATAGGCATATTTGCCAATTCACTAAATAAAATTATAGTTATAGCTTAAACCATAAGCATGTGGGTAGATAAAAATGTGGGTGAGTGTTTTGATAGTGAAGTTCTTTTAGCACTAGGAATATGTAAGAGAGACTCAAAATCGAAGAGAAGCCCAAAGATTGTGCCCTGGCATGTCATGTAGATTGTACAATTCAGCTCCTCTGGGATACACTTACTGTCTTGATTGCTGTGTTGATACAGGTATTGGCTCATAATGTGTTGAGGCAGCCAGAGATGTCAAAGAATGCAGTTTTAGACTGTTTCTGTGTTAAAGTGCATGTGCTCAGCAGAATAGGTTTACAAACTACATTCCTGATACTGACATAATTTAGCTTCAGTGTTTTGAAGCTAAATTATGTCAGTATCAGGAATGTAGTTTGTAACCAATTATGACCTGTAGAATTACCTCTCATGCATTAATGCATTCTGTCTGTCTGACAGACATTGTGCAACAGTGATTCCAGACTTCAAACATATATGTGAAATAATGTTAGTGATGGATGGATTTGTGGATGCCAGAATGCATGCCAGAAAATCTATCTCTGCACACACACTTGTGAGCTTCTCTCGAAATGGATGATGGAGGATAAGTCTAAACTGTCTGGTAATACTGTCATTAAGGAAGTGTATTGAAACAGTTGGAGGGTAGGGCATTACCCATTAATAATGGACTACAGAGGATTTTCCACATACCCAGGACCAGGAGTGTGTGAAGTCCTCTTGGCATTATTCTTAAATACCAGTGGCAGGAGGAAAGAAAGCAGACAGTCATTGTATACTATTGTACAAGCTCAGGTCTGGATTCAGAGAGAATTGGAAAGGAACCTGCTATAAAACCTGTCCTTTAATGAAAGGATAGGGTGGGGTGCATAATAACATAGGTTTACCAGGAGCAATACATGGCATCACTTCTCCCACACCTCCTCCCTACCAGCCTCTCTGTTTCTCGATCTCTGTCCTTTTTCTTTACCTTCTCTCAATCATTGTAAGTCTGGTGCATTTAAATTGTGCCATACTGGCCACTGACATGGCACAGAGATGAGAGGAGACACAGACGGTGAGCTGTGTCTATCTCCTTACATGAGTGGATCTCCCTGGCTTTATGGTACTGTTATGCTGGAGCCAGGAGTAGCTTCAAAGAGAGAGGAATCAGGTCAGTTTGGCTGTGCCATATAAAATATTTCAGACTTCCATAGGAGACAGTGTCAAACTCCGTCAGGCAATTATTGGTGAAATCCTGGTGGAGGATTCCTTGCCCAGAGCATAAAGGCCATATTCAGATATGTGTGATCAGATGCGAATCCTCTGAAGTCACTGGAGCTGTGCTTGCTTACTGCAGGTTTGAATTTGGCTTTATGGCTATAAGGTATCTGCAGTGTTATTTATTAATTATTTCCTGATTCCTGGCTTTGTGTTGGCCTGTTGGGCTCTTCCCCTTTTTTCCTCCCCAAAATGTGCAATCCCCTTACTCTACCAAATCCAAGTAACAGAAGAGTTATTTTCCTTGCTCAGTGGACTGGGAAGGTTTACAAGGTTGAGTTTCTAATGCACGTAGAGTTGTTCAATGGTTGGTTAGAGCAGCAAGTTGGACAAGTTTAATCCTAAGTGTTTAATCCCTTTCAACAGAGTATATCCCTTTCATAACAAATGTATGTAAATATTGAGATAAAAATACCATTTGACAAGATAGTCGGATACATTTCATTTTATTAACATCATTAGTCATCATATTCTGCTCAGAGTAATATGTGAATATCAGATACATGTAAGATTAACATAATCTTTTCAGTCAACATTTGTTCTGAGGTTTTTAATTAAGCAATAAAATATGACAAGCACTGGATTTCAAGGTGAGTATAAAACTCCTCATTTGGAACGATAAAGCATGAGGCTGAAGGCTGAGTGACTTTAACCATTCAAAATGTGTATTAGTAATCACGCTGAAATGCACTGGCTGGAGTGCCCTCTGCCATTCTTAAATGAAATTTATACCTTACATTAAGAGAAACCGCCGTGTGCATTTACCGGGTGTTGTAGTCATGGACAGGACTTCACCGACAGCCAGAAAGCTCCAGTTATGTTCTAAAGCCATCACCTATTGCCCAGAAATAGGTTTGACTATGACAACACAGTGCAACTTTCACATATATTCAGGTCACAACTGTCCAGAAAGGAAACTGACTGCTTCTGTCCTCTGTGGAATCACATAATTAGGCATGAAAGGGTGAGATTTTTGTATTGATAAATGTCAGTAAAACTTTGATTCTACTGTACACACTCAAACTGATGAAAAAATGTTTCTATCTACAATAATTGAAATTTACAGCTGGGCAACATTAGAAAGATGCTGCTTGAAAACTTAGTAGAGGTCATATATTTTGACATGTGATATTGACAATTTGTGTTTTTAACTTTTCGAATCTTAGAATTAAGTGTCATAAAATGACTGAATGACCCATAATTACAGGCCATTGTGAAAATTTAAATTGATAAAAATTAGAAAAAATGCTTAAAACTCATAATGTTGTGAAAATTTAAATAATTAAAAATGAAAAGGCTTTAAAATCAACATAACCTGTCAAAATTATAATAAAAGTCAAATTCTGTTAAGCCGACACAAAATGGAGTAGATGTCAAATGTTAGGAATAATTAAAATAAATCAGCATATAGATCCCAAAGAGAAATAATGTCTAAATAAGCGGCTCCAAAGCAGGGAAGTCACAATGACACCAACATTTTATCTGGTCACTAGAAAAAAAAAAACAGTTCAGTTTTGTTGCTTTGCCAATCTTTTCCTTTAAAGAGAAATCATCCAGATGGCTAGCTGAACAATTGGAACATTCCGAATGAGACACTGAAAGGTTGATTGTTAACTTGGAATTTCTTGTAGGTTCAACATAAATCTAAAATGTTAAGAGGGTGACTTGGCTCTTTATCAGGAAGTTGTGGTATCACAGTTTTTATTTTACAATGACATTGGGCACGATGTGCTGTATGCACCAGAGAAGGTCCTGAACTGTAACCTTTAAGGGGTAGGGAGAATGTCATATTGGAATTCTCACATCCTAACCCAGCCTTGATCCAAAATTAGAAAGGCGCGTTGACAGGATCCAGTTTGGCTATGACTTGAGATGATGGAAATCTCACATGAATCACTGATCTCATAAATTTTATACCATTTGGAGGCAAATGTGGAGTACGCTTAGCAAAATTCAAGAGCCATAGAACATAACCCGAGTTTAAACCTAATCTTGATTTTATCTGAACCTTTATCTAAGCCTCCTTAATGTCTCTCAGTGATGTGTATGTGAATGTGGATTGAATATCTGAACATGTCTAAAGATGATGTCATACCATGGAACAGACATTCATGCGTTTTCTCTAACACGAGATATTGAAGAAAACAATAAGACATGAAAGCATTGGCTTTTACACATCATTTTGTCATTCACAAAATTAAGTAATTACATTCTGGGAAAAAAGCACTAGCATTGAGTATACAGTATCCAGTCTATGTTACTACAGGTACCAGCTTGAGTTTAACTAGCCATATGGGTTGTAATTGTCTAAGTATGATTAATTCATAATGTTTGTTAATTTTATGCCTCATATTATGGTTTGTTATTATTTCATTTAATTATACTGTCAGTCTTTTGGGGGGTTTTGAGGGCCTTCAGGGATTTTAATCTTCCTAAGATAGTAACTAGATAGTAACGCTGTCCCTATATTCCTGGATCTCTCAATGACTTGTTCCCATTGCTCGAAGTTCCATGGAAAAGGGATCTGAAGTTGGAACAGATGGTGCATCAGTCCATTGCAGAGCTCCGTTTGCAGCCGGAGGAAAACTTTATATAGAAGGTGGAAATAATGGCTTTCTGCTTAGCTTATTGTATATTCTAAATGAGGTGATTGAAGGCTATAATGATTACTGTTGTTTGATGCCTGGAGGTTTCAACATCTGGCTAATGCCTTTGCTTGATGCAGCAATAAGCAAAGGCAATACAGTGCTTTCTGTTTCTTTGTTTTAAATAGATTGTGTTCTATTGATTTATATAGTAGGAAATTTAATTTTAGTTTTAATTGATTTGCTCAATAATAACAATGCACATATTACAGAACTGTCCATTTCAGCTCTGGTCTTCCACCTTTAATGACCTGGATTTTATTACTTGTTAGCTTAAGTTTTAATTAATTTGTTAAGCCCTTTGTAGCCTCCATTAGACACAAATCCAAGTGACAAAAGCAAGTTAAATTTAGCAAAAGTGGCTTTTGTCGTCTGGCCAGGTTCAAGAATAAATGAGTAGGGAAACTGACACAGCTGAAGACTGGAATCTTGCAAGTGATGGAATGTTCATTAGCCTACCCTTGTTTCACCTGCCCTATGCACGGATGACATACTTATGTCACCAGTATGACTGGTCTGTACTATCCTATCATCTCATTTAAAAAAGAACATTCTCCTGTGCTCTCACTAGAAAATATTATTATTTATTTGTACCCATTTATGCTGTTTGTTTCCTTTTTTACACGTTTCTCAGACTAGACAATGAAAACAGATTGACAGGGTTCAATTTAGAAGGTAGGTGCACTGTCAGATGCTGCTGGCCCATTCGTTCAACTGCTTGGCATGTTGGTTTAGCATGGCATTGCCAGAGCACTACCACCATTAGACATCTAAGCCCTCACTCAGCACTCCCGCTGTACTCAGCAAAGAACTGAAGCTCATGCTTAACGTTAGACATGTGCTTATGCCTCCTGGCTTTAGTGCGGCGGTTCTCAAACTTCTTGGGTCGGCAGCCCTTTTTCCTGTTCCTGTGGGACGCCACGACCCCTGTGTGCCCGCTGAAATGCCGCCAAGTCGAACACTTCCAGTTTCGGCGGCATTTCAGAGGACATGGTGAGCGCTTCATATTGTCCGCCGAAAAGCTGCCAAAACCGGAAACTTTCACTTCGGCATGCTTTTGGAGGACACTGTAAAGCACTCGGCATAGGGTGACCAGACAGCAAGTGTGAAAAATCGGGACGGGGGTGGGAGGTCATAGAAACCTATATAAGAAAAAGCCTCAAATATAGAAACCGTCCCTATAAAATCGGGACATCTGGTCACACTAGCTTGGCATGTCCACCGAAATGCCACCGAAGGTGAAAGCGTTCGGCTCGGCGGCACTTCAGCGGCGCAGAGAGCTTGCGACCCCCCAGGAATTGCCCTGTGACCCCCCGGAGGCTCACGATCCCCAGTTTGAGAACTGCTGCTTTAGTGGGACTAAGCATTACTAAATGTTATGCTGAATTGTGGCCAGCTCACCTAATCTAAAGTACAATAAGAAAAATATGTGAGCAGAATTTTTTCTTTTAAATGTCTGCTGTTTTTTGTCTTTGGTGATTCAAGGTCCATCAATTAAGTCTAGACTGCTCAATTTCATTCTAGACTGTCACCTGTTCAGGTCAAGGACTGCCTTTGCTTGCATGACTGCAAAATGCTTGTATTGTTTGTCATACAAATAATGGGGCTGAGCCTTGTGATCCATACATTTTTATTCAATCCTTACTCAGGCAAACTCCTAAATAAATAAAATATTAGCGATGTGCCAAATCCTGACATTTTATAGGTGGTAGCCCTTTCTTTTCTCGCACATTTAGTGAAATGTTTGGAGAGAGAGAAAAATGCACAAAATATTTATCTATTGACAGTGGGTTTTGTAATTATTTTGTTTTTTAATGAATGCTAAAGTTTGGGCCTAAAACTAGTGTCTGTTTCCCTTCAATTTATGGAGCTTTATTATTTCAAAACTGTCATGTTAAATCTCTAGTTTAAACATGTTTTTGTCTTCTTTACAAGAAAATCTTGAGGAGGTTGAGTGAGGCAGGTACAGACATGAATTTAAATACATAGAAAACATTGCAAATAGATACGAGAATAGAAATCCTCCTAATGCTATTGGATTAAATATTTCTCTTTGTTCTACTCTTCCTAGATCACATTGACAATGTGTTTATAATTAACTGTAGAATCATAGAATATTAGGGTTGGAAGAGACCTCAGGAGGTCATCTAGTCCAATCCCCTGCTCAAAGCAAGACCAACACCAGCTAAATCATCCCAGCCAGAGCTTTGTCAAACCGGTCCTTAAAAACCTCTAAAGATGGAGAGTCCACCACTTCCCTAGGTAACTCATTCCAGTGGTTCACCACCCTCCTAGTGAACTAGTGTTTCCTAATATCCAATTTAGACCTCCCACACTGCAACTTGAGACCATTGCTTCTTGTTCTGTCATCTGCCACCACTGAGAACAGCCTAGTGAGTCCTGTCCTCTTTGGAATCACCCTTCAGGTAGTTGAAGGCTGCTGTCAAATCCCCCCTCACTCTTCTCTTCTGCAGACTAAATTACCCCAGTTCCCTCAGCCTCTCCTTGTAAGTCATGTGCCCCAGTTCCCTAATAATTTTTGATGCCCTCCTCTGGACTCTTTCTGATTTGTCCAAATCCCTTCTGTAGTGGGAGGACCAAAACTGGACACAATATTCCATATGTGGCCTCACCAGTGCCAAATAGAGGAGAATAATCACTTCCCTCGATCTGCTGGCAATGCTCTTACTAATACAGCCCAATATGCCGTTGTCCTTCTTGGCAACAAGGGCACACTGCTGACTCATATCCAGCTTCTGATCAGATTTCTTTTGGCCCTCATCAGCTTTCTTCATCAGATTTCTTTTGGCCCAATACTCCAATTTGTCTAGGTCACTCCGGACCCTATCCATACCCTCCAGCATATCTACCTCTCCCCGCCAGTTTAGTGTCATCTGCGAACTTGCTGGGCTGGAATCCATCTTGCTGAATACATCGAGTGTTGGGTGACGACAACTGGACTGTAACTGTTTGATCAAGCTTTGTACTGGATAGGTGGTTCTCTTCCCCTACCTTTCCCACCAGCATTCTGGGTTTCTCCCTTTCAGAAGTACTGAAATTGACATCTAGTGCAGCAAGGTTTGCCTTGACATATGTCACTGTTCAGGGTACCTGTATCCAGAGCAAGCTCAGGAATTTAAATCTGAATACTTTTGGAGGGGCACATTAAGCTCACATAAATGAAAGGGTCACGTGACCCCCATTCCCCATTTCTCGGGACACCTGGAGGAGACACCTTCCCCCGCCCCCCCCGCAAGGGAGAAGGCAGCGGCACTCTCCGTAGCCTGGCAGGGAGGAAGCAGCAGGATGGCTGGCTGCCAGCTGAGCTCCTCCTCCTCCTCCCACCCCTACAGCGGCATCCTGCTGCTTCTCCTTCTCTGCTGCTGGAGTCCCAGCGCTGCTTTGTAACCCCCACTGAGTGAGACAGGGGCTGGAGGCTGAGGCAACTCGTGGGGCTCCAGCAGTAGGGAAGGAGAAGCAGCAGGTTGCAGCTCTAGAGGTAGGTAGAGGAGCTCAGCTGGCAGCCTGATGCCCTGCTGCTTCCTCCCTCCCACTGCTGCAGGAACACATGGAGATTTGGGAGAGAGGGGGATGGTGGTGCCTGCTCTTGTGCATGCCTCTGATTGAACTTCTGTTTTCCCCCTCATGGTCCACGAAGGGCACCCACCCTAGACTCCAGACTGCTCAGCCATCCCTCTCTTGGGCAGAGGCATGCTTCTCACTGCCTTCTGACCAGGGTATTTCCAGGCTGCATGATTCTCTGCCTACACTGTGAATTCTCCATTAAGTAAACTGCCCAAGAAGGCCTGCTCTACCTTCTGTTCAGAGGCTATAAATAGGGTCATTGCTTATTGGTTTAAGTTACCACACAGCCCCTTTTCATGCAGACACATTCATTGTTATGGTGAAAACACAGCAGAGAAACATTAAAACAATAAATGAGGCTATGCACATGATAATCAGCTTACCAGTGATCACCCAAACTCCAACAAGGGCTCTGATAGGTGTAGCCAATTTAGTATATTATTGTGTGATGTTATGATTAATCAATATGTTATATTACATATATTCATTGCATGTTAATTAGAATGAATTTGTAGGATGATAAAAGTATAAGATTGATCAGTATTTAGAGGAACCAAGTATTAGACATGAGCAAGACAAGCTGAAATGCAAAAACCTGTAGGTTGAGGCCAGCAAAACTTTAGCTTAGCTATTTTAGGCCTTGGAGACAAGAAACGTCACACTTAAGCCAATGGCTGAGAAATAACCCAATGCCATAAGATTATGGGAAAAGAGGCACCAAGTGGTAATATTGTGCAAAAATACCCAGAAGATTAATGTTAGATCATAAAAATACTGTAAATATGAATCTGTCTCAGACGTGTCTTAACCAAGGGATACAGGTTGTGCATCAATGCTAATGTGAACAAAGGGAACTTAAACAGCTGTGGCAAAGTACCTTCTCTGTCTCCCCAGGCACAATTCTTTTTTAGCCTTGGAGAGACAGACTTGGGCAAGTCAGGCCTCTTAGAATGCCCAAGGGCAGGCTCTTCCTTCCCTCCATCAGTCTCTTGGTTGGTTTTTCTCCCCTTATGGTCAGGGAATCCAGCCTACCTTCCTGGAGAGGGTCCCTGTCCTTCTGCACCCAGCCTACTGGCAACTTCACCCCTTCTCTCTCTCCCCCACTCACTTTCTAACAGGAGAGAGGCAGCACTTAATTGGAATCAGCTGATGTTAATTGATTCTCTGACAACCGCTTTTCAGCTGCACCTAATTGACCTGAGGTTACCTCTCTTCATTTGTTAAAGAGGGGGCCTTTTTTTAACCTTGGGACTGCTTACCACCCTCCACCCCCTTGTTGCTGTCTGTTCTGGGTTTACCACACAGCCTATAGAAAATTGGGATCTCTTAAGTTTCCAGGGGACACAGACCAATAAGAGAAAAGAGGGTTGAGTTTTCTGGACATGCAGAATGTAGGTGTAGACAAAATCACATTATAAAAAGGGGATGCCCAGAACAAAAAAATTGAGCTCCCTATGGGAGACTCCAGCAAGAACCATCCCTCTGCTGATGATCAAGCCATGAGAGACCCATCAGACCCTAACACTGTTGTTAAGGATATGAGTATAACTATATTTGTAACTTGTGCATAGGTTTGTATAGCATTTCTATATGACAGGCTAATCGTAACTTTAATAAAACTTGTAAAATAGACTAGACTTTTTACTGGTGAATGTATGTGTGGTCACTACCTTTGGTCTTTGTGTTCCTAGAGACTCTAAAGAAAGTAACAGATGTGGCTTTTACTCTGTTAAGCTTGAAACTGTAGCCGTCAGAGCCGAACCTATGGTGATGTAATACCACATTACAAAATTAATTTTAAATAAAATAAAAGACTACACAGGTGACCAGTCCTTCAAACACCATCAAGGCATTTTCTGTGGTTGCAAGTTCATGGCTTGAAACAAGTGCACTGTTCAATATGAGAGTCACTTCTGACTGATGAAGAATTCTGTGTACGTTTGAAAGCTTCTCTCTCTCACCACTGGAAATTGGTCCAATAAAAGATATTACCTCACCCAGCTTGTCAGTCACTTCTTTATACAATCTGGGGCTCTGATCTTGTTCTCAGGTAACAGGTGATCAGCAGACAAAGGATGAAGCTTCAAAAGACTGAGTTCTTGCATAACTGGAGGGCATACATTGTTTCAGATAATCCTTTGATGTTCATAATACTTCCCAGGGTTTACATTAGTCATGTCTCTCTCCAGAGACGTTAGGTACGCTCCCTCAATAATACATATACAATTTCGTTCTTAATGCAATGAGCTCCTAAAATACTTAAAATTTGATTCAATCAGGTTTGTCCAGGACATTGAAGGAAGTTGCCCTATCTGACAGAGTAAATGGTTTTCCTCTGCAGGATCATAGGGAGGATAGCACAAAGAGTAGCAGTCAAAAGGGGAATTCCATATTGCCACCTGTCAATAAAATAAACATGGCCTACCAATTCCATGACATAATTCTGCCAAATTAGGCCTCACTTTGACATGTAGCTATGTTGCTAGAGAAATTTCAGGATTATATCAGATATAAAACAATAAATAGTGGAGACTGTGTTGTAGGCAGTTCAGTGAGTTATGCAGCAAGTGGCATGACATATGCTATCACTGTTCCACGTGTATCTGCACTGTGGCATGATCACTGGTAAGATGATTATCCTGTGCATAGGCTCTTTTATTGTTTTTAATGTTTTCTCTGTAGTACTTTCAGTTTAAGAATAAATGTGCCTGCTTTGGAAGAGCTGTGTGATAACTTAGACCAATGAACAATTAGTGCTAGCTAATCAATCTCCTATGTCTTCCCCCTTAACTTCACTATTTGGTATAATGTGTTGACCACAGTGTGCTAACATTTCAGATGATTCCATATCAGATGCAGTGAATCCAGGGCAGCTGACAAGTCGGAACTGGTTAACTGAGCAGTTCAGTTGGATGCAAAGTAACAAAAGGGAGACATGTCAGAGGGGCTGATGGAGGGCAGCTGATACTGGGAGTAAAAACAGAACAGCAGCCAGTGCTACTGTGCATGGCTAAACGAACTGATCGTCCATTTGTAATCCAGTTCTTTAAAACTGGACTGAAATCAAGAATAGGGGCATGCAAAGATTGTCCTAGTATGTTATGACCAAGCACCACACTACCACATGGTGAGGGAATAACGATATAAGTAATGTATAGTGTGATTAGGATCTTATTAGGATTTTGACACATTTTGCCCTTTTGACTGCTTTCATTTCCTCTTTCTGCATTTCGTGTCCTTCCATTGCATCTCAAATCCTTTCTCCGATTTCTGACACATGAAAGGGCTATTGGGCTTGATCTCCTCCCTATAATGTACATCAGCTATATGTTTTCAGAGCTCACTTTTATACTTGTATTGAATTGTTCTGGAAATGTAAGAGTAATTTCTAATTTAAAAGAGTTTTCGGCGTGATTTAAGTGGTGGTATGGTGAATAACCCATCTTGTGTTTAATGGATTTTCCTTTGGCCAAGGAACAGACATCTTTGAAGTACATCTGCAGTAAGAGGTCTGTGGACCATTAATCAGTTTTTGATAAGGCAGTTTCTATATATGACTGCAGAGGGAATCTTTGTTCTGGTACAAATGCAGATGAACACTCTGGGAACATGCATCGGACGAAGTGCAGATGAACACTCTGGCATGCATCCTACGAAGTCGGTATTAGCTCACGAAAGCTTATGCTCTAAAACTTTAGTTAGTCTTTAAGGTGCCACAGGACTCTTTGTCACTTCTGCAATTCAGGACTAACACGGCTACCCCTCTGATTCTTGACAACATGTAAGGCACTGCATTTAGCCGTATGGAGTGGAAATCCATCAACCTCATGAAGAAACTTGCACAAATACAGACAGATATCATCTTTCTCTCCAAATGCAAACAGATGGACATTATATCAAATGGACTGAAGGTGTAAAATCCATTGCTTTCTACATACTGCACAGACTACAGTGAGAGATTATGCCAGACACTATCAAAGAAACTGAGGAACCACCTAATCAGCAAACTGGAAAACATCAGAAAGAGCTTTCCAACCTGGAGACCTTCATAAACAACCAACCTTCCACACAAACAGACTTTACTAAAATAAGACAGGAGATCTATATTACACACTTCACCTCTCTACAAAAGAAAAAGGACTGCAAGCTATCTAAAATCTTGCCTGCCAGATGGGGCCACAGCAGTGGTACCCCTAATTCACCCAGCAATATCGTCAATCTATCCAGCTACACACTCAGCCTGGCAGAAGAGTCTGTCCTATCTCGAGGACTCTCATTCTGCCCCACCACCCTCACAAACATGATACAATTCTGCGGTGATCTGGAAGCCTACTTTCACTGTCTCCAACTCAAAGAATACTTTCAAGACAACATAGAACAACGCACTGATACACAGACACCATCCCACCAGCAGCACAAGAAGAACTCCTCCACATGTACTCCTCCTGAGGGTTGAAATGACAGTCTGGATCTATACATAGAATGCTTCCGCCAACGTGCACAGGCAGAAATTGTGGAAAAACAACATTGCCTGCCTCACAACCTAAGTCGTGCAGAACGCAATGCTATCCACAGCCTCAGAAACAACCCTGACATCATAATCAAAGAGGCTGATAAAGGAGGTGCTGTTGTCATCATGGACAGGTCTGACTACCAAAAGGAAGCTACCAGACAACTCTCGAACACCAATTTCTACAGGCCACTTCCCTCAGATCCCACTGAAGAATATACTAAGAAACTGCACCATCTACTCAGGACACTCCCTACACTAACACAGGAGCAGGGGTTATTCTTTTACCCAAGATCCACAAACCTGGAAATCCTGGACTCCCCATCATCTCAGGCATTGGCACTCTCACTGAAGGACTGTCTGGATATGTGGACTCTCTACTCAGACCCTACGCCACCAGCACTCCCAGCTATCTCCGTGACACCACCGACTTCCTGAGAAAACTACAGTGCATTGGTAATCTTCCAGAAGACACCATCCTAGCCACCATGGATGTAGAGGCTCTCTACACAAACATCCCACACAGAGATGGAATACAAGCTGTCAGGAATAGTAGCCGTGAAGGTGCCACAGGACTCTTTGTCACTTCTGCAATTCCAGACTAACACGGCTACCCCTCTGACTCTGGGAACAAGTATGGAAGTTAGGCTTGGCCTGGTCTTAGCAGGGGTCCCAAGGCCACCTACTATATGTGAGCATCAGTTATAAGCTGTTGCTCACTATTTTTTGGCTGTGGAAACAGGATCAGGAGTAAATAGCAGCTTAATTCTTGTTTCTCTCTTTCCTGATCCCTATCCCTAGTGGGGAAAGATACAAATATAGTAAGTTTATATCTGGAACAACATGCCACCTACTGGAAAGCCCATGCCTGAACTACCAGGAAGAGCCCATTTCCCATATGGTTAATTGGAGGAGGTGGGAAGAGAGGGAAGAAGAAACTTCTGCCTGTGAGAGGAAGACAAGAACATTCTCTCCTTCCTCACACCTAGTTAGTTAGCAAGTAACTAACTAACTGCCTCTGCCTCAAGTAGCCACGTGAAGACCTACAAAGATAAGACTCTGCCAAGTGATAGGGAGGAGAGGGAGTTTTGTGGCTGTGAGGGTGATTGTAAGGAGGAAAGAGAGAGGCTGGGCCTGTGGAAGAGACCAGTGGGTGACTATGGCAGTGAATCTCTCTGTGTAAGTAGATTTTTTTTTCATTGCTGACATTTGTTAGCGATAATGTTTTAAATCTTGTCCCGATGGCATAATTCTTGTCAGCTCGATCAGTCTCTAGAATCGTAAACTCTATGTAGTAGAAGAAAAAAGAAGGAAAGGAAAATGGACCCCTGTGGTGTGTTGTCACTATGATTAGTTTTCTCAGGTTGGCAGCCAGCACTATTAATGTGGCATAATGTGGAAGGAGGTTTATGGATGGAGAGTATCCTAGTAGCTCTTGGCAAAATTGTAATAGCAGCAGAGCATGCCCCTCTATGTTGGATATGCTTAATGAAGCAGAGAAATCTTCATGGACTATAAGAGTAGTGTCCGTGAGAGTGACTGTAGTTTGCGTTATGAGGCTGAGTGAGCTTTGTGGCCGATGAACAGGGAGCTGAGAGATGCTGTGGGAATGACAAAGTTCTGTTTCTAAATTACAATTGTGAAAAATCTATTATATTCATTTCAGAAACATGTGCCTCATTTTCCTGGGCATATTCGAATAGAGCTTCCAAAAATAGTCACCAAGATGGCTTTCCTTCCCTCTGTACTCTCTGATAGAAACCTTGTGTTAAACAGAACAGCACCACTGTTATTTTAGTGGTTTGCTAGAACTAGAACTAGTTTCCGCACATTGTAATAACAATATGGCAATATTTTGCTTGCATTGCTTCCTTTCCTCCCCAGAGTTTCAACAGAAAAAAAATCAATGTAATAAAATGCCACCCCCCTAAAATACAATTAGATACCCAAGTGAGGAAATCTCATCTTAAAAAGAGAAGGGGCATCCAGATCAAGCTACATCTTAGATTAAGTTATTAACTATAGAGTCAACAGTGATTCTAAACTCAGCTTTGAAAATCCAAATATATTGAGGAAAGTATTGACACCATTTAGACCTTTCATTCTACTTTATTATGGTCTAAGTCAGGGGTAGGCGATGTATGGCACAGGTGCCGAAGAAGGCATGTGAGCTGATTTTCAGTGGCACTCATGTTGCCCGGGTCCTGGCCACCAGTCTTGCGGGGGCTCTATATTTTAATTTAATTTTAAATGAAGCTTCTTAAACATTTTAAAAATGTATTTACTTTGCATACAATAATAGTTTAGTTATGTATTATAGACTTACAGAAAGAGACCTTTTAAAATCATTAAAATGTATTACTGGCAAGTGAAACCTTAAATTAGAGTGAATAAATGAAGACTCGGCCCACCACTTCTGAAAGGTTGCCGACCCCTGGTCTAAGTGGAGATTTACCACATATAAGTTAACTATAAATGTGTTCCACTGTATTTTGAGATCCCAGGACTTTGCTGTAAATACAGTTGTGATGTGTCTTACTTCAAAGCCATAGCAAGCGTCATTGCTATGTCTTTCATTCTATGCTATGGCTTTGTAGTTCGGAATGGTGGAACAGGGAAAAATCAGGTAAATTACACATTTAAGTACCTCCCAAAACACCTGTTCTGCCTGCTAACTGAGGAAAAAATAATTAAAATCTGTTTCATGTGTTAGATATGGGCTCAGTCTTATAATATTCATCTTTGGTGGCTATTGTCCTGTTCAGGCTCTGTAGTTGCTGAGGTTGCTCCCAAGTCAGAGAGAGGAAAAAAGTAACTTCCTTGTGGCTGTGTTCTGTCTTTTAGATTAGACGTTGCAAAAGACCTATTCTAACATGAAGCTGAATCCATGCTGGAATGATATCAATCCTAAAGCTGTCACCACAGATGAACTTTTGGGGTTTTTTTATCCATCAACAAGGAAATGGGAAGATGGTGTTGCCAAGAAAATACTCAAATGAAATTAGCCAAATTTAAGATTTACATTGATTACATGGTTATGATAAATGAGAAGTTAATTTTATTCTTGAATAACTGGAAGGCTTGTTTTCATCCACTGTGAGGGAACTTTCTGTCATAGCTCCTGAAGCCCCAAAATGGACTGTGCTAGACGAGATATTGACCCTATGTAGATTGAATCATTGAACACGGTCATGGCTGACACACAGGTTTGTGTGTATCAAATTACTAATAATCCTGCTCTGCGGAATGGAAATATACGTATCATAGTCTTTCAGAACACTTTTCCTTTAAATCAATGTTACAGACTATACAATGTCTACAGATCTTTAATACAATGAAAGTGGTCTCATTCAAGAATTCACATATGTATTTAATTCACTTACTGGGGAGAAATTAATGTGTGTGTATATATGTGCAAATATATATATTTTGATTATGATGTACAAAAGTAGACAGTAGTACAAAAGTACATTAGTAGTACAAAAATACAAAACGTATGCAGTACAAAAGTAGTCTACGTAAGTAGACGGTAAGAGCCAAATTCATGGTTGAGCTCAAGCTGGGTATTCTGTTCTCTCTAGATGCATGTTTGGTGTTTTCTGTAAGGTGCCTGTCACTTTAACAGAAGTGAAATATAGAGTAAAAGTGTAAAGGTCTTGGTTCAACCTGGGAAGAGGGTGGGGCTGAAAGCTGAATTGTTCAATATTTTTTGTATAATCTTAATTGATTAAAATATCACCTTTTGTTCACTACAGAGGCAGTCTTTCTTTATGATGGATACAGCAGCAGGAGAGCAAACTGTTGGAACTGAGATACTTTGTGTGGGTCTGAAAGGAGATTTTTGCCCTAATTTTGCACAATAGTAGAAACTTCCTTTAAATCACATTTTCCTAACCAGCACCTAGAATAGCTCTTGTTGTTAGATTCTAAGGGTTCCATTGTGACTTTTAAGCCAGAGCTCGCAGTAGGAGATGTGTAGAGATGCACCACCCCCAAGGAGCTCTTGGAGGAATTGTGCCTGAGGGCAAATGTGATCATAGAAGCTTAAAAATGGAACAGACCCATAAAAGATCATCTTGTCCCGCTGTTTGCCGATGCCGGATTTCTCCCTCCCTTATACTCCTAGTCCTTTGTCCTTCCTAATTTTAAAAGTCTCAAGTATTGGGGTTTCCAGCACTTCCGTTGGGAAACTTTTTATTCTTTTTTCCACTATGGGAGAGTACACAACAGCAACCACTACTGCACCTTTTACTATGGTGCCATCTGAATCCCCTTGGACTGGCTTCTGCCTTCGAGCCAGTGCAGAAGGAGAGGTGAGGAGCATAGCTCTTCCCCACCAAGTTCTCTACTTGCACTAGACTTCCTGTCGTCCACATGCACTAGACACTCAAGGAGTGGTATATTGATTGTCCTCAGCCATCATCTGGCCATTAAGGAAAGTCTCATTTTGTTAAGTGTGCTAGCTGAAGTGTAATTAACCATCACCTAATGATAAACCCTATAATTCAGTCAGTTTAATTTGTGGTTAATTCAGAATATGTTGTCCTGATTTTCTGCATGGTGATTATTCTCCCAAACAGCTAAATTGTCTTAAATGTTTTGGGGGGCATTTTTGTTTTCTGTTTAAAGGCTGATGAAAATCCTCAACTGCATTATTGTTGCAGTGCATGATAATATTGCATCGATTTTGATTACTTTTGATATTTCAGTCTTACAACAGACTTACGAAAGCTTCAATTATCAAATAATTGGTAACACCATTGTAATTAGTTATTTAGCAGCTAGCGAATAGTCACAGTTTATTCAAATCTGTAGTGTAGAACCCAATCCTGTAAAGAATAACTCTCATGCTTAAGTACAGTTGGGAGACATATTGTCTCCCAAGTGTACTACAAGAAAGGGGATAGACTGTAAATACTTATTTTCTACTTTGTGATTTCTTGCAGCAGCCAAATTGTTGAGCCCCCCCAGCTTTCATCCCTTCATACATGCTGTGGACCTTGCATAAAGAATGTCTACAGATCTTTAATGATAAACTCAGAGTTTACAAGGTCCACGGATAAGCCAGTACACATAAAATGGGTTAGGATGTGCCTCTAAAGCATCATGTGCAGTGCTTGCAGACTTTGTAATGTCTATGGATGTAGGATGACTCGTATGATGAGCACAAACAGGATTTGGCCCTGTAGTGAAGAGCATGGAGTTTTCAAGATGTGCAAAATCTCAAATGTTGATTCATAATATTCCTAGAAAAAGAATTTTAAAATTGAAGACTCTATAAGGATTACACTGCTACTGGGGATATTTACTAGTTTTCTTTGAGGATCAATATATAAAACAAGTTAGAAGTCTTTAACCTAAGTAATTTTGGTTATTAGAAGACAAAAATGTAGATTAAAGATTTTTTTTTCATTTTTAAAAAATTGTTCTAAGATTGACAATGAAAAATAGCTTGTCTGATTACCCTTACATTTAAGACAAAAGGGGATTTTCTCTAGCCTGAGACTGGCAGAGAAAATTTTAGACCAAAGAGCTTTGTTATGTAAGTTAGGGACAAAGGGAAAAAAACGAAGGTTGGTAAGAGTGGAAAATGTCTTCCACTAGTTACAGTTTCCTTGGACCCATGTGAGAAAGAACTGAAAAGTCATTAAGACACTTGCTGTTCTTTCGATGTTTGTAGTACAGAATATCTATAGTGAAAAGGTCTACCTGTTAAACTGACAGTTGTTTGTGGTGATATTGACATGTTTGTCCTAGGATATGAAAGAGACTAGGTAGGTGAGGTAATACCTTGTATTGCACCAACTCTGTTGGTGGAAGATACAAGCCTCTGAGCTAAAGTGGCACCAGAACAACAGATGCAAAACTTGCAGACATTTCCACTACTACAGTGATCAATCCCCCCTCCCCGCCCCCAACATACCTTTCAGGATTCATGGATCCTACGCATGCTTATCACAACATGTGGTGTACTTCATCCAGTGCACTAAATGCCTCATTAACAATTATGTGGCTGAAACCAGACAATCACTATACTCTTGAATAAATAATAAGACAAAAACACCATATCACTCCTGGGCAAGAATTTTTTACAAAGTGATTTGTTTTTTATCTGATCTTTCAATACCCATCCTCAAGGGAAGCCTGCACAACTGTACAACACCTTCTAAAGACAAGCTTGGGAACTTAAATTCATAACTCTGTTAGACACTCAACTTTGGTTCTCAGCTTTTAGGTTACAGCCCTCCCGGTGTTCACTAATCTCGTTAGTCCTATTCATTCATTTGTATTAGTAAATTCTCTCTTTGGGCTTTCCACCTGCCTTTGATTGGTCCTCTTATCACTAAGTATTAACCAGATCTACTTTTGGACAACGGGGCTGTCTCTCTAATATTAATATAATTCAGATTTGCCTGTCTAGGCACTTCTATCCAATGTATCTTCAGGGACATGTATATTGCCCAAATAGCCAATGACACGTAAGCACCAAAACTGAATTATGACTCCCTCAATACCTACGCTGAGTTTGTATAAGTACATATTCCTATAACAGACACATTCAATATAAGCTTCTCTAATTTAAAGCTCTATCTTTTACTGCAATTCCTCTCAGTAATACTGAAGAAGTGTCGCTTGTCCTGAGCCCAAAAAGAAGACTGTTATTTCTTAAAAAATAAGATGAAAATGTTACCCAACCTCAATTTTTGGATTTGGAATTTATGAAATCAATCCTAAATGAAACACTTTGGTGTTTTCAACCTAATTACCAAACATCAATCCACATTATAAACAGCATCACATGGCTCAGTTTGCTGGATTTAGCCAAAAAGGGTAGAGCAGAAGTAGGTAGTTGAAGAGAAAAGCCTTTCTGTCAGTATAATGGTAGAATTCATTCCTTATTTTACAACACCATTCCTGACTTACCCCTTTCCATCACTACTTTTTCAGCACAGGCTGTCCTTAACACATTACTTCTCTAGAATAAATCCAGTAAAGCTTATACAAAGTGTGATTAACACAAGGAGCCATGCAATCATAATACTGTAGCTCATGTGGAGTCCCCATCACTGGAGATTTTTGAGACTGGAATGGACAAACACCTGTCAGGGATGGTCCTCAGCTTTGTGGGCTGGACTTGATGGCCTCTCAAGGTCTCTTCCAGCCCTACATTTCTATGATTTCTATGTCTTTCCATCTCATATCCCTCTAATGTTCAACTATCATCACCTGCCATGCTTCACTTGTGAATTCTCTGGGAAGAGAGTTTCTTTGTTTTCCATCTAAATCACATTTTAAAGAGTCAATATCCACCCTAGAAGATTTTACAGAGATAGAAATGAACAAGAAATATACCAGGTTGTCACCTAATGTTGCTTCATAGCAAGGGGGTGCATGTTAGTGTCATTTTTGTTTTGTTGTTTTTTCTGTGAAATATCATTGTTTCTCTTCAGCCATCAGTTTCTTAATTAGAAATTTTAATATAATTTGTTCAGTACTATTACAGAATAATAGACATCCCCGACATAAAATATTATTGTGTCAGCCTGTCCAGGTTCTCCAGACTATTTTGCTAAATTGCTTGTTGCTTAAAATAATCTCATTTGCAGAACATAATATGAACGTTTCCTTTTCGCATGAAGTGTGAGTAGTTAGACAACAGCCCTAACTCTATATTTAGGATCCAACCCTGCCCGTAACAGGTGGGAGTGGAGGTGGGGAGTGGCCCTGGCCATGTCTCCGGAGCTATCCTGTAAATGCAGGGCAGGATAGTACAGGAGGATCTGTGGAATAGGCCAGTGTCTGTTGTTCTTTTGGAAAGGAGCAGTGTGCCCTCCCCATACTGCTGACAGCAGCCATGATGCCTAGCTGGCTAGGAAGCCTAATTGCACCCAGCTGACAGACCACGTCCCCATAAGGCTATGGTGCTCTGAGCCAGCATTTACTGCTGAATGCCCTTTTCTTTGCCTAACACATCCTCACATCACAGGGCAAGATTTGGTTCTAAAATCACACCAGTTAAAGAAATGATGTCCTATGCGTCAAATATCTATCAATACAAATGCTGGAATGCTTGGGAGCCTCGGAACATTTATAACAAACTACAGCATTTCTTTTTCAAATTAAAGTCCATTGTTCTGCTCTAGAATCCATGAGAACTCATTACAGTATGCGCGTGTACTGCATTTTAATGGGAAGGAAAAGAACCCAGTGATTTTTGTGATCCAGTGCTGCCGTTTGTCAGATGATTCTCTGCTTCTGAGAAGCACAGTTCACTTTCTGCCATCTCTTGTGAGGGCAGCAATTTGTTCCTCATGTTGAGCAATGACCCTTTTTTAGGGAGGGAAATTCTCAAAGAAAAAAAAAACAGATTATTAAATTCTCATTGAACTAAAAAGATCTGCTGGAGTCATAAGTGGCTTGCTGGCACAGTTCAGAAGCAGGAAGCCTGCAGTTGGTCAGTTCTACTCCGATCAGTAATGATCATGGCAAACAATGAGAATTGCTATAGAGAGGGCTTCTGGGACACATGGATAATTAGACCCAAATCCCTACAAATTAAAAAAAAATGATTTCATGGACATTTTTATATGAAAGCACAGGTGTTCTACTCTGTAGTGCGTTTCAGAGCAAGTCTGTGGGATATATTTTTTTAAAATACTCTCTGGATCAAATGGCTCAGTTGTGGAAAAAAATGGAGAGAAGTAAAAACAAATCATTATGAATAATATACTATCGATGGGCTAAAGCTGAAGAATTCAAATATGGTCCTGGCTTTTGAACACCACAAAGTTATGTTGTGTTTGGATCCAAGTTTTTGATTCAGGCACCCCTGACATGTAGAGTTACATCCCTTACACCCATTTAATCTTAAATGTTCATATTTTTCTTTGAATGGAAACTATTAAACCTATTTTTATATTTAATTTTGTAATAAAATACTACAAATTTATTCAAATAGGTCCTGATCCAAAACCAATGAGAGTCTTCTATTGACTTCAGTAAGCTCTGGCATAGGCCCTAATGATTAGCATTTCTGTATTATATTTTTGAAATAGCTATTGGGGGAAGATTGGCCTGCTGGTTAGTGCAAGGACTAGGTGTCAGGATTCCTGAGTTATATTCCCAGTGTTCTGCCTCTGAGGTACTTCTGTTTATCTATCTATAAAGTAGTTACAGTTACCTCATGATGGTGATGTGAGATTTAATGTTTGTAAAGACTTCTTTGATGTCTAAATAAAAGGTGTGAGAGAACTGGAAATTATTATTATTATTCATTTTAAATTAATCATAATTTCAAAAATATCTGTGGATTTTAACAAATCCACAGGTATTTGTTAAATAGGCCTCTGACCTATTTTCTTTATTGCTGACTTTGTGCTTTTTACTGGATTGTCTTCTGACAACAGAGAACACTCCCCAGACTCTTCTCATGAACTCTATGAAATACATTTTGCATATGCAAGCAGCCAGGCTTTCAGTGGAGCGCTCTTCCAGGATCAGGTGAGTGACTGAACCCAAAAAAGGATACAATATTTCTGTAATTGCTCCATTCTTGCAGGTTTTTCATGTCACATGCACATTTCATTACTCAGGACTGCAAGCTACAAAGGCATGGTTTCAATCCAGTTACAAGGGACATATTATTTAAAAAATAAGTGTTGGAGATTGAATGTGTTGTGTACATCTTAACAAATGGTTATCTATAAATGGTTATCTATTTGCTATGTTTGAGTTTCATTTAGCCAGCATTACAATAAATATCAAATCTACATTATATATTGAAAAATAACTTTAATCTGGTAATAGCTTCCTCTCCCCCTCTGCATGTCCTCTCCAATGGGAACACCATTCCACATAAACCCTTCAATTCTCCCCAGCAAAGTGCCCTCTTTGCTGAGTGCCAGCTGCGATCATATGTTTTGTGGTGTTTAGACCTGACCACTGAGAACTGGCCAACTCATTTCTCATGCCATAGACCAACCAATAGCTGTCAGGTGTTAACAGCTTTTTGTTACAACTAGCTACCATTTTGGGGATATTTACTTCATATTCCTCAGCAGGACTTTCAAATAACAAAAGGAGATATTACACCCATTTTGCTCAATGAGTCTAGAGCATGCCGAGGCCAGATTTTGAGAGATTAATGAGTGATATAAATGTCATAGTTTATGTACCTTGGTATTGAGTCTCAGTTCTTTGATTTAAGGAACTCTCTTGTAACATGGGACATACAGTGAGTGGAGCTAAATTTGAACCAGCAACCAAGGAATGAAAGGGTTCATATGCAAGCAGCAACCTGCTAAGCCATCCAGCCTCCCTGTTTGTTTGCTATAATTCTCATGTAATTCTGTGCTTTGGGGTTTTTGTTTGAAACGATAAATGACAAAATATTATGAAAAAAAACTATATTCTTGCAGAATTTCTACTATAGATGAAAGTAGGATGCACAGGAGACTTCAAAATAAAAAATAAGTCTGATCTCATGAGTGGCGTTAGCCAATTTTCAGAGGACAGTGGTTCAGATGAGTTTTGGAGAAGTTTCGGGAAAACACTGGATGTGGAGATGAGCCCATGAACTATTTGAGATACCTCTCTCTATTGCTGTTGTAGAGTAGAAATATGTAAGGGACAGCCATATCTCTTGATATTTTTTGTCGTCTTTTGGGTTTTTTTCCAGCTATTTGATCACCACATGGAGTTTAGTGGGTGGCGAATCAAAGAAATGAGAACAATAACATTTCCTTCCTAAGGGACAATTTTTGATTATTTCATTGACCCCGACACAAAGAAATTTACTCTGTGGGCTGAAAAAAATTCCAGACATTGAAATGGAACCTGAAGTCCCTCTCCAGGTATGAGCTACTGTAATTAAGTAATAAGAGAAGGCACATATGTCTGGACAGTAGTTGTATGATTCTGGGTGGATTGAAAGGCAGAAAGTTGAAGTTCAAGTGACATTAATCACTAAAGTAGCTCTGTAATCACTAGAAATATAGTGCACATAGAGAGATATTGTTATTATGAAGCAGCATTTACAAGTGTACAGTATGTTTAATGAGTTGTGAATGACACCACAGTGAGTCTGAATCTAACTTTCTAAAATCATATTAATACTTTATATGCATGTGCCATTTTTGTGTAGAAGGATCCTATTGAGCTTTTGCTCAGTTAGCACTGAAATGCAGCCATCCCTGGATGGAAAGCAGCAGCCATCCTGCATGATTAAAGAGAATTTCTCCGTTTGATTTTAGAGAAGTGGGAAATATATATAGGCAATATATAATTGTTCAGGCTAGAATTTGGACACTGAACACAAGTAGAACTAATTTCCCATGTGAAAAATGGCACTTTTTCAACACTTTGTTCCATAGCACTGTACTGGAACATTGTTTTAGCATCTTGGAGGGAAAAACATAATTCTCAACATCCCTTACTGCAGCTCCTAGGTTTTTCTGAATGTCTTCCAACTAAGCACTTAGTTGTTCTGACCCTCTTTAGTTTGATAGCTTAACATAGATTAAGCTTTGAAATATAATTTCTTAGCACTTGTTTTTTTTCCAGTTTCATGAGCTGGGTTGTCCCTGGTTCTTATATAGATGTGCAAGGGAAGAGTACAGGGAGCCTTCCTAAGCACCCTTTTGTGTAAGGGCCAGGTGCAATCACAGTCTCTATATTTGGAAGATTACAGGGACTGCCCTCTCCCTACTCCCCCACCTCCACGACTCACTTTGCCTGCAAAAGGGACAGGGAGAAGGCAAATCTATGGCACACGTACTGGGATGGCTGTCAGACATTGTCCCAACTGCAGTTTTCTCTCCCAGCCCCGGTCTCCTCTCTAAGGACACAGCTCAGAGGACACACCCCACAAGTGATGGCGTGTGGGAGTTTGGGAGACTGTGAAGGGTGTCTATAGGGTTGCCAACCCTCCAGGATTGGCCTGGAGTCCCCAGGAATTAGAGATCAATCTTGAATTTAAGATTATCATGTGATGAAAATCTCCAGGAATACCACCAACCAAAATTGGTCATCCTAGTTGCTTACCCCACACAGGTGAACAAAGGAGTCTGAGAGCTCAATTAGCCCACTTTGATGCATCTGGAGAGTGCATCAAGCTCAGTTTATTGTTAGATCCAGTTGAGCAGGAGTGGGTCAACTTAATAAAAGAAGGCAGTGAAAGCTACAGAAGGTCCCAAAACAGAAAAACCCAGGGAAGAGGAGGTAAGCAGTTCCCTTTCTCTGGGAAGGGTCTGAGGAAGGCAGGCAGAAGAAGGCTGCAGGGATGGAATTTTTCCTTGTGTTGGCCTCTGGAAAGGCACCGAGAGGCGGTCCTGAGCGGTTGACATTCCTGGAGAGCAATGAGGAGCTGGGAGGACTTAGGGAGAAACCAGAAGACAGGCCGTGATAAGCAAAAGCTTCAATGAAGCCACACAAGGGGCTCAGAAGTAGAAAGTGGCCCAGGGAAATGGCAGTGTGTTTGAAGGAGCCACCCTAGCTGCTCAGTACAGGGTCCCTGGGCCAGAGCCTGGAGCAGAGTGGGACAGCGTCCCCCATCCAGGCACAAGAAAGGGTCCAAGCCTGATGTAAGGACTATTTAGGCTGAAGATTGAGCCCAAACTTTGGGCCAAAGGGATAGTCCCAAAGGGGGCAGAAACCTCTTTCATATTAAGACCTTTAGACTTTGATTTTTTTTGTTTGTTTTTTTTAACCTCAGAAGGCATAGAATTAAAGGGCCAAGTCACTGGAAGAGGGGCTATTAGTGAGGGGTGCTAGACAAAGAGAACCTCCTAGACTGTGCCCAGCCATAGGGGGGTGTGCTAGCAGTGAGTCTACTCTTCCTCAGAGACCCTTTAGGTATGTCTATACCACATTTTGGACTGAGCTGGAGCAAACCTCTCAGCCTGGGTCAACCTACTTGGGATAGTGGAACTCATGCTAGCTCTTGAAAAATAGCCCTCTAGCTCCAGCTTTGAAGTTCCGGATCAGATGGGAGCTTTGGCTCTGATCTGCACCCCACTCCTCCCCCGCCCCCGAATTCAGAGCTTGAGCCATGATTTCAAAACACTGTCTATACAGATATTTTAGAGTGCTAGTACGAGCCCTCCTAGTACAATTCTGTCAGTCCCTGTTTGAAGGCTCGCAGCAAAATGTGCAGACCCAGGGTTCCAGGGCAACACTGGAATGTCTACAGTGAAGTTAAACAGCCCCATGAGCCCAAGAGCTGTGAGTCTGAATCAACTGGCATGGGATGGCTGTGGGTTTTTAATTGCAGTGTAGACACACCCATTAACTCCCCATCACCGGGCCTGATCTTACAAACCCCTAACTTAATAATCTTTTCCTTATAAGTCCCTTTGGTTACTTTGACGAAAGATTATCGATGTGATTAAGCATTGTCAGGACAGGACCCTTATATGCCACCTCTCAACAGGTGTTCAGAGAAGGGGGTAGAGCCTTTGGTGTTCTCAGCAATCCTGGCCTGACACTGCTGTCAGGAATTGGCTCCTTTCCATGCCTTTTGCAGCCTGACTGCACCAGCATTCTCTTCCTACCCGCTCCTCTTCTCTAACCGCACATACCTCTGAGAGGAGTGGGGCGGGGATCATGCCACAGTCACCAGTAGGAGAAAGGAACCGGCTGCTGAACAGAGATCCCAGCCTGAGACCGCTCAAGGCATCAGGGCTCTTCCCCCCTCCTAACATACCTAATGAAAAATAACCAGCTGCTCGTCTGATGTTTGTACTCCTCCTCCCAGCTCTGTGCTCTGCTCCTTCAGTTCTTTGCCACAGTTGCTCACTAAATTAGCTAGTGGGTTGCAGTGGCCCCGATGTCCAGTCAGCAATGTGACTGGATCCTCCGCAAGCAGGATCCCTAGAGGGAGAAAAGTCCAGTGTCCCACTCTCCTACATGGCCGCCAATAAGTTACAGGACAGGGAGTGTGGCTGAGAAGGCGGTAATGGTGGCATGTTATGAACAGGGCCACTGCTCTCTACTCCGCTTCTACTCTCTCTGTCTGCTCTCTACTTCGCTTCTATGCCTGATCTCATCAACAGAGCAACCTCAGCCCCTTACGCACTTCAGGAAGTAGAGAGAAAGGGCAAGAAAGAGAAAACTGAATCTAAAATTGAAGAATTTAACACCTGATTAGAAACCTTTAATCCAAATAGTCTCCTCAAATTCAGAGTGTGTTGGGTGGTGAGAGCTGGCTCTGTTTACTGTATAAATCATACCTGCCTATATCAGCATTAATGTACCCTGGTAATTTTGGTCTCTTGTGCTGCTGCTTAGTATATTACAATAACTTGCAGGTTTGGGCAAATTCTTCCTTTTCTTCCCCTAAATGACACTTTCTTCTCTACTCTCACATCTCCTCTGTGGATCTCTTTACATAGTGTTTCCTCACAGGAGAATTCACATGAATGATTCATGAGAAGGCTGATTTAAGCACCTCATTCCTCTAAACCAGGGTTGGGCAAACTACGGCCCGCGGGCCACATGTGGCCCACCGGCCATTTTCATCCGGCCCACGGGGCCAGAGGCCCTGTGCTCACCATCCAAGGGCCGGGCCGGCATGCCGCAGGCCCCCATGCTCCTGGGCCGGGTCCGCCCTGCGCTCCCTAGCCAGGGACCGGGTTGAGCACGGAGAGCTGTGGGGCCCTGCCCTCGCTGGCCAGGCCCAGCGCGGCATGCCGCTGTGTCCCATGCTGCCTGGCTGGGGGCCAGGTGGAGCGCGGGGAGCTGCTGTGCCCCACACTCCGTGGCCAGGCCAGGTCGAGGAGTGCCCGGCTGAGTAAGGTAACAAAAAGATGGGATTAGGTGGTGGGGTCCTGAGGGTGGTGCTTAGGGTGGGGGGTCTCGGGAGGGGGCAATCAGGATACAAAGAACAGGGGGCTTAGATGGGGGGTGGGGTTCTGGGGCAGCAGTTGGGAGGGGGTTTCCAGAGGGGGCGATCAGGGGAGAAGGAAGGAGCGGGGATTGGATGGGTTGGGAGTTCTGAGGGGGGCAGTCAGGGAGCGGGAAGTGG
The DNA here is from genome assembly GCA_007922305.1 of Dermatemys mawii. NCBI lineage: Eukaryota > Metazoa > Chordata > Testudines > Dermatemydidae > Dermatemys > Dermatemys mawii. The sequence continues at coordinate 22,008,858 of ML677340.1, forward strand.
GTGGAGGTTGGATAAGGGGCGGGGTCAGGCTGTTTCGGGAGGCACAGCCTTCCCTACCCAGCCCTCTGCACAATTTTTAACCCCAATGTGGCCTTAGGGCCAAAAAGTTTGCCCACCCCTGCTCTAAACTGTATAAAGCAGAGGTAATCAATTATTTTTTATCAATGTCAAAATTTCTTGGTCAAGGTATTGTCAAGGTTCAGGCTCCAGAGAAAATAATACAAAAACAATATTACTACTGATGATGATAAGTAAAGAAAAAGATGTTGCAATCCATTCAAAAGCATCCAGTGGTCCAGATTTGGTTGACAATCCACATATTGACTCCCCTTGGTGTATTTGCGTAGCTGAAGTCAAAGTATCTTAGTTCAACTTATCTGGCCGTCCTCACAGCGGCGAGTTGACCGCAGCGGCTCCCCCGTTGACTCCGCTTACTCCTTCTGCTGAGGTGGAGTACAGGCGTTGATTCAGGGATCAATTTATTGCATCTAGATGAGACATGATAAATCGATCCCTGATACATCGAACATTACCTGCCAATCTGGCGGATAGTATAGACGTACCCTTAGACCCACTGTGGACATAATGCCAGAATGTAGCTCTCTGAGTTACCAGAATGGTCATGTGTAGATGGGTTGTATTAGCACTTGGTGAACATACAGTGGGCCTCAATCTGATCTTGCAGTGGTACGAATTAGAAGACTCTCTGTTGAAGTTAACAGACTTACATGTAAATAAAGTTGCCATGAGATAAGGATCAGGTCTTGTATATTTTCCTTTAACCTATTTAAGTTCTATATTTAGGATCTTTTTTGAGTCCTCCAGAAGCTCCCATTTCTCCTCAGTTATCTTCCATATCACCCTCAGAGGGTATTCACCAGGATTGATGGCCCTTCCTCTGACTTTTGAGGGCTGCACAAAACTCCGTGTGGAGCCTGGGGTTTGATGTAGATTAGAATATCTTTGTTTCCCTCCTCTCTTCCCACTAGGGACTTACGAGACCGAAATATACAGTTACTAGAGACCCTGTCTTATTCTGATTTATTTTGATTTATTTATTTATTAATTTATTTATGAAATTTGATTATTTATTTATTTAGCCTGTCTTATTTGATTTATTTTAATTTATTTTGTCTTATTTTGATAAGCCTCTCATAAAATATATGTGAAGAAGGAAAATACCAAATGAGTGAGAAAATTATAACGAAGATGCCAAAGAGAGATATTAGTCAGTGTAAAAACTGGACGGGCATTCAATTGCTGTCCATTGCAAGTAAGGTATTTCCACATGTTATTCTAGACAGAATAAAGAAAGCAGTAGATTAAAGGTTAGGACAAGAACAGGCAGAGTTCAGACAGGAGAAATCATGTATTGATCAAACAGTAAACTTACATATCATCACAGATCTATTAATTGAATGGCAGTTACCGCTTTATATTATTTTTATAGATTTCCAAAATGCCTTTGATACAATGGACAGAACAATTTTATGGAAGTTGCTGTGCCACTTGTGTGTCCTTTAGAAATTTGTGAATATCATTCGGACTTTCTATGGAAATATGACATGCCAAGTAATACATAACAATGAACTGATGAAGCCATTCAAAGTTACTACAGGTGAATTAAGTCACCCATGATCTTTTCTACTGGTAGTGAATTGGATAAAGAGAGAGACCACAGAACAACTAAGGAGCATACAATGGACTTTGACACAGAAGTTATGAGACTTGACTTTGCAGATGGTATCAGCTTGATACTCCATACCTGTAGAAAGATGCAAACCAAAAGAAATTATCTCCAGACCTATGCACAGTTAATAGGGTTGAAAATCAACACAGAAAATGAAAGTGATGAAAATCAATGCACAGCAAAAAATACCAGTAACTTTTTCTGGGACTGACATAGAAGATATTTGATGTTTTACATATCTTGGAAGTATTGTAAATACAATTAATAGATAGAACAAATGAAGACATTAAAGCCAAACATTCCTTTTTTACTCTAAATCCAATTTGGAGAAACAGAAATTGTGTCCTTCAAACTAAACTTTGAATATATGATACCATTGTAAAGTTAGTTGTACTATATGGCACTGATAGGACCAGAAATTGTGAAATGAAAATGGAGATGCTTAGGATATAAATGGAGTAAAGGCCTGAATGATGTAAAATAGGCATTGGACTGGAACCCCCCAGGGCAAGAGGCAATGAGGAAGGCCAATGATAACGTGGAGCTGCACAATAGAAGCAGAATTGAAAGCTACCAGAATGACAATGGAAGAAGCTAAGTCTGCAGCAGGAGTCTAGTGAAGATGGAAGGCAGTGGTAAAAGCCTTATGTTCCTTATGGAATAGGGAGGTATGAAAGGGGGAGAGAATATGAACATAAGCAGGTACAATTCTGCTGAATTCAATAGCGTTACACCAGGGCTGACGTTGAGTCCCAGTGTTTGTTTAGTCACTTTGATTTAGGAATCTTTTCATTATTTACTTGTCGGCAAAAATGATGTTTGGCATCTACCTGAGGGTTGTGGGTTTGTTTTTTCTCTCGCTCATTCTAAAATTTGGCTAAAAGAAACTCCTCAAGGTTGACAAGGACTGGGATTGACAGAACTATGGCTCTTTGAAATCCCTGTTGTCCATTTAAATTTTAATGTTTCTATCATTTGTTCCTCAGTGTAAATTAACAGCCATGGCAGTGTGTTGGGTTTCTTTTCTGAAGTCAAGACTTTAAATTTAATTCAATAGCCTAGATTTACAGCTATTCTATATTTCACAAGGCAGAATCAATAATGTGACTGAAGTGAAGAAGATAAAAATTTATGGTATCTTGCAATTTAATGGTTGAAAAGATGCAATTGGAGAGATCATAAATTGTGAAGGAGTTTATGCTTCATTGCTCCTGATTCAGTGCTTGCTGTTAGAACTTGATTTGTGACTATTCACAAGGTGTGATTAATGGTGTGATCGATGCTTGCTTCAGTGCAGTAAAGCAGTTGTAATGCTCTTCATTAGAATAAATAAAATAAATTGACTGAAGCTTTATAAAAACTGTGTAACATTTAAAATCTAAAATGTCAATTTTTTTTCCTGTTACAATTTAGGTTTCTTCAGGCAGTTTCCACCTACATCACATCACTCATTGTCATTCTTTTTGGATATTATAGAAATCCATGTGGGTTCGGGTTAGCTTTATGCAGAGCTCACTGAGAAGGAAAAAAATAAAAAGTTGAATAGGACTGAGTGGAGCCAAGGATATCTGGTGGCTGTGTTTTGCCATCCTGCAAATGTACATTTATCCTCCTTTGACACGTGAAAGTTTAAAGGAATCAAGGCAGAAAATGACCCTTCCGTATACAGCTTGACTAAAAACAATAAAAATTAATAGGTTTCATTGTTTTTAAATGGGGTGGATGTATGATCAGCACCGTAGCAGAGACAATGAAGATAAAGGGGCATATTTTGAGTAGTATTTCCTTGGTGTGAGAATGTATATTGCATAAGGCAGTGCAGTCTCACACTATGCTCCAACACAGGCAGGGGATGTGAGAGAACCTGAACAGCCATGAAAGGCAGTGGGATGGAATGATTTTGATACAGTCATTTGAAGAACGAATTTCAGGCGATACAAACAAGGAATGGCATTGAGAGGGCCTTAGGATGCCTTATAAATGTCAGTTAAGCCCCCCTCAATATATGGAATGACAAAGAGTCCTGTGGCACCTTAAAGACTAACTAAAATTTTAGAGCTTAAGCTTTTGTAGGTTAATACCCACTTCGTGGGATGCATGCAGTGGAAGTATCCAGGGGCAGGTATAAATAGGTAGGCAAGAACCAGGTGGGAGATGACAAGGTTAGTCCAATGAGGCTGAACCAGCTTGTTATCTCTAATCAGGGAGGGTGAGGTGTTCCTCTAGCAGCTGAACTGGAGGTGTGAATAGCGAGAGAAGAGAAGCTGCCTTTGTAGTTAGCTAGCCACTCGTAATCTTTGTTCAATCCTTGATTGATTTATCAAATTTGCAAATGAATTGCAGCTCTGCAGTCTCTCTTTGCAGTCTGGACTGGAAGTTTTTTTGCTGCAAAATGCTGACCTTTAATTAATTAATTAATGCTGACCTGTCTGCAATTCCAGACTAACACGGCTACCCCTCTGATTCAATATTTCAAAGTTTTAAAATGTCCAAACCCAAATATGAACTGCAAAACTGGGGGAGGGAGGGAATCATGCTGTGACATTGAGGGAAAATCTTGTGTGGCTCAAACTGCTCTATCTATTTGTCCTATTTGTATTTATTAATCTCTCAACAAGATTGATACTTGTAATTAGCAGGAGAGCCTCATGAGGTTTCCACAGTCTTCCCTTGTTCTGCCATGCATGTGTTTACTGATTTGAATCTGCAAAGAACATGCCAAATGTAGAGATGCCATTTTTGAGCTGTTGTGGTTATGTAAAAAGTAGTGTTTCTACTGTGGCACACGCTAGTTAGTCTAGTTGTCATCTCAAATGTTCCAGCTAGTCTGCTGTCTCAGGACAGCCCACTTTGTCTCTTTCCCAACTGTGGCAGAAATTCAGGTGTTAACCACAGACTTCTCCTAAATCGAACCTTTGGTAAAATGTGACATCTTGCAAATAGAGGAGTCTTTCTACTGAAGACGGTCCCCTCAGACTGTTATCTTAGGGTGAAATCCTTGTAACCCACACAAGTAAATGAGCTTTGGCTGGGTGACATACACTGGAATCAGTGTGCATGGCCACCATCCCACTCCAAGCCGTGGAACACCTGCATAGCTGCCTGATAGTTGCAAACACAGTTTCTTGGCAGCCCTGGGCACGCAGCAGTAACTGAGACTTGAAGTGCTCTCTGGCTGTGGTGTTTTAGTAGTGGTTAGGTGTAGCTGCTAAACCCATTGACTATGCCTCCAGTGCTCCCCTGCCCATAGGCACTGCTCATGGAGCACCCATGGGGGGAAAAAAGTGGGTGTTCAGCAGCCTGGTGGATCAGCGCCTCCCTTTCCCCAAGGACTCCTGGTGAACCTGCCAATCAGCTCCTCCCTCTCCCTCCCTGTATCTCCCACCCACTTCAATCAGCTGTTCAGCGGTGTGCAGGAGGTGCTGGGGGGGTGGGTGGGAGGGGAGGAGTGGAGTCAGGAAGAGGCCGGGGGAAGGAAGAGGTGGCGTGGGGGTAGGGGCTTAGAGGAAGGGCTGGCATGGGGGCAGGGCCTGGGGTGGAGCAGGGGTCTTGTACCCTTTCCCTCTGGGATCTGAATATGTTGGTGCCTATGCCCCTGCCCTTCCATACTGCTGTGGAGAAGCGGTGTAGAGTGCTCCTGCCTGGCCTTTCCGCAGCCAGGCCTCAGACCATTGGCCCATTATATTTTGAGTTTTCCATGATCACATGACGTGAAGAGGGTCAGGAATTTCCCTTTACTGACTTGAAGTATTTCCCCTGAAGGTGTTTGTCTGTGGCTATGGAGGCTGGCAATACGTGTAAGCTTTGAGAGAGGAAAATCTTGTGGAAAGGTGTGTTCAGGTCATGCTGCATTTGACCCAAAAGAGGGTTGGCAATGTCTACAGTGAGGAGCCTCTACTGCCTGTGTGGCAGGGAGAGGACACCAGTTCTCTGCAGCCTCTCATCTCTGTCCCTTCGTTAAGGAGAGCTGGTGTATCGTCAGTGCTCTGAGCCTTTTCCTTTCCTATCACTACAGGCTGTGGAGATGGTGATTGTAATGGGAAGGCATCTGTAACGAGCTGCCCTTCTCCCCAGCTCCCAAAGTGCCCTCTGTCACACCCAGAGTCTCTCTTCAGAGTTTATTTCCCAATATAGGCAAAGCAACAGTTCTGCAACCTACCCTGGGATACAGCTCCGGGGTCTCCCTCTCTTCCCCCACCCTTTACCTCCTACAAGAAATTCCAGCTGCTCTTGCTTCTCGCAGCTCCCTGGCTCAGACTCACCAGGTCTTCATCTCCTCCAGGAAAAGGTGCCCTCTTTTAAACCTAATTGGCATCAGCTCATCAGGGATGGGGAGGCACTTGCCTTGCTCCCACTTAGTGACAGCCTGCGACACTCCTCTCTTTAAGATCTTGCCACCCCTAGAGGAAGCATTACAGTCCACAGCCTAACCAGGGGACAGTCAATAGAGCCTCATGGTTTTGATTTGGGGCTTCAAGGTCTTTACACACAGGGTCTCTAATTCTCCCTCAAGCTTATTAACCATCAAGTTCAGCTGGCCCCTTTCTTCCTGAGTCACCTGATATCCAGCAGCCGCCTGTGCTTTCTGGGTTGTCAGCAGCTGCTAGTTGTTCAGCTGTTCTGGCAGTCTCCCCAGTCCATAAAACAGATACTCCCTGAATCCTCTTCCACAAAAAGCATTGCTTTCACGCCTGGCCTTTTACCCGGGCCCCAGCATACTGAAGAGATCCCGTCTGGGCCACACAGCCTGCCTTTTGGGCTGCAGTCCTGTCTGGGCTTGCACTGCTTGCTGTTCATTCTGTCCCATGAGCTCTCACTCCCTGGTACCTTTCTGCATCCGGAGAGTAGCCAACTCTTCAGTCAAGCACTGCTGTTTCCCACACTCTGCATCCACCCCAGACCATGCTAATTCTTCGTCCAGTTTTATCATCTGATTGATGATCTACTTCTGGAAGGTATTTACATCCTCCAGTTCTTGCTCATACTCTTTCAGCTGCACCTATAAGCTTTGACGATGACAGAGGACTTCCTCTCAGTCTGTCTCAAGTGGATGGGTGGGGTGCTGTGGTCTGCAGTGTGCAGGAGGTCAGACTAGATGATCATGTTGGGCCCTTCTGGTCTTAAAGTCGATGAGTCTATAACTCAAACTGTAACCTTGCCTGTCAGAAATGGTGCTATGCAGGCTGCCCAAGTTGATTCTTCCTAGCTGGCCACTCACTCAAAAGTACAGAGGAAGGCCTCCAGGTCATCCTCTTGCCCCAGCTTCACCAAGCCAGAGACCAGTCAGCCCAAACTAACTTCTCCAGTACCAGTTTAATTTCCCAGAGTCCTTTGGCCCAGCAGCTTGTGCAACTACTCTTGTTGTTGGAAGTGAGCCTCCTGCCATGTCTGTGGAGTGGCAGATTGGACCTCCTGCTGGTGTTCCATCAATTGCAGGAGCACAGTTTGGATTAGTTGCTGCTGTTCCTACTGCCACTGTAGCACAACTGCCTACTGCTGCTGTGTGGCTGTCTGCTGCCGCTGCACCATTACCAACGGGATCCATCACATAGTCCATCTTTACTGATCACCCAAACTGGGATGGGATGCCTGTCAGTGCTCAGAGGCTTCAGTTTCCCCTGGATTCTGGGGACTGATTGCCTACTCATGTTCTCTGCCGCATATCAACAGGCTGGCCTTCTCCTCAGCTCTCCAAGGAAGAGAACGTTCACTCTTCCCATTTTAAAGATGGGGAAACTGAGGCATGAAGAGGCTTACCCAATTTCATGCACCATCAGCTGCCGAGCCTTGTTTTTCTGACTCCTAGTCCTGTGCATTGCTCATTGGGCTAAGCTACCTTTCTCGCCAGTGGTGAAAACCATGCCTCTTACACATGGTTTTATTAGCCATACAAGTAGGGCTGACCAGAAACCAATAATTTTATTTTGTGAAAAATGTCCAAGTTTAAAAGTTTGTTCTCATTCCAATATGGAATTAAAAACAACATTTTTGTGAAAGAGAGAGGAACCCACTTCAAAACAGCCAATCATCAAATGGTTAGATTACTCCTCTGGGATGTGGGAAGCTCAAGATCAAGTCCTTGCTTTGCCGGAATCAAGTCCCTGTCACACGCAGTCCCTCCTATTGGAGTTGTTCCACTTGAAATAAATAATTAATAATAGTTTGGCCTGACCATATAGCCTGGTGGTTAGGGAACTCAACTGGGATGTGGGAGACAGGTTCCTGCTTTGAATCAGGTAGAGCAGGGATTTGGTCTGGGGTCTCAGGTGAATCCGCTAAACCAACAAGCTATTAGCTGTTTTGTGGCTAGTCTCTCTCTCTCGCTCACTCTCTCTCTTTACATATATATATATATAAAGAGAACAGCTCCAACAATATATACATATAGTCCATTCTTTACATGAGATACCTTCCCAATAAAAGTTGTCTTTCTGCAAAAATTTTAGTTTTGTTGAATTGGCATTTTCCAACAACAAAAAAAAGTAGTTGAAAAAATTCCCCATCTCTTCTACATGCAAATATAGTACAGTACAACCTCAGAGTTATGAACACCAGAGTTACGAACTGACCAGTTAACCACACACAATCAGGTAGCCACAGAGACCAAAATAAAAGAAAACCAATGCAAATACAGTACAGTTCTGTGTTTACATGTAAACAATTTAAAAAAAAGGAAAACAATATTTTTCTTCTGCCTAGTAAAGTTGCAAAGATACCAAGTGAATGCTCAGTTGTAAATATTTGAAAGAACAGCCATCATGTTTTGTTCAGAGTTACGAATGTTTCAGAGTTCCATTCCCGAGGTGTTTGTAACCGTGAAGTTTTACGGTATTGGCTATGTCAGCAGTAACTAACAGGGAGTATGTTGAAGAACATCACTACTGAACCTGCTCTTGCTGCTTTTATGGTAGGTGTGACTGTTAAGAGGGATGCCCTTTCTTTTGCTGCTGCTATAATCTTGAGGTGCGCTGGCAGGTTTACTGCAAGAGTCTATTTCTTTGCTTACCAAGAAAAAGGAGCATGGTTTCAGTCAAAGTGCAGGTGTGGGTAGTCATTGGATTTTTACAGTTCCTGTTTGATAGCCAGAGGCCTCATGAAAGAGCTTGCTATTGCTACCAGTATATGATCCTGCTGTTATCTTCTGCTGAAGTGCTTCTTCCCCAAGTGAGCAAATGACTGTAGAAACATGTGTTTTGTCGTGTTTATTTCCAGAAGAACATAACAGCCACAGAAGAGAAAACATCACATCTATGCTGTAATTTCTTATTCCTTTAAAACCCTTCTCTCAAGGCTGTGTTTTCAGTGACTGGGAATGTACAGTACTCTTTCCTAGTCCTTGAGTTACAGGTATTCCAGTGGACAACAGAGGCTTTCACAAACATGTAGGTACATATATAGGCATTGGCATTCTGCAGCAGGTCATTGGAGCTATTCTAGTCTTATTTTACATCACTGGGTCATTCATGTAGATAAAGAGAACACAACCAGTCTGAATAATAGTGATGATGTGAGGTCTTTTAAGAAGTAGAACCTCACCCCTTTCAGAAAAAATGCTAATTCTTACTTCATTAACTTCATTACTCCCAAATCTCCAGATAATGAGGTGGAAGAACAGGAAGAAATAAACAGAAAGAGATCTTATATTTAATTCTTGACAGGCACTCAAATGCCCCACTGGTGGGTATAGCAAATATGGAGAAATATTAGATAAACTTAGAAGGAAGGAAATTAGAAAGACTCCAGAACAGTCTTTTCCCATAAATGTGTTTGTACAACTCGTAGTATACTTTAGTTGAGTAAACATGTTAGGTGACTAAATCTAGAAACAGTAGTAGTATTGGTGAGGCCAAAAATGACTTATTACTGGCCTTGGGAGAAAGACCTACTTAGGTTGCTGAGATATGAAATGTATGTAACACTCCAGATATTTGGAAAGGAAGTTCTTGGTGTTACCAGAGTTATAATATCTGCTGTGGTCTGACTTTTCATTTCAAATTTCTTCTTGGTGTGCAAAGAGTTAAAATGACTATGCCAAAAATGCCAGCAGGTACAGTTTGTCTAAGCATTGTATCCACAGTGAAAACTGAAGGCAGGCACTAGTGTATGGACAATGGTGCTCAGAACTGAATGAAATAGTCCAACAGCAGATGAATGAGAGATGGACAGAGAGACACTGTTAGCTCCCTGCTCCAGGGCATGATACAGTATATTTGAGTAGCACAGTCCTAAATCACACCAGTCTGAGTGGTCATGCCTGTGATATCCACATATGACCTTTCACTACCATCCGCGTTTTCCACCCAAATTCCTAATAATTTCTCCCTCCGTGACTCCGTACACCCTCCTGCTCAATATCACTAAGTTAGCAATGAGTTATACAGTATGTGATGCACATATGACAAACTGCTTGAAAGAATATCTTCTCCTCCTTATTATCTCTTTTTGTCTGGTTCTCTGTATCTATGTCTAGTATCTACCACAGTTCCTTCTAGATCCCTCACAGTTCATTAGGAGGTTGCTCAATTTATTAGGAACCAATCATGCATTCATACATTCGTTCATTTGAAGTGCACTTTTAAATGTTAGACTATACACTAATCAAGTTGAACATGATAATGAGAGCACGTTCACATTGTTAAGGTAAATGACCCAATGCACTCAGAGTGAAGACATATTTGAACTACAATTTGTGCTTTTCGTTGGAATATTGAACATTTCTGGGAACACTGAGAGCATTGTTTTGTAGCTGCCTTGCAAATGTGTGATTATCATTACACTGAGGGTAGGACACTGGCCATTTCATTGTTGCTTTGTGAGACATTTCTAGTTGCCACTATCTGAGGAGGATTCTGTGGTGAATTGTATGCAAGTTGGACTACAAATGCCTCAGTGCTGCCCACATGCACGCACACACACTTCACATTTTTACAAGGCGAAATGTCACAATGGTGAGTGGTATGGCCCACATGCAGAGATTGGATGCTCTAGGTCTGTGCACATTGAAGTCAGCAGGTATTTTACCATTAAATTCATTGCAAACAAGATTGGGGCCTACAGCTGTGTGAAATGAAAAAACAAAAGAATTGGAAACGAAAGACATTGACAGAAATATTAGGGGTGTAGGGCAGACAGAATAGGCTGATCAGAAGTTTCTCTTCCGCATTTTGAATAGCATCTGTCCTGGGATAATGATTTGACCACAGGGAGGTGAGATCTGAGAGGCAGATATTTCAAATTACATGGGAGAACTTAAAATTGATCTGTGTTAAATAAGGAATTCCTCTCAGGGTGTCTCATGTGAAACACTGGGCTGCTTAGGTGAGTAATGGGCCTGATCCTACAGCTTATGGCTTGCTCAGGTGAGAAAAAGTGACAGGATTGGTCAGGTCTGTAATCTTGTGTCAAGAAGCTCAAACAGAAAGGACTTGCACAGTGTGTTCTGTACTTTGGGTGGTTTATTACTGAGCACTTTTCACTTGGGACAATTTCAGATGAACCCAAGACTGCAGCTGATTGCCTAGTGTCAATACATTCTAGTAAAGAGCAGGGACTCGGTACAGTAGTCACTTGTTAGTGCAGTGGTCTGGATGATGCTCCTGTTGAGGCTCCATGTCTCCAAAGGAGGTGTAGGGAATTGGGGTGGAGGTTTACGTAGATTCTGAGCCATGCTGCCCTGCTCAGGCAGGGCATGTAGGTGCTTTCAAGTTAACCAATGCTCCTCTGTTCTTACAACCACCACTTTGTGATACTAAGGCCCTAAATGTTGCCCCTTCATTTTAAAGAAAGCAACTGTGCAGGGAGTTAATCTTTAGTGTGGACTCAGCCCTTTGGTGACTTTTGAATACAACAGCTACAATGTTTGGTGGCTGGCAGTGGGTGTGTTTTTTTGTTTTGTTTTTTTCCTCAAATGCTATAATTTACAAGATACTTTCATTGGTTTATATTGTTGTGGCTGTGACACTTGTATTCTTAACTGGAAGTGACCTAAGGAAAATAGGCATTGTGCTAAAATTCCTAGGGATATTTCTATGTCAGTAAAATCCAAACTGGAGGAGGCATGCAAGACAGCTGTATTTTCTGCATTCTCAAATAAGCTTAACATGTTGATGAAGGTGATAGGAAGCCAAACCCAGTCTGGAGTCAGTGAGAGGAAGAGATGTGGAAGCTGGATGCAGATTGTACATTAATAAATATTAGCTTGCTTTGTTGTGTTGAAAGGATTTGTACAGTTAAGTAAAATAACTTTATTTGTGGTATTTCCAAGAAATGGGGGCAGTATGCAAGGCTTAGATGCTCTTGGCAATCCTCCCTCCCCAGAAAGCCAGCAGCATCCTTGGTGAGCAACTATAGTGCTGTCAGTAAGTCATATTTTCCCACATGGCTGGACTGAAGAAAAGTTTTATATAAGGGGCTGTGCTGTTCACAGGGGCATGCAGCCACATTTCCATAGATCAGGATAAACTGTAGCTCAAGAAGAACTAACGTCATTGTAGTGGAGCAGCTGCCTCACTCAATGAGAGATTGGGCTAGAACAGGCCAGAGGCTGCACAGACTGGCAGCCAATCAGGAAGGCCTATGGGGAAGCAATCGGGGCCAAGAAAAGAGGCAGCCAATTAGGGCCAGGGTAGGCCTTATTTAAAGACTGCCTAGCAGAGAAGCAGGTAGTCTCTGCCTGACTAGCAAGGGAGAAGGACTGACTCCTGAGGCAAGGTGTAGTGCCTTGGACAGAGCAATGCTGGGCAGGCCCGAGGAAGCGGAGAAGAGCTCTGGCCCATTACCTGCTAGGCTCTGGCCCTGACTGGAAGGGCTGGGAAAGTGCAAGGGGCCAAAGGGGAAGTGGGCCAAGGAACATAGTCTAACAAAAGGAGAGAAGGAGACCAGAGAGGCTGCTGCTAGAGGGTCCCTGGGTCAGGACCCAGAAGAGCGGGTGGGCCTGGCTTCCCCTCTTCCCTCTTGTATCTCACCTGCTCATGGAGGAGTGGCTGAGACAGACTGCAACCAGCTCTTGAGGTGAGGGGCTAGACTTTGGGGTTTTGTTTGGCCACCGAGGCAGGTGACAGGCAAAGGATTTTTGTCCACCGCCCCCAACCCCCAGAAGGGGGTCAGACTGAAGTAGTGAGCACTGCTGAAAGACAGTGTCCTGAAGCAAACAAGGACTGTCCTTGAAGTGGATGCTGCCGAGCGGGGAGCAACATGGGTCTCTTTGAACCCGCAGAGCAGACAATGGGTGGGACATCATGCATCAAGGGCGTTCCTTAGCTGACAGAGCTAATTCCCAGACTAACCAGCAGGAGGTGTCGCGGTGGTGAGTCTCGACACCCGTTACAATCATTCACTCTCTCTGTCTGCCAATACAGGACTGTTCCCAGTAATAAAATTTCCAGTGTTTCTAGACTAAAATGTCCTGAGCAATGGGGCTTCACCACTTTTCTTGGAAGACTGTTGCAGAGTCATCTGACTGTCAAAATATTTCCCCTGAGAGTCTATTTGCATTTTCCCTCCCTTAATTTCTTCTCAGTCATGTAACTATCGCCTTTCTGTTTACATCTTTCCGATATTTTTAGACTATTATTTCCTCCTTAGTCATTGTTTAGCAAGCTTTACATATTTCACTTTTTAAAAAGACTATCACATACTATTAAATTTTACCCAGTTTCCTCTGTATTGAGCCCAATAACTTGTAGTTGACTTAAGCGTGTTTTCCAGAAAGACATCGTCTTTATCTGAAGTCACCAAGAGATTTGAGGATCATAAGGTTACAAGGGATCACTGTGGTCATCTAGTCCGATTCATATAATCCAGGCCATAGGATGTCTCTGAATTAACTCCTATTTGAAGTAGAGCATATCTTTTAGAGAAACATCCAGGGTACCACTTCCCTTGGTAATTTGTTCCAATGGTTAATTAACATCACTGTTTTAAAAATGGTGCCTTATTTTTTTGTTTGAATTTTTCTGGCTTCAGCTTCCAGCCATTGTTTCTTTTTATGCCTAAAGAGTTCTTTAGTACCTGATATTTTCTCCCTGTAAAGGTATTTATAGATCATAATGATGTCAATTCTCGATCTTCTTTTTGATACAGTAAAGAGATTGAGCTCTTTCAATCTCTGATTGGTAAGGTATTTTTTCCATCCCTTGGATCACTTTTGTGGCTCAGACTATATTGAGTGGGTGGATGGTGGTGGGGGGAAATAATCCCTTCCTGACCCTTGCACATGACTGGCTGAAACCCCAAAGCATGATTTTTTAGGAACACAGTACAGAAACCACAAGTCAGCCCAAGGATTGCTAAACCCTCGCTTCTATAGTTGCTTGTCCACATAGATCTTTTTCAGAGCTACTGTTTCCTAGGATTCAGTTGCCACAACCCCCATTCTGTAGGTATACCCTCCCTACATTCTTTGTTCTTAGATGTATGACTTTTTGCGTTTGGCTGTATTAATACTAATTTTGTTTGAATAGGCTCATCTTACCAGGGGACAGAGATGGCTCCACCAATCTTTGTGTCATCTGCAAATTTTAGCAGCAGATTTTATATTTACTTTCAGATCGTTGATTAAAATGTTGACTAGTGTTATTTTGATTTAGATATGTGCCTCCTGGGAATTTGTAGTTTGGTTGCATCATGTCCCCATTCTCTTTCTAGCTTGGCTCCTCAACTCTACTATATCTCCCAGGACACACTCTGGCCAATGACTCCCACGATACAATGCTTCCTCTCTCCAAGAGAGGAAACTGTATATCATGGGAGCTGTAGTCCAACCAAGGAGCCCAATCTATAGAAGAGAAAGGGAGCACAAAGCATCTGAACTACAACTCCTGTGGGGCTCCATGGCAGCATTTCCATATCACAATATTCAGTTCAGCTGAAATTTTTCTGTAGTTGAATTTCTGCTGAAAAATCAAAGGTTTTCCCATTGAAAAACCCACTTTTCAACCAGCTCTACCTTAACCATTATTGCCGCTCTTCTCTGAACTGCCTCAGGTTTGATAATGATGAAGAGATAAAAATTGCAAGTAGTTTTCCATTGCGGTTGCACCATAATCATGGATAGTAATGAAGGGACTTTTACTTCCTTAATCTATGGTGCTCTTTATTTAGAGCTGTGAGCCTATCTTTTTTCTTTCCTACCATTTCTATTGCTAACTCAAGTGTAATTTGCTGTTTGCTATCTCCATCAGCGCTTCTCTAGTGTTACTACTTTCCATTTTCTCTCTCCTGTTGAATGCCTAGTTCAGCATTATTCCATATTTGCCCAGATATTGTAGCTTGCATTTTTCTAAATATGTAACAGTGTAACACTGTTGAAAAAAAATCATTCTGTGATGTATTAGTAGGAGTGCTGTAAGCAAGTCAGAGTATTCTGTCTAGTTCTGGGTGCCACATTTCAGAAAAGATGT
This sequence comes from Dermatemys mawii, assembly GCA_007922305.1. Classification (NCBI taxonomy): domain Eukaryota; kingdom Metazoa; phylum Chordata; order Testudines; family Dermatemydidae; genus Dermatemys; species Dermatemys mawii. Next base: position 22,023,948 of record ML677340.1, read on the forward strand.
GGACAAATTAGAGAAAGTCTAGAGAAGAACAACAAAAATGATTAAAGGTCTAGGAAACATGATCTATGAGGGAAGATTGAAAAAAATTGGTTTGTTTAGTCTGGAGAAGAGAAGACTAAGAAGGGGACATATAGCCATTTTCAAGTACATAAAAGTTCTTACAGAGAGGAGAGAGAAAAATTGTTCTCCTTAACTTCTGAGGATAGGACAAGAAACAATGGGCTTAAATTTCAGCAAGGATGGTTTAGGTTGGACATTAGGAAAAACTTCCTGATTGTCAGGGTGGTTAAGCACTGGAATAAATTGCCTAGGGAGGTTGTGGAGTCTCTGTCATTGGAGATTTCTAACAGCAGGTTAGACAAACACCTGTCAGGGATGGCCTAGATAATACTTAGTCCTGCCATGAGTGCAGGGGAGTGGAATAGATGACCTCTCAAGGTGCCTTCTGGTCCTGTGATTCTCTGATTGTTTAAGAGGTGTCCCTATCGCTGAAATCTGTTCAGTTCATAGATTCACCAGTCACTACTCTGTTGCCACAGTTTCTATATCAGTGTTCTATAATCATTATTCAGATAGTCCAATCTCTCCTCTCCATGAGGGGCAACTGCAAGTTGCATACAGTGGGATCCATGCAGAATAGTGCTCACAACAAAGAGAAGTTACTTTCATTTTCGTGTCTGGTGTTCTTTGAGATGCTTTGTCCACCTGCATGCCATGACTTGCCCTCCTTCCCCAATAATATTGAGCCTTTATCTGGATTTCTATGTTAGTTAAAACTGTGTGGCAGTTGGGGCTGCTCTGCCTTTTATACCCACACTGTAAGAGCATGAAGGTGTACAAGAGGGTGCTGGCTAAAAGATTCTGGGGTTGACTGCACTAGGTGAGTGCCCCTGCAGTGGGATCCTTGTGAGTCCAGAAGAAATCCAGTTGCTGTAAAGTTGGTACTTTTGCCTTCTTTTTTTTGGTGCTATTTCTCCACACTTGGTTGATATCCATCCATTTTTCTTCCTTGTTTTACTTTATTCTGCTTTTTGTATTTTCTCACTTCTTCCTGTTGTTATATATGACTAGAGCAGCGCCCTGAATCTAAAAATCTCTGCAGTTTGGGGAATGTTGGAAATCCAGTCCAGAATTTAGCAATTGGGGCACATCTTTAAAGTTTTCTTGTATGTGCCCTTCATCTTTTTTCACCACTTTTTAAATATTGTTTAACTTCATAACAGCCTTTAAGATCTCTTCTCAACACCTTTTATCTGCAGGGGTTTTTCAGTCTACTTTTCCACTTAAACTTAGAACAAAGCATTCCAAGTTCCCCACCCTCTTTTTCCTTTTCCTTTTCTTGTAGTTAGCTCTCCTGCAGTTCTTTATTGCTAGGCCTGACAGCTCAGTTGAAGAAAAATGGCAGTACTGCAGGGCATGATAAGTACAAAGGTTTGTGGCAAGGAAAATTGTGCTGTGATGTTACATTAGTCTCCTTGCTTGATGAATAGAATATACTGGTTGCTGGACAGGAGCTTTGTTCTGAAAGATCAGGGTGGCTCAGAGTCTGCATTAACATTGGTTGGGTTGTGATGAAATATGGATTTTAATACTTAATACAAATATTTGTTTATGTGGGCTGTGTAAAATGTATGATGTCCATACCAGAGTGGTATAATTAACAGTTTTTTTTTGTTCAGCACAGGTGACCTTTCCACTCATGACTTGTGTTAATATGTTGCATATGCACAGCCAGACGGAACACAACCGTGGGATTTATTCAATATGAAAAACACATCACGACTATACATTTTTCTATCTGCCTCCTCTAGTTCACAGGTTTGTATAAATAACGGTGCATTACAGGCCCTATATTTTATTTTTTATTTGGAGCCTTGTAGAGAGAAATCTTTTTTCTCCACCACTCACTAGATTCTAATTTTATCTGCTATAGAAGCTGACTTCGTACTGCATTTCTGCCAATGGTATGGCTATTTTGTACAGTGTGAATGAAGTACCTGGTGTGATAAATATTAAAGTATATCTGCAATTTCATTTTCAAAAGAAATTGGTGCTTTTCTGAGAATGAAACTATTGCTACAGTATTTACTCAGTTTCCCAATTTTAATTTTGATCTTCTTGGATAGTATTTCATTCCAACTAGTTGGTAAGGCAATTCAACATCATTTTTCTTCATTTATATCCACGTTATATTATTTCAACATAATCATACAGTAGTGGAATGAGTTATGTTTATAGTAGGCCATTTATATTTGAAAATGTGTGTATAGATATTGCAATAATTCTCATATTATATTTCACTATCTTACCAGTGACAGGAAAATGTAATATCCTACTACACTGAGTTATAAATGCCATATAATGCAATCTTACTGGACTACTATTTAATTTCTGATGTTTGCAGTGTTAAAAATAATTAGCTGTTGTTACAAAATTAAGATTATGATAAATATAAATTCTGCTGTATATTTCCACTTGTTTAATCTTGTATATCAATTCACTGTCTTGTCACTACATTGGAGTATTAAAAACAAGCTATTTGATTTATAGTAGTGTCTAAACTCTTTTAACTGCATAACATACATCTTTTCTTTGTTTCTAACACACATGCTTTGAGTTTTTTCTTTGCAAGTAGACTGTATTGATTCATACTGTTGAGGCAGTTTGCCTGAGAGATTTTGTGGATTTACTTTTGGAGAAGGGGAAGCCAATTATGCTAATCAGAAATGCTGGGTTGGAAAAGCAGCCCTTGTGTCCAACAAGGTTACCAAGCTATCAGAAGATGACATGGTGGCCAGAGTCCCTTTCATTTACTACACAACATCTGCTATGCTGCAGTGTAAGTAATTGTAACCATTCCCCATTCCAAGGACCTGATTCTTCTCTCACTTAGTCTATCTTTATACCAGTGGGACTCGATTCATTTTGATAGTTACTCTTGATTACCACTGGCTTAAGAGAGAGGAGAATCAGGCCTTAAAATTGTAAGCCCTGTGCAATTTATTTATCATAAGGACACAAGCATATTGAGTTTGCATCTAAACAATGCAAATAGCTCAATGGTTGACTGTAACTCTCCAAAAGAAATGTTATTCTTTCTAGTGGAAGAGTTCACATAAGAGTTCACTTCCTTTTCCAAGCTAGACATGGTATTCATGTAGCAAATCACTAATTTAATGGCAAATAACTATCTTTCACTATTGTAAATGGTGTGCATGAAGTATTAGATTTTTATAGTATATGGCAGAAGAGTGGGATTGCAATTGCAAAAGAAAAATTAAAAACAAGGGCTGTAAGAGTCTAGGTGGCTCAGAGATTGGCAATGGGATAAGGAGCATTTAACTTCCAGGTCATTGGTTCAAATTGATAATGTGAACAAATCATTACCTGACCATTCTGTTGCCTATGAAAAATGAACTGAAGCCCTCAGTTAAGTTTCTAAGATATGTGTCTGAATCACAGAAGCTTTGCTGGCAGAATCAGCAAAGAGGGCAGAAGTATAGTGTGTATATATAAACTGAACTAGACTCTCCACCCTAGCAGGGACCCTTCCAGGTCACTGTGGGGAAAAAAAAGGCTCCCTCTGCCTGTCTGCAATTCTGTGACTAACAAAGACAAGAGAGCTTCATTCTTCAGAGCCATCAGGTTGTCATTTACTCTCTGCCAGCCCTAAATTCACTTAAAATAAATGTAGGGAAGTAAAGGGAAGAAGTGCCAAACAGTAACCAACAGTATTTGTTGGGTAACATTTTATTTCAAAATTTTAAGAGGCTGTTTAAAACAATGGAGAATATAAATAAACTATAAACTATATGAAGTACTTGAGATTCCCTTTTAAGTTTAATGGTTTGTCATAATCTCTTCTGTTGTGGTAACCATCAGATATTTAATATGAACAGTAATAACAACAGTCTGTGTCCATAAATAAGAGTGATACCTGAATAGGTTTTCTGGTTTAAGGGAGGGATGTATGGAAAGCAATTCATCTAAATTATTATCCAAAGAGCAACATTTGGGCCCAGAGCCTGCAAACACTTCAGCAAGTGCTTCACCTTAAGGATATGAGCTGTCCTGTGGGAGGATTCATGTGCTTAAAGTAAAGCACCTGGTCAAGTGTTTGTAAGCATGAGGCCTTCTGCTATTATTGATGCCTCAACATTTATCATCGCACAGCATATCTTCCATTGATAGGTGTTCTCAAAAGACCCTTGGAAAAGCAAGCAAGAAGAAATAGTTCTCCAACAAGTGCTTAAAAAATTATTTAACTGATGATCTTAATGTGCCTGAGGTTGATGCCTATGGTAATGTCCAACCTCATGCTCTAATGTCACAACATCTTGACTACAGCCATTGGTAATTTTTTAAAAAGTTGTCCATGTTATTGATATTTATTTGAAGAGCTCCTCTTACAGCAAGTAACTCAGATCCTGGTCTTTATATCAGAAGGGATAGATCTTTGAACCAGTGTGCAGTCTGTGTGAAGCTAAGCATTTGGGATCTCTATGAAAGCCCTGACAGAGAAGGAATACCTCCCTGCTCCAGGCTGTAGAGTAGGGGAAGGAATATGACCTCTAATGAAAGAAAGAGGGAATTTAGGCCCATCCCCAAGCCACGTATCCTCCTAAATCTGGGAAAGGCCAAGAGCTGTCTGTGTGGCAGCATAGCTGTACCATAGATGTGCTGTAAGGGAAACCCCTAGAACCATTCTTCCTGCATGGAGAGGGGCTGTGGGAAAACTAATGAAATCTTAGGCTGCATTAATATTTCTGTGATTACCTTGCTGCTGGTATCCCTGTCATGCTCCCTATCCATGTTCAGGTCCTGAGACTCCTAGGTAACTCTCTCTGGTGATTTGGAGGCAGGGATGTGAAGGCAACTGACTTCTCCAAGTGAAAGGTGGTAGGTCTGTGTGCAGAGGAGAAGCTCTGTGGGGAATCTTGTGGAGATTATTTCTCTCCATTTCACATAAATGTTTTTTAAAAGGCTGGTGAAATCACCTCACAGACAGGGCTTGTATTTTTGGCATGAACACAAGAGTCTGGGCATCACTGGTGACTGCTGGTTTTAGTTCAGATGGCTGCATTTCTAAATTTTGTCCACTATCTCTGTGGTGGTAGCAATGAGTGTGTATGATAGGAGCTAAATGGTGTGGGCCCAGAAAGAAATACAGGCTCAGAGGGAAAAATGCATTGCAGAAGCTAGAAATGAATCCTGTTTTGCCGAGGATTCCATGTTTGTTTTAGTTGTTTTTGCATTTTTGGAACATGCAATCTTTTTAGAAAAAGAGCAATTGAAAGTAAAAGGAAGATCCCAAATAAACTTCTCTCTTACTGATGCTCCTGGACAATAAGAATACAGAGGTGTCGTTGCTTGTGCAGAATGCTTTGTAGGAAATAAAACTATAGAACTTCCATCTTCTTTCTACACTAGGTAACTTCCACCAGCTACCAGGATAGCCCAGAAAGTGCTTGTATAACCAAGGCACACAATGTGCACAATGTATCCTGCCCCAATCATATAATGAGTAAATATCATTGGACTGGGGACTCTATTTCCATCCACTAGTACTGACCATCTGTAATTCTGCCCAGTGTCAGTCCAGTGTACACCCACACAGCTCAGTTACAGTAAAGGACTAAATACTGTACTGTACTTTATCTTAAAGTGATAATGTTGCCTTTGGAGATACCGAGAGATTTAAAGGACAGATTTACATTTAGAGATCCAACAATGTCAGATTTACAGTTTTTGATGAGAAAGAATGGTCTACCACAAGGATGAGCACATTTTAAAATTTTCTTACAAAAAGTATTGAACCCAACAGAAGTTGTCTTATGCCGATGTCTTATTTCTGGCTGCACTGAGGTTACTTGGGAAGTAGCTGTTCAACATGTCTGTCCATCAGCGATCTATTAGGCAGCAGATTCTGTCTGTGTCATCTGCTCTCCAAGGTCATTTTTATGCTGTACTCTAGCTTTTCCCAGCTATTTGTACCACTTTGTTCCGTGTACCAAAAAATGTATCTGGGAAGAGAGTCTGTTTTTGACATTCAGTGTGTGGAAATCATCACTTTTCATCACATGCAGCCTTAACATTAAAAGCCAACTCAGAGTTTTGATTTGTTCATTTGATGGCACACAGCATGCTGGGTACAATGGGAGAGCTTGAGTGTGACAGTTCTGTTCCATCCTTCTGTTGCTGCTGTAAATATGCAGCAAAACAACTAGCAATATTTTCATGAAAAATGTGCCTCCTACAAATCTGATTGGTAAACATGAAATATTTCCACTCCACTTATGTCATTTTCCATGTAGGTTGGCTGTCTCCTCACCTAAACCTAGCACCTTATGCATCTATGGCAACAGAGATATCCTTCTGTGTTTTGAGTCAGGAATTTCATATGCCCTCCATTTTTTGGCAGAAATTTCATTGGGAAATTAATGATGATGATGTTTTTACTTTTGTAGAAATTTTCATCCAAAGATCTCAAAGCTAATTGTTGCTGGTTCATGCTCCCTTCCTTGGAGTTAGAATGTTTAACACTGTTGCAGCCCTCTCTTTGGAGTGGTTGACAGCTGGGTATTTCCCCCTTCTTGGTGGTTATTTTAAATCTACCAATATAATTTGGTGAGAGGAGGCCACATTTGGAGCTTGTCAACCTTGTCAGTGTCCCTTAAAAGACTCCAAATGGTGTGTAAGGGAATTTTAACAAAGGAGGGTTTTTCAGTTCTTTTAACACAGGGCTATATAATCAGCCTTTCTTGTAGCAGCATTCAGTGTGAACATCTGTCAATAGAAATCTCAAACTGTGAATATACAATTGAACTTTATTATCCCTTTGTTATTTTGTAACTACATAGGTATGACAGACAAACTGATTTTAAAAGAAATCTACAATTGTCAGTATGTCATATGTCTGAATCGTACTGCTGGAAGTTTTTCTGTAGATCACTGTCTTCAAGTAGGTGCTATAAGTGCAACATTTTGTTAAAATGTGTGTCCTTTCAGTGAGTAAATGTTTCTCATTTGAGCTATTTTAATTTAAGTGTGAAAGGCTTCAGCTTTTTATTACACGCTTGCAAAGCCGTCATGCAGAACTAGATCTTGCACTGCACCCGTGTGGATTGACAAATATATAAGCACCAGATAAAAGTGATGAGTGGGCTGGGGAGCACAGGGAAACCTGATCCTGCTTTAATGAAAGCAGCTTCCAAGTTATCCCTGCTTAGTAGCAGAAATAAGGCCACAGGGATAAGCATGTATTTAGCATGATGATGATCACGTTTAAGACGTATCTACAACGTTCAGCACAAATGCTGCTCTTTTGACTCTGCAGAGGGTGAGAGAGAACTTCTAAGGGCACAGCTACACTAGAGAATTTACAGCAGTGCAGTTGTACCAATGGAGCTGTGCTGTTGTAAGCTCTCTAATGTAGCCTCTCTAAGCCAATGGGAGAGAGCTTGCCTGTCAGCTTAATTACTCCAGCCCCTGTGAGCAGCAGAAACTCTGTCAGCAGTGGCACTGTCCACACCAGCACTTACGTTAGTGTAACTTATGTTGCTAAGATGGTGACTTGTTCGCAGTCCTGAGCAACATAAGTTATGCTGATAGAAGCTGTAGTGTAGATGTAGCCAAACTTACTTCTGCTGAGCATGGAGAACTCTTTGCCTTGCCTGCCTTAGGGTTCTATACTGCTGCCCATCATGGTAGTATCTGAGTACCTTCCACATAAAACAAATGGCCAACAGTGACGTTTCTAATAGACTTCATGAAGTCTGTGGCTCTTTTCCTTTTTCAGGGTAAAAACTCTGCTTGGGGAAAGCTTTTGTCTTTAAGATTGGTGATTTACTTTTGTTAGGGCATTGGTTGTTTGTGGCTAGTTTCAGGATTGGGCACTGGTTTGGTTTTTTATTTGGTTGAGGTGTATTGGATTAAAGGGGCTGTCAATGTTGTGAGGCTTTTTCCTATGGTGAAAAGGTCTTTTTCTACCCCTAGTAGTTAACCTCACACATGGGCATAGCTTCACATGCGCTTATGTTGGATCATAGATCTTGGTGCTCACCATGCATGGACTTGCACACCTCATTTCTTCAGTCTTTGGCTGGACTCAGCAGTTCTTCCTCAAAAACCCAGGTCCTCCTGTCTGCTGTTTTCTCAAGCCTCGTAAGGCTTCTGCTCCTGCCTCTCACCGAAGGTAGCTCCTGACAGGATTTCGAGTCCCCTCTGGATACCCTCTATCCCTTTGTCTTTCTCCTTCTCACTGATCGCACATGCTCCCTTTTATAGGGAATCCTGCCCCCAGGCTGCTATCCAGAAATCCTGCTCACCTGACCAAATGCACACTGTCCCATACACTAACTGAAATTTTTTCAGAGCATGAGCTTTCGTGGGCTAATACCCACTTCGTCGGATGCATGCATCCGACGAAGTGGGTATTAGCCCATGAAAGCTCATGCTCTGAAAAAATTTCAGTTAGTCTTTAAGGTGCCACAGGACTCTTTGTCACTTCTGCAATTCCAGACTAACACGGCTACCCCTCTGTCCCATACACAAATCCATCACAAGGGGATGCATAACAAAATACAGGTGGAGCAGAGTCCAGTTCCCTAGAAGGGCCAGTCTAGCCTCTGACAGTATATTTGTGTGTGCAAGCAGCTGTGTGTCAGCAGATTTTTGAAATTTCGCACCTCTCTACCCATTTGGACATGGTATTACTGAAACTACAAACTCAAATTACTATTTGCCATGCATGTAGATTGAATAATTGACATGCAGAAAGGGACGTAGGTGCACCATTAATTAATTTGCACATGCAAATGATTGTTTCCATACAGATGTTTGTGAGCTGACCTACTGCACTCTTTTTTGAAAATCTGGTATTTCAAATAGGATTATAGTCTGCAAATTGGCTCTGAAATAACACTGTAGAGCTCTATAGTTATTCTCTCTGTGATTGTTCTAAGTCATGCTCTTCTAACTTACACTGGCTGCTAACAGCCTCAGAGTGACAACTGAGGGTTACAGGGACGTAGAGATACCACCCCAGCTGTAGAAAGCAGGCATGGGAATGGCTGTATCAAGTCTACACCATCCAAGGACCTCCTTGGACCAGGAAGATCTTACAATAGTCAGTTTTCAGGTTGTCTTCTGCCAAAAGAGTGACATAAAGCAACCCTACTGGACTTAAGAGGTGAGTCCTTATTTTTGATGGCTGGATTTATGCTTTGGGCTCTATTCTTATACTTCCCAATACCCAGCCAGATACTGTGAATTTTGCTTAACAAGGTTTACCTTGTTAAAAATTTTATCTCAATAGTCCCAATACATGTTATGCTTGGAGATTCACGGATTGTTTGGGAGGAGGGGATGGGGGGCATCTAATTAGAATTACCTTCCCGGCAGTTATAAGTTAAAGTCTTTTCTGTTTCTCCTTTGAGCTTGTCAAGTTTTGGTTTGGAAATAGATAAATAACTGAGAAATATTTACTCCCAAATCCTATTCCTGGTGCTCTTTGCTTTCACTAATCAGAAGCAGAGTCCCAGAAATATATGTCCTAGTATACTGTGAGCTGCATCTGAAAACCCCCACTACACATTCTTGTAATTTTTCTGAACACATTTGTGGCTATCAGGCCCTTATTTAAAAAAAAAAAGACTATAATTATATTGATCAGTGATATTAGTATATTTTATAATAAAATAAATCATTATCAATATAATGTCCTTCCTAAGAATTGCAACCACTCCTTCCTGCCACTACGCTATTGTGCTAAGGTGTTATGTGCATCCTTATGTCTGGCATTTGCAATTTTTGATAGCATTCAGGCCTCAAACTATCCCTACTCCTTGTGCGTACCTTAAATAAACCTAGATTAGCAAGCATTTTAGAGAGAGAACAGAGCTAGTGCAGTGCAAAGAACTGCACTTCCCTGAGGTCAGGCTCATTTGATAGGTTAAATACTAACTTGATAGTAATTATGATCTCCATAGAGTGAGACAAGGAGTGAATAAGATATTTAACACCGTGTGCATTGGCTGTAAAAACCTTTTTGACTCTTGCTTTCAACCTCAAGGTTTTCAGTTTTATTAAAAATATATTGGTGTATTTTTAAAGAAATAACGACCCTTTCCGCCATTCACTTCTTTTCTTTTCGTTCAGAAACTTTGCGTTTACTCTCCACTTCTCCAGGATGGATACTCGAGGTACCATCTACAGTAGCATCATGCATATCCATTTCCAGCACTGGGACTTCAGTTACAGTGTACTGAAATCTATCAGCGCACTCACACAAACTGCTGTTTGTCTTCATCAGAAAATGGCCCAGAATTTCCTACCTGCAGCTTTTAGATTCCATTATGTTTTTAATTTAAGAAGTACTTCCTACCTACACATATTCCAGGCAACACAGTTTCCTCTGCTGTGTATAGGATCAGATGAATCACCCTTTTCCTCCACCATGTATTGTAAAGGTTTGTATGATTTATGTTACGCTTCTTAAAATCTCTAGTCAAACTGAGCTGGGGATTGCCTTCACATAAATACATACACATAACCCCTGTTAATGCCAAAAGGAGTTGATTATCTCCACAATATTTTGGCAGTAGGGTTCCCTTTATGTTGACACACAAGTCTTAGAAAATAGTTCAGCAACCTGAGTCCCTGAACATCCCCATCAGATGAAAGATATGGAGGATGCAGGAGCTTCATCCTGGGAGATAAGGAGATATACTCCCCACCAGGCAGAGAAAGGGATGTAAAGGTACCAACAGACTAGTTTAATCCACATTCCACACACTGCTGCAGGATTTGAACTCTTTATGCAACCTCAGATGAATAATTGTTTTGTTTTTTCAATTGTACTGCAGCCCAGTGCTTGTTTAATAATAAACACACCCTTATTCATAGCATCAGAAGTTTGTGATTAAAAGTCTAATAGAGGATAGTTATCTATGTAGGTATATTCAGTACACCAAGCTTTTGTCAGCCATGAAAACTGTCACAGAATCGCAGAATATCAGGATTGGTAGAGACCTCAGGAGGTCATCTAGTCCAATCCCCTGCTCAAAGCAGGACCAATCCCCAATTAAATCATCCCAGCCAGGGCTATGTCAAGTCTGACCTTAAAAACCTCTAAGGAAGGAGATTCCACCACCTCCCTAGGTAACCCATTGCAGTGCTTCACCACCTTCCTAGTGAAAACGTTTTTCCTAATATCCAACTAAACCTCGCCCTCTGTAACTTGAGACCATTACTCCTTGTTCTGTCTTGTGATAAAAGAGGTTCACATTCCAGACCTCCTCTAAACTGAATTTAAACCCCCTTTGCTGTGGGGTGCTGTGCTCAGGGCTGGAGCAATTCCTTCTGACTGCCTCTTGGGATTCACTCTGCCAGTCCAACACCCCTCCTGTCATTACTCACTCCATCACTCTCTGTCTCTCTCTCTCTCTCAGGGTTCAACTTTTCCTACTTCATGCTTGGCCCCCTAGCAGGATCATTGCAGTCCTCTCCTTGCAGGACATCAAAGTCTCTGGGAACCCAGTCAGTCTTTCCTAACCCTGCCCTTTAACAACACCACTGTCCAGTGGCTGGTAGGGGAACCCAGGCCCACCCTCGACATGGGGTTCCAGCCCAGTAAAGATGGATTAAGGATTTGTAGGGCCCTGGACCAGAGTACATGAGGGCCCCTCCCCACCTCTTCCACCTGCATGCCCCCCTGAAACCCTATGGCACTTCTGCTGGGGAAATGGGGTTAGGGCACAGGGGCTTGCCCTGCTCCCTGGCAGGAGTGCTGGGTGGGTACCCGTTTTTTTAGGGTCCCCTAATTGGTCAGGGTCTCTGGGCATGGGCCCAATTGGCCTAGGGGCTAATCCTCTAGTGCAGCCAAAGGACCGTACAACAAGTGATCAAGGTCTGCGCAGTCTTACTGCTAGACCCTGAGCTACTTCCTCCCTTACTGTCTCACCCTTCGACGCTCAGCTCCTGGGCTTTATAGAGGCCCCTCCTGTTACCAGCCAGCTGAGCATCATTTTTAATTCATCCCTGTTCCCTGGCTCCTCCTCCCGGGACAGCCTAGGGTGTTATTAGTCACCTGCCACCTTAACCCCTTCAGGTCTTGTGTGGGGTGGACATGCCATCACTTCCCTCTTACAGTCTGCTCCTACCTCCTGTTCTTGTAATCACTACACAGGGCCATGTGCTCAGGGTGTTCAGGGACATCATTTATGCTGCATATTTCTTCAGGGTTTATCTCAAGAGGAATGATCTTGCCAGGCACTAAGCAACTCGTAAGATTCCCATTGATGTCAGTGGGGGATGAGGGCTCTCATGCCCTCTAAGAAGGATTTTGGCACCTCGCAAGACCTGGTTCAAGTGTAGCAGTGTCAGTTTGTATCCCCAAGTTTGAATGCCTACCCCAGTTAGCCAGCTGTCTTGGCAGCAACTTGCAAGAGACCAAGTTTTCTCCTGGGATGTCTAATGCTGCCTGTGCTGTGTTGGAAGCAGGAAGCACAAAGAGCATGGAAATAGAAATTAATGAGAGCACACATTAAAGGTCAGTGTTTGAGTCTAGAAATGGGGAAAGGGTTTGTCATGGAGGAAGAAGAGTGTTCCTATTTTACTCTCAAGGTGGTTTTCCTCCTCTTATCCCAGCACTATTTATTGAAGTGAGAATCTTTTTGGTATTGTGGGTCAGGTTCATGGGAGGCTAGAAAGCGTGCCAGTGCCAGGGTGATCAGCAATTTGGGCAGCCTGAGCAGAGTGGGCAGTAGCACATGCTGCTGATAGTGTGAATTTTATTTACAGGTACTGAGGCACCTGACTCCTATTGATTTCAATGGGAGTTGGTGCTTAAACACCATTGAGGATTTGGCCCTTATACCATTTCTGGTCAGTTATTGGTTATCTGTGGTCTATTTAGCTTCTGTGGTCTATTTCACATTTGCAAAGTCAAGGTCCCTGACACCTGCTTTTTCTGCATCTATTTAGATGCAGGTAGTGCTGGACGTTAGTTTTTAAGATCTTGTAGTATAACCGGATGAAAAGGTCACCAAAGAAGGAAAAATTTTCCCAAGAAACTCCCCTGATGTCAAAAAATGCCCAGATAGGTTCCTAATCGCTCCTCATACCGGGTATAGAATTCTGGCCTTAAATAAGTGAGCTGGGATTAACATGTCCCTGCATGAGAGAGTTAGGGAAGGTCTGGTTACATGAGCCACCTGCTTCACGCTCTCAGGACCTAGTCTGATGTGCCAGGGTGACACCACAGTGCTAGCTGCCCGAAGTCAATGCGTTGTTTGCATTAGGACTATGTGTGATAGAATTTCAGCTGCTGAAGCCTAGAGATTAATGAGCTCACATCTCTGGAGACAAGTAGAAATTGTGGGTGAATAGTGGCTCTGCTGAAGTTAGCAGAAGCTTCAGTGGGGCCAGGATTTCACCTCGTATATTGTTAAGCAATGGTGGCCAGTCAGGAAAAAAGGAGGATAGAAAAGTGCTATGCAATAAGTATCAGTCATGAAGGTGCCAGTCAAACCGTACAGCCAACTGGAATCAAATTAAAGCGAAATAGTAGGAGACTAAGACTCACTTATTTATAACATCCCTAGTAGTACTGGTGCTGAAGTCCTTCAGGTGTATTATCGGGTCAGCTAGGAATATGTGTCAGAGGCAGGGCTGGCTCCAGGCACCAGCAGGGGAAGCACATGCCTTGGGTGGCACAATCTCAATTCAATTCAGTCGCATTTTTTTTTTTTTTTTTTGCTTGGGGCAGCCAAAAAGGTAGATCTGGCCCTGGTCAGAGGTAATGAGAATGCGAGTAGCATTGGGCAGGACAGTGTTGTCCTGGCAAAATATAATTAGGCTGAGTTGAACAGAGGGTGAGAAGCATGTCAGAGACAAATAAAACAGAAAACACTATCTCCACAAAAATGAAATAATAGTAGAGAATGGAAGAAAAAGGAATCATTGTTCCTGAAACAGCCACACAATCTCGTTATATAACTTCTGCTCTGACAACAAGTCATTAATTTCCTATGAAACACACATATTATGGAAAGCAAATATTCATATTTTGGTGACCCAAAACTGCATCTAACTGAATGGAGCACTTTAGTTACTTATTAGCAATGGATAGTATAATGTTCATAAAAAGTCAAGTGTGGAAATGAAATTTGAAAATATTTTTGCAGGGAATGTTTTTTGCAATTCAGGTGTGTGTGAGATTTCTTTGACTTGGTTCATTTATGGCTTCCATGAATCATTCTGAATCTAGTCAGATGAACTTATGAAGGAAAAGGATATTGAACATTTTAACAAACTTCTTATTGATATTGTAAAAAGATATTTTGAGGTATGATTTCAATATATATGAGATACCTGTGGGTTATATGTATGAGTGCTTCTACTCTGTTCCATGCCGTATTACCTCTTATTTACCCCAAATTTAGGATAGTTAAAAGGGATTTATGATTTTAAATAAGACTATACCTGACAGCTCTGTGGATTATTGTACAACAGTTTCCTTTTTCTTGTTTCAGTGTGTTCATATGCCTAACTGGACATGATCTGAATATTATGAAAAGGATAGTATTAAATACCCCCTGTTATATTGGAAACATAGTTATTCCAGTTTCTTCTTTGAAATGACATTGTTTATCTTCCATTCTGATCAGCTGCTTGTACATTACTACCTTACAGTGAATGCTACAATGAAAAATAAGAGCCTTATGGTATAAGTAAATGGGTAAAACTAATGATAAAAATGACAGGAAATTAATAAATATATATAAAATCAGCTTTTTGAGTAGAAGCCTGAGTGAAATGGTCTGCTTCTGTTAAATAATTTCCTCCTGAACAAGTGTCAGTGCAAAAATGTCACGCAATTGTCATTAACTGGCACCCTTGTTGGTAGGCTCATCAGAGAAGACAAAGACTGAATTACCATGAAAACGAAACTTCTGGAAGGAGTCCCTCCAGATTACAGTTGTGGCTTGTTGGCAGGGAATGATGGGGAAATGTAAATTGCTACTGTGTATGCTGTATCTGTTTTGTGGGTAGAGGATTTCAGCCTCCAAAGATGTCAGTTCAGCAGCTTTCACAAGCACTAACAATTCACTCAAAACATTAAAATTAGGAGAAAAAATGTGATAAAGGGTTAATGTGCTGTGTGAATGCTTGTTTATATCTCTATATTGGTACCATCAGGGTGTTGATGAGCACGTATTTACCCATAAGCCACTAATTTACTGCCACTTTGCCCATGGTGTTGGAGAACCTTGTTACTTTCCAGTATCTGATTGGGAGAAGCTGACCAGAATTTTAACAGATTCATTAGAGCACTACAATGAGCTTCATGCTGCAATGAATCTTGTTCTTTTTGAGGATGCTATACAGCACATGTAAGTTTCCTTACTTTCAGTTGGTATAATGTGTGCTCTAACAAAGATAATCACTGAAGTGCAAATTCCTTTAAAGGTGACCTGCAAGGGTATTAAAAATAACCTCACATATCTTTAGAGCAGTGTGCTGAGTGCCCCAAGTGACCAGACTAATCCAGGCATTTAGCACTGTTTTAAAATAAAATGTAACAATTTTTACTTTTAAAGGTTCCAAGAAACCTCGACCCACTGTGAATTGTTGGCTTCCTCTCAGTCTGATCCACCAAGCATGCTGCTGATCACATCCAATCCACCTGAGGCAGACTGCAGCTTTACCCACTATGATATTTTAAGACTCGTTATTACGATATTATATTGATTTAAAACATTTTACATTTCTATGTGGGAATAAAATAAAGGCTACTTAAAAACACTTTGAAATCTGTACAATACTCTAGGAAGGGGGTTTAATTAACTCCCCCGGGCTCACTCCAATCTGAAGTGGGATTCGGTGGTGGATATGACATCTTCTATTTAGTCCATGCCAGGAAGTCATCTGCAACTGTAAGTATTGATCCAGTGTGTCTAGACTTTGCAAAGACTAAAAAAGGTGGTGGGGGGGGGACAAAAGTAAGATTTAAATTTTAAACCCTTTGGGTGGATTTTCTGGGGCATCCCTTGCATGTTTTGTAAGCTGATTGTTTATTGATAAAATTATTTTATAGGCCCTTTTTAATACAGACCTAAGTTTTGCAACTAGGGAGCCAAGTTTAGCTCTGGTTTAACTCCATTATCTTCTGCTTTATTAGGTTTATTTAATTCTTTATTACATTCATTTTTGCCCAAACATGTGCTAGACACTCACTGCATGTGTAAGTTAGGATTACTCACATGAGCTAAGATTTTCAGGATCCATTATTAAAATTAAGCATTCACTGATTTTGCTGTTTGTTCACTTCTTGCATTCCATTTAGCTTAAACAGTAAAAACTACACTGGTCAGTTTTGCTTTGTATATGGTTCACATTCTGGTTCTCATATATTTGTGCAATGCCAGTGTTTTTGAACTCACAACATTATAGATGAAAATTAAGTCCCCATCCCCTGCCAAATCTCCCCTCTTTCACTAAAATCTAATACAAAATAAGAAAATATTTCTCTTTGCTGCTTTTTGAAATCCCTGACTTCCCTCCCATCTCCCCCATCCTCAAAGCCTAAAATGGACATCTGTATCCCTTGACACAGCAAAAAGGCCTTTCAAAGATACCTATGAATTATGAAAAATATGTTCCATTTTGAGGAACGTCATTAGATTCACCTTGACACAAAACTAGAAATACAAGTCAATGGTGGGAGATCCCCAAAGGAATGTAAAAATTCTTCTTTCACTGGTACCCAGAGCAAAAAGCATATTATCTCTTCATCTTGTTTGGATTTTGTTAATCAAGAAAAATGTACTTAATTACTCTGACAGGAAGCAGTGCATGTAAAGGCTGAACTGAGCCTCAAACCAGATGTCACGTAGTTTGAGATAGCATAAGTTTCTTCTGCTACTTCAGTGTTAATAGAGTAGAACCTCATCAATTATTGTAGCTAAAAGAACTCTATATTTTACTCAAGTGGGAATGTAATTAAGCCATACGATAGAGGCTTTACCCTTTTACTGCTATACATAGTTGGTTTTGTCTTGACAATCTTAAATGATGTTTTTGTTCAACATTTTTCAATATGGAAATTATAGGAACGGGCAATTTGGGAATATATTGACCTGTTTGTATCTAGTTCACCAGTTTGAATGCAGTCAATGACCAAAAGTGACCAAAAGTGACTGCCATCTGCTGTCTGTATTTGACAAAGGCCTCAGTCCAGTTCCTAGTAGATAGGTGTCCACATCCTACAGGTTACCACCGGCACTAACTGGTAGTCCCAGCAGAGAAGCCAGAGGCTGACTGGGTGTACATAGGGACAGGAGTACTCCAGGTTAGAATTTAGGCACATTAGAGGGCTTTGTGATGATGCCTATAGTAATCCAGCCCATGACATCACACATCTGTTCTGTGAATAAATTAAGGGATTCACACTACACGGGAGCTTTCACAAATATTACAATTGTAAAAAATAATAGCAATGACTTAATTAGTAGAGGTGGGCCCAAAGTAAAAACCTCAGATCCAAGTCCTACCGCCAAATATTAGGAGGTTGGCAATCCAGACTGGGAGTTTGCAGCTTGGATCTATCTGCACCAACATTTTCTAGCCCATAATCTTCGATAGATTACATACAATGGAAACGTCTGCTACCAAGCAAAAATAAAAATACTGTAATTTAATCTCATTTCCATAGGTGTCATGTCAGCTGCATTCTTGAGGCCCCATATGGCAGTGCTCTCTTAATTGGAGTTGGAGGTAAGGGCAAGCAAAGTTAGGCTGCTAAACAGCCATTCTCAGCTCCCTGGCAGTATTCCAAATAGCTTTTGGTAAAGGAAATGCTATTCATGATCTCAGGGTAAAAGTTTTAATTTCTTTTGACATACTGTTTTTATTTCACAACATTCACAGAATTACTTACTTTCTGCCAGCCAATGATGGGCGATTGCTTGCTGTATATGAGCAATGAATAGCAGATTATTTTGTGTGTGTGTGTGTGTACGTCTGTGCATAGTGATGGTAGCCCTCAACATGTGATTGTGAGTTTTGCCTCTCCCCATTACTAAAGTTGTATGTTGTGAGCCTAGACGTGCTCCCTATATTGTTTGGTTTCTCCCTTACCAGGGGGACCATCCAATAGTCTGTGAAGGTGACTTTCTGGTTGCTTTGAGTGGTGCAAAGTAGCCGAAACAGGGGATATGTCACAGTGTGTACATTTTTTTATGTGAATTGCTTTCTGTCTCCTTTCTTGTCTTTCATCTCACAGTCTCTGCTAAGGAATCACAAACCAAATATCATTTAATTCTGAGTTTAACTTTCAATCACTGTGTTTGAGAGGATTAGAAATTAGGCAAAGTAAATTCACCCAGCTTAGCACGGACTAGATCACTGAAGTGCACACAATATCTTAGGCTTAACTTTGGCCAGCTTTTATTTGTGACCTAACACTGGCAATTGTTCATTTTGGCCTGTAGCCATAACATCTTGACTAAGGGCCAAATTTACTAGCTGGAAGTCAGTGGACTTGTATTACAGAATAATTTACCCTCCAGAATCTCTCTCTCAATCAATAGATAACTTTATTTCATATTTATGTAGTTCATTGAAAATAAAAGAGGCTTTACCGAATTGTGACTGACAGGTTAAAATATAAAATTTATAACCTTCAGAAAATATATGGTCAAAACTATGATGTTATTACCAGTTTCCTAAATGCTTATTTATATAAAAAAGTAGAAGAGCTCCAAAGAAGGCTCTAAGTAACTAAGAATATGTTCATAATTACAAAAGTCAAAATAAGTTTTACATTTATTATACATAATAAAATAAGTAATTAAAGAATATTATGTAATAGAGTTCAGATATCAGCAACTCAAGCTACAGAAAAAAGATTTGTTAGTGTTCTCATCAGCAGAATCTTCTGCTCGAGAAACTTACTCCTGTATGTCTAAGAGGTAGGTGGTGGTCTTCTCTTTCAGTATTTCATCTTGGGGGCATGAATATTTCAACATCACCTGGCAAAGAGTTCCACAGGTTGATTGTGTGCTGTGTGAAGAAATACTTCCTTTTGTTTGTTTTAAACCTGCTGCCTATTAATTTCATTTGGTGACCCTAGTTACCCCGCTCCTAGAAAAAAGGCTAGGCTGATTGGGGAAGCAGGCACAGTTGGGGTCATGCCCCAATCAGACCACACTTGGCCCAGTTATAAGGGCTCAGGGAGGCACTGGCTCACTCTCTTTCCAGCTTTGGAGGGAGAAGGATCTGGCTGCCTGGGAGAAAAAGGGACCTGAAGTGGAGTGGGGCTCAGGAGCTCCAGCCTGGCAACTCCCCAGAATGCAGGCCTTGTTACAGGCCCAAGAAAGATACTGGGGGCTGCCGTGGGGCCGCCCATGGATAGGCAAAGGTGGCATGTCCTACCCCCTTGCTGATGATGAATGACCATTACATACTGCAGTTTCCCCAGTGAGCAGGGGCTAGATGATAACTGGCAGTAGCCACTGAAGCAAGATGGGTGAGAGGGTTGGGGATTCCCCTTGGAGGGGAGACCCAGAGTGTGGGGGCACTGCCTGGGGGCAGCACCCTAACTTAAAAGGACACCGGGGTCCAGGAGGGACATGGGGGCCTAAGACAGTCAGGACATTGGCCAACAGAAAAGCCTCATACAGAAGCCATTCCATATCCCTAATAATTTTTGTTGCCCTTTTCTGAGCTTTTTCCAATTCCAATATATCTTTTTTGAGATGGGGCAACCACATCTGCATGCAGTATTCAACATGTGCGTGTACCATGGATTTATATAGAGGTAATATGATATCTTCTGTCTTATTATCTATCCCTTTCTTAATGATTCTCAACATTCTGTTAGCTTTTTTGACTGCCGCTGCACATGGAGTGGACGTTTTCAGAAAACTATCTACAATGACTCCAAGATCTCTTTCTTGAGTGGTAACAACGAATTTAGATTTCATCGTTTTATATGTATAGTTGGAATTATGTTTTGCAATGTGCATTACTTTGCGTTTATCAACATTGAATTTCGTCTGCTATTTTGTTGCCCAGTCACCCAATGTTAAGAGATTGCTTTGTAGCTCTTCCCAGTCTGCCTGGGACTTAACTATCTTGAGTAGTTTTATATTAGCATATGATAGTCAAAGTACTTTAGGGTTTTTTAATCAGTGTTCTGCACTGGATTAATGCATGCCTTTATTGTCCATACTTCCCCATGTAAAAAACAAGAATAGAGTATGCCACATGAATAATTTGTATTCATCTACATGTCTCTGTTTTTAACTTGGATTCTCGTGCCTGTGAAGATTTGTCATTTTTATACATTTTTATGTGGAGTCTCAGGGACGGTGTAGTAATCTTCATAGCAACATAGTACTTTTTTATTGAGGACCCAGTGGTATCTAAGCAGTGTTTGGAAGATAAACTGATGATAGTTGCTCTGTAATTATTAGATACATTGTCCCTAGGTATCACCAGAATGGTGGCACAGAAATAAATGTCCACATATTTAAACCCTGGCCAATTGCAATCCTTTCTTTGTTTTCTGTATGCAGTAAATAAAGTAATAAATAGAAATCTGGTTTTACTATAAAAGGACATTAACATTATTTACCACCTGTAACTTATTCTTGTTCAAAATGATCTACAGCTGAAAAATTACACATGAACGGCCATGTTTACCTCTAGTGCAATTAGACTGAATTTGTAGAGTTATACTAGGGGCTAACTTGGCCCCATATGTTATATGGGCCTATCCCTTTGTTCTTCACTTTCATATAACCATTCTGTCGATCCCAGAATATGAGTCAGAATTTTTCATGAATTGGTTCTTAAATCTGATTTATGTACTCGACAGCGTCATGGTTTCCTTTTCACAAAACACCATCTACTCAAGTTTTACTTGACTCTTATAATCTGGCTAACGTATTTTCCTGATATTCACAATGATTTAAATTCACCATCCTGCTCCCCTAGCTTTCCAAAATGCTTGTTTCACTGCTTCTCTCTTACTAGTTATAGTCATTATGTCCTGTTTAGAATCCCAGTATTTTACTGGAAAACTAAACAGTAGGCAGGAAAACATTTGTGATGGAAAGTAGGAAAATACTGTATGAGGAACAATCAGCATGGGCTTATACGGTAATCAGCAAGCTGATCTGAGAGCAAAATGGATTGTTCACCTTTTTGGGTAGCCTTTCCTGTCTTTCTTTTTGACAGTGGCTAGATCTTCAGATTGTTAATTATGTACTGCCCTCTAGGGATTTGTGTTTTGCTTGTGGCAACTTGCTTGCAGGACTTAAGGGATCCATTTATTACAGTCTGTATGTCTCATATGGAATGCGTACTTCTCTCCTCTTCACCTTTTTTTTGACCTTGATAGTAACTTTGAATACCTCCTGTTCCAGATACCATTATTTTTAAGTTGCTTTTTAACCTCTTCCAGGCTGTGGTTTTTTTGACTATTAGCATCTTGCTTGTCCTGTGGGTTTGTGTTTTATGTTCAGTGGATTTTAAGTAGGCATGCATGATTGTGTCTATACAGGGAGTGTGTGCATATATATGTGAAAATGTATGATGTCATAAATACAAATTCCTTTCACATTATTTTAATAAAACAGATTTTTAACTTTTAATTTCTGATATTTCTAAGGAAGTGTTTTTCTGAATGTTTTATGTATTTTCAGATTGTGGAAGTAACCTATCGTATTTCCTATCTCCAAGTGATGTGTTCGCCCTTTATTTTAAAGTTGTAGTGAAGAATATTAGCATTGTTCCTTCTCACAGGTGCTCAGATATCCCATGAGTCTTTTCTTGTTTTAATTAAAGATATGATAACATCAGATAAAAATAACAACAATGAAAACTAGTTTGTTACACTTTATAAAGTAATATATAAAACTCAAATCATGCACGTTAGGACAACCATTAGAGGAATCTTTACATGTTTAAAATAGAGAACATTGACAAATATATTCATGATCAGAAATATAACATCTTAAAATGAGCAAAGGGCAGCAGGATTTGAATAGGCTTCATCAACAGAGGAGAGAGGTCAGCTGTGGAGATTAGTTATAGGAGCTAGCTATTAAGTCACCTCTGTGACACCAGCAGAACAATCTGTTTAACATAATCATGTGCAATCAGCAAAAATGCTGTTTATTACAAAATGTTTTCCCCTTTTAATATTGTTATTTAAAATGGTGCAATGTAAGGTGCACACACTTGCATTTCATGAGTACAAAATGTCATTATTAATGATTTGTGGTGCTTTCATGACATTGTTTTTCTAAGTACAAAGTTGCTGGGAGATACCTCTCCAAAGCTACTTTCACTTAAGTAGTTGAAGGCTTGCTGTTAGATGGGCGAGGTTTGGCCCTTATATTGTCCTCATAGACACTTGTGAGTAATAAAATGTTTAATGATCCTACATCAAGCAGGATAATCTGCAGTCTTGCATTACACACCTGTGTTTGAGTTCATTTGGCCTTCTTAACAACTTGAAACCAACCATCTCTTTGAAGTGCATGTTACTGAGTTCTAAGAATTGGCAAAAGTGGGTGAGGGATTGACTAATAAAATACTTTAGCTTAGACTTACAGTATGGAATACTTATATTTTGATTTGTTATTTATTTACATCATTGTTTCTCCCATGTTGATACAAAGGATGGACTGATGAGGTATCTGAATCTAGACTGATTGAAGGCCAGAGTTTGGAATTTGGGTTTCAATCTGACTAGGAGTAGGGTTTATATTCAGGTTTAAGTGTGCTGAAATTTCACTAGCTGTTCCCATAAGACTTAGACCCAAATTAGTATAAATCTCAAAAGATCCGCTGCCCCCATCTCTAAGCTTTCCTTCATCTTTGGCCAAAAACTTGTGAGAATGGACATTGTTATAAGATTTCTCTCACCCAGAGCGTATCCAGACTGGATTTAGTAATAAGACTTTCGATGGGACTTAGGTGCTTTTGAAAATCCCACTAGGCACCTAATACCTTTATAAATTTGGCCCAAAGTGTCTGCATGTGCATGGCCCAACAACTTTAATGCAAAGTAACTATTGACAAGCAGTGTCTTGTTCCCCTCTAGAAATATGTTTCCGCTAGGGCTGCCGCCTTATAAACAGATCTGAGGAACTGCTAAGCAAATGTGCTATTTTATGCGGTGTATAATATTCTCTCATTGTCTACTCTACATGAACTCCACCTGCCGTGCCCTGCCCTGCATTAGTGAGTACTGCTGTCCATAGCAGAGTGATACTGGCAGCGGGTTGTCATAGTATGAAGAGAGGTGGCTCTGCACCTGAAGTGATCATGGACCCCTTGTTTCTGTGCTGAGTTATGTGGGTTGTGCAACTTGAGGAGCCCAGTAGTCTATTCTTGCAATAGGGATTTTCAGCAGTCTGGTAGCAGGCATGACAATGCTGGGGTAAGTGCAGATGTTGTTCCAGAGGGAATCCGTTGGACAAGGGGCCTGGGGTGGTACCATCAGGCAATTCGGGGGGCGCGCTAGTGCAGGGTACGTGAAGTGGTCGAATAGAGGCCAGGTGCAGCCAGCTGCTGTTCCCTAAGTCCACCTAAAGGTGACCTCTCCCTTAGTGAGGACATGGTCTGACAGTTTCTTTTACTTTATCCAAATGCTTTGTCTCTGCAGTGCTCCATCTCTGAAGAAGAGAGCTCTAAAATGTCACTCCGAGAGCAGTGTGGGTGTGTGCTGTGACTCTTTATTACCTGATTTTCTGTGGGTGAAGCATCCATGCACTCAGCATTCTGGAAGGGTGTTTTGGGGCAGTAAGTTTTCCTTGTCTTGAGGAAGTGATAGTACAAATGAAGGCAGAAGGAAGCTTCCTAGGAACACCTCACTAATTCAGTTACCAGCTCTGCCCTCCTTCTGGTTCTTACATGTCCCCCAATAAAAGTTGTAGAGAAAGGAAGGTGGTCACCAATGGGCTGTGAGGAGCATATCTATCAGCTGTAGGCAGCACAGGGGAATGAGGGTAGCCCCATATATTGTACTCCCCTTAGGACAGTGGGAAAGGGCTCTGCATAACTGTCTGTAGCATTTAGAGGTGTGAAGTGGCCCATTCATTTCAATTCATCTGAAAACCCCATGGAGATGAATACAACTTTACACAATAGCTCTGAGAGGTGTGAAATGAGTGTTCTCCCTCTCTCTCTCTCCCAAAGTTTATGCCGGCCCCTGTTGTCAAATATCAGTTTTCAAGACAGTTTTGGTAGGCACATAGGTTTTAGAGCAATTTGAATGTTAAAATCAGCTCCTTATTGCAAGGTACTACATTTGAGGAATGCCTGCACCAAGTGAGACAGGCATACCAATATTCAGCATAATCTCACTATGCACTTGGATTTTAGAACATTTTGAAAATTAAAAGTAGCTCATATGGGCAACCATATATCGGACCTTTGCTCAAATGACCCCAAATTTGCACCACAAACTCTAGCCAGACCTTGTGGTAGCACAATAATATTATGCTGGGACGGTAGAGAAATGACAATTAACGTTACACCAGAATTTTCATTTTAACAGAAATGAAAATGATACAGAAAAATTCTATCTCTTGGGGTTAAATATTATTTCTAAGGGTCTATTTTACTTCGTATGCTGCTTGAGGTCCCCCCCATAGCAGTTTGGATGGGGGAATATCATCTGAGGTTTGCTTTAAAAAGAGCCATGTGTCTAAGATTTTTCTACTGCCTGACTTTTCCTTCAGAACCCATTTTCACAGAACTACTGCTTTATGAGGGGTGAAATTGATAGGGGTGATCACTTGGTTTGTGTTGATTGGATGGAATTATTGTAGAAAGTTGACATTTGTTTTGTGATTTATTTTTCATGTTTTGATTGACTGACCTGGTGCTGAAATAGTTAATGGCACCTTACACTGGTCCATAGAAAAATGTTCTGGTTTATGGGTGCATTTCCTAATACACAGCAACCCCTTTGATCATGCTAACATTGACGAGAATGAGAATAATTACTTGCTTTGGTTTCATGTTATTGGGTTTTCCAGGGTGGGGTGGGGGATGGGAGGCTATCTCCAAAGCCCCTTGCTCAAGCAGCATCAGATTTGGCTCACTAATCCTATCCTGGATCCCTATGAGACAGCAATTTCAAGATAATCTGAGTCAATATATGGATTTTAGTGCATATAGAGAAATGGCCTGTTAAACAGTAAACTAGTCTCCATGTTAACTATAGTGATGCTACAGCCCCAATATACACCATGAGAATCTAACACCTAATAGTGTAACTGTGAGACTGAAGGAGATCATGAATCCATACTTCCACCATCTAGATTCTAGACCATGGTCTGACATGTTTTATTGTCTTCCCAATAATGAGTTTGAAAAACCATAGAGAGCCACATCAAAAAGGAAATGTATGGATATCTGTACACTTCCCCATCAAGTGTTTACCTTTTATTTGTCTGCAGTGCTTCTCTCTTTTAAATTTCAGTTATAAAAAAGAAGTGTTCAAGTTTACTTCTGCTATTTTTTACCCGCAAGCTAGTGATTTATTAGGATTAGAGTGAATTTGCTGTTTCTCACAGCATTTGCTGGCTAAACAGGGAAAAAACGAAGACAACTAAAAAGAGCTAAAATTAAGTGGCAGTCCTATTGCACTGTATACTTTTAGAAAGTGTTCTGAGGCATAATGCATTAAAATTCTCCATAATTAATCCTTGTTTGCCAGGAAAATATTCAACCATGTCAGAAAATTATCTGTGAGGAATAAGCACTTTCCTTCCCTTGTTCCAATTTGTGTTGGTGGGTGGGAGAGAGAGGAAAAATAGCACAGATGCATTCAGTATTGTACAGAGTATGTATGGGCATTTCAATCGCTGATATTTCACTATGTTCTGATGCTAATGTAAGATATGTTGTGTTTGCATTTATAATTAAGATGAACAGATGGTGAAGACTTAGTTTAGAGTACTACTGTACATCCATTAAAATAATCTCTGCTGACAGTGATTCTTCACTATAACAGAAATTTAATTGCATTTATATCACATACACATTAGAAAGAATTCTCTCTTTAGCCATTTGCTCCATTAGGACAGTAGTAAGACTTCACCAGAATGGGCTTTATGCTGGAAACTCCATAGAGTAACAGATGCAGCTCTGCAGACTGTGTTGAATTGCATTAGTTCATGAACACTCTATGATGACTCAAAGAGAAAGCAATTCATTAAAGTATGGGATTTCTTATTAAAAACACATTTTGAAAGCGGGAGGGGAATCTGGACTCTGTCTGATGTGCCTGATCCTGATTCTATTTCTACTATGAAGTAATGCCACTGACTTTACTGGAGTTACTCCTGACTCAATTCCAGTTCAGAAAGGTACCTAAGCACATTCCTGATTTTAAGTATGTGTACGGTGTCTCAGACGTAAAGTTAGGTACACGCTTAAGTGTCTTACTGAACTGGGGCCTTAAGTGGTGTAAGTGCCCGCGTGTTTGTTTTATATGGAGGCTACAAACAATGGCATTTTGCAGTTCATTATTATTGATTGCATTTTAATATTCTGTGCTTTCATTTGAGGATCTCAGGGGCTCGCAAACATCAGTTTATCAACAGAGACTCTCAACACCATTTCTTAGCCTTTGTGTAGACTGGTAGACTAAGGCATAGAGCTGCTAAGTAGTAATTTAGCCAGAGTAATACAGTAAGTCTGTTGTAGAAGTTATAATATATTAACCCCCTTTTTTAATGATACCACATTCCCTTTTATATGTTTGCCGTTCTTATGAAAGCAAAATCAATTGATCTCAGATTTAGAGGGGGATGGTCAGAAACTATTATTTGTTAGTTATAGGCCACCCTTGACCCTGCTTTTCTGGGAAGTGATGATCCCTGCACGGTCATTGTGGGCTATAAAACTAAATTGTTATGGTAAAATCAGGACGGCCAAAGTATCCCCATAAACACTAATTGATCTAAATTGGTACTGTTTGCAAATCAAAGAACTATAAAACGGGTGGGGGAGAGAGACAAGCTGGGAGCCAAAGGACCTAAAAAGGCAGCAAGCTTTAGAAAACATTCGTTTGACTAATTTGCCCAACTTAATAAGGAAAGGATGGTTTTATTTTGAGATATAGATTGATTAGATGGGCATTATATTTTTGTTATGTGAGATGAGGAATGCCTGTGAATGGGTATAGAAAATATCTGACTGAGGGCAGAATAATCCATGAATCAGAGGAGGCAAAGCACAAAATATCAAAACATGGAGAAAGGGTTTAAATAACCACCAACCAAATATTGGAAGAGGACCAAAGAAGCAGAGATCAAAAAAAGGAACTACATGCATTATTGTTTTAGACAATAGAAAGAGAGAGCTGCACTTGCTTTTGAATTGAGTATGAGATCTTTAATTATAAAGACACCTATGTATTGCTGTGTGTAGGGAACTGATTGAAAAATCAGAAGTAGCACTGAATCTCTGTGATATCAGTTGTCAGAGTATACCTTTCCAAATCTGAACTCTGGAGTACAGATGTGGGGACCCGTATGAAAGACTCCCTAAGATTTAACTTCTATCAGCTTAGGTTAAAACTCTTTCAAGGCACAGTCTTCTGCATTGGACAGATACTGCTGCCACCACCAAGTGATTTTCACAAATATTCAGGGAAAGATCACTTGGAATCCCTACCCACCAAAATATCCTCCCAAGCCTCTTCACCCCCTTTCCTGGGGAGGCTTGAGAATAAAATATCAACCAGTTGCTTTAGCAATGTGAGCACAGATCAGTCCCTTGTTTAAGGACTGTGCAATCAAAGGATGCTTTAAAAAAAGTAAATTTTATTTAAAAAAGAAAGAAAAAGAGTCTGAAAACTCAGGATTAAACACCAAAAATAACTAACTTGGGGTTCAGCTGAAAGGTTACAAGCAAAACAGAAGCACCTGGGGTTAGCACAGAGGAATCCACAAACCAGAACAACTAAAAAGATTCCTAATCACATGTGTCTTAACTTTTCCTGTGCTACTTAAATATCTGGGGTTCCAAATGAGGAGGTTCTAGGGATGATGATCATGATTTCCCATACCTGATTTAAAGCTTACAGCTTAAAGTTAATAGCTCACCTTAATTAAATAGCCTCTTAGAATTGGTATGGCAACTTCCATCTTTTCATGTTCTCTGTATGTGTGTGTGTGTATTTTCTCCCTTCCTCTCCCCTGATCCCTCACCTTTTTTGGCCCCTGAATCAATAGACTCGTATCTCAAGATTTTGCTTTTTCTCAGTTTTGTTTTCCATTCTAACTTTTCAAAACTATTCCAACTTTAGAAAAGTTACAGAATTTAATAAGGAGAAATTGAAACATTGTAATATTGCCAGTCTAAAACTTTTCAAAAATTGAGGAAATTCTGTCAAGTTAAAGAGTAGCAAGGTTATAATTAAAGTGAGGAAAAAAAGGAAGAAAAATGGGGATGAGGGAGAGACAGAAAATCCTTAAATTGAAAATAAAAACACAAAAATCTTTGTTTTTAAAAAATGAATTGAAATTAAAAATGAAGAATGTAAGAATAAAAAGTTTCAACTGTTTGTTTGTTTTTTTTTGGGTAGAAAAATACACATGCTTATTTTATTGTATTTCAGGGCAGAACAGAGGAAGCTCAAAGGCTGAGTTCATTTTAAAGCCAGGGCAATTTCTGGACTCATGGCCATAGGGGGCAATCATACCTGTGGGTGTGGAGGGGGATGTCCTGTGCAGTTGTTGGCTGGAGGGTATAAGCAAGCCTTTTGTGCTGGAATTTAAGCATTGGAGATAAAACTACCATGAAAGAAACTGAATGAATTTTTGTCACTATTGTACATAGTAATCCCCTGTTGTACTCCATCTAGTTCATGGATCAGTGTTTGCATTGACATTTGAGGTAAATTGGGCTGGTGATAATGACAGAAGAGAGCAGTGGAAATGGATGTACTGGGAAAATGAGAGAGGTTCCCGTGGTGAAATTCTGGATAAAAGCAAGAAACTAACTGCCATCCAGGCCAAGGAACTTGAAGTCAGACCACCGTCATTTTGATTGAAGTAGCAAGAGACAGCAAAAGAGCCTGTTCTAGAGGAGAACAAGCACAAAGGTGGAAAGAAAGGGGGAAAAGGGGGTGAAAAGGCTTTTAGTGAATCAAAAGCACCTATTAACTAAAAATAAAAAAAAACAAAAGGAGAGGAATCAAACTTAATTTCCTGTGAGTTTTACTTAGATAAAAAAAACTTCGGAGATGCAATGGAGGAGTATTGTTTGAAGACAGTATGAATTATATACCAGATTTCAGGGTTATGGTACAAAAAAAAGAATGCAAAGTGTCACACTGAAGTAATTTTGTGTTAGTAGTACCTATATTTTTTTGTAATATCTACTTATTTTTGATAATAAAAATAATTTGAAATGTCGTTTGTACTATGTTTTTTAATCCCTTTTTATAGTGTGGCTAGCATCAAATTTCTATTGGACACCACTGCGCTAGAAAGTAGGCAGAGGAGCGGGGACACGGCACACTCGGGTTGGGGAGGAGGAGGTGGGGTGGGGAATGAGGGGAGTTTGGCTGCCCGTGGGTGCAGAGCACCTACTAATTTTTTCCCATTGATGCTCCAGCCCCTGAGCACCCACAGAGTCGGCGCCTCTGGGCACAGACAGGAAGTAATGTGGAGAGTAGGTGCTCCAGGACAAACTGCCCACAAGACCCAGAGTGACAGTATTCTGTGGCCCTTTGGTTGCTCAAGTGACCCTACTTAACCTGACGGGCTGCCCAGGAAGTTGTCTTAGCAACGACAGAAACCATGGCCTGCCGAAATGCCAGACTTTGCCTTGTCTCATGGTATCAGGTCTCTGACTCCAGCTTGAGTTTGATCTTAACTCCTGCCTCTTGATTCTAACCTGGTACTGCCTCTGATCTCTGGCTTTGACTCTGGCCTGACTCTGACCCTGACTCTTAATTCCTCTTGACTACTTGGCAACTCCTGGCCCTAGCAGAAAGACCTCAGCCCAGCTGTGACTGGTAGGCCAGACTGCCTGCACCCTGATGCCTTTCACAGAGCCAGTGTGTGTGTGTCTACCTGTGTGGGGAACACCTTCCAGCTGCTGTGTAGACATCCTTCATGCATAACACTAGGCAAGTCACTTCAGGCCAAATGAGAACTCTTTACTCCCACAAGCAAGCAACTATTTGTACAAGTAGCCCCATTAATTTCAAAGCTGCTACTTGGGCAAGTAACTGTTTACCAATGGTGGTAAGGGGTTCACCATATGGCCTTTAATCTTTTCCTGGCTTAGATGTTATCACCTTCTTGCAGATGGAGAATCTATTTCACAGGGGTGTGGAAGCTTAAGTGATTCATTTTCGTAAAGCACTTTGGGATCTCTAAGTGATAGGTGGTGAAAAAGCTATTACAGGTGGAAAAGGCTGAGTTCTATCTAATGCCCTCATATTGCTAAGCAGAATGTTTGTGTTTGAAGGCGATATCCCTGTCTTGTTTGTGAAGGTGAAGTGGATAGCATCATTTCTTCTGTAAGGATGGAATTACGAGAGGTCAGGCAGGCAGATTTGAGACAAAACGGCTGCAATTTTTTATTGACAGATTTTTTTTTTGACAGTTTAAGGTGCGGAGGGGTAATAAATAGGAATGGTGAGAATTTTTTTCTCTTTTCCAATTGACAAATAACTCCTCCAGGCTGAAGTACAGCAGAATGAAGCACAGTGTCTGTGGTAAATTATCTTTGTTAGTGAGGAAAAATCAATGTATTGATGATTTTTTTTATGTGAAGAATCTACTTGTAGGAGGCCTGAAAAAACCATTCTTTTAATCCTCATATTACCTTCAAGACAAGAGTAAATTAGGGAAACTATGCCTAAAATCACTGTGTTTTGTTCTCTTTTTACTGATGATGGAAGAAGTATGATTGACAGAAATGACATCATAACGTTGGCATTGATTTTAAGGAATACTTATATAGCAACTCCTGCAACTTCAAGTCAGTTACAAGGGGTTGGGTGAAGTTATTGGACCAGACCATGCCAACATGCACATGAGTAACTTTTCTATGTGGGTAATCACATTGACTTCATAGGACTATTTGCATGAGCAAAGTTACTGATGTATGTACGTGTTTGCAGCAGCATTCTGTGAAAAATTCAAATGAGAGAAAATGAGGCTATTAGAGTTTAGCATCATCTTGAATTAGACTTTTGATACTGTGTATGAAAGGCTACTCTAAACATGATGCTGTTTTCTAGCTTTCTCACTATGCTCTACCAATATTTGAAATGATCCATTTTCTTCCATCCCCCAAGTCCTCTAGTGCCATAACATTATATTTCAAATGTAATTTTTGTCGACAAATGCTTAACAACCTTAAAAGCACTTGCCACAGTGTAAATCAGGAATGAGCATTAAGTCAAGGAAGTTATGTGGGTGTAAAACCAATGCAAATGAGAGGAAAATCATGTCCATGTAACTCTGCAACACATCAGCCAGATTCTGATCTTATTTACATTATTATGCTGGTGGAAAGAATCCAGAACTTTATGGCTTGCTCATCCCTGGTATGTTTCTCGCCCTTGTCTGAGCTCTTAGCCTGAGGCAGATACAAAGTGTGGCTCTTTGTCCCCTTGATTTGGCAATGAAACTGAGCAAAAATGATGCTGCCTTGATTTTTAGGTGGCTTTATTTTCAACAGCCAGATTTATGTTGAAAATGAGAAGCATGGAGTCATGGATCCGCAGGATCTGCTCTTTGCCCAGCCAGTAACTCTTGGGAATGACCCCTTTAGCGTGCCAGACGCAAGGACCAACACGGTTCCATAGGAGGCTAGGCCTTCAGGCACCGGAGTTTTGTTTAACGTTATTTCTTGATGATATTGTCTAATGACAAAAGGGTTTACGTTTAGCTTGTGTCGTGTGGTGCCAGCATAACCATCATCGTTTTGACACTGCACAAGTAGTTAGTTAAAATTTTCAACCTGATTTGGGCCAATCTTGAAGCATTTATTAATGATTTCTGTTTTGTAATTGGTTGTCTTGCCTGCCTATCCATTCTTCGAGTTGTGACATGTCATGGCATTAGTAGGTCTTCCTTAAACTATGTAATACCGGCTCCACAGCACTGCACCCATATTGTAGAATATCCTATAATAATAGGCAGTGCAGACTGTTCTGTTTTAAACTATGATGAAGTGCTGGCCTGAGTGGTGGTAGCTAGAACCAGAGGTTCCTGTCCTGATGGTTTTAGTTCAAGCACCAAGGGGCAATGTATTCAGTACTGGATCACAAATGGGAACAAATATTTCCTGAATCTACAGTGAGAGTGCAATAGGGACAGCACCCTTCTGTCTTCGTGCCTCTGATTCCCTGAGTTCTTTCCATGCAGATTTTAAACTCTTTCCTAGAAGCTGGGTGTTTGCTGCCTATTGCTCACCTGCACTACAGACAAAACTCTATGAAACTGCTTGGTGTTGTAAGTCACAATGTCAATTGCTATCATGGTTTTATATTTAGATTCTGTTCATCAGTTGATAGAAGCTGCCGATCCATTCCATGTTGCATAGGATCCTGAGCTAACTACCAGCTCAACTAACTGCCTAACTAATTCATTGAGATGATCATGCATAACAACCACGGGCTGTATCATGGCTTCCCTTTTCATTGTCTTTGGGTTATATCTGGACATCCATGGATCATATAACACGTTGGCTTGATATTTATTGCAGTTCATGAAACTGTCCTTCAGCTGTGCTATAACTAATACGTTGTGTATAGAACATTGATTCCTTGGTTTCATGACTGTCACTTGATCTTGATTTCACTTCTTCCACAGATCTTGCACGACCTCTATGAAGTGACCTTACCTCCTCCTTTCAACCTTTCTCCAGAGAGGTGATCAATACCTGCTGCTTTGCCTTTATTCAGATGATGAATAGCTTTGGTAACTCTTTAATCTTTATTGGTCTCCTATCTGCCATCAAATTCTTCCAGCACTGACCTTCAGTCCTGAATTCTTCGGCTGGTATTCCGGATCATGACAGTTTTCAAAGGGTTACGGAACATCCTTTTCTTCATCTGTTTTTATTCAATTTTTAACATTGCAAAAAATACAAAATTCAAGTAAATTATTTTTATCTTGTGTTTTGACCTTTTGGGGCTTAAACAACTATTTACAGAGGTTCTGAATCTCGATGGTGCCATCATAGTCTGTTACTTAGTTACAGACTAACATAGTCGTTTTTAAGACTATGTTACTTAGTCTGTGCTTAACTCAGTTTAAAGGGTAATCCATAGCTTTCCAACAGGTTAGCTCCATCAGAAGCATATGGCTGACAGCACAAGCACTTAAAGATGGTGCCTTAATGGGACAATAAGAAAATTATTGTCCACAGATACCAGGCTGGCCTTGAAGCTTCCTTCTGGTCCCCTCGCTGCAATTAGTCACCCAAGACTGCCCCATGCTGGCTGACGGGCTCCCAGGGCTCAGGCATAGGGGCTGTTTAATTGTGGTGTAGTCGTTCTGACTTGGGCTGCAGCTTGAGCTCTGGGACCTTCCCACCTCACATGGTGCTAGAGCCAGGGCTGGGGCCTGGGCTCTGGGACCCTAAACTGCAATTAAGCAACACATTAGCCCAAGCCTTGTAAACCTGAATTAGTGGCATGGGCAAGCCACAGGTTTTTAATTGCAATACAAACATGCCCCAAGTGAGTCTAGATGAGAGTCCCACTCCCATACAAGGTCAGAGATACGAGTGTTCTTAGCTGGAATTTTTAATAATCCATATGTAAGCTTCAGATGTTCCCCTTTTACTTTGAAGAGAAGATGACAATGAAAGCAGATGATCTCCCTGCCACTTTGTTAGGCAGAGATTAATGTAATTCATAGGAAACTGAAGGACACAACGTACTTCCTAGTGGTTAAAGCTGGAGTCACAATGAGATGGTCAACAGGCAGCCACTATTTTCAACTGAAGGAGGAAGAAATATAGTGATTTTTTATTTTGTGAGAGAGCAATGATATTCCAGAGTGCAGTAAATCTGAATGCAAAAGCATCGAGCCTCCAGCAGAGAGGCTACTAGAGTTTCTTGCATGTTGGGCTGGTAACAGGGAGGGAGCAGGGGATGAAGCCAGGAAGCCTGAAAAAGGGTGGATAATTTTGGATAGGCACCACCACCACCTCTGAGGATCACTGCTTTTGAAGGATCATCTTTAATTGTCATTCAAAATGGTTTCTGAGTTAAAAATCTATCTAATCCAAATTAATTTTCCCAGTGCTCCATTTACATTGCCCATCACCACAATATGCCATGTGTGTGTTTGTATCCACAGGGCCGTTGCAACCACTAGGTGAGCTAGGCGGCCCCTTAGGGTGCCAAGATTTGGGGGTATCAAAAAGCAGTGACTCCCAATTTCTTTTTACA
Source organism: Dermatemys mawii (assembly GCA_007922305.1). NCBI lineage: Eukaryota > Metazoa > Chordata > Testudines > Dermatemydidae > Dermatemys > Dermatemys mawii. Next base: position 22,058,410 of record ML677340.1, read on the forward strand.
GCATTTCAGGCTGGCGCAGCCTGGGCTGCCCACAGCACATTGACGGGTGACGGCCCTCAGACTCCCAGTGCAGGCAAAGCTGCCACCGCTCCATGCAAATGCTCCATTATTATTGCCGGTGCACCAGCGGCTGGGCAGAGCTCCACGTAGCGCCGACGAGCCTGGCGGCAGTGGGGCTTGGCGAGGAAATAGGTGGCTGCCTCGGCTCAGTCTCCACACTCAGCCCCAGTGCGGGGCACGAAGAGCGCATTCACCTACTCCCCTCTCCCTCCCGGAGAACAAAAGAGCCTCGCGCGGCAGTCTGGTGGAGGAAGAGGGCGCTGGTGCGTTGGCCAAGGTAAGCACTTCCCTTCAGCTCAGGCACACGCTCCCTTGTGCGCAGGCAGCTGGAGAGGATGGCAGCCTGCAGAGCTGAGCTGCCCCGGTGCCCCTTTCCCTGCCCCAGCCTCTGTCATGCTCCGGTATCAGGGTTTTAAGCCTTTTATGCCTGCAATAGGCCTAAGCCTGTGAGTGACCCACATAGCAGCTGCCTGCTTGGGGGAATCACACATGAAAGACAAGTGTCGGATTTGTAATAACGCAGAAGGAGCGTGATAGTCGTTTGAGGTCTCTCCTCATGGAGGCTGCGCTCCACTCGGCACAGGGCTGCAGTCTCAGCAGGACTCTAGGCCCAGCACCTCGGCCTCAGTTTGTAGTGCACCCCTGGCACCAGGCTCAGTCTGGCCCTGCTACCCCTCACCAGTGCCCAAGAAGAGTCAAAAAAGTGGGACTCCTTGGCACCAAGCAAAAAAGGTCAAGAGACATCGGACAAAGGACCTAGATCAGGCCACCTGCCCACCTCAAAGCCACATGGGGATTTCTCTCTGGATCCACTAGTCCCGACAGGGATCCACCGCTGACTCCCGGGAGTGGCACGGGATCCGAACTCATTATTGTGCGAATATGCATGTGTAGGTTGAAATCTGTCATATTGATATTGTCAGTTATTGTTGTATGACGGAGTATCTGCCATTCTAATTTTATACATTTTATTAATAACAATAATTGGATATTCTGAAGGTAGAATAAAATGTAGTAGATTTTGATATGAAGGAAGGAAGTATACATAAAAAGGGTGTATTTTTGAAAGTATTCTAAAAGTTTATAATAAGCGATGGTCCAGGGGGAGGAGAGGAAGAAGGGGTGTAAGGTGGAAGTTTTGCCAAGAGCACAAAATATCCTTACGCCAGCCCTGTGTATCCAGCTGTGTACATGGTTAAGTGCACCATGGATTGGCCTGCATAGTAGAATCATGAAGTAGTTATGACTGTGTTTTAGTCTCAGATGGATAAAATTGCAGTAGTATCTTATTGTGAAAAGCAAATAGCATTAAGGAAGCCCTGGCAATGTATCATAAATGCTAATGCATTTGCTAAAATTCCAAGCACCATTTTAACTGTCAACTTAATTTGTTTCTAATGTTCCAATTTTTAAAATCCAGTTTCTGATGGAGCCACCGTTAAATAGTTTGTTCTGATATTTTTTCTATACTTTTAAAAGATAGAGATTGCTCTGCTTCCGGATCTGTTAATGTTTATAAAAGTCCTGTTGGCCAGGGGCAGACTGACTGTTAAAGAGGAAATGGAGAAACTGACTGTAAATAAAGTTCTGACAAATTCACAAAGTAAACAAACAGAAAAAGTAGAGAAACTCTTTTCCCATCCTACATAATCTTCAATTTTTAGTGTTACTAGATAACTATAGTAGGCAGTAAACTTTCAAAGAGAAGTTGTCATCATTTTTCAAGCTGCTGCTTTGGAATGATAGTAAAGTATATATGAAAAATAACATGATCCTTTAATCCTTAAAGACTTTATTGTCTTTATAACTACTCATATCTACTGAATGTGCATATTGGGCCCAGTTAATCCCTGATATAACTGCACTGAAGTTAGTGGAATTACACCAAGACTGAATTTGCCAAATGACTTCTGGTTTGTCTCTATGAGAACATTGTTTGTTACACACAGAAGAAAGGCAGTTGTTCAAAATCTAATGACATCAAAGATGAAGAAAAGAATATACCAGGAATGTCTTTTTACTGCTTTTCTTTTTGTTGCTTTACAGGCTCCTTTAAACTGCTGCTCTTTAAATCAATAGAATATCTAGATTTACCTGGCATATTTGATAGAATTGAAATAGTTAAAGCTTGAGGTCCACCATGTTTCTCTTCGTTGAGTTAGTGAGCAGCACTGGTGAAAGCAGAGGACAATGACTGATCTGCTCTGGTGGACAACATTCGTTTCTGGAGTGATGTAATGTGGTAAAAGAAATACCCCCAGTAATGAGGTGAGCACTGAGGGGGCCTAGTGGTAAAAAAATGGAGTGGTTCCTAAGACAATAAAGAAAAAGGAAGCGGGGGTGAGAATAAATGACAGGAAAGGGAATTGAGAGGGTTCATCATAGGATCTGGGGATTGGAAGCAGAAACCACCATGCAGTTAAGAGATGGAATAAACTACTCTTACAGAGATGAAACTTGAATGTTTTGTTCCTATGTGGAAGCTAGCAAAACCTGATGAGACGTAAGTTACCTTAGGAATAAAGATGTGAATAATAGCCAAGGTTATGCATAAATTAGGGCAAGTACTTTACTTAGGTAAAGTACTATAGAAACAGTTGCACATAGTGTTTTGAATGCTCTCTACTGGTAATTCTAATTCTAGCAGACTAATCACACACTGAACTCCTTGGAGAAATCCTTTAATAAGAATACCCAGAATCTTCAATGGGAAGTTGAGTGGCTCTGAGTTTGAAGAATGGAAACATAAAGCATGGGAATTGTTAGCAATAAGCCATGAGACATCTCAGTCTTTTTCTGATTCAGACCCCTCAATGACAAACCAATTACCTCTGTATGTTGCTTCCATTTGTGAATACCAGAAATGAGTAATTGAAAATGGAGAGCATGGCTATAGTGGAACTTTGAAGGTAGATGATTGTCCTGTGACCTCCTCTTATTGAGGGTAGTGTGGCTAAATGTTTTGCGGACAGTACAGCTCATGATGCATGCCTGTCAGAGAAGAATGTCTGTATGAGGTGATTGATTTTTTTCTTTTGCAGAGGCAGGCGGATGCTGGGAGTACTGGTGGTTGTGGGAGGAAGGAAATCCAAAAATCATTATGCCCTGGGTGCTAATACTGTTCTGAATATAATTTGGACTGGGACAGAAACTTGTTTCACAGACACTTTTTAACAACCTGTGTTAACCTTTCTGCTTTCCAGGTTATGTTATGCTTCTCCCCTGTGGGTTTTATCGTGAGAGCAAGAGGAAGGAAATTTCTAGTTCTGGTGAGCTGCACAGCCATTGGTTTCATGCCTGGCCACTGGGAGCTCTGCAGTCTGTCAGTAGCAGGTTCAATGAGAAGGTGAATTTACCTGACGTAAGTTCCATTTGGTTTGTTTCTCTGTTTACAGGAATTTTTCTTGATATTGAATTACTTAGAATGATTTCAGACTTGCTGTTCAATGTTATACAGTAAAAAAGCTTTAAACAAATGCTGATTTGCTAACAGGCCTTGTTCTTACTAAATCTAAGGCGGCTCAGTGATATAAAGCAACTTGTGGGGGCCATTTCCAGGTTTACAGGATATTCTTTTAGATTTTTTCAATTTTTATACCTGTTTAGCCTTTTTGAAAGGTACCAGACTGACAGCTGTGGAGAATGAAAGCTAATCCACAGATTATGTACAGCATGGAAAGTAGAATGCAAGTTTCCACATGCTGTCCTACAAATGTGCCAAAACAGGTCAGTCTTGCCAACTCTTAAGACTTTATCATGAGTTTCTTAATATTTAGTGTTTTCCTTAAAGCCCCAGATCCTAGAATCAAGAGACTGTATGAGAATCTCATACAACCTTTTCTTTATTTAAAATAACAGTTTGTAGCCCTTATAGTTGCAGGAAAAACCTTGAAAACATGATTGGGTGAACCATAAAGACTCTGAAAACAGATGGTAAATGTAAAGAAATGAACCCATATCATTTGTTTTAAAAATCTCTCCATTTCTAAGCAATCTCATGATTTATGGTGGGGCTGACTCATGATTTTTGAGTGCCTACAGTTGAAAATACTGCAATTCTGTTTGAGAGCATTCACAGATGTTCTTCCTAAATGTTTCACATAGAGGGATCAAGCTGCTACCCCTGGTACCAGAGATCTGTGGGTATGGGTCTTTCCCCACTCTGAATCCCAGATCGTAGGGACCACCCTCTTCCCACGCAGCCCAGATGTGTAGTTCAGAATCCATGCCCATTCTGTACACTGCCTCTCTGCTCAGATTGTTAGTGAGTGTACCAATTATGCACTAGAATGGGCTGCTTATGGTCAGGGGTTCCCAAAAATAATACACCTACACACATCCCATTGAAGCTGTGAGCCTGTCCAGCTTCCTGTTTCTCCCAATGGGGCCAGAAAGCGCAGTGGAGCAAAGATGCAAGGTCCTCACACTACAATGCCAGCATGTACGCCACCCTTTCATTGTAAGTAGTAGCATAAGTCCTGCCTGAACTGAGGATGAAGGGAAGGGGAGCACTGCATAAATGAGGAGAGAGAGAATTCTGGCCCCCGGCCCCTGCTGCCCAGTCCCATCAAATCCTCACCCCAACCAGTGAGTTGAACATTATATAAATGACCCTATTCTTTGTGTGTAGGTGGCTGAGAGGTAATAGAAGTAATTTTTTCTCTGAGTCAGTTGGAAATGAATGTTTAATCCCAGGGATATCAAATTTTGTGAAGCCAAAAATGTGCATTGATTACAACATGATGAACTGATTTCAAGGAAAGACTCACTTCAGTAAAAACAAAGTAATAGACACCCACCTTTTTTATTGCAACCGAGGTGAAAATCCTCATTAAAAATGGCAAAATGATACCGCAGTGGGATTTCTTCATGGGGAGGATTCAGCCATGGTGGGTTGCTGGCAGAAACCAATGAATTTCAGACTGGATTCATTTTACAAATACCACATAAAGTATCAATTTTTGTTGTTGCTGTGATTATTGTCAAAACAAGGAATGGGCACTTCCACACAGCAAGACAGCAGCCACAAGCAAATTGTGATTCGCATAAACCCATATGTATTATCTGTAAAGTAAGCAGACTATATTGCAATATAAAAAATATTAGACACAAAGTCATTGAAATGTCATACCTAAATTTACCATAATAAATAGAAGCATTTGTTTTTAAATGTAGACTGTGAAATGAGTAAGTAGCAGTTTTTTCCTTTTAATAAATAACCACTTTACCATGCTAAGAGAGAATTTCTTCTTATTCCACATAATCCACATTTATTAATAGTGGTAACATTGTAAAAATAGAGCAGTTATACTTAAATGACAGAACTGTGACACTGATATGAAACAAACTGTATTGTTACTCATTTCTTCAAGAATTATTTGCTTCATAAAAGCTACCTTTCCAGGTTGTGGAACCCAGCAGGGCCTTTTTGTCAACGAGCTACCATTTTCAGTTAAATTAAGTAATCCTGTGCATATATTGGACATCATATTTCTGTATTTAGAGAGTGACTGCATAAATTTTTATATATATTCCTGCAGGAAATTTTTTTGTTAGTTTAGAGTTAATATTGTGAAACTGTATATTACATCAATGTAAACCACAAAAAGCAAGAAAATAAGCAGTAAGACATTCAACAACCTACCCACATTCATGGGTTTCCTTCCTCACACTCAGCTATCTCCCTTCTACCACCCTGCACCTCTTTGTGTCTTGGTTCTCCATCTGCAGAATGGGAATAATACTGCACTCTCACCTCATAGGACTGTTGTGAAAATAAATTCATTAATGTTTGTGAAACATTTAGATACCATAGTGAGGAGCACCACAGAAAAGCCTAGGAGGAAATTAATAATTCTATCTTCAGAGCAGGGTTTGAATAGTGTGCAGTAATGAGTCCTGGGGTCACACCCTGTACAATGAGAATAAAACAAAATAGCGAACAGCTGCTTATTAAGTGAGCACCATTTATTCTTTGCACAGAATAAGGTAAAGGTCTTGAGATTTTTGGTGGAAACTTTCAGATAAAATGGTTCAGCTATTTCTGAAAATGAGGTTGCAGAGGCGGGGAGAAGGGGGGAGAGAGGATATTCTTTCAACTCTGTTGTTGAGAAGCTGTAGTGCCTAATGCTTTGGAGCAGGGGTCTCCAAACTTTTTGAGATGAGGGCCATATTAGATTTTTGAAGGGGCTTTGTGGGCTGCTGCCGCAGCCTTCCCACCATTGGCTCCTCCCACCACTGCTGTGATCCCCACTTTGCTCCTCTGGCTGCACCGCAGGGGCACTCACCCCTTTGCTCCTGAACCACGCTGCTGCTGCGAACTCTGCCTTTGCTCCTGCAGCCGCACCAAGGGGGCACTCACCCCTCCACACATGGGGTCGCCGGCAGCAGCTCGCGCAGAGGGGGCAGTGGTGGCTTCTCCACGTGCCTGTTCAGCTGGGGGTAGGGTGACCAGATGTCCCAATTTTGTAGAGACAGTCCTGATTTTTGGGGCTTTTTCTTATATAGGCTCCTAATACCCCCTCTGCCTGTCCCAAAACCTACCTAACAACATATGTGAGTCTGTCTGTTTTAGTGACAGGTAGCCGTCTACTGCTACCAGTGACTCTGTTCTGTGCTGCTGATCTGGAGATCCCAGTCCTGCTGATGGCATGTGGGGAGCTCAGTATAGTTCCATATGAGGCAACCTTTGATTATTCAGTTTTTTAAAACCTTGGGAAATTACATTTTTTTTTAAAAAAACTGTGTTAAAAGAACATTAAAGTTGCAAAATCAACTTTAGGTGGGAAATGCCAGACTTAAGGTTTGTGCAACTTTTATAGGGATCCCTTGTGCATATGTATTATAATACAGTCTTCAATTACATGATCACATACTGTTTTTTCCCCACATTTTTTGTCTTCACTCCCCTATTGGTGTTGTTTGTAGGATGCCTGGTCAGTTGTTGGGGAAGTTGGAACGTGTGTAAGAATGAGGCAAAGGATTGCAAGACGAGGAAAGAGGATCCCATAGTTAATTCAGGCAGCTGAGTGCTGCCCAGGAGAACTGGATTCTATCCCTACCTCTACCATAAAGTTCTGATGTGAATTTGAACAAGTCACATAAAGCAAAAATTTCACAAATGGCCACTGGGTGTTAGAGCTGGTCCAATTTTTTCTTCAATGGAAATTTTCAAGTTTGCAGCTGAAAACCAAAGGATTTTTGGAAACATATTTAGATGGAAAAAAACAAAAATTTTCTCTTGGAAAGAGAGACTTTTTGCAGAAAAGCAGTTCAGATGGAAAAGTTTTGACAAGCCTTACTTGTGTATTCCTCATTTTCTGGGTACCATTCTGTGTCTGATTTGAAGAAGTGCTGAGAACTCACAGTTGCAATTGACATCAATGGAAGCAGTATACCGAACAAATAAAGTGCTACAAAATGCTCAGCATTCAGAAAAATCAGGCTGTCGGCTTCTCAGATTGGACACTTAAAATCAGTTGACACTTTTGGCTTGAACCATTGTGCCTCAGTTCACCATGTGTAAAATGGGAAGAATAATACCCATCACCTCACAGGGATGTTTTGAAGATATGTTCAATAATAATTGTAAAGAATTAAGTTACTAAGATCAAAGCATCTCAGAGAATCCCCTAAGGATATTAATAGTTCAGTATTCAGTGCAGGGTTTTGGTGCTGTGCAGAAAAATTATCATAGAATAGTAGGTCTGGAAGGGATTGTGAAGTCAAACCAATCCTCCTACTCTGTGCCAGGACCAAGTCAACCTAGATCATCCCTGACCGATATTTGTCCAACATGTTTTTAAAATTCTCCAATAATGGGGATTCCCCAACCTCCCTTAGAAGCCTATTTCAGAGCTTAATTACCTTATAGCTGGTGGTAATCTGATATTTTACCTTGCTGCAAATTAAGTCTGTAGCCCATTATTACTTGTCCTGCCTTCAGTGGACATGGAGATCAATTGATCACAGCCCTCCTTGTAACAGCCCTTAACTTATTTGAAGATAATCCCCCTCAGTTTTTTTTCCCTCAAGACAAAGCATGCTTGGGGTTTTTTTAAAACATTTTCTCATAGGTCAGGTTTTTCTAAACCTTTGATCATTTTTGTTGTTCTTTGTGGTAGGGCAGGGGTAAAAGCCCCTAGATTGTCCTGCCTCTCGGAGGTAAACCCTACTTGCAGACAGGAGGCTCCAGTGCAGGGGCTGGCCCTAGCTGCAAGAAGGCACAACTGAAAGCCCTAGCGAGGGTTAAGTCATGGAGCTCGACTGGGCTAAAGGGCCACAGCTGCGGCTGGGAACAGGGGCCGTTATAAAAGTGCTGACTCACGGTCAGCAGGGGGAGGACCTAGGCAGGCAGGGAGAGGAAGGCTGCAAAGCTGTCTCCACGCTGTGAGAAAGGGACCTCGGGGGGCTGAGAGGCTGACGGCCCAGGACAGTGGGGTCACTGTTGAGGGGGGATTGTAGGGTGCATGGATTGTTTCACTAAAGCCATAAAGAGAACACTGTAAATAAAGTACACTTGGGGCAGCACTAAAACAGTGTCAAGACCTTTATTGAAGACAGAGAGAACACAGGGCGGCCTGGACCCTGTGACACTCTTCTCTGGCCTCCCTCCAATTTGTTCACATCTTTCCTAAAGTGTGACATCCAGGATTGTACACACTACTCCAGCTGAGGCCTCACCAGTGCTACGTAGAGCAAGACAATTACATGTCCTGTCTTGTATCCGACATTCCTGTTAATAAATTTCCAAATATTAGCCTTTATTGCAATTGCATCATGTTGGATAATATTCAGTTTCTGATCCACTGTAACCCTTCAGATCCTTTTAAGCAGTACTACCTTGTGGCCAGTTATTCCCCATTTTGCAATTGTAATTGATTTTTCCTTTCTGAGTGTATGAGGCCACACACATCATGAGATTAAAAGAAATGTTGAATATTCAATGAGCACTGTCCATCCTGGGCACTGAGGCAGGGGCCCTGTGGAAAAAAGTTTGTGATAATGTAATTTAAGACGGTTTCATAATACATGTGCATGGGGAGGAGAGAAGGGAGGGGCTGAGCTAAGATGCATGGGCAATCTTAATGTGGCATTTCCTATTGTTTGAGTGTTTGCCTTTGCAATCTTAACAGTCTTTAATATGTTTTAATGTACTATAAATAAATATACATAGACGTGCATATGTTTGTGTAATAGGACTATGTAAGTATCTTAAAAATATTTAAATGAGAGGTTTGAGTCATAATTTGCATCTGGATTTTGAACGTACCAAAGTTCCAGAATGTTGAGCTCTGTGAGTCTGGTTCAGTCATTATAGAAACAGGGAAACTACAAAGTTTTCAGTCTCGTAGAATGTTATTGTGCTTTCTGAGACAGCCTGCACATGCTATTATGATTTAGCCACCAAAAGTGCTGCTTAATTAGTACTATGAGTATCTTGCCAATTGTACCACTTATGGAATAGTGCTAGTAGGAGCTAGATTTCATTGCCCCTACTGGAGTGGTTTTGTAACTGAAAATAGAGCTACATGTACACAAAGCAAACTTCACTAGTAGGGTGAACAGACAGCAAGTGTGAAAAATCGGGATGAGGGTAGGGGTATTAGGCGCCTTTAGGAGAAAAAGACCCAGAAATCGGGATGCCCTTATAAAATCGGGACATCTGGTCACCCTACAATAACACTGTTCGTGTGAATGGCAGTCTGACAGAAAGGACAGGCAATTTCTGATCTACTATAGTCCACTCCAAAGACCTGCAGATTAGGAGATCACAAAGCAGCATTGTTTCTTCATGAATGAAAAATTATTTTGCCAAGCTATGCAAAATGCCATGGAGGAATGGGGCAAAGGGGAAGAGAACCCAAAATAAAAAGAGCTATTTGGACTTTGAAATGGCTTACAGGGGTGTTAAAAACAAAAAGCAAGCAAACAACCGAAAAGATTCCCCAGCAAACATGTGAAAGTTTAATAATCCATCTTTTGTTTTTCTGCTTAAATATTGTTATATTAGCCTATTCCGACCACCTACCCTTTAGAAACCTTGGCAAACAAAAAGCGAGACCCTTTGGCATATGATTAGGAACTCATTTATGGAAAGATGTATGTTTAGATGACTTAGAAACTGAAAGAAAACTTGCTATTTATTTTTGCTTGCTTCACTCAAGGGCGTTTGTTCAAAGTACTCATTATATGCTTAACCTTCATATGACCTCTGGGATTGATCAGGGTATAACTTAAACTGTGTAGAAGTTTCTGGTCACCAAAAAAATTATTAATATTCCTAAAGTTATAACGCATGGAAATTACCAGGCTAAAGTAATAATTGGTATGGAGGATGGACTTCAGTGAGGTTAATGCCATGCTAATAAATGACTACTGCATCTCCCACTGGTTCTCTCTCCTGAGTTCTCAGGCAACTGATTTCAGTTCTTTGTTTGAACAAATGTCAGACAGGCTTTTCCTATTATTTTAAAACTCCCAGATGCTGTGGTAAACTGATGCAGAGTTAGGAAACTTGCTAGATAGTCCCTCACTGCATATAATTGATGTGTGTAGGGTGGTAGTGTGCAATGCAGCACAACTGTATTTGATCAATATTTTTTTAATTGTGTCCAAAGAGCCCATTTGGAATTGGGGCCCCATGGTGCTGGTGCTGTACAAATGTAGAAAAAAGACCATCTTGGCCCTGAAGGGACTCTCTCATCACTTATTTTAGTATGGGGTATGATTCCAGAGCTAAGGGTTTTGCAAAGCAGCTTCCATAGACAGACTTCATGGGGATGACTTAACATGCCTGCTGATGAATTGTCACTTATCACAGAACTGTGCCTTGGATTTCAAAGGCTGGAGCTGGACCTCACAGCTATACAGGTGTCAGTTATTCCCTGCTTGTCAGCTCTGGGGTAAAAGATGGCAATTATTTGGTGGGGGTGGACAGGGTGGCTGCCAGACTCGCACGACAAAAAGGAGGCATGGAGCTAGGAAGGCATCGCACTGTTGAAAGACACACACCGTATACACAGGAAGAGACATTTCAAGTCCAAAAACACTTTTCATAGGTTTTTTTTCCACTAACATTTTAAAATGTGCGTTCGCAGAGAAAAATAGTAATATACTGTGTGTGTGTGTGTGTGTGTGTTAGATTGAGACCTTTATTATGTTTGTTCCCAAGCAATATTTCACAGTGGTGGGGTATTGGGCAGGAGTTGCTTTTCAGGCATCCCCCGGTTATGTGGGTGTTTAGAGTGCCATGACTCCAGAGGGTGGGAGAACTCCACTGTAAGAAGCAGCCATCTGGCTAGAAGAGCCCCAGGAATGCAGCTGTAAATCACCGGTTGCAGGAGAAGATAGGTTAAATTCCCTGCCTTAATGTGATTGAGTAGCAAATAGAGAGAGAACCTTGGAAGGCAGGAAGGAGAAATTGTAGGTCAGAGGAAAGAGACAAATACAATGGGAAGTCAGAGATGGCAACCCACTTATTCATTCAATCTGGAAACTAAAAATAGTCCCTACTCTGGGCTTCAGTTTACTTACAGCTGGTTTTGCAGCTGGGAGTATTGCTCCACCATTGTGCAGAGGAAGAACATGTTGTGGGTTGGGACCACACCGTTCCCCGGATTTGCATGAGGGAAAATATTTGGGTTGGATATGGGTACATGGGAGGGGTTAGTTGGTGGGTGGTGCTAGAAGGAATCTCATTGTATTTTAACTACTCCTTTTAAAGGTCTGAGTGGGACACCACATACCTGAAAGGAGGGCTGTTTAGCTTAGTTTCAAACAGAGATGTTTATCCTCACAAATTCATGGTCAGTGTTATAATATGTAAGTGATTCTGTCAGCAGTGTCTTCATGGTTTCACTCACAATGGCGGGAGAGTAACACTCACTATGTGAGGCAGTTGCTATGCAAGCAGTAGCTACAACACAACCTCCTTTGGGTGCCAGAAGTACCCAAACCTGCATAAGTGTCCCTATTTTCACTCTAGTGATACTTCTCCTTTCCTTCCTTTTCAGCTCCTCTCCAGAACTTTAGGATCAGCTGCTGCTAAACCTATCTGATTATATTTTTACTTCTTTCTTGTTCCCTTCCCGTACCTGGGATCTGACCATGCTAACTCTCCAGTGCCTTCTTGTGTCTCAGCATAACCTGTCTCACTGGTACTGCTCTAGCATCCCACACAATTATCACCCAGCCACTGTACTCCTGTCACCACATCTATAGCTCATGCACCCCCTCTATGCAAACTTATCTTCTGGTGCTTCATTGGCACTTCAGTGACCAGGACTTTAAAAACCAACATCTTTTAAAATCCATGCAGGATATGCCTTACCTGCTGTGCTTAATGTCAGAATCCAGCATTATCATCTGAAATACCACAACAATTTCCTCTTTCATCTTTTATTCAAAATTAGTTTTAATCACAAAGGTTTTCTATTGTAGCAAAGTTCAGTTTTCTCCTCCTCCTTCCCCCTGTCCTCCTGCATCCCTATCAGTCCTTAGAATTCCTGATATTTGATTCTGCTTTAAATTGATTCTGCACATTCATGAACATGTTACAAACGTGTTGGTTTTTATAAAAGTTGCCCATAATGGCATCTCCTGTTACTCTGTGCTTTGGCCTTTCTATAAAAGAGCTCCTTTTTAGAGCGCCTGTGGCCTTCTCTACTGCACTTCTTGGTCTCTATATTTCTCCCTGCAACTAAATCATCCAATAATTGCAGTTGTAAAACTAAAATACCCTAAACACATTTTCTCTTGTTTTTCTGGGGTTTATTTATCATGTATCCCAAAAAACAGAACTCTCCAAAAATAAATATAAAGCGGAACACTTTGTAGATGATGTGAATGACATCTTTTTGTCAAACTCTTGTGATATCAGTCAAATCTATTAGGCAGAACTCCGTAGCACCCTAAATAAGACAGCCCACATCTCATAGGACTAATGATGTTATAAGCAAATTGTGATTACTATTATATCAGAAGTGGTTGATGTGTGTTTGTATAGTGTCCCGTTTCTGTTTCCTTGCACTGCATAGTGGCTTTCATTATAATAAAAGCTAGATTTATGGTTGCAATGTTATTTATACAACAGGATACAGTTCCAGAACAAAAAACAATTCAAAGGTGGGTTGGGTGGGTCTGTTCATGACAGAAGAGCAATGGAGGGCAAAGTCGACCTTTTCCAGATGAACTGTAAGTTAGAAATGTGAATCAAAATGTTTCATATAGTGTTTGTACAGCAGTGTGTGGAGGAGATATCCTTTCATTTATACCAGGAGAAGCAATGTCACCTGTGTGGCTTGTCCTCATCCGTCCCTCCACAAACCCAAATCGACATCACACAATGTCCAGCCCTGTGGCTAAAGCATAGGATTGTGAATCAAGCGAGCCGAGTTCTGTTATTGACTGTTGTTTACTTGCTGTTGTCCTGATCCTGTGCCCATTGAAGGTGAAGACCAAAATCTCTTTGAATGCAATGGGATCAAGGATCATGACCTGTGTGACCTTGTGAAAATAATGTATACCTCTGTGAAATGGGGATAATAGCTACATGAAAAGGCTCTTGGGACCTAATTCATTCGTGTCTGTAAAATGCTTTGAAATAATCAAATGGAAGGTACTACATAAGTGTCAATTATTAGTAGTAGTAATATTAAGTCTGAACTGAAAGATATTCTATGTAGCGGCATCAGTAGTTGCTTAGAGACAACCCAGCTCTTTGAAATCTTATACTGTTGGCTGTGAATTTTGTACACATAACAAGAGGTACTTGACTAATACCTCTCTTTTGTCTAATAGAATAATCTCTCTATTATCAAAATAACTATTTGCACTATTGAAATTACATTAGAAATCACTGCTACCATGTCCCGCAAAATCTCATAATATTCCAGCAGCAGTTTGCTTTAGGGCGTGCAAGAGGCAGGAAGGGAGGGGAATAGTGAGTAGGAAAAGAGAAAAAAGGCAAGAGAAGGATGGAGGAAAACAGAAGGGGAGGAGACACCGAAAGAAGAGACGGGACTAGGATGGGAAGGAAATGAGAGAGGTTTACTTTTTCTAATCAAAATAAAAGTTGAATTTCATGTGTTTATGTGGAAAAAAGCAACTTAGAAAAACAAGGCTATAATGCCATCTTGGGGTTTCTGGTGACATCTCAATCCATTCCAGCTCTGCTCTTGTGGTTTATGATGTCGACAGAAACCCCTTGATGCCACTGAAGTTCACAGTTGTCGCTCATTGATTCTGTATTATTTCAATAGTAGAAAAATAACACCTTTATTTTCACAGTGAAAGTAACCCCGACTGTGACCAAAATGTACATATACTTCCTGAATATGATCTCTCTATCTTTTTTAACCAAACCTCTGTGAGACATCACTTTGCATTAAAATCACACAATTCTTTAAATTCCACTATGCAAGAATGTCTGTCAGATGTACTGTACAAATTCTTTATTAGTCCAGGAGCTGTAGACTATTCTGCCCAGATATCCCATTGTAGTTATCATTCTACACTCATTAATACAAAAAACCTCGCTGTTGATCCTTCTAGGTCTAGTAGGCATTTTGTTTTACAAAATTTTATAGACAGGATAACGCTGCTCTACAGCCAAAATGCTTCTGAAATAAATGTAGTCAAACTTTACTAATTCTGGGTCACTGAGAACAAAAATGATGCTTAAAATTGTTGATTGGCTCTAGTTTTCAAGATATGCTATTGGGTCAGTATATATGACCCTTGACATGGGAATGGAGGAGGATAAGTGAGTTATAAAGGGAAGGGATCTCTGTTTAAACCAGAAATGACTAAAATACATCTTTGACTGGATCTATGAATAAATCTATGACTGGGTTTGGACAGTACTTGCTTTTTAGGCAAAACAATGAATGATGCAATCTGAACTGGTATTGCATCATACATGATATGAATTGCATCATGTTATTCCTAGAAGTCATGGATGATGCAATCATAACAAAGCTTACATCACTCTGCTGAACAAATTGCGCTATATCAGCTCTAGAAATCATACAGTGTCGTGCTCTCTTATTTGTCAGTGTTCGATTTTGCAAAGGGACACATTTCTGTTTAGCCAAAGTGAGCAGAGATGCCTCGTACTTGTGTGAGCAATGCAGATAACTTCTGCTATGTTTGTGGTGAAGGGACTTTTGCATCACAAAAGTGCAGTATGACCACTATGGTTAAGAAAGCTTATCACCTTTATTTTGGCTGCAAAATTGGAGATCAGGACAAGAGGTGGGCCCCACACATATGCTGCAACACTTGTGCAACAAATCTTCGCCAGTGGTTGAACAGGAAAAGGAAATCTATGCCTTTTGCAGTGCCAATGATTTGGAGTGAGCCAACAGATCATACCAGCAATTGTTACTTCTGCATGGTGCCTCCAGTTGGGAAAGGTGTGTCAAAGAAGAAAAAGTGGACTGTGCATTATCCAAACATTCCATCAGCTATATGCCCAATGCCCCACGGAGAAGGACTGCCGGTTCCTGAGGCACCGGAATCATTCTCACTTGAGTCAGACGAGGAAGAGGATGAAACTTCTGGTCCTGAACCATCAATGTCACAGGACCCACATTTTCTCCTATCCTCCTCCTCTGAACCACACCTCATAACACAAGCTGAACTGAATGACCTTGTCAGGGATTTGGAACTACCCGTGAGTAAGGCAGAGCTGTTGGTCTCCAGACTACAGCAGTGGAATCTCCTGGCAGGTGATGTTCGGGTTTCCATGTTCCGTGACCGTCAAAAGGATCTTGTCCCATTCTTCTTCATGGAAGGTGATCTTGTAGCCTGCAACAACATCGATGGTGTGATGGCAGCCCTCAACATCGTTCACGAGCCAGATGAGTGGAGACTCTTCATTGATTCATCGAAGATGAGTCTTAAAGTTGTTTTGCTGCATAATGGCAATGTTTTGCCATCAATTCCAGTTGGTCATGCAGTCCATATGAAGGAAACCTATGACAACATGAAACAACTTTTGAGGTGCATAAACTATGACCAACATCAGTGGCAGCTTTGTGGCGATTTGAAGGTTCTTGCTCTCTTGCTTGGTCTGCAGACTGGATACACAAAGTACTGCTGTTTTCTCTGCGAATGAGATAGTTGTGCAAGAGATTCCCACTACATCAAGAAAGACTGGCCACTCCGACAGTCATTGGAGCCTGGGAGGAAAAGTGTTCAGCATCCACCACTTGTTGAATCAAGGAAGATTTTGTTACCACCCTTACACATCAAGCTGGGTCTGATGAAGAACTTTGTCAAGGCCATTGACAAAACACAAGCAGCTTTCAAGTACCTTCGTGGAAAATTTCCAAGGTTAAGTGAAGCTAAGATAAAGGAAGGTGTCTTTTTTGGTCCTCAGATTCATGAACTTCTTTGAGATGATGCATTTGACCATGCACTGCGTGGCAAGGAAAAGACGGCATGGAAAGCCTTCCAGTCAGTGGCAATGCATTTTCTCGGAAACAACAAGGCAGACAACTATGGGTTGTTGGTGGAAAACCTCCTCAAGGCATACAAAAGCCTTGGTTGCAATACGTCACTAAAGATACATTTTTTGCACTCTCATCTAGATTTTTTTTCACCGAACTGCGGAGCAGTGAGCGACGAGCACAGCGAGTGATTTCACCAGGACGTTGCAACAATGGAGAAACGCTATCAGGGCAAATGGAGCCCATCAATGCTTGCAGACTATTGCTGGACAGTGACAAGAGATGCCCCATTTAATGAATACAAGAGACAAGCCAAGAAGTGCTGAGTAGACACTGAATAGGACTAAACTATGTACATAATAGTTTTTTGCCTTTTGTTTCATAATACATTTTATTTATATAACCCTTTTGGTGATTTTTAAAGTGTTACATAAACAGGACAGGTGAAATATTATCATGTAAAGCAACCATAAACACATGAAAAGACCTAGGTTTACAATTTAGGATTAAAACTCTACTATCTACACAATATACATAGACATAAACTGTAAAAACTTAAATATCTTAGAAACAGTAGCCAATCAGTTGTTTTAATTGTCATATTTGAATTCAGCTCATCAAAATACATAATAAATATCACATTTTATCTCTGAAGCAGACGACTTCTAAAAAATTGTAGACCAGTGTAATTAAACAGGCATAAAACTTGTTCTCTGACTGATTTGACAGGATCAGAGAGAGAGAATAGCAGTGTTTAAGTGCAGATGCATATGGAATACATTCAACTTCAAATGATGGGCCCAGCCCTGCAACCACTGTGCGCCCCATTGGAGGTACAGAATATGCTCAACACCTGCTGAAGTTGGTCAGAGTTGAGTGTGCCCATCACCTCCCAGAAGGCACGTAGCACTTTTGCAGGACTGGGCCCTAAACAGTGAAGGCAGGAATTAAACAATGACATTGTACTATATTGTACATAAGCATGAATCAGAACAACTCCATGTGTCAAAGGTGTGGTGTAAACTCAGTGGCTATGATGGCAGGGTAAATCATGATCCATTGCCTTGAGCAAATTGAAACATTATACCAAGTGAAAAATACACACACAAAAAATTAGGAACTAATTAAGCAGTTTGATAATAAACCATATATTTTCAGCAAAATTAGAGGTTAGTCTTTAAATAGTAAGATACAGCAAGGTATTTTATAAAGAGATTTTTATAATAGTGACTGAGGTATAATTTTTTTCTGATTAGGGTAAATCATTTTGTGGCTCTTACAATTTAGCCTTACTTGGAATTAGGGTTAATTCAATGTATGTCCCCATTAACTTGATGACATATCATTTGCCTTCACTTAGCCTTGATACTTACAACCCAAAACTTCTTACACTGAATGGGAGTTTTGAATGTGCAAGCACTGCAGAATCTCGCCATGAACACTTATCAAAACACTGGAAGATGTGGGTCAGTATTCCACACCCTTGAGCCCTAAGTACCTGTTCATCTTGCCTCAGTTACCTAATAACTGAGAAAAAACAAATGTGCTTGCAGAATTTAAAGCCGTTCTGCATTTTTGTTTTCTATTTTTTAATTGTTACTTGAACTTACAAATCAAAACTCCACTGAAACTGTCAAGAGTTAGACTAGGACACACTTGACCTGGAGTAAAGTATCAGGAGTTTTTAAACATTTAACTTATAGTGTATATTAGTGTGAAACTAAGTTGAGCAGAACCCATTAATGTCACAGTGATCGGTTACCAATGGAAATAAATAATTCATGATGAAGGGAATTAGTCTAATTAGCAGGCAGTTTGAGTCCTTTGATAAAACCCAGCTCTAATTCCGTGAAGGGCAGGAAGTGCTGTCATCAGTCAGCCCTGAAAAGATTAGCATCTATTATGAATGAGGTTAGACACCCTAGTGAAGTCATGTGTGTCCTGGAGACAAACTTAATATGTTCCAGGATGGGACACAGTTTGTCTCACCAACACATCATGATTCCTACTGGGCTATTGTATGTAACAACAAGCAAAGATCAGTGCTCCTTCCTATCATTCTCTCCCTGTCCATCATTCTGACAACTGTGCAAATACATTTTCCATGCAAAGCAGGGAATGTGCCCTGAATACTTGTAAAATTGCACAAAATGGCAAAAAAAAAAAAAGTCACCTTTTTCAGCAACTAAAAACCAATTAACCAACCAGAATATCAGTGAGGAACTGGAGGATTTTAAAGTGCTGCTGGCAACTGTATGTGAAGGGTAATATATATTGTTAGAGTGTATTCAAATGCCATTTGAAAAACTATTGTTATTTCTGACTATATCTGTACATACACTTGATACTGAAGTTTTAAGATCAGCTGCAATAATGTGAGCTTGTAGAATTATACTGATAACTAACAATAAGGGCTTAGAAAACTGGTTGTCTAAAATACCAAAAGTAAAGCCTAATGAAAAGAGAGTGATGTATTTCTGTATCAAGTGACGGCTTTGACCTTCGAGTTTTTAGTTCAGAAATTTTAACTGAACTGGCTTATCCAAAGAGGCTGGCTGAGAGCTGTGCAAGCTTCACATCTTTTGTAGCCTGCATGCTGACGCAACATCAGCTGTGTTTCCATTTTTACTTTTGAGCCTTTTGAAATTATATGTTTCTGTTTTGCAATTTGATGCAATAATGAAGAAACTCTCCATTTGTACGTTATTGTATTGCCTGTTTTTATTGTAGGAAATTAATTGCTCCTTTTATTTATATTATTAGGGTGGGGGAGAAAACAATTTTGCAGTGTTTTATCATTTGCTGTAATAATTAACATACTACTAATGCAATGGAAGCCTTAGAAGCGGGGTGTATTATTTTCAGATGTCTGAACAGCACTTAATATGCTGACACTTGTGACTGAGGAGTGCCGGTATTCAAAAGTGCAGTGAAAAAAGGGTAACAATAAGTTACTAATAATATCCCTGATGATCTTAAGATGATTTATAATATAGAAATGAAGTGGAAAAGAATAAGCGTAGTCAACACAAGAAGTGATTTTCATAGAAACAGAACAATATAGTGCTCCAGAATTGTAACTCAGCTGTCCAAATACTAAGTAACAATGGAGCACTGATATCACATAAAGTGCCAGATTCAAGTGCTGCAGTAGTTTCAAGTAGATGCCTAAATTAGATTTTGAAAAATAATGAATTTTCCCGTCAGTTTTTATTACTGGAAGTTGTGCATTAAAAGAAGGAAGGGAATTAAAGGTAAAGTGTGCATTAATTTGTGCCCAAAGCAGCCTGTACTATAAGTCAGGGCAGAACATGGCTAATATATTTAAAATACTTACCCATATTTATGGTTTGACCTTACCTTCTTTTATTCAGAATGCCTCAGTACCTCTCTTGGAAATGATATCATTCATCAGCAGAGAAGCATGGCAACTAGTAGGTGGGATTGAGCCATTAATCCCATTAGAGCATGTTTCTTATTACGTATGTACACACTAAACTATGCCACATTTTTTAGTTAATTATATAGCTTTGTTGCTGTGCATGGTGCTTATAGTGAAGGAAGAAAATTAATTCCCAGCTCTGAAGACCTTGCAGTCTTAGAGTATGTTTACACTGCAAGGAAAAAGTGTGTTCTTAACTTGGGTTAAAACAGCAGCAAAGACACAGCAACTCCGTTTTTAACGTGAGTTAACAGCTAGAGTTCAACCCCAAGTTCATCTTTATGGCTCCATCATCCTCAATCCTTGTGAACTGCCCCAGACCCCAAGAGTACAACAATGTGGTATTGCAGCGAAAGACACAACATCTACATTTGTATCACTTATTATGAACCCTGTTGCTCATGTTATGGAGGAAGTATAAGTGTCTTGAGTGAATCAGTTCTTATTAACTATTAATCATTCAGTACTATTTGTCTATTCCTGCTGTGTTATCCATGGGGCTGCTTGTCGTGCATATCAGCATGGGTAACATCTTTCATAAACAGAAGACTGTTTAGATCTTCTTTTGAACAACAAAGCAAATCCTAAAACTGTCTTGAGCAAATATATGACACACTCCTGAAATGGCCGCCCCCATTCATGTATTCGGGTCATTATATTTACATATACTATTAATCATGTTTATGCAGAATAACAGTGTTGACTAGCGTCCCAGCTAGAGCTGGACAGGTATCAGGTGAATTGAGAATTTTGGGTGAATTGAGCATTTTGTTAGACCCTATGACAGGGTCAGGCCTCATTGCTACGGCACCTCCCCCTGGCACATCTGGGAATTAGCTCAGTCCATGTGGAGTGCCCTCTGCTGGTAGTGTCCTGTCCTTCTCTTGCACCTGCTGGTGTCTGGACCAGCGTTGTTCCCAGCTCGCGGCTTCCTCTTCAGGACACTGCCCTATGGCAGCGTCCCTTAGTCCACATTCACCCCCTTCTGCGGGGGGGGGAGGCAGTTAACAGCAGTCTTTTACTTCTCTCCTGCCACAGTGGCCAACTGCAACCCACTGTCTAGCCCCTCTCATCAGGGGCCGGTTGCAGTCTGTCACGGCCACTCCTCGACAGCCAGGGGTAGCAGAAGGGAGAAGGGGCGGGGGACCCAGGCCCACCCACTACTCTGAGTCCTGACCCAAGGACCCTCTAGCAGCAGTCTCCCTGCCCTCCTTCTCTCCCCTTGTCTGTCCAATCTTCCCTTCTTACCCCTTTGCGCCCTCTAGGCCCTTCCCTCAGGGCCTTCAGTTTGGCAGCTACTGGGCTGGAGCTTCCTTCTGCTCTCCCAGGCCTGCCCAGCACTGCACAGTCCCAGGTGCTGGTCTCTTAGCTCAGGAGACAGAGCTTCCTTTCTGAAGGTCTGGGAGAGACTGCCAGCTTCTCCCCTGGGCAGCCTTTATATAGTGCCCAGCCTGGCCCTGACTGGCTGGTCTCTGCTCATGCCCTGACTGGCTGCCCACCTGCGCAGCCACTCTGGCCTGCCCTAGCCTAACCTCACATGGGGATGGGGCAGCTGTCCCACCACAGACCCCCAAATAAAATGTTTCATCAGGATTTTGAGAGTGTTATTAAACAACTTTCAATTTTTTTGATTAAAATTGAAGGAGTGGAAGGGTCCCGGAGCTCCGGCTCCAGCCTGAGTCTGAAGGTCCACAATGCAATTAAACAGCCCCGCAGCCTGTCAGCTGGAACGCACTAGCCACAGGTGCCTAATTGCAGTGTAGACACACGCACAGCAGTGCTGGACTTTGCTGTTCCTTTTACTTCAAGCTCTCTAGCTTATATTCCCTTTCTCACTCTGAATATCTCTTTGATATGGCTGTGAAGTCCGTCTTCCCAAGTGTTGTTCCTTTATCCATCATCTGTTACAATGATGCAACTTCATTGTTTTACCTAGTTCAGATGCCACGGTAGCTGAAAGCTTTCCCTGAAAATATATTCAAGATTAGAATTGGGTATATACTGAGATACTATTATTATTTGTTGTTTTTATATTGATTTGAAATGTGCTGATGAGATTTACAGAATCACATGTGTAGGAAAGGCCTACCTCGAGGAATTGTTGATCCAATTTTAGAAGGGGTGACAGAGTAGGGGAAAAGGTAGGACAAGGATTAAAATAATATGCATTGACCCAGTTTTGTCTTATGCATATATTGAGGTTCTGTAGCAAATGGTTAAGTTTTAAGTTGTACTTCTTGTAGGTAATACAGCAGAAATAAATGAAGGGACTGAGGTAAGTGAGCTGATGAACTCTGATATAGACGGGTGTTCCAAGCCCTGGAGCACTGTTGTAAAAGCCGTGCAGACAGGAGTGAGACCGACAAGACGGAAAGGCCATGAAGGCTGCCCTCAGTGGAGGAGGGAAGAGGCATTTAGTGGGAGATGAAGTCAGAGACGTGTCCTGGGAAAGAAGTTTGAACTGGATGTGCAGGGCAGTAAGGAAGCAGTGGAGGGATTCAAAGGTGCAAACTCATAGTTGTGACTCAATGTCTAGTAGTAATAGTTTCAGCACTAGGAGGTGAAGAGCACCAACAGCTCCCACAGTACTAACCAATGGTCAGTATCTGCAGGAGGGCCAAGGACAGTAGGGGTCCGAATGCCGCCCTGCCTGCTAGTGGGAAAGCATCTCTCATCACTGGGTTTGCAGGTGAAACACACTGAGCAGCGCTCTGCTCATGTGTCTGAATCCCGAGGCAGTAGTGTATTCCTCACAAGAGTACTTCCCATCAGCTGAGCACAGTGGGAAGCACTGAATACATGAGTCATGTGGGTGTGGGGACAGGAGGTGTCAGTGCACCCTCCACCATGCAGTAGGATGAGACATGACACACTTACTTCACCATCTACACCACATCTATGTAAGGAGTTATCTGGGCTATCACAAAGGGGAGTGAGTCTGGAGAAAGGATGGTGTCAGCCCTGACGGGCTCTGAAAACAACCTACTCTGAGAAGAGCTGGATTTGAAAAAGTAGTACTTGGTAACTTTTTCCCCAGCTCTGTTTTAACATGTTTGAAGCAGCCATTGTTGAAAACAATCCCCACCAGAGTCCTGCTTCATCTCCGCTGCCCGTCCGTCATCAGCTTCTGAAGGAGAATCATGTGCGTTCCTCACATGGCACTGGGCACAGACACACCCTTTTCATGGTGAGCAGTCTCAATCACAAGGTGGCTCCCTTGAAACTTGAGGACCAAGTTCTGCCTGAAGATGCATGAGCAGTGTTCCTAGTCGATGGGAAACCTCTGTGCACAAGGGCAGAACAAGGCCCACAGAGACCTTTTATGAACTGTACCTAATCCCTACTCTGATACGCAACACAGGTGGCAGCATCTTGACCCAACTGTGGTATTTGTCTCCAACTGAGTAATTACAGTTACAACATGAACCTCTCTAGTAATATCTGTTTGAATGCAAATTGTATTTTACCAATGCATCAAAAATGTGAAGCTAAGAAGCTTCCTCCTCTTAGCAGTGTACCGTACCTTCTGTTCCATAATTAACCTAGCTTCCTTCTCCTGGACAGATACTTTCAGCAATGCCATCTTTTGAGTAATACACCTTCGGACCAGTGCCTAGCTCTGATGTATTGCAATGATAGACTGGGGTGTTTGTGTAATACATCATCACAGTCAGCTGTTGCTGGACTCCAAGGATTGAGAGACTGAGCCAGTTGATTTTCTGATGTATTCATGTAATGCATCACCTCATATGGCACCCAATGATGTATTGCTCCAGAATGACACCAGCCAGAAAAGAAAGGGTCTAGGGTGCAGATTCTGTGTAATGAGGCAGCCAAGTACTACACAGGTCTGCAAACTCCTGGCACAAGGTGCTAGTAATAAATCATGTTCAGAGGGTATCACATTAGGAGTTTTACTAAGGAGGTATGGATAGTTGTATTGTCATTAGTCGTCTGACTTTAAATGTTTCTTTGTGTTGCTCCATCTCTGCAAAATCAGACATCCCTCAAAGCACTTTTATTTTCTCCTTCATTTAGGATAAATTGCAAAATGCAAACAGTCCAGACTTAAAAGTGCTGCCACTGGGGAATTCAAGGAGGCAAATTGCTCCCCATCTTGGCCTATTGTTACATCTCTTCACTGGGTGCAACATACCCTCTCTAATATACTGGGCCTGTTCTGTGAACCTGGCCCCACCTCTCTCCCCTGTCCCTTTGAGGTAGATTGTGCTCCTGGAGCCTCAGAATAGGAGCAATCCCTGTGCTACTTGAGAAAAGCACTACAGTTGTGGTTGGTTCTTAGGCCGGCTGTCCAGGTGGGGAAGAAGGCTGCTTATACATCTCATCCCCTGCTCACAAACACACACTCACACACAAGCCAACCACAAACTGGCCCTTAACTGTTTGGGTCATCAACTAGTGATGCTAAACATTAATTGCAAAACATCATGTTGATTAGAGGAAATCTAATCTAATCTAGAGGAAATAGGGGATTTCATTTGTATATTACAAAATATTCTTTTCTGTGTATTTGCTTTTCAGCCATTTCATTGCTTTTGCACATACAAGTGTTAATGAAGTGTCAAGTATGAGCAGAATGAAAACATCGTAACTATGCTGCTCCTAAGAGCTTTCTGGAATTTATCAAACTCTACCAGAATCTACTTGGGAAGAAGAGAAAAGAGTTGGTTCAAAAAATGGCAAGACTGGGAAATGGTTTGCCAAAGCTCCAGATGACAGCTTCACAGGTAGCTCTTTCAAATATTTGTATTATTTGTTAGCTGTCTATAGAGAGCTATTATTATTATAAATGACATTATACCGTTGGTGAGCAAACAGCAGTGGCGAGCAAATAGGTCTTTGCCCTGAAAACCTTACAGTCTACCCACAGATGAATAGCATTGGAAACAAAACCTGAACATTTTAAATAGCAGCAAACATATTGTGCATTTCTTCACTTTGTTTTAAAACTAATAAGCAACAGTGTCTGAGTGATAAATCCATAGAAGCATTTAGGGGTGCATGCATTTAGAAGTTCAGGTGCCCAGATGGTTAGATATCTAAATGCTGTGATTTGTGCCCTTAGTACTGTATTCTCCAAGATAATGAGCATCTTCATGTCCCGCTTTCACATTGCAAGAGAGACTTAGCACTTTGTAAGGATAAGTCCCTTGGAATCACATCTGCAGTTTTGTTCCTAAGCTTGGTTGTGCGTGCAAAAGTTGCAGGTGCAAACTTTCTCAAACAACCCCCCAATATTTGTCCATTATAAAATCCTAAGAACTTCCTGAACTTTGTTTTATAGGCAACCTAATTTCCTCCCTCCCCCACTCCAATATTAGATGGTAGCCAGTTTGTAATTAATCCTTTAATTTAACAGAAAAACTTAGCTCTGTCCTTTCTTGTTTTAATCTTTCTACTGATCCTTTAAACATTCTGATAAGAGAATATAGATTAAAAGATCACATTTCAGGAGTTATGCTTACAAGAAACAGCTGAAGTGTCATTTGTATTTTCCCCCTGTGATACCTTTGTGTTGCAGCTCAATAATGGCATTAATATCTTCTTGAATGAGGCTTCACTGAAATGGTAGTTGTGAACATGCAATCAGATCATTTAGGGACTACCAAGAGTTGCCCTATGCCAGCAGTTGACTGACACTCAGCATTTTGCATAAAATTCACCTTATCTGCTAATATTAGACACTGTACATTGTCACTTTTTCATTTAATTTTGGCACACAAAGTACATCTCATTTCTACTGTATGTGAGAATCAAAAAACGCCTACATAGATCTCTTTATAAAGTTGGATAAGTTATATAGAAGATTAAAATACAAAACACCACTTAAGATTATTGCTTAAACAATGGTAATAATACTACCTTATTTTAGAAGGCAATAAATTAGTTCCATATGAAGATAAACGGTAAACCTAATGAATTTATTTCCATAAGAAAACTGGATTACCATCAAGTAGAAGTCTAATTTTGCAGTCCATACACATGAAAATCTCACATTGATTTCACTGTGTTAACTGTATGTCAGCGAGAGTTTGCCTACACATGGAACCGCAGGATTGGATCCTATATTAGTATGATCCTGCTATTATTATTATTTTTTAAAAATATATATTTTAAGTGGGAGATTTTCAGAAGCACAAAGTGCAGATAAGCACTCAACTGACACTAACTTTCAATGGGAGTTAGAGTTTGTGTCTTTGAATATCTCTTATGGACATTAAAAAAAATGAATGTTTTATAAAGTGACAGGCAAATATAAGCTGGGAGGGAAGGCCAGTGGTGAGTTCCTTTGGAAATGTTAAAGAAGAGATTTCCAGTGTAGAGCATTCTGGACCCTGACCGTTCCTGATTACTTCTTGGAATACCAAAGTTCCCATTTATCCAGGTGGCTCCGGGGCTTGGCCCAGAGTGCCTCTGGAGATGCAAGTAGTACATTGGTTTGGAGCTCCCTCCTTCACCATTGCTATCCTAACTTTTAAAGACCATTTTGAGGCAGCAACAAGTAAAGTCTGTGTCCCCTTTAATCTCCTCCTCAGACTGGAAATCTGGAGGGCATCCATGGTAGGGGAGGTACGGTTTGACCAGGAGACTCCAACCTCTCAGGCTAGTGCTCGAATCACTGAGCTTTGGGTTACTTTGATGTGGGTCTCCCTCTGTCTCTCCTGTTGATGCTGTTCCACTGTGGGGAAATAATGAAAAACTCCTTGGAGCTGGGGCACTGGACCTGGGGTCGCCCACCTTCCAGATGGGTGTCCTGACCACCAGGCTACACAATCATTCTATCTTTAGCACCTAGTGAGTCTTGAAGTATTTATCCAAAGCGGAAGAGCTTCAACAGGGGAGGCTGAGGGTGCCCCACATCAGAATATCCCGTAATTCAGTGGCTAGAACACTCACCTGGGATGTGGGACACTAGGTCCATTTCCCCCTCCCCCCACCTGATGGGAAGAAAAGATTTGAACAGGTGTCTACCACATCTCAGGAGAGCATTGTAACCCCTGGACTAAAAGTTAAAAGGCGGGCACTGCCAGCACCAACAGCTAGATGCTGAATGCCTCGGAACATGCCTGCCAGCTCAGGTCCCATGGGCAAGATAGGTTCTCCCCTGCCTAGCTTCCCCCGGCTCAGAGACCGCTCTGAGGCTTCAGTGGGGAGATAGGTGTCTGGATGCCTAGAGTGAGGCATGCAGCGCACAGGCCCAGAGGCAGAAACCTAGGCACCTAGAAAACTTTTAGAGCAAAAATTTAGATGCTTATAGGGCTATGTGGCAGCCAAGTGTGGGTTTTGTGGATGTCAGTGGAGCCTAAAAATGAGACTGAAGCACCTAAGTCTGGGGTCTAGGTGCGGAAGTACCATTGTGGATCGGGGCCTAACTATTTAGCTGCACATGCACAAAAGTAAACTGAGCCATAAACATTCTCATGAGATAGAATTAAACTTTATACTTGTATGTTCTCTGTAGTTTTGGTATAGGTATAGTTCTCTATACA
The DNA here is from genome assembly GCA_007922305.1 of Dermatemys mawii. Lineage (NCBI taxonomy): Eukaryota > Metazoa > Chordata > Testudines > Dermatemydidae > Dermatemys > Dermatemys mawii. The sequence continues at coordinate 22,085,877 of ML677340.1, forward strand.
TTCCACTATCTATTTTTCTGGGTTTTTATGCAATGCCTATCACCATGGTATCTTGTTCTTCCTCCTTGTTTTTGTTAGAGAGCAGTTTTTTCAAAACTCGAGCAGCAATATTGTAAAGTTCTTTGGCCATTTTGAAAATTGTTGTGAACATTTCATTGTTAGGAAAATATATGACACAAGAGGAACATTAATATGCAAATCAACAGACTGTAAAATTCATTTTGGTACCCTCGGGGCAGTATTTTTTATAAATACAGAAACATAATTATGCATCCTCTAGAGGACTAAAAATAATTATACAAATTTACAATAAAGCCCAAAGCAGTCTCTCCTTTTAGCTGTCTGTTTTTAATATAATTTAAATCTTGTTAAAACTTAATTACCAGTTCTCTCTTGTAATAATTTGGTGAAAGATCTGAAGTCTAACCTTGCTGTTCAAGCGACCGAACTTCATCTGAGAAGCAACAACACTGAGGTGCTCGTTGACAAAATAGGACAATAGGCAGAAATAGCGAAGAAAAAGTGACAGTGGACGATGAGGAGCAGATGGAATATATACGCCCAAGAAAAACAAAACTGAGCTGATCTCTCATATAAGCACATGTAAAATATCAGTGCAAATATACATACATGCATGTGCATACGTATATAGGGCTTTATTAACTCCAGCTGCAAAATTCAGGCTGTGGGCCCCAATAGTGGAAGGTCCAAATTGAGGGAGAGCAGGGGATCCCAGTGGTTCAAGGCATCCTCAAAGCTTGCACTGCCAAGGAGCCAAGAGCTGGCCAGTGCAGCTCCAAAAGCAGGTCGTACTAACTGGGAGATGGCATGGGTAGCGCACTTAAAGGATGTGCTGACTCAGTGCATTTAGGGCAGAACCTCTGCTGGTGGGATTCGTACAGAGCCCTGGCCATGTTTTAAAGCTGCCGTCTCCGAGGAGAACATCTGCTGCTTCTCTCAATGGTGAGCCATGCTGGGCTGTTGCTGCCCAATCTAGTGCATGTGGGTGCAATTGCTACCCACCTCTTTGGGAGAGTGGGGGAAATCAGTCTCACAGACTTGTTTGTAACATGAGTGTCCCATGTGAAAAGTCCCTGCTAACAAATCCTAATCTAGTCTCAGACTGGCAAAAGACTTTTACCTTGTTGTATGACTAGGACTAATTCCTTAGCTAAGAGATTTTACCTGTGACAAGCACAGACTGAAGTTTTATATGTCCATAAGAAAGATTCTAGCAAGACCTTTTGCCCCTACAGCACTGTCTTTATAGCAACAGTTAAACCATGAAGCAGTCAGATTGATTCTCTGAGCCTTTTCTATTTATTTGTCATGTCTTGCCCAGAATAGCTGGGGACTCTGGAAAGCATCTCATCTCCTTCTCAAGTGCCCTCGCTGATGTGGTTTCCAGGAACATGAAGATCATTGCTTTGGGTCAGGCTTAACATCGTTCCCATCCCCGCTGCATGTGGCATTTACCAGCTGATGTTTAGGAACAAGTGGTATTTGTTCCATTCCGGTTCTTTGAATGTGAACTTGTTTACGGTTGCCTTTACATCCAAGCAAAAGCAACTTTGCATGGATTTATTTCAGTGTTTTTAGTATGACTGTATCCACAAAGAAACATGCACATCCAAACGTTCAAAAAGTGAGCAATTTGCACTGGGCACAAATTCAAGTGACTTGGCATGGTATCTGGTGGGGGACCAGTTCCGATTAATGCTATCAAATCATTTGTCTTCCTTTCGATTGATATGCCAGAAACTTGTTAGGAATGTTGATGCTGGTGACAGCCATCATCACTGCCCTTTGCTATTCTTCCATATTGTGTATCCAGAGGGTGTTAATGGAAGCTGTGAAATGTTAAGGAATTCAGTATTTTACATATTTCATAGATCTGCCTTATTCTGTTACCTAAAAACTCTTGTTTTAGTTCAATTTGACTGAGCTGAGAACTTTCCCTAACTCACTTGCTCTTGTAACCAAAGACTGTTGCTGTTCTAGTTCTTTTGTCTCCCAGTCGCAAAATTCCAAAGGATCAAAGCTGGAAGAATGAAAAGACGTCCACGAATAAGGTAACAATGTGTTAGTGTTTCAGAAGTATTATGTATTGGAGCAATCCAAGTAAATAGGTCTTTTTTTGCTGTCTGCTGGCTTATTTGTGAAATTTGCAGCAAATGGCACAGATCACAGAAAAGGCAGGAGTTCGTCAAATGAATTCAGAAAATGTTTCCGCATAAATACAGACACATTTATTGGTTTATTTCTTAAACATGAGAGGACATATTTGACGATTTCCCGTGAAAATACTTGTTAAACGTAGACTCCAAGATGTAAATTTCAAGTCCAGATTCTACAGTGATGGTGGGTACTGTAGAAAAGTCGTCTTGCTACAAAACAACCTAAAACAAATTCAGTCTAACATGTACTTTTAATGTAGTACTGTGACAGCTCTAGCTAAGGCTGTCATTATCAGACTAGTTCAAACTGGACTAGTTCAAGCATCTGCACCCTTGAAACTTAAGAATATTTTAACCTTGCTGGCTGTCAAATACTGTCAACAAATAAAGCCAGAAAGGGAGGTGCTGTGGTTATCTACCCAACGTTGTGCTCTATGTTTTCAACTTGATTTGGATGTCTGTAATTCCATAAGTAATGCACATGTGTCAAGAGGGAAATAACCCCCACTCACTGTGTTCGGGGCTAGGAAGGTATTAACTCTCATCATTTTGCTGAGCAGGACTGGTGAGAGCATTGCTGACACCCCAAAGAGGGAGGTAAAGGGAGACTTGCGGTATGCCCATTCACCGTGTCTCATTTCCTTTATGCCAGATTGCCTTCTCCAGCTTCCACTATCACAAATCCTGTCAATTTGTCTGCAATTCTAGTCAACTAAGATACAGTGACTGCAAAACAGTTGCTGTTGGTGAAGGATTAATTTCATACTGTATGAGAAAGGCAGCCATTGATATTGCATAAGGGGAACGCTTATCATGCTGATGAATTTCAAATAGTTAGTAGTGTCAAGCATCAAAGGTTTGGTCTCAGCATTGCATCCTAAAGCTTTATGGCCCAGTCAAGCATCAGTACAGCACTAAAGTGCGAGTTTTGTCTCATGGGACAGTATGAATGGACTGACTACTGCTTATGGGCCCAATCCTCAGTCAGACTTCAGGAGTTTTGATTCAATAGAGGCTGTAGGATAAGGCATAACATTTTGAAAACTGCTTGTTATGAACACCCATATGGATAGCAGTTATCCCAGTGAGGCTTTGTTTGCAGAACTTTCTGAGGAAGGGGGATTTTTCACTGACGATCATATTTTTAAATAGGTGTACTAAGTCTGATATATGTTAGAGAAATAATTCTGTTTGTACTTCCCACTCATTAAAAGTACGGGACAAATACTTCTGAAAGTGCAGAAGGCACAAAGGTATGTAAGTAACAGGGAAACACCTTATGGATTCTAGGAAATGTCTTATCTAATTTTCATAAGCACTGTGGCAGCACCATTCCTACCAATGGGGTAAGCTTTAGTATATGCTGAGAGTAGGGCTAGATGACACAGTGGATGCCTATGAATGGATGAAGAAAATGTGCTTGTGAAGGAAGCTGTGATAGTCCTTGTAGCAGACTAGCATAGTGCATAAACATTGTGTGCCAACTTCTGTTCTGTTCCCTATTTTCCAGTTGTGTATACCTTTTTGATACTAATTCTGTGAAGCTGAAATTTTCCATTCTTGATCCAAAGGGGAATGTTTCGGAAGAGTCTGAGCAAACTCAGAGGTTTTAGAGATAGGGGTATATGCGCATGTGTGAGAGAGAAAATACTCTTCCTTTTGCACTGCAATCAGAAATGTAGTTAGAAAGTAGACACATCAGACTTGGCATGGGTTAATCTTATAGACATCTAAGCTACTAAGCAATCGTGAAAAAAAATCTTGTGCTAGCTTTGAGATGAACAATGGTGTTGTTGGGAAGTTTCACACATGCCGAATAGAATTTTGCTGTTTGTTGTTATTCAACTCAAAAGCTAAAGTAGCTTAGAACACTGGTGACACTGAACCACTTAGGTATGAGTCTGTCTGAAATTTGGGAGCGGGAGAGCTCCAGCTCAGGTTTCAACCTCCTTTAATGTCACCAGCCATGGCCTCCAAACGTATTACCAAAATTCTCCAGTACAAATGAACTAACGGAGAACGGCTGGTAGTTATAAAAAGCTACACTGTGGTGGAATGAAAAGGTAAAATCGTTAGCCTATTTGTCTTACCGTTTACTCATAAAATTGCTGAAAGCCCTGATTATAGGTGGACTTTTTCAGGTGCTTATCTTATAATCATCCCTCAATAGCTGCTAAATAGGTTTCTCTTTCAGAAGCATGCCTTAGGTTCCAGTATTACACAAGGTTCTCAGTAGGCGTGGAGGGCATTCGGCTCCATGCAGATTAAAGCCCTAAGTAAGAAGACCATGTCATTAGACTACCGTATATTCAGAGTTTAAGTATAGCCAGAATTATTAATTATTAACCTTTTTGCATCCAGCTCTATCATTTTGGTTATTCATCTGACTACTAGGAAGAGTCAGTTTGTTTTGCTAGAAAGTTGTTTATCAACTGGGAGAATAAACGGAGTCATGTTATATAATATTGAATTAATGATTGACCATTAGGCTGTTTAGATAAAGCATTTATAAGTTAAATTTTTGCAAAGTAATGAACTTTAAATATTTAGTTATCTTGGTTTCTTATTATTCAGTATAAAACAATAACAACAAACTTCAGTGAATAAAAGGAAAATAAATTATTTTAAGTTTCAAGTAATGTTCATATTAGTAAATCAGTCATTACCCAGATTAAATATTGATCTTCTCCAGAGATGAAATATATTCCAGTATTCTGGAACAGCTAGAATACCTCCATGATCATAGACATTTAAAGCTGTGATTATGAAACACATCATTGAGAGACACTGTATTTGCATAGCTTGCATGTAGAATGAAAGCTTTGTGTTATTTTTCTTTGAGGCTGTTGTTAGCAAATTGCTAGATTACCCAAAAGACTTGTTGAGATCAAAGAACAGGCCTGCACAAAAAGGTCATGTCTAATACCCAAGATACTTAGTAATGTGAGTTTAAAAAAGCAGTACTACCCATTTGCAAATAGTAATAGAAGCCAGGGGAAAACACTATCCTACAGTCCTCCTGAACACTAACCTCCCATTGACTTCAATGGGAATTCCTCATGTGGCGTGACAGCAGGATTGGACACTATGAGCCATGTGTTGCCAGCCAGGCTCATTTAAGCTCTCATTAATTTCAGAGGGAGGTTTCTTATTTTTTTTTTCATAAAGATTTTTCCCCATAAACATGCAAAAATACAAAGTCAGGAAAAACATACAAAGCAATCCATTTGGACTTTTTGTGATTTTTGTTTTTATTGACTTATTTGTTGTTTCTCACTATTTAGATGTCTCAAGTTAAATTTTCCATAGACAATGTTTATGGATCATGATAGATCTGTTTGATAATGTGGAAAAGGAAGAGGAAGTTTGGAGTCAACCTGGATATTCAGGTCAAGATTAACCTCAGTGAAAAGAACATTTACAAAGACGAAGAACAGGTTTCCACAAATAAGAAATTTTTATCTAAGTTAACATTCAAAATGATTAACAAAAGTAGATTCAAGCCATTTGTTATCAATCTCTAAGTATGAGGATATATCTGAAGGTTTGTCAAAAAAAGGCTTCCACTAGGTATAGTTTCTAAGTGTTGGTAATTTATTTCTGTTTGCTTCGCTCTCATAGCTGAACTGTGAATATGACACTCTCTCCAGACCCTCTCTAAGTACTAGCTGCAAATGAGGAAATACAGTTGCAAACTGACCCAGATCTATTGGGCTCGTACTTTGGGGCAGGTGTTAAAAGCTCCTCGAACTTCCTGTACTACATGATTAATACATCTTCACAGTGTTTTCTCTTTGTTTTCTAGGAAGATTTCCTCCAAAGTCTTGTACAGTTTGAGAAGGAACATGCTTGTGAAATCACAGGTAAGACTATAAAAAAAGATTATCTTAGTGACGCAGGGTTCAACCCAGAATTTGTGTGTACAAAATCTTTAGCAGCCGTCAGACTCTGTGCTTGGGTTATAAATGTCATTAGATTCCATTTTAAACTAATATTAATCTGTTCTGTTTAGAGTTTAAAAATTTCCCTCCTTTCAGCCATACTCTTCTGAAAATGCAAAAGAATTCACTTTTTGTCAAGAGTCATAATAAAGTTTATGAGAAAATGTTTTTTTAAAAAATGTCATAATTATCTGTAAATCTAGATTCAAGCACAGTGGTAACCTTACCATCTTTCCTTTTAATAAGTAATCACTGGTTTTATTGCTCTAGGACAAGGGATTTATGTATCTAAATGTGATTAGCATTAATGAGAGTTACTATGTATGCCTCAGTCTTCACCCACAGAGAAAAGAGAAACCCTTTGCTCCAGTTATACTTGTGCCGCGATGTCGTAATGCACTGGACAATGAGGAATGCAAGTTTTCTTCTTGTAGGAATGTACAGTACATAGGGCAGTACTTCCCAGCCTGTAGGAAGCAGGGGACCTCTTCAGCAGTGGTTCCAGCTGTGTGTGGCTGCTGCTATCACTCTGTGGACAGGTCAGGTTGTGGAAAAATAAAGGCAGGCTCTGAACTCCAGTAGCTGCCTTCTCCCCATTGTGTCTCTGGCCTGCAAGAGACTGAGGCAGGAGAGTAGTGATAGCAGCTGGAGTAGCTCACATGGATTGGAAGAGAGGAGCACTTGGTGTGGAGAAACTGCCAGACTCTTGCTCCCGCTGCAGAAGTTCTCCGTGGAGAGCAGACAGTGACTGGTGGCTCCTTTTAAGCCACCCGCCTACCTTCTCTTCCTATTCTCTTCAAGCAGCCACCCACCCATGCTACCTATTCCATTCCCCACAGAAGCATCAAACAATTCTGCCTCCCCCTCGGCTTACCGCATGCATGGATCCTGCTAGTAAGTGGGGGATGGGGAAGAGAAGGGAAGCCACCTGCTAATATGCCAAGTTTGGTCAGGTCAGACCCAGGTTTGGAACCTGTCCCTGGAAAACATCTGTCCCCATCACTGACCCAGGATTACATGGCAGACTGCCCTTCCCACGCCTCCCTGCCAGCTACTTCTCCCACTTGTAGCAGCTGGCTTTCAGCTCTCACCCCCTAAAGCTGGCTCTAGAGCTGGTAGAGGAACTGGGAGCTATACCTGTGCAGTAGAGAGGAGTCAGCAGATGACAGAGAGGAAATCACTGAAAGCAGAGAGTCAGGAGATAAGCCTGCATTCTCTGTGGACAGGAAAAAGTCACTCCCCGGCTACATAAGCCAAGCCAAGCATGGATGGGGATGGAGCTATGAAAAACAGAAAATGGAAAGGCTCCCAATGACTTAAATGTGTAGTAGACCGTATCAAACGTCTATTCAAATCAATGGAAAGCCTCTCCCTAAGAGCACTGCTGGAGAGCCTGTTTTTGTATTTGGTTTTCTTATAAGTGATTCTGAGCCTCTTTGCTTTGGGTTGGCATTGCACGGGGTGCTGGAATGACCCTTCTCACCCAGTCCCTTAGACAGTGCTTCCTACACCTCTTGGTTTCTGTGTTTCCTGGGAAGGGCTGCCTCCACTCTTACCTCTCCCCAGTGGGTTGGGATACCCAGGCCTTTTGCATGGCTCCTGGTCCTGTTCTGTAGTGCTACAATCACAATGTACAGTCTAATAAATGCAACAAAGAGTCCTGTGGCACCTTGTAGAGTAACAGATGTATTAGAGCATAAGCTTTCGTGGATGAATACCCCCTTCGTCGGATGCAGCATCGTATATGACTCCAGGGGTGTGCAGCAACAAATGGATCAATCTTGGCTTTGTGCCAGTATTTAAATAGGGGAGGTGACATCTGGTCAGGATGACTCTATAGCAGTGCAGGGCACACAGGTAAATAGACAGGCCAGTCCTGGCATAATGGAAAGCATTGTATGATGGCATTTGGAAGGCTGCCAAAGCTAATGCAAGGTAGATCTGTGCCCCTGTGAACAACAGTCTTCGTTAACCCAGTACGCAGTGAATTAAACCACATTCAATTGGATTGTAGAATACATATTAACTGGCTAGTTAATACAAGTTAAGAATTGCGCTGTGTGGATGTAAGTCATTTTAATTTGCACAAACTAAGGGTAGTTTGAAATAAACCCTGGGTCTAGAGAAGGCTTCACTGACTTCTGTGGGAGCTGGAGCGGGCCCAATATGAGGCATGTCTGAATACTCCCTCCCTGTCATGTGAGAGAGAGTCACCGGGTATTTTGCTTTGAGCCCAAGTCCCACCCTTTCTATTCAGAGATTATCATCACTCTCTAATTAAACTGCCTGAATCTCTCCTACAAGTGTACTCTGTCCAAACTCTCTAATAGTCTGGATTATAAATATTTGGGGCAATGATGTGAGGTTATCTCAATATAACCAAAAATAAGATTATAATCATCATACTCATTTAGTTTGATATATGCATAAAAGAAAATTTGCTCTTGGGTGTGTACAGTGTTTATGATTAAATGCTTTATTCATACTCGAATGTCAATCTATTAGTGCGCTGTTAATTCAAATGTTACTATGATTAATTTTATCAGCATTAGCACATTTATCACAGGTAGATATGAAACTTAGACAAAGGTATACGTTCTCGTTAATGATGAGCAGCCTATTCATCTTATGAGAGTGTAATTAATGTTAGTTGCAATACTTAATTTTTCACTGTTTGTCATGATGCATATTTAGCATTTCTTCTGTCCTTTATCAATCTGCTCTCCTACCATGTGGCACTTCAAAAAGATGCACATATTTAACCTGAATTGGGGCCTTGGTTTTTTTACAATATTCTTAAAACAGGCGTTTTTTCTCCCTGTGTTGTATGGAGCACAGTTTGTAAAAACTTAGATTTGGTAGCATGACTTGCTTTAAGATTCTTGGTTCTGAACTGGTGCACTTTTAATATTATTAATATAGTAAACAGTTAAATAAAGCACGCTCTAAAAAGGTTGATGATCTCTTGCTGCCATATTTGCTAAGCTTGTATAAGGGTTTAATGTTCCTAATTGTTCTCTTGGTTTTTTTAATGACATTTTACTGTGTTACTAGTAGACAAATAAATGCATTCATAATATATTTCTGTAAACTAATTAAATGTTTGAAATGTATTTGTAAGGCAAGTATGCACTAGTACAAGACTGTTATGTATTCTTCAGCATTTCTTTGTAAGGTAATATTGTCAGCTGTCATAGGACAAAATTGTGCCCAGTTAGCCTGGTGATTTAGGGGGCAGAAGGAGGGGCAAGGCTAGGGTGGCAGTAAAGGAGAAGGGAAATAAATGTACAAGACCGTTATGTCCCCACTTGCTCTGCTCTCCAGTGCACCAAGTAGCATGGCTGTACAGGCTTGCTGGGAATAGTACACTGTACTGCACTAGGAATAGACCTGCTGCAGTTTACTTTCTCCCTGAAGCAGCAGATGAACAATCTCCTTGCTGGGCTGATCCTGGGGCAGTGCAATAATGTTGTTCCTTTGAACAAAATTCCTTATTTTTATGTTACTTTTTTATGCAAAATATTAAAAGATCTTTGTAAAAGGCTTAATACTATCAACCCCTACAGAATTATATTAGGGATTGTTTTTATTATAAAATATAGACAGCCAAATTTAGCTGTCCATTATGCTGTGCCACTGCGTGGAGGCCCGTGGTATCACGTGACGGTAAATGAGAGTAGAACTGGAACAGAAACAGAATATATATAAAATAGGTTAGGGCTGATTACTACGCTTCTGAGCTAGGCAAAACTGCCACTGAAGTCAATGGGTGCAGGAGTGGGTACTATATAAGTGCTCAGTCATGCAAGATGCTGAACATCGCCAAGTCTCATTGAACTAACTCAGTGGGAGCTGAAGGCGTTCAGCATTGTGCAACACTGAGCCCTTAAATCATTGCTTCAAAAGAGTCAATCCTTCATTCTTTGGACATCCAAAATGCCATTAACTTTGATTGAGGAAGATTGTCTGAATTCTTGGTGAAACATCTGGGGGTTATATGAGCCAAATATTCTGAGTCCAGGTTCTATGGGTTTTGAACCTGTTGCAAAAACTGCTTATTTCCTTTGGAGTTCAGTCCAATATACCT
>ML677340.1:22096091-22157254 GCA_007922305.1 Dermatemys mawii
CTACAACATTCTAAGTTACATTTTCCTAACAATCATTTTCTTAACAAACCTACTTGGGATTGCTCTCTTCCCCCTCCCGCTCCAAAGTTTTTGCCTCTAGGAAAGAGGAGATTAATTCCAATTAATTATTTGCTATTCCTCGTTAGCAATCTTAATTTATCAATCTCTTGGTGTGATCAAGAATATAGGTGCCAACCATCCATGATCTTTTTAAACAATGACTTATTTCACTTTTAAAATGCTGAAACTGTTTTACAGTTTAGGTGTATTGTGAGGTGGATCTAAAACACCAATCCTTGCCTCAAGCTAACGGAGAGCTTGCCATTGCAGCAGAAAAACTCAAAGTTATTCAAAAGAAGCTTGAAGTAGGTTATTTTATTGTTTGAACTGACCATGTTTATCTTTTTTGTTTTTCCCTCTTATGGGTGAGGAGTGCTGCAACCAAATTTGGAGACTCAACATATATTTCAGACTTGAAAATTACATTTGACTTTGACCATAAATATCTATAATTGTAGACCAACTAAGCTTAGTTATTATTTGACTGGTTCTCTGTACTAACTAGTTAGTAGAGTTAGTAGTTAAACTAGTAGTTAGCTATATTCCACTGTGGTTGATGTAGTGCCATAAATGTTACACTAAAAGGAACACTATTAAAACCATCTTGCCCACATTACCAATCTTTACCCTACAACATAATGTGCTCAAATCAATGTGAACAAATATAGCAAAAGCTTCAATTTTTGTGACTAAAATAAAAGTACTGTATTTAGAAAAAGGAACTTCTTCGCTCAACAAACAGTGAATTTTTCTAGCTTTAAATTTTCCTGAAAATTAAAGCTCCAAATAACTAACAACCCCACCCCACTAAACAAACAAACTCATCCACCTCCAAAAATTCCCTTTCATCTTAATGTGATTTTGGCTCCTATTTGACATTAAACTCAGGGAATTGCTAACACAGCAGTATTACAGAACAACAAACTTGTGTGTGTGCCTGTTTGGACTGATAGACTAGTTAAGTATAAAGTTGCCTTTAGCCTCTGTAACATTTCTGAGTAACAAAGCTAGCTATAAAAACAAGCTATAAAACACACCAGTAGATGAACATTTCACTCCATTTTGATTTGACCATTTAGCTTTAAAAAGGAATTTTAAAAAACACCCAGGAACAACGAACATTTGAACTCCAAATTATCTAGTCCGTGGGGGGTTTTGTTTGTTTGTTTATTTTACTTCAAAAGAAAGTGTCTCAGAAGAGATATTTTTTTTCTAGCATAGTCCAATAATCCTCCAAAAAATGAACCTGATCATGTAATCCCTTGGTAAGGCAAATAAGCAGTCCTGCGCAAACAAGTATTCCCATTTATTTCATTGGGTACATGAGTAAGGGTTGTAGGATTTGGTCCAATATGCTGTTTACAATGATTAATTTAGCACTCAGTTATGCACTGAGATATATGTGTGGAGTTCCCACTGATGTTGATCCTATTAGATCCAAAAGAATGTGATTATCTTTCTGTTATACATTTATTCCCCAGTCTTGTTTCTCCTGTTCTGATTGACAGGCCCTTCCTAACATTGTGATGAAGAACGCCAATCCATGATCCATATTGGCTATTTTTCCCCTACTGTATTTTTGAATGCTGTTCTGAGATCTGGATTAACCCCTGCCATACAAAGAGTAAGGGAAAGGAATATAGGCTACAAGCAGAGCGATGAAGTGTTTGTACAGTGCCTAGCACAACTGGCCCTGAACTTGATTAGGGACTCTACCTAATTAAATACAAATAATTAATAATTTTCTGAGGCTTATGGCCTGTTTCTATTCTGGATTAACACCATTAGCACTTTAGTGTTTTTCATCACACCATAAAGCTTTAGTTCAAGAACAGTGACAACTGAATATTTTTGTGAGTGATACTGTCAAATAAATTAAATAATGAAATGTACAATATATTTCCGTTTTCTATGATCATTTTGATGTACCATTTGCAATGGAAATGAGTATATAACATATTCATGTGTACAGATAAGGAAAATGACAAACGCTAGCAATCTTTGTTCAATTCATTTATAATATTCAGTAAAAAACAAAAAACAAATTCTTTCCATTCCATTCCTTGATGAATTCTGTTTAGATTTTAGGGGCAAAACACACAAAAATTAAAACACAGAATAATGAATTACTACATACAAATATGCTTAATAGCCTTCTCTATATAGGTGAGGTTTTGACTGAAAGTGACTGTAAATCCTAAAGTAAAAATTCTCTGGATTTTATTATTAGTTACTGAAATGTAACTCCACAGTGACTTTCTTGTGGAATTCATAGATCTGATGTTCTCTTCACTATAAAATACTGCTTTTATGTCTGTAAATCAGACTGAGAAATAAAACAGCATATGAAATCAGATAAGCATATATGTATTCAAATATTCCTGTGTACATGTATAGCTGCGATGCGCAAACCCACACCATGTTTAAGTGGTTGTTTTTTCTTCCCTGCTAGTGTCACTCAGTTTCTGCACAATTTAATCTGCCATTAAAGAAGTAACCCTTATGCCTGTGAAATAGCCTACTCCAAATATAAAACGATGCTGGGTTTGCATACCTTAAATTTGTAGATACACAGATTGAACCAAGGTCTTTAAGAAAGGTGGGATAACACTGAAACCTAACAGTCACGCTTCAAACCACGTGTCCACTCCTTTATCGTAGAGTATGGGTTTTCAAATTGGGAGGGTGGGGCATGATGAGATTATCAGAAGGGTGCAAGGAAGTGACTGGTTAAGAATGTTTTCTTGTTTCTTCCAATTATTGTTGATGAGGTAAGCAGAGTGTGAATGAGGTCTCCCCTGACAGCTAGCTAGGGAGGGAGAAAGAGTTCAGGAGCAGATTATATTTACCTCAATGCACCTACTCTGCCTAGGTATCCAGCAGACAGAGCTGTGTTGCCCAAAGCAATCAACTTTGGCTAATGTTGGACTACCTATCAGTCAGGTAAGTAACTGAAATATTTTCCTCATTCATTGTATTTTCCAAATGGACAACCGACCTAATTCTCAATTGCTGAGGGACAATCTCCACTCATTGTTCTATTTTGCTTTCCACAACCAACTCTCTGTACAACTTTTTATGAGTGATATGCCCAAGTATTTGGATTCTAATGTCTAAATTGTATTATTAAATCTATTCACTTAAATTGGGGTTATTACTGATTATGTACTCTATGTATCATATGACTTTTAAATAAATTTTATGGATAAACTAAGCACTATACCAGGATGTACAGACACTCTCTTCTCAATCTATGTATTACATAATTTTTTTAACATAAGCTTTAATAAAAATTTTAAGTCTGAATGCAGGAGTAGTGAAATGTTGTTATCTTTATTGTATAAGTAAAGGGCATTAGAACTGTGCTTAGCCTGTCCAGATTGAGGGGGTCACCCGCAACTGAAATGAACTCTGCGAAACCAGGGGCTCAGATGCAGACCACTGTGAAAGTAAGTGGGGCTGGGGACAGGTGTCCCTGCCAGGAGGTGTGGGCTCTATCTCAGAGCCCCGTGCACAGTTTAACCTGCCCCTCCCCACTGCTCAAAGACAGAACTAACTGGGGCTCCATTAGGAGTCTTTTTATTTTGTTAAGTGATCATTAGAGCTGGAATCACTTGTTGTGGAAAAGTGTTTCTGCCCTAGGAGCTGGCAATCACTGAGAGCTGAAAATCACATAGCGCTGTGGGGGGAACCTCAAGAGACTGCCCTTGGAGGTCACCATAGAGACGCAGGTGACAGCAGGAGGTGGCAGAAGCTGGCAGGGCAGGCAGTGGAGCAGCCAGCAGAACAGCGGCTGATGGGGTTCGAGCTGGTTCTGTGTTGTGTTGTATTGTTGGAAAGGAAAACCTAGATATTGGACCTGGCCCTGGTTGCTGTTGACTCCACCTGGGAGAAGGATTACAATAAAATAAGAATTCCTCCCACTTGCTGAGTCTCCTGCTCCAGCTTCTGCTGTGGAAGAACAAGGAGGCAGGAGGGATGAGGAGAGAAGGGAATGGCCTCTCTCTCTTTGGGAGATGGGGGCGAATCCAGCTTGCTCATTTCTCCAGAGGCTGATGTGCATGTTCCCCCTGTGCAGGCTCTTGCTCAAGCTTGGTGGGGATTGCACCAGGGCTAGAGGAGCCTGAAGACTGTGAGTGATTCTGGGGGTCCCTGGGACAGAGGCATAAGAAGAGGGAGCAGCTCAGCTTTCTGTCCTGCTGGCGCTGCCCACCAGAGCATGTCCTGGGCCAAGTAATGGGATGGGATGCTAGATGCCAGGCATCCATGGAAAGAGGCGGGCATGCATAGGACATGAATCTCCAAAGGGGGACACAGCAAAAAAGTTTGAGAACTTCTGCTGGGGAGCACTTGAGCAGAAAAATCCAGCTAAAATACTAATCCATACTGATGTACATGGCAACAGTGAACAATGGAAAAGACATGTTGGGTTTGTAGGATATAGCCTGCCATTCCTGGCCTCTGTATATGGAGGAGTGGAATAGTGGTAAGTGTGGATGGAGGAAGAAGAATAAAGAACGTTTATGTGCTAGACAGGCTGAGCCAAATCTAGGAGCTTCAGCATCAGCCTTCTGGGAAGCTAGTGAAAGCTTATTTTCCAGTTCACTTTTCAAGGCTTGTCACCACCCTCATCAAGGCTTGGTGAAGATTCTGTTGTCTGTAAGCCTGATGATACTCCTTTATTCACAGTGGCTGACAGCATTATATTTAGATACCTAAAAATATTGAACTTTGGTGTGGAGTGACTGTAAACAACTGCCAGAGAGAGGAGGGAGCAGAGTTTTTTTCTTGCGGCTGTCAAGAGATAAAAGTCCATTATTTGCAGTTGTTAGGGGAGAGGAGAGGGACCTTTGTTTGCAGCTGTCTGGGACCGGAAGGAAGGTTTTGTCTTTAGGTGTTTCAGGGGGAGAGCAAAGGGAAGCCTTTCCTTCGAGCTCCAGGCATTTTCCAGGGCAGCTTCAGTGGAGTGACCTTTTCCATTTTTCAGATACTCCAGAAATACGACTGTGATAGTTACTCTTCAGTGTGCTACTGCATGGATCAAGAAGCTTCAGAGATTTTTTCAGAGACAAACATGTTGTTTTTAGCTGGACTCAAAAAAGCTGAAGCCAAAGTTCAGCTAGAATTGATTGTCTTACAGGCTCTAGTCCACAAAAGATTTGTGCAGGAAACTTACTGAATGCCTAGAAATATATGCTGAGTGACAGAACACTGCCATTTGTGTAAACGTCTGTGGAAATACTTTCTGGATAGATATTTTCTGGTATTGATCCTGAATAAATCAAATCACATCAATCACCTTTAAGATTCAATCCAGCATTTCATAATTTCTGAGGACTGTCAAGGATAGAGCTGTACACACCAGCAAGTTGGTTTCAACAGTCTTTCCATTGGTGGTACTCCTTCTGCCACCCTCAATATTTATTTTATCTAGCAGTATTTTTAAACATGTTTTGTGAATAAAAATTACACTTATTTCTCCACAAGTAGAAAACTACTGTGGGAATTTACCTTTAATATCAGCGGCATGCTTCTTTCTAGTACCAGTGTAGTACAGTATGTTAAAATAGTTTATCTCTCAGTCTGATTTAAATATTATTCGTGAGGAAGCATTATAGATTTTTAATTTTGATTGTTTGTAAGAGAGGGGTTCTAACACTGTCTCAGAAAGAAAAGGAATAAATATCCATCTAAAATATTTCAGACCATAGGAAGAAATGTCCCTTTTAAGTGCAAAGTTAGTGCCACACTGTAGTTTTTTAAATGAGTATTTTACACAGTCTTTTTTTGTATACGTTTCTAGTTAAAGATTTATTTGCTGATCACTACAAACATTCGTATCCTGGTTCTACACTGCATGCATCATTCAAAGCCTGGCTTTATTGGATCTTACAAGAGTAAATATGCTATACATAATTCTTGCTTCTAATTCGAAGAATACTTTTGAGGTACAGTGAATGACTGCAAATCCTGGACAGAGCACATGGAGCAAATAGACTGTGCACTGGGGAAGGAGGAAGAGAACAAAGTCTTCTGTCCACCCCATAATATGGAGCAGCGGCAGAGCTCCTCTTCTAGGCTGTGTAGACGGACCCCATAGCTGCTCTGTTCTCTTTGGCTGATAGATCCACTGGCCTTACTTCCAAGGAAATCCTTATCTGACATGCAGATGCTATGGGTATCCTACAGGCTCCCTAGATCCTGTCCTTCCTCTCCCTCTCTCTCCCCCCTACACAGAGAAACTGCTCTGAATTTGTGTTCAAGGCCTTCCATTCCCGCATTGGTGGGTAGAGAGTCAGAACTGGGCGCACAGCAGTTTGGTTTATGCTAATTTTGTAGCACTGTATATGACTGTCTTGGTGTTTGTTGGAGTTGGCTGATATGCAGCACAAGTCCCAGCTAGGTATGGAGAATGAGGCAATGACCGACAGCAACAACACAAGGGATTCCTATCACAGTCACTCAGAATTATACAACACAACACAAATAGATCTTTTGCATAATGGCTAAAAAACTACTAATAATGGCCATCTTTAGTAGCGTAGCAACAGCCAAATCCTTCAAAAGAGCAAGTTTTCATTGATAAAGCATTTCGTTTAAACATTGAAATTTGGCACAATGTGGACTATGAAATAAGTTTTGAAAGGACGCTGATGATTAAGAAGAAATGCAGCGGGCATTTAATAAATGGAGGAACCGCAAGATAATTAACTGGCATGCATAAAGATTCATGCTTTATACCAAAATTTTAATTTTGCACATAAATGTGCCTGATGTAGGCAGCATTTAATCACCTAGCTGACAGGAGTAACTACTTTCATTTAACCTTGACTGAAGATCATGAATTCTAACAGGTTTAATTGGATACATCATTTAACAGAATGAACAGAGCAAATTTTTCTCAATTCATAGGTTCTGATTGACATGCACCAGCAATAAGGCGTTGCACAATTAAAGCTGATCTGTATTCCTGGCCTGGGCAGCAATTGCCATAGTGATGTGACACTGTTTGATCACTGTGGCACTGAAACTATACTGAATTTCCCCTTGTTTTGAAAAGGGCAATGCTTTAAAAAGACAGAGACAGAGATTTTGGCACTTTATTAGTATTATTTTTTAACATTAAATCACATTGATATGCACAAACTGTAAGGGAAGGGACTTGTCTTTTTATCTGTAACTCAGTGGAAAAGAAAAATGGTATCTTCTTTTATCCATTTAGTACATTATTTGCAGAAAGTCAGAAATGTGGGTAGTCAAATGAAAGGTAACACATCAGGGCCCCTACGGTCTTGGACTTTTAATTGAATAGGAAGTAGTGCTGGATAGCTTTCAAAATTGACCTGCACTTTGTTCTTCTCTCCTTACTAGAATTCAGCCACAACTTACTCGTCTGTGTGGGCATGGGAAGGGGTGCATGTCACAAAAGGGGTAGGAAACAAGGAAAATGGAACCTAAAAGTGAGTTCCATTTTCTTGCATGTAATATTTCATATGATGAAATCTTGAGAAAATTGCTTAGGTAAGTTAATACTGCCCCCAGGCAACTTCCAGTTCCCCAAACAGCTCTTATTCATCAGCTCACTAGCGGTTCGCTGCCTCTGGCAGCAGTCCACGGGTCATATATTTCACCTACATGAACTGGAACTATTTCTTTTGTGGATTAATCACAAACAGGGGTTTCTTCTCTATCTCCTCACTGTCTGCCTGTTTTTCCCCTTCACACAGCTGCCTTTTATTAAAAGCAAAATCGCCCAAAATTACTTTGGTCTCACACTGAGCCTCAGACCAATGACCCAGTTATTGCAGGGGGCGTGCTGCTCCTGCTTCTAACCCTGGAAAGTTCAGAGATGTTGAACTTCAAAATACTGATTTTTAGAGGTCTCTAAAATTCAATTAGCCATATATTTCTGCATCAGAGGGATTTACAGTCTGGCTCATTGAACTCAGTGGGCAGAGAGAAGCAAAAATTACACCAGTAAAAAAGTACCAATGCTCCCCAATATTTTTTAAAAGTTTGTTAAATACGTAGCATAACCCACATGACTATCTGCTCAGCCCCTCCAGCAGCACAAAGAGGATGTAATGCTGCCTGAGGTTTCTTCCAGTATATTGGGAATGCCTAGCTGGTAAGGGACTGGTGGAGCCAGAGGTCAATAGGTATTTAGTCACTTACCATCCATTGATTTCAATGGGAGTTAGGTGCTTAACTATCTAAAAGGAGCTGGGCCACCGTGCCTCGGCGATCCTTCCTGAGCCGGAGGCTCCATGGAACAGGAAGATAGCAGAAAACCACTGTTCCCCTCAGCCTCTTCACTCCTCTGTGCTCTGAGTGAGACCTGGAGATCACACCCTAAATACAATGGTATGGTGCGGTGAAGCAGGGCAGCTACCCTGCTCCCAAAAGAAAAGGGTTAAAACAGCCGGCAGAGGGCTATGGCTGGGGAAAGCAGCTTAGGCTGACTGGAATAGCAGCCACAGCTGTGGCCAACTCAGGGCCCAGCTGGCCCTTATAAAAGGGCTGCAGCCAGGCGCTCAAACAGTCTCTCTCCAGGCTGGGAGGGAGCAGGGCCTGGCTGCCTGTGGGACAGGGTACCTGAAGTAGAACCATGCTGGGGAATAGGCAAGGAAGCTGGGGAAGCTCCAGCCTAGCAACTCCCCAGGCTGTAGGTCTGAAGTGAGGCCTCAGAATGGTACCGGGGGTTAGGCAAAGGCAGCAGGTCCAAACTCCCCTTGCCTGTGATGACTGGCTGTTACACTGCAGACTGCCCCAGGGTGCGGGGGCTTGATGATGACTGGCAGTAGCCCAGTCTGAGGCATGGTGGGGATTAGAGGATTGGGGGTTCCCCAGGGAGGAGAGACCCACAGAGAGTGATGGGGTATTGCCAGGGGGCAGCACCCCAGGTAAAGAGACACCGGGGTCCGGGAGGGACACATGGACAGTAAGACACCGGCCTGCAGAGGGCGCTCCAAGCTGGAAGAGCTAATTCCCAGAGAGCTAGCAGGAGGCACTACAGGGGTGAGTTGTCGCGCCACTTCATGCGGTATAAAAGTTATATTGTTCCTTAGTTGAAATATATGTATCAGCCCTTGTTAGGAATGTTTGTTCTGTATAACTCACTTGGTCATGCCAAACTCATGCCAATAAAATTTCTGTACCAGCCACATGTGTTCTGTATTATATACATTGCCACAGGGATTTCAATGTGACCGTTAAAGAATGAAGCTTTACAACACCCTGGTGGGGTAACTATGTATTATTATCATTGTCGTTTTGCAGCGGGGCAAACTACAGCACAGGGAGGTTTTGCTTTTTCCCATGCAAATGAATGGCAGAACTGGGGTTAAAACATGGAGCTCTTAAGTCACCTGATTTAACCATCAGCTGCAAAGGATAGAATTCTGCTTAAAGTTATAGTTATGAAATTTCATACTGGGAAATTGCAGCACTTTTAGGATTTAAATCCCAGATCCCAGCCCATGTTCCAAATTTCACCTCTGTTTAAGTGCTTCACCGGACCCGGGGCCTTGCAGTACAGTTTAAACTGGCCTTTTTAACTTCCAAAATTCTCTACACATTTGTTAATTAATTAAGGCAACTTTCTTCATCTGATAATATCGTCCCATAGTTTTTGCACCTCTTTTTTTAATCCCACAAATCCATGTAGCACTTTTTAGTGTCCACTATCTCTGACAGAAACATGGAGCCCACAGAGCTCGGCACTATTCTCATGAACATTACAAGGCGGACACATCATTTTCCTGATTTGCAGACCCTTAGAAAGGATAGAGGAGATGACAATTTCCTCAACAATGGAGGACATGACAATGGTTTATTATCAAGGATGGTTTATTGAGGTTGTGGTGAAAAACAGTTGAAGGTTGTCGGTAGAGTGCACAAAACAGCTGCAGCTGGTGGAGTGCTACTCTGGGCCAAGAAATGAGCACTGACTGGTGGGATCTCATTGTAATGCAGGTTTGGGACACCAAACAGTGACTGCAGTGCTTCTGTCTGTGAAAGGCAACATTCCTGGATCTATCAGCTGAGCTCACCCCATTCCTCCAGTGCAGGAACACCAGAATGAGAGCTGCACTGACAATGGAGACCTGAGTGGCAATTGCAGTCTACAAACATGCACTGTCATGTTGCTACTGGTCCATGGGAAATCATTTTGGGGTCCCAGTGGAAGTCATTATCACGCAAGTATGTAGGGCCATTAATCCATTCCTGCTACACTGTTCTTCTGCCCTAGCCATGGTGACTCTGGGCTGCCAGGGGCATGGGCGTTTGCAAGAAACAATACTAATTTGGTTCCTATTTCCTAGGTACAACTTTAGGGCAATGGCACTACTTTTCCACAAGCTATGGTGGCGTTAGCTGTTATCTCACTTCTGAGGATAACAAAGAGACAGCTGGTCCTGGTGTCTCAAAGCTATCTGGGTCTGTATGCCACTAGCTTGTTTATTGCCAGCCAAACTCGTTGCAGAATGGTATGGGTAAGTGTTCTGCTCTGGAGGAAGAAATAAGGCAGCCATTCCTAGAAACTTTCCAGCGAGGACTGCAAAGAATCACCACGAAAGTTGCAGCATGATCTTTCAGGAGGATATAAGGGACATCCTTATATACAGTAGAACCTCAGAGTTACAAACACCAGAGTTATAAACTGACTAGTTTGGAACTGGAAGTTCGCAATCAGGCAGCAGAGACCAAAAAAGCAAATACAGTACAGTGCAATGTTAAATGTAAACTCCTTAAAAAAAAAAAAAAAAAAAAAAGGGAAATTTAAAAAAAGATTTGACAAGATAAGGAAATTGTTCAGTGCTTAGGTGGTTAAAAGCAGCATTTTTCTTCTGCGTAGTAAAATTTCAAAGCTGTAGTAAGTCAGTGTTCAACTGTAAACTTTTGAAAGAACAGACATAATGTTTTGTTCAGAGTTAGGAACATTTCAGAGCTACAAACAACTTCCATTCCTGAGGCATTTGTAACGCTGAGGTTCTACTGTACACACACAAATTGCTCTGCATTCACTTCCCCTTCCCCCTCCTGCTCCAAAAGGAGAGTGAAAAGCAGATACCAACTCTACCTCTGATTGTTGTACCGCTGCCTCTCCTCACATGAGTAAAACAAGGAAAAATTGATACCTGTGTCTTGTTAACTTGGAGATGGGCTGGTTCCCCTCTTTACATTTAAATATTGTGAGGAAAAATGCACGCAACACTTACCTGAGGTCCCTTCCCATTCAATGGACTTGTCCATGTTCAGCTGGTGACATTGGCTAGACTATGGCGGAATCGTGAAAGGTATCTCTACACAGTCTTCAGAAACAAGCCTCCCAGCCTGGATCAATAGATTTGGGTTAGCAGGGCTCACGTTAGTGCTCTAAAAACAGCCATGTGGGCAACTCTTGAAAGTTGTGGCTCGGGCTCTTAAGTTCCTCCTCTCCTCAAACACTAGGCTTCAGAGCCCAAGCTCCAGCCTGAGCCACAAATTCAGTGTTGTCTGCACAGCTATTTTTAGAACGTTAGCTTAAGTCCCACTGCCCCTAAGACCATCAACCTGGGCTGCAAGGCTCTTGTCCTCGAGCAGTGCAAACACACCTGAAATGGTCCTGGCTCATGGCATGGCTGGAGCCCCCCACCCACCAGATGTCCCTTTCCCTCTTCATAGCGGAGTCCCTGTCTTGGGCTTCTCTGAGGTATCTACAGTGGTCTGCGGGATGCTGCTGAAGTTTCCACCAAGTATGGCATGCAGCTTTTTGTGAAAGTGCCAGGTCTACAGCACAGCGCCAGATCTATTGAGCGCCCTGGTCATACAGTACACTTTGTTTTCACACAGCAGTGCTGCCGATCCCTATCCTATCCTTTTGCCTGCATCCCCCCAAAGCGGTCTGTTCACAGGTGTCCATGTATCTGTGGCTGGTCTGTAGCTGTGTCTGCACAGCCTCCTCTCCACACAGGCCCAGGCGATACAATACTTCCTGTCTATCCCAGGCGGGAATGAGTCTAGTTCATGGTGGGTTAGGCAGTTGCACACAAGGGAGAGCTGCTTACCGTGTCACTATACCTGGGCGCTTACATCCACCAAAGACAAATTTGAGTGTAGACACCTACACTAATAGGTTGACGCAAGGTGACTTACGTTGAGCTAACTTTGTAGTGTACGCTGTTTAGCAAATTTTTACCCCTCATCGTTAAACCTGTCTGTTTTCTTTAGCTTCTGATTGGAGCTCTCTGCAGACTCTTTTTGACACCTCCTATAAAGTACGCAATCTTAGAAGTAATACATGGTATTAAAGCTTGCTAAATTTGAGGTACCTTTCTGAAAAAAAAAGGTCAGTCTTTTTCCATCTTATGAGCTCAGATCTGTGATTTATTTTTTTAATGATGTTTTGAAGAAATGCAAAAATTACAGCAACTGCCACATTTTTTTCCTACTGCTTTCCAGCTGTACCATCTGATGGTGTGAATTGGGAAAGGATGCTAAGAGCAGTCATGTTTACATCCTTCTCACAGTTTATAATTTTACTTTCAGAAATATAAAATAAGACAGCAGAAATGTTTTTACATGTTCTTACAATGTCCAAAGTTGTTTCTTACTGTTTTTATTTGAAGGCGCTAGACACAAACCTGGCTGCCTTAACCACTGCCTTTCAGAGAGCTACAGCTGAGAAAATCCGCTTCCAGGAAGAAGTGAATAGAACTAACAAGACTATTGAGCTGGCCAACAGATTAGTGAAAGGTCTGGAGGTGAGGTCCTACAGGGCAGGCTAATGAAGCAGCCTACAGAAAGCATTTCTTTGTTATACACTACTGATCTGGCAATAACAGAGGCACTTAGCAAAGAACCTGATGAGCTGAAAAAATTATGTCATTATCATTCATTTTTTTCATAATAGAAGCGTGTTTTTGACCTTTACATTTTCTTATATTTTGCCTCACTGTGATATATATTAACTGTAAGATTACCTAGTAACTAACACATCCAAGAACATTAAAAGAATGGATCTAGTGGATCTTAGATATTGACAATGACGATGATTTAATAAGATGCAATGGTTTTATTTGCAACAATTAAACAGTGCTAATGATACTGCCCTCGCTTGGGGTACATACAGAATAATTCAGTTTGGGCTACTTAGTTAAGTAATATGATAATTCTCTAATTAGCTCTCTGAGATGTGCAGTGGGTATTACATGAGAGAGAATAAATAATGGCAAACCCATGAATTATCAAAAAGCTATATTGTCTGTTGATTCAGGTTGGCTCCGGGGAACCCATATTCACTGATGGATTTTTCATTTATCATCCATCTAGATTTTTTACCTTATATATTTTTTTCAGATATTTTATTCCATGTTACAATTCATTTGGGGAATCTCTTGCTATAGCTTACTGGCATTATAGGTGTTGTGCAGTTTGAGCCAGTTGTCTGAAGCTGACTTGGATAACCAAATACGCGGACAGCAAAAATAAAAGATCTATTTGTTATTACGTAAAATTATATTGCTCGGTCTCTCTGGCAGAACTTTAAAAAAGCACAGCATTTCCAGAAACAATAGAAAAGATTGATTGACTGAAGGAGAATGCAAAAGGCACACTGTTTCTCTTTAAAGAAGTAAAATCAAATAATTTAAAATGTTAACATCCCAATTGAATTGAAAATATAGTATATTTTTAGTGAGAAACTAATGCCTCTAAAATTAAACCACATACATACAGAATAATAAGTGATCTAATACAGCAGATCTTTCAAAATTATTGCAATAAATGGTTATTCTAGAGCATCAGATATTATTTTCTTCCACCTAATGTATCATATTGTTTGGGTCCACCATGACCCCATGCTGTGGTTGACAAGCACTGGAATAGCAACAGAGAGATGAAAAGGGGAGGCATATAATGAAAAATAATCTAAAGGAGGAGACGGAGATGTAAGGAAAGAAAAGTTGAGTCATTCACTAGGTGAATTTTACTTGCAAGTCCTTCACCAGGCACCTCTTAAAGCAACAGTTCAGTGAAGAGACTAGATAGCTCAAGGGATTGGTGACAGGATACTGAGTCTATCACCTGTAGATAATTGCATCAAATTCAACTAAGGTCAGTAATGACCCAAAGCTGTTACCATTGGTTTGTTGTTGCGTGGCCTGTATGAAGTGAGTACTCTTAGACCATATCCCTAGTGAACAAGAGGATAGATTTCTTTTCATCTGAATTTTTGCTGAAAACATATATTTCATTAGCTTTATGCCAAAGTCCTTGCTGCAGTGGTACTTGCACATTGCACTAGCAAATACTAGAAAGGTAATTTCTCCAAAACTCCCTTTGATCAAGTGCTACATAAGTGGATCTTTCTATTGCATTAATATGTATATTAATTTTATTAGACAAATGGAATGGAATTTCATCCTGAAAATCATCAGTATACTAACAAATAACCAGTGCTTGTGTTTTCTCTTCTAATTCCTGGGGAAAGTAGGCACAGTCTTGGAAACTGAAGTTGTCTAGCTACAGGAAAAGGAGCAAGGGATCCATCGTGCACCAGTTGAAGTCAATAGCAAATCTCATATTGACTTTACTGGATGCAAGATCAAGCCCTGAAATAGGCAATGGCAGTGTAAGTTTCCCTTCCACTCCACTGGTGTCCTTGATCCCTGACACAAAAGATCATCTTTAGGGCCTGAGAAGTTCTGTTTTTGTAGCCATTCCATCTTTGGCCTCTGATTGGTGCCAATAATGCTGTGATCATCTGCCTGCTAATCACAGAACTGAGGCCACCAACTCATTTCATATAAATCACCAGACATTTCCAACACTAATGCACTGAGTTGATTTTCACAAGTCATCTGAATATCAGAGATATTACCAATCCTCAAAGTAAGCCAGACTCAAGATGACACTTTAACCCTTCCCCAGAAATTCCTGCATCTGTGCAGAATAGTTATCCCTTTACTACTATACCTTTGACTGGATCTTGGCCTCCCACTGCCAAAAGCAACCTGGAGTAGATCAACATAATGTTGAACACAGGATATTTTGTGCAACATAATTGTTTGGGGCTTGCTATGTGTAAACTCCAAACTGTCTGTCTTGTTTCTAACACATGTGAGTAACCCCACATGCACCCAGAGCCATAATAACTTCCTTTCAACAATTTGATTGTAAACAATTAATTAACAAGGCTCTTTCATCCTCGTATTATGGTCCAAAGATGTGAGATGAGGTCAGTCAGTCCCTCAGGATCGTGAACAAGAGCAAACTCTGTGCGGAGATATGCTGCTACCTGCAGCTTTTATTTCTTATGCTGGTTCATTTGCAAAGAGATATCGGTGTGAGCTAGTTCAAAACCTGTGGATACTTTACTTGACAAAGTAGAGGGTAGTTCAAGACTTGCACATGCCTTCTTAATTAAAGCGCTTATACTGTTTATTTTTTTAAAAGCACAATTAATCAAAAAAATCCAACATCTGTTGTATTTCCTTTTCTACCTGTTGACTCGCCATGTAGCTTAAATGTACTTTCTGCAAATATCTTATTGTATAGGAAGGTACATTTAGAAATAATAAATCAGCAAAGTGCACTCTTGACCAAGAACAAATTATGCCACTGGCTAGTGCTTGCTGTTGTTTGAAACATATTCACTAGCCGATGCGGGGTAGACATGCAGACTAATCCACAGACCTTGGGGAAATGGTTTGCAACCCAGAGCAATTGCCAGGCCCAGCTAGTATTCTGCTGAGTGCTGTGGAGAGAAGCTGCCCTGCTGCTTGCAGGAGGGGACAGACTATTAATACTCTATTCTCGCCCCTTCGTTGTGCACCAGTGGAGCACAGAGCAAGATTTAGTGTTCGTTTATAACACTGGGTTCATGGTGAATGCTATAGTTAAGGTTGCATGGAGACTTCCATCAGAACCTGCTGTTGTCTCATGTTCATAACTTTCCTTCAGATGAAAATTTCCTTTACATCTGAAATTTTTCACGCTTGATTTCAGTTGAAATGTGATTATTTTTTTTGCAAGCCTGAGTAAAATCCATTCATTGGTATTGAATTATGCAAGGATGGGGGAAAAGGTATTTTTTTCTATTGTAAAAAAAGTCTTTTTTGCACATTTATGACTCACAAAAAGCTGAATGTTACAAGCTGAAACTTTCCAGGTGGCTAGTTTTGACTGAGGGCCAGTCTCCAAGCTAATTACAAAGAAAGAGAAAGAAAGAGAGAAATAAAAAGTTACATATCATGTTTTATATGATTAATTTGTTTGAGATGTTTCTATTATGAATCACTTAGCATAAGTTTAAAGTAATAACCTTATTTCAGATATTATAAAATATTATGACAAAATGCTGGGGATTTCACTGTGGAGTTCCGTACAGTAGCTTTTGTCTATGAAAATGTGGAAGCTCACAGTGAAAGCAGTATAGTAATTAGTGTTTTGTGAATCATGTGCTTTGACCAGCGTGTGCTAGGCACAGCTCAGGAGGAGAGGAGAGTGCAAAGTTGTCCTTAGACTGCTTTTATTCTCTCCTGATCCTGGAGCTGTTTGAATGCCAGGCTGGCTTCAGTAAATTAGAGCAGTCTGAGGGCTACTCTAAATCATTATTCAGGCTCCCAAGAACATCAAGGGACCATCATAGCAGCTAAGGACTTTCAGTGTTTAAAGGAAACATTCCTCCATTTCCCCAGATCTGCTCTTTGCAGCAATGGATGGAATAGCTGATGCCAAACCAACAGTAAAGTAGCTCTGTGCTATCCAATTCACATTGGAGGAATCCTCTGTGGCAAGGGTACTCAATAGGAAGAAATCACAAAATCTTTTTATTCTTCTATTCTTATTCTTAATTTTATTTTTGTATTATTTTCTCTGGAGTCTGGATCTTGACCAAGAAATTTAGACCTTGACAAAAAATATTTGATTATGTCTCCTCTATTGGCTTGTTAAGCCAGTGTTAGATCAACTTTGGGCTAATACAGGACAAAATTGGGGCCTGAATCTCCTTTTTTATTAAAAACATGGAAATATACACATTTATATTAATGTAATAATGTTAAGGCCATAATTTTAAACACTCTACAGTCAGGATGTACAAAAAGCAGAGGTCTTCATCGTAACTTGCCCATGTGGCATATGTAGAGCTAAATTCTGCTCTATTATACCACCCTAAGTCTGCAGTAACTTATCTGAAGATAAAGGATTTCTTATAGCTATGAGACAGTGTAGCCTGGAGTGTAAATTGGCCCACCAGGTACTGATTATACTGCTAAAGGTTTAATGTACAGTGACTCCTTTTCTGCCCTTGTATGTATAACTCTAAAATACGTTGGTGAAAGTTGCACAGACAGTCAAATTGTTTTCCATATATGCAGTACTGGAGAGTTGAGATCAGTATGATCATCTTAATTTGTGTATTCCCTGTCTTTTGACTGTTTAAAGTGATAACCCAATTTCCTACATTCATGTGTTGATTAGTAAAAAGTTAAGAAGTGTAATGCATTTTTTTCCTGTTGATACAGTTTGTTACATGCATTACAAATATGTGTGAAAAGATATTGTGACACACAAGCCGTTCAAACTAGCAATTTAAAAGTTAACCTTTATTACTCTAGGTCCCCATTCCAATGACGGAAGGTCTTGATCCAGTCTCCATGCTGACGGATGATGCAACAATTGCTAAATGGAACAGTGAAGGCTTGCCTAGCGATACATGGCCACACAAAATGCCACTATTCTTACCAATGATGAACACTGGCCTCTATTGATTGACCCCCCACTCCAGGGGGATCAAATGGATAAAAAGCAGATATGGCTCAGATGTGAAAGTCATCTATTTGAGTGAGGCAGGATAAAAGCTAGTTGGCAGCTACCAGAATTAGCAGGAATAGAAACATTTATTTGTTGAGCTACTGAAGAGGTACGGGGGCTAATTTTATCCTGAACTGTTTTCTTTATATCCCAGGAAGCATTAAAAACTACTAAACTGTTTTCTTACTGTAAGCTTATCAAAGTATCCAGTGAAATAATTAACTGAGTTGTCTGCTAGCATCTTCAGCATTGTGTCCATGTCTCCCCTGACTCTTGTGGATTTTTACAGGAATGCTGATATTATACAGCAGGTAGTTGTTGCTGGAGATCCTGGTCTGATAGAGAACTCCGATGTAAGCATTGATCCTGTACTTGCCCCGCTACTTGGAAGGCATATGCTAGAGAGAAAGGAAGGTAAATCAGTTTGCTATCATCCCATCAGACATCTCTCCACTTACATTAAATATAGATAAATGTATCTTTTCATCAGTGTTCTCTGGCACCTGTGTGATTGGGTGTGCTACCATTTGGGTACTGCCTGGCACCTGAACGGTTGGGCCCGGCTGCATCTTCCAGCTGCTTAACCCTTCCCTGTGTGGCTATATGCCCATGCACACCTGACAGGGGAAAACTAAAGATTGGGCCAGGGTTCTATGTGCACAGTCCTGGCTCTACCACCTGGGGCCTTGTGAGACCCAGAGGAGTAGTGTTCCACAGCACATCAACAGGGAATCTTCCTCACTTCCCTACTGTAGCAATGGAGGGGTTATACTGACCTATGTGCTGCCACTCAGGGATCAAAAATAGGCCACATTTTACAATGTTCATGTCCCCTCTCCCCAAGAGGAGGAGTGGCTGGAAGGGATCCTTATCCTCCACTTTATTAACTTGATTTCTTTATTTCACTATTTCGACATAGGGAGCTCTATCCCCCTCCATTCAAGTTGTGTGCCCTTCTCTCTGAGATAGAGATGGGCTAATCCAAGTGGGCTCCTCAGCTATACATTCCCCTTTTATCTAGTGGCATTTCCCCCTCTTCCTCATTATAAACCTGAACCCTTTCCCTCCCTCTAGTTTAGCTGCACCTACAGCCCTTTGTGCAACTACCGGGGATTCTCCCTTCCATCCCCCGGCCCTGCTTGAGAATATCCCATCTCTCATGGTCATTGCCTCTATTGCCCAAGATTGTTTCTGACTACAGGGATCATGAACGCTAGCTTGTCTAATCTCTTTAAGATCACTTCACCCTGGGAAAGTTGCCATAATGCAGCTCGTACCTACAATTTAGGCAAGAAAGAACTCTATTAATGGAATAGCCTAGAATCCCTTCGGATCCTTTTCTCTACTCTTTAATTATACCACGAGAAAGTAGTTAGTGAGCCACACTAATGAATTCCTGACTCTTGAAATTTAGTTCTAATCACAGCAGCTGTGAGATCCCTAATCAAACAGGCCAAACTGAGGAACAAAGTGGAGTCATCACAATCCCCACATTCCTCTCCTCATCCTTTCACTGTTTTTTCTCTTGTTATCTTAACTTCCGCACCTAACTTTAAATCTTACTTCTCAGTTTGGGGGCAGCCTTCCTAAGGGTTAGTCTACATTGGCAATGCTAAAGCGCTGCCACGCTAGCGCTTTAACATGGCTTGTGTGATCATGGCAGAGTTCTCCCAGCACCCTGAAAAAACCACCTCCACAAGTCCCCAGTATTGACAAATGTTACTGTAACACACACACATACCCCTTAGTCCAGCTATCTGACAACCCAGGTCCATCTAGGTAACATCCATAAAGAGATTAAACTGATTCACTACAGTTCAGATTCACACTGGTGTATGGGAGATTATAATCTGGCCCACTGAGCACAATGAACAAAAGTTCACCTGCATCATCATGTCTGCTGGGCTATACATATTAGTACGTATATGATACTGCTGTACATATCTACTGATGAAAATGAAAAAGTTTGTTGTGCTGGTTCCTCCAGCAAATGGAGGTATCATTCTAAAGAGCAATTTTCAGATGCGCCTCAGTGTTTCATTTAGGCGCATAATAGATTTTCAAAAAGATTTGAGGTTTTAGGAATCTAAGTTCCTCTGACTTTAAATAAGCCTTAGGTCCTAAGTGTCCAAATCACTTTTGAAAATGGGACTTGAGTTGCTAAGTGACTTGGACACTTTTGAAAATGTTGCCCGAAAGCTTCCCTCCCCATCTTGTGGACACACACCAACTATGAATGTTGCCAGTTGAGCACTGTAATGGCAACACTATAGTTATGTTTGAGATGGATCTGTCATGTATAAGCTCATCTTGGAATGCTCCTTTTGAACTGAAATATTTTATGCTTGGTCTCATCAAAAAGGGTGTTTTGAGGGTGGAACAAATACACGTTTTATACTCGTAAAAATTGTGGCATCCATTTTTTATTCTAGGATAACTGATAACTGTGTTAGTACATTGGAGTTGGCATGCACAGAATCCTCACTGAAGAAGCCACACTTTGATAACTGAGAAATAATGGAGAAAGGGATAAAGCAATGTAACAAGTAATGAACACATTGAACAGGTCTTGTCAACTAGGCCATGAAAAATGCCAAGGCAGAACCTATGAGCAGAACTTACACAACTCCTTCCCCAGCAGCTTCTCCTCAACCTCTCTACAAGTGTGGGATTCTATTGGCTGGAGGTTTGGAGGTAGCAGTCAACGGAAGGAGTATGGGGAACTGCCTGTAGATAGCTTAGTCCTTTCAGAACCCCACAGATTGGTCACAGGTAAGTGCTGAGAAGTTAGATCGATGGTTTGTACTCACTGCAAAGTTGCAACTGGAGGCCAGAGACCAATGCCAGCAAAGTCACAACGCTGCTTCTGCAGCTGTTGGTGGGGCAAGCATGCCACTTGAATTCCCTCAGATTGACATTTGGGGCCATGACTCTTTGCAAATCCTCAAGGGTCTGTACTCTTAAGCCAGATGCCAAGCTAGGTCTGCTCAGCTACTAGCCATTTGAACCAAGGGGATAATGCCTCAGGTTTTCCATGGCTTTGAAGCTATTAATGTGGTGTATGAGTTCTTCCCTGTTCTTCATGTTTTTTCCTGAAAGAGGATGACATGACTGGTGTGCAGTGTACACAGAAATAATTGCAAGATATGGCCAGACATAAACCTGTATGTTCACATCACATTTATTAGGATGGAATCTAAAGCCAGTAATTAGTTTATTTAAATCTGTTTAATAATATTCAGAAAAAGGTCACAATTTATACATTTTCTTCCTTTTGCTGTTAATCCAAAACTTAATTACTAAAATCTAGATTTATAATGAAGGCTTAGGAAATCAGTGTGTTTGAAGCAAAGAGATGCGATATTTCCTACATTAACATTGTTTAATTTATAGATTTGCAAACTAGCCATCTTCATTTCAGTCTTAACTCACAAAGCAGCAAAATTATTTTAAAATTGAGTTGAAAATACATGAGGATGAATTACTGACACACCTTTTGACAGCCTAGAGTAATTTCTTTGTGGATACACTTTTGGCTGAAAAGCTGGAAACAACACTAGACACAGCAGCAGAAATTGAACTAAAGGTAAAATATGAAAAGACTCAGATCAGCAACAATAATGATCATTTTGATAAGATGAAAATGGCTCTTTTTGATCAAAACCAGATGTTTTTCTTTCATGATTATATTTATTGCATCACCTCTTTTTTCACCGTATTAATCTGCGAGGAGCTCAGTGTGTTTCAGAGATTCTTTTTAACATCTGTTTTCCTTCGGTAACAGCCTAAGTTACATACTTAGGTGAAACTGCACATGTATGTAGTATATAGTAGAATCTTTCTGTAATTTGTACCCTGATAATTCTAAAATGTTTTCATCACAATAAAATCCTTTTATAAATTCAAAATAAAAGCTGCAAGAAGAAGAGAATTAGATTGATGTTTTACATATCACATGCGACTGTTAACTGAAAATTAGCTGTTCTTTGACACATCTCTTTTCATAATTGCTTATGAGCCAAATGCTTACTGATATTTTTCTATGTTGTTTGGTTTAGAATTATGTTGAGATTGCACCGTATTGAGTTATTGGTTGTTTGACATTGCTCAATCATAAAACTAAAGGGCCAGATTTTTAAAGGTATTTAGGCACCGATCGAGATAGGCATCTAGTGGGTTTCTCAAAAAGCACCTAGGCACCTAACTCCAAGGGCCCAAGGAGACTAGATAAAACAACAGGAGGTAACAGTGCAAGAATTACTCCAGTGAAATGAAGGCAGGCAAATTCAATCACTTGAGCTGTTTTCTCTGGCTCTAAGTAGTCAGAACTGACTGTAACTGACTGTAAAAACATATGTCCAGTATGGAAAACCCTTTCAGTGGATGCATAATGAACCGCATGCAAATTGAGGAACTTGAGAAGGTAACAGAAGAGTGGTGAATGCAATACACATTTTGGAGCTCTATATTACTTTCTGCTATGCTGATGCACATCACTGGATCTCTTGTGCAAACAGTGCTAAGTATGCAAACCAAGAAGCTAACGTGAGAAATCATCGCATATTAGAATCATGGTTCAGATGCAGTTTAGAGAGAAATATTACATTCATAAGTATAAAATGTCATGTGATATCAGTAGTAAATACATAGCACTTACTTCTCTTTCAGCTGCAAAATGCTTTACAAACTAATTAATTCATCCTCAGGTCATCCCTGTTAGGTAGAAAAATACATAGTTCACCTCAGTTTTACAGATAAGGAAACTGAGGTGGTGATTAAGTGACTTGACCAAAAAATCTGAGAACGTCAGCATTCAAGCCAGATCAGAATACAGAGATGCTATTATCCCATCTCTTTCCCATCTCAGAATATATAACATCAACAAACAACTGCAGAAATGTCTTGGAACATTAATCATGTGACATTGTCTTTTTAAAGGGAAGATGCTTACTTCTGAAGGTCTTCCTTAGGTGAAGAGGATTCAATAAGTGCTGTGAGACTAGATAGAGCTGAAAGCTGTGAACCCTGCTGGGCTACTCTTCCATGAGGCTTATCTGAGCCCTGAAATCAAAGAATGAGAGAATGTGGCTGGAGCTGATTACCCTGTGTGTATGCATCCTGTCTGGATTCTCCTTAAGGACTGAGAGTAAGGTGTTCCTAAGGAACCCAATAAATTGTGAATCTGCATATTAGCTGCAGGCTTGCATTTGTCTTACTGTGGGGTCCTCTTCACCTGTCTCCTAGATAACTTTAAACTAACATAAATCAGTGCCAACGTTTCCTCTATAAAAATCCTCAGGAAACAGCTCGTATTGCTGAAACAGCAGTACAGTAGATAGCAAACATTGAGTTAAAAGCCTCTTTCAAAAGAAGCCATCAAATAAACGAAAACATCAGAACTCTTTATAAATAAGTTGTTGGGACAGACTGGAGTTTAAAAGAACCTTTTAGAACTCTTGCTTTTTAAAATGGTTGAGTGTGAATCCTAAGGAAGAGAGTTTAGCTGGGACATGTAAAGGAACCATGGAAGAGGTTCCCTCTTACTCTGCAAAAATTCACATTTGGGGGCATGATTGCCCATTTCCATGGACCCTGTGCCGTCATTTACAGCAGTGCAATGCTGGAATGGTAACATGTCTATCACTTACTTTTCACTGGTGTAAATGACTACGCAAGGTATAGAGGAATAGAAACTCAGGTCCTTGATGCCTAGTTTCTGCAGACTAGCAGTGCCTCTTACAAAATGTGATCCACTCTGCCTGGAATGTGTTTAGCTGTTTCAGCTAGGCACTGACATCTTCTGCCTGTCATTCTTTTTGTAGCTTCATGCCTCCTCTGAAGAGATACAATTACACAATCGCTATTAATGCAAAAAGAGTCAAATCCTAAAATCCTTCATCATTTTTTACCTTGACATTACTCAGACTACTAAGGATTGAGTAAAAAATGATGAAGGACTTGAGGATTTGTCCCATTATGAGCAGTTTGATGGTATTCTTCAGTTAAAATTATGTAAAGAGAACAAGGGAAGGTGGTGGACAAAGCTACTAAAAAATGGATTTATGTTGCTTTCAGAACTAAGCTGTTCTCTGTATAAAGCTCTATTCTAATGTGTGTGATTCTGCATGAATGTCATGTTCCTGCAGATGTTCTAGCACGTTACAAGCAGCTGCATTTGCTGTGGGCGTATATAGTAGCTGGATACTTTCTGTGTCTTCTCTCTATTCTCAGTTCACAAAACCCTTTGAGGGAAAGTAATCACTGATTTATTTTCTTTCTTTCTTTTAACATGTTTGAGCAGTGAGAAACAAATGGGTTGAAATTAAATATTTGCCACTCAATCCTGCAATATCTGCACTCACAACTCCACTGCCTTTTTGGAAGTGCTGCATGGAAAACAATTTTAGGATGCGGCCCTCTCTATGTCTAATGCCCTAAAATGATTTCAAAAGTAACTGAAGCAAGGAAAAGAAGTTCATGTTGTTCTTAATCTTGTGGCCACCTCAAGGGCCTGATCCTTCGAAGGGTGAGCACCTCCTGCTGGATCCCGAGTGCTCTCAGCTCTTCTTGACTGTAATGAGAGTTGAGAGTATGTCACCTCTTGAACCTTGCAGAGTCCAAGGCTCCCAGACCTTTCCAGAAACAGACCCCAAAGTTCTTGCTAGCTCCATCATTTTCAAACCCTCGGGCTTCTCCCATGGCCTCTGTCACAGTGCTGTTCACCGAATCCAGTCAGGCCTGGTCCAGCTCTTCACACAGTTTCTATATCTCTGGTATATTGCAGGTTTTGGAAGCAAAAGTCAACAAAGTAAAGATCAATGATGCTCATGAGCATTATCGGCCAGTAGTGGCAAGAGCTTCCATGCTCTATTTCCTCATGGATGAGCTGAATAAAATCAATCCAATATATCAGTTCTCGCTCCAGGTTACTATTTAGGAAGCGATCAATATGTTTGTGTGCTGGTGTTTTAATCTAGTGTTACCATTGGCTTAGACCCTTGTCTCCCTTCTGTCACAGGCTTTTTATGTGGTATTTCACAAAGCAGTGCAGCCGGCAGAACCCTCTGACAATGGGCAGGAGAGGCTAAACAACTGATCAAGTGTGTGACATACTCCACTTTCATTTACATCCGTCGTGGTCTGTTTGAAAGAGACAAGCTTATCTTCACACCCCAGTTAGCTTTCCAGGTGCAGTATGTCTGGTACAGAGACACCTTTGTATGTTGGGTGGGTGGGTGTGTGCACATGACCATGCCAGCTTAGTCCATGATCTCTTTCCCCCCTACTTTACTCCATAAGTTATTAGCTATGCAGAATTATCCTTATGATGTGCAGAGCCCCAGTCTGCTGAGCATGAGGAGAGAGTCTGCTGTAGAGGTATCTCCTCCTCCTCTCTTCCCACTGTGGGAGGGAGAGATTGAACTGGTTTGTACATTTGCTAGGACTTCATACTGGTTCTTAAGCTGCTTATGCTGAAGGACAGCTCTACCGGACCTCTGGAGAGTTGGCCTTTGGTCCATAAGTGTCACTCTGAGTCTGAGATGCTCCCTGGAGTTGAGTGTACTATTTCCACAGCACTCCCAGCCACTCAAATTTGCTTTCTTAAGGCCTTCAAACAATATTATCCCTGGAAAGTTATCCCAGTGAAGAGAGTTGATTTTCTCACCAGCCATCTCGGGAGCAAAATGTGGGAGCTGGATTAATTTTTGAACTTATATACTGGGTCACCCAAGGATGGCATGGTTTTTCACATGCACAGAATCCAGTGGGGGAGGAGAAAGTAAATAAAGAAGTGTTATTTACTCCTCCTCATAACACAAGAACTAGAGGTCACCAAATGAAATTAATACGTGGCAGGTTTAAAACAAATAAAAGGAAGAATTTCTTCATACAATGCACAGCCAACTTATGAAACTCCTTGTCAGAGGATGTTGTACAGGCCAAGACTATAAAAGGGTTTAAAAAGGAACTAGATAGATTAATGGAGGCTAAGTTCATTAGTGGCTATTAGCCACGATGGACAGGGATGGTGTCCCTAGCCTGTGTTTGCAAGAATCTGGGAATGGGTGACAAGGAATGGAAGAGGATCACTTGATGATTACCTGTTCTGTTCATTCCCTCTGAAGCACCTGGCAATGGTCACTGTTGAAAGACAGGATACTGAGCTAGATTGACCTTTGGTCTGACCCAGTATGGCTGTTCTTACGAGGCAAGGGAAGAGTATTGTGTAATGTTCTCTGATTTGGTATAAAATGTTTTTTCCCCCTTGCATGGCTGGAAATTTCTCTGTTATGTCTTTGCTTCTCAACCCAGACATTGTTCTCGTGGGTTCACGGAGGAGGGTGTATGATGGGCACAGGCCTTAGTACCCTTCCCCACACGCTACAAGTTTCTTTTGGGAAAAAAAAAACTTAACTGGGGACACGGGAGAAGGGCCAAGGGCCTATTGGGATATTAGCTGCCCGGTCCTGGAGGAAGGCAGTAAATTTAGGAGGAGGGTTGGTTTGGCTTGTTGAACATGTGTTGTGGGGAAGGAAGAAGTTGAATCGGTGTTTAATTTGTGCCAGCGCTTGCAGGGCTGAGCCCCAGTACCTCTGGGCTTGCTTTATTGTTTTTTAATGTTAAAAATGTTGCTTGAATTCCAGCACCTAATTGCTTGAGCTCCATGCCTCTTTCATTCAAATTAAGTACTGGATTCCTCATGTTGAGAAGGGGAAAGAGGTCGTGAAAGCTGATATTCAGACACTGCTAGTATTTACCAAATCCGAATGCCATTCCTTTAGCTGTGTTTACCCCAACTCCTTTCGGGTCACTGTTAAGTCTATCACATTGGGAGCTGTATTATGGGATTGATCCAGCAAGGCGCTGAGCATCCTCTGCTCTCTTTGAGGGTGCTAAGCACTTTGCAAGGTTGAGCGCTGTTTTTTTTTACTTTCTAACTGGACTGCAAGAAAAGGAACATGCATTCCTGACTCATGTAAAAGATCAAGCATGTATTACCTAAAAATTAACTGGGGCAGAATAAAACTTCCTTGTCAGAAATGTTAACCATTAGAACACATCTAGCATTAAAGCAGAGGTATCTACTGGGAGTTCCCTTGAATCATTTGATCAAATTAAACTCTTAAAGTATGGT
Organism: Dermatemys mawii; assembly: GCA_007922305.1. Taxonomy (NCBI): domain Eukaryota; kingdom Metazoa; phylum Chordata; order Testudines; family Dermatemydidae; genus Dermatemys; species Dermatemys mawii. The sequence continues at coordinate 22,123,087 of ML677340.1, forward strand.
TCCAAAATGTCATTCTGGTGTAGGATATAAAGGACAAGAACAGGGCAACTAAATTACTGAAAATTTGAGGAAATGAAATGTTGACTCATGTATTTTGACATAATGTAGAAATCAGGAGATTTGCCAGACAGAGCTGCTTCAGACTCGGCTTATGCAATATTTGATTTGCACAGCTGCATTGTAGATTGCCCACCATCCCGAGCATGAGCAGCTGGGCTTGGGGTAGGCAGCCCTATAGGACATAGGGAATTCTATGCAGTTGCCCTGCAGTGTTTACTGGACATATAAGAGCTGGTTTAATTAAGGAAGTAGGCAGGAGGAAGACAAAATCAGGCGGAGGGTGAGGTGAGAGGAAACAGGGACTGAAAAGAAACAAACAGGAGATGGACAAATAATTTAACCATGAGAGTAATTAACCATTGGAACAGTTCACCCAGGTTTGTGGTGGATTCCCTATTGCTGACTATTTTAAAATCAAGATGGGATGTTTTTCGATAAGATCTGCTCTAGGAATTATTTTGGGGAAGTTTTAAAGACAAACTAGCTTATCAAAATGCCCCCCTTCTGGCCTTAATATCTATGAATCAAGAATGGAGAGGGAGGGGCAGAAAGTGAGAGAAGAGGGATGGGACAGAGATTAGATCATTAAGAAATTTGGGTTTAAAGTGCCATTCTACTCTGAAAAGTAATTTAGTCAAATTGGCACCAGCTGTCTCAGCAGATCTGCACCATGAATGTATCTTGTCATGTCTGCTTGTTTGGGTAACAAAATGCATATTCCTTGCCTTTCTTTTTAGCACTACTTCAGGACAACCACAACCTGGCCTCAACTGAACCATTAATTAAGTTCCAAATGTAGCACCAGATGTATCTGAGGGCTGGATTTGGCCTAAAGAATCCTTAGCACTGGTAACAAGGTAGGAAAAAAGAACCCAGCTTAACTTTAAGATCCCAAGTTGAGTTTGCTGGCAAAAAAAATCTTTTTTTTTTTTTCACTTGTAAACTGCTCAAATTTGAGCTGAAGTCATTGAGCTACACTAAATATGGAACCCTGGGATGATTTTTGTACAGAGTTGATTTTTGGAGCCACATTTTTAACGTTGACACCCCAGCTGCAAGGTGTACGCATTTTTGCATCACTACAAGGTGACATTGCATCATGCAACATTGTTACTTGGTAATGATGTATTCTAATGCAGCATCTTGAAAGCGCAGAACCCAGGTAATATTGCTTGCTATATGAATGCGAGCTAGAGCACACAAAACTATAAACTAAACATCCCTCCCCACATTTGTGGTTCCTAAAACTTTTTGACTCCAGAGCCTCAGATTTCCTTACTGCAGCCACGTTCTATACGTTTGGATATATATGGTCCACTACCAGAGAGAGGAATAATTATAGGCAATGACAGCACTTGTCTGTCTCCATTTTGTCTCTAAATCTTTGGAACTGCAAACAAAACACATTGGATGGGAGAGACTACTAATGCTGATGAGTGCTTTAGATCTCTTGATAATCTCTTTTTCTGTTCGCTATTACTGAATGGAAATCAAATACATGCATGTTTGGGGTAGGAACAGATGGCACTTCTGTTATGTGAGGAAGAAATGGGGGTGAGAGGGCAGCGAAGTTGAAAAAAAACAAACGACCTCCCTCCCTGACTTACCAGGATTCATTGTGTTGCCCTCCTATTACAGTTGACTGTGACTCTTTATTGTCATAAAAATATGTCAGAAGTTAGACAGAGACACAGACACCTTAAATCCTTTAATGTATTTTACCAGGTTTCTCAAAAAAAAAAAAATAAGTCAAAAAGCCAACGAGGGGAGTTGGGAAATGTCCGTGAGGCACTACAAAAGAGCTCAGTACATTTGTTGACCTTCCTCCCTCCACTTGAAGATGGATTTAGTTGTAGTCATCATAATGCCGTGGGTGCTTCCTTAAAAATAATTTAGATGCTATTGTCTGTCTGCCACTTGGAAAATGTAGCTGTTTCAATGTGTCCCTGCTGAAGTTGAAAAAGAGGGATTTATTGAAATGCTCAAAAACCATCAGACTCTCAGTGTTTTACTTGCCAGCTGAACTGCATCTTATTCCAATCTCTACAACGCCTGGCTTCATTTTTTAGAAATATTTTCGTCTCCAAAACAGTATCCCCCCCCACATTTTGCAAATGGCATCTGCAGTGTTAGAGTTTAGGGCTGAGATGAGAGGAGAACAGTGTTTTGAGCTGACTAATTTGCAGGCAAGAAATAAAGCCCTTATAAGGTGGTCCCAGGGGTGTCTTCCCCATGAAGACTCTTTGAAGCTACATGTAATCTGGTGCATTTCAAAGACAAAACATTTCCTATTCTCAAGTATCTACATGAGCTGGGGTTGGTTTAGCAGTTTCCGGAGAATAATGACCTCCACCAGGGGCAGGGATGCTCCCACCCTCCCCTCTCCCCCAAAAAACATTCCTGCTCTGTTTGAAGGGGCAATTGCAGTCAATAGTTTATTTGTCACATTTTTTTGCTGCTCTGATGGCAGTGGTGGCTACTAACGCTTAGCTGAAATGCTTCCTCAGTAAATTCCAAATGTTGGCAAGCAACATATCCTTCCACAAGACACTTAATAGTATAGATGTTTTATGTTTACTTTTGATTTCTATAAAGTAGTCACCAAAAGCTGGCAGTGTGCTAACCTTAGATAGTTCAGATTCAGATTTGATAACCGTCCAAAAATGTGGTTGCTTATCCAATTCGCTCAGTTCTGGAAAGGTAATATGACATTCCAGTGCTATTTGGTTTTGACTGAGCCAGGAACTCCATAAAACATTGTTTCTCCCCACAGTTTAGTGTTTCTATCCCTGGTCCCATATAAAAAAGGGGCACAAATGGGAGCAAGAAATTAAAAGAAAGAGATAAATGTTTTGAACTTCAAAACTGCTTTAGGTTTGGGGCTTGGTTCAAATGTTGTATGAATATTCAGGATGGTTTTTGTTTAATTCAAGTGGGCTTACTCAACTGCTACCTTTTGTCCACTTATCTACTATGAATTGATTCAACTGCAGTAGGGAACACTTGGATATTTAAATCAATATGTTATGGTACCCATAGACTGCATGTTTAAAAACCTGCTAGAACTTGGGATTTGGTCGTAAATGGGATCCTAAGCTCTTACAAATGTAAAGAGCTGTAGGCATTACTTGGGGAATTGTTCAGTTAATTATGTAAATGTTTTGTCTTGCAGCTTTTACTTGTGAATAAGGAAATCGATGCTTGTGAACTTGACTTTTTACTCAGAGTTAATATTGACAACAGCTAAAACAGGCTACTGGATTTTCACTCCATCTCTGCATGGGGCATGTAAGGTGTAGTATGTAACCAGGAACCTGGGTAGGCTTTCAAGGAAGACCACAAACACTGTTTTAAAAGAAAAAAATCTGTGGAAATATTTTGGGATTTTTTGCTATTCAAAATACAAATGGATACAGTCAAATGTGATCGGTGTGCTTAGCATTTTTAAATTTCTAGACAATCTGTTTTAGGGATGAATTTTGCGGCTTGAATAAAGATATTGAAGGCTTCCCCAAATAAAGGGAAAAAGTGGTGGAATCAGAATGTCCAAAGAAAGAGAAGTTTTCACAAGAATGGAAGATGAAAAGTTCCCTCCAGAAGCTGATTATGATGTGAGCCAGGAGACCAGAGCAGATGATGTATGGTATTATGTTGGTTTACTAACCTGAACACTTTGAGGGGCAGATTTTTTGCCTCCAGAATGTGTGTTCTTGGATTTCTACCAAATATGAGTCATAGTATAAATGATTTTTCTATAGATTTTAAATATTGGTTTCCCTGAAGCTTTGTCATTTTGTAACTCTTAATTTATAGGATCTTTGTTAAAGAGAAATTTGGAACCAAATACCTAGAGAGGAATAAAACTGAGTTTGCAAAATAGTTTTAAGAAAAGAGTCCTGCTAGTTTCCATTTATCTCCTGGAGTTGACCCACTGAAAGCCATAGAATCATTAGGTAAGTCCAAGCCAAACATGTCTGTTCATAAGCACAAAAGAGAATGCTTACAACTAACTTACTTTCTATTGAATTGTAGTGGAACTCCTACTCATTCACATTAATACCAAAAGAATTAATTGTAATAGCATTAATAACAATTAATACCACTAGAGAAACAAGTAAGGAACCTCCATTATTGTTGAGTACAGTCACATGTTAATTATGAAATATGTCTCATTTGGAAAACATACTCCTTTATGACAATTGTAGTGCATGACTCAGACAACAATGCAATTGTTGGTTGCTCTCTGGTGAAAAAAATAAAGGGCCAGCATCTGTTTTGATTAGATGAGTGCAAGTCAATAGTTTTGCATGAGGAGAATTTGGCCCATTTAAATTGATGAGACAAATGTGTTAATTTTAACTCATCTTTCCTTATGCCAGGTCTCGCCCCTACCACACACCCCACACAATTTCAGTGTAATGACTACAAGTTAACTCCTTGCACTGTGTGTACATAAATAGGATGTGCAACCGCTTAACACATACCCTAGTCAGTTTGTTATTTTAGTAAGAAGGTTTTTTATATTTGCCTTTACATTACATTACCAGCAAGTGCATTTTTATGGTATAATTATATTTTATATGTGTAGTAGGTAGTGATTTCCTTAGTGGAAATTAGTTGGTTGCGCTCCTTCTGGATTGCCTCTTATTGTATCTGCAATTTTATATTGTAAGAAGCACAAAAGGAATAAAACATATTAGTCCATCTGATATAATGAAACTATATTTTGGAGGGGATTTTTATTGTTTTTGTTCTCAGTTTAGTGACTTCTATGATGTGTACAATTTAAATGCTCTGTGCACAGTACGTGATTCTTTGAATGATATTAATTATTTGGGTTGAAGTGATACAATATATTGTTCTGTTTAGGGAGCAAGCTTGAATTTACCACTGACACCAGGAAACTTCATAATGTACCTCTGGGTCAAGGACAGGAAGCAGTAGCAGAAATAGCTATGGTAAAAGCATCAAAAGAAGGCCACTGGGTTATACTTCAAGTAAGTCAAAGCTCTTCATTACAACAGTGCTACATTGCCGTGTTAAAAATGGAATAATGTATGTCTAGATAAAACAGTGCTAAATAATAATTACCAACTTCCTTTGTCTCTTCCAAAAGAGAAGCTCATAACTTCATATCGAGGTCTGAGTGTTAATGGGTCATTGAATATCACATAAAATGTGAACTGCATCTGCCTTCTGTGATAGGGAGTTGACTAAAGCATTTTGCCAAACACATGTTATTTGATTTACTAATTTATTATCCATAAAAAATCCTTTAGTAAATAAATGTGTAGCAAAAAGAATTGTTACTCTGTATAATCAGATGAATAGATACAAACAGGGAAGATTGCTGTCATTATGAAGTATATTGTGCTAAACAGATGCACATGATTTTTTCAAATATTGTGCTATATCAAACTGCTTCCTTATGCCTGGGATTTGCTTGTATCAATAAAATGTTTCATATTTCAAATCAATAGCTCACTGGGAAGCCTATTTCTCTCTCCTACCTTCCCACCCCCTCGCCTAGAATATTCATCTTGTAGCAAAGTGGCTTGACACATTAGAGGAATTCCTGGAGAAATACAGTGAAGGAAGTCACACAGACTATCGGGTTTTTATGAGTGCTGAACCTGCCCCTTCTCTTAAAGATCATGTCATTCCATGGGGAATTTTGGAAAACTATTAAAATAACCAATGAGCCATCCACTGGAATGCTGGCTAATCTTCATGATGCACTGGATAATTTTGGGCAGGCTAGTAAAACATCACAGGAGTTATAAAATACAAAAATATGATTATGAAATTTATCATTGTAAAGTCATTTAAAATTGAAAAGTCACTGACAGCTATTGCAGGCTGTGAGATAATAAAATAGAATAAACTTCATTACGTAAAGATCCATTCACAAAATTGTCTTATAGTGGTGTAACTATACATCAAACAAGAAATTAGATCCTCTCATTCTGAAGCATGAAATATGGCTTCTGATTAAATATATTTCTGTGTGCATGGGAAACAGTTTGCAGACATTACAGATAATTAGTGTAGAAATGAGAAATTATTTCGGTCTGGTTTCATTTTGTTCTTTAATTCAGATGCAAGAACATGAATTTTTGTGCCCTTTGCCATTGGAGTATTTTGTACTATTACTGTGTGTGGTGTGCACTGGGATCAGATCCTCATCCAGCGTAAATCAATTAACCTTATTGAAATCAATGGGGCTATGCCAATTTATACCAGCTAAGCATCTAGTCCAAAGTGTTTTGATCATATCTAATTATGAAACATCGCTTTGGTTGTACTGGATCATCATCATTTTTCTCTCAACTTGTTCCCATTTTGTAGAATGTGTTTTTAATCAAAATACTTTTATTGATATTTAAAAGATACACAAACACTGATAGAGTTAATAATTGCAAGCAACGTTGCACCGTCAGTCATAGAAATCAATTCACTCTTTAACATGAATAGTCACATTAAAAGGGAGACCATTAAATTTAATTTTTGAAAAATTGCCTAATAGCAAAAAAACCCCACTATTTTCTGATCAGTCACATCTTAAAGTATGATGTGCAAATCATCTTAAAAACCCCGTTAGAAATTGTAACGTGTTTTTTTGTTCCCCTGTTGATGTTCATAGGAGTTTTGTAGCAAGAAAGAAAACAGGTAGTGGACTGTACAGGGGAAACAATAACACAGAAAGTGCTGACAAATGCACAAAGTAAACAACCTGCAAAAAATAGATACTTTTGTCACCAACTTCTGCAAGTTATAGTCTTCTGCGGTGTTACTTATAATTATATGACGTATGAAATCTTCACACAGAAATTTTCAAATCTGTGGAGTCTTTTGAATTAGTGAAACCTCTCTGATCTTTCAGAACCTGCTTGATCAGTGTATCTGTGAACAGGAATTCAAGACTATTCTGTTTTTCACTTTGCTACTGTCATGCCTGTGTGACTGAGGGGCAGAAATTTGGACTTCGGGGCTAGAAAAGAAAGTACCCTTTTAGCAATGGAGACCTCACAATTTCTGTCTGTGTTCTCTACAACTACCTGGAAGCAAATTCTCAGATATTTTTGCATTTCCTTAAACCCATTTAAGTAAGCATGTGTCATCCCTGACTACTGTGATAAATCTGCTGTACCTAATCCTGTTGTTTCCTATATTTGCAACACTGGGTTTTTATTTTTGATATGAATTTTAAAGATGATTAACACATTCTGTGAAGGATGACTTTGTGTGACCTCTCTTGTGTGACAAGTAGAATAGTGGAAATTTTCTGCCCCATCAACTGTTGTTCTGAACCTGACTAGCAAACAGAATTGAATTTTTCTTCACTGAGGGTAGCAATCCCGATACACTAACTAGCCTCTGCTTTTTGGCTGAATAATTATTTCATTTCCTTTAGAATCAAACCCTACACTTAAAAAATGCCTTTCTTATTGTAGGGACCCTGGGAAGGTCTCTGTTACTTGTTTGGCTAGATTATGTATGGCGGTCATATTACAGACAACTAGGGTAGGAGACTTTGTCGCACACAGTTAGAAGAGCATATTCAACCCAATCAAGTAATAAAAGCTCCAGCAACCACAGAAGTGTTTCCAGAGTTAGAGCTCCCCCTGCTGGAAGCTGTCACATTTTTATATGTAAACAACACTTGTGAGGAATATAATTTTTCTTAAACGTGTGTTATTTGTGATAAGTGTACTGCTAAATCATGATGTGCTATTTCACCTTTTAATTCCCCTGGATATTCCATCCATTTTTACATTGGCAGTGAAAATTATGTCCTTTCGTAACTTTATTTACCTTAAATTGTTTCATTTTACAATAAAACAGAATCTTCTCCCCTATGTATAAAAAAGAAAAGATTACATTATTTTACAGTAAGGATTCAAAAGGCTAAAGCTTACAATAGTGATTCTGCAGTGTTTTGGACTGCTGATTACTATTTATAAGGATACTGCTTAACTGCTTGTAATTCAATTATCAGTGGATAAATCTCCATAGAGTAGATTAGGATACATCCCCAAAAGAATGTGGGTGTGGCTGTTTAGACCCAAATCATTTGTGCTAACAAAACTGGATTCAAGCAGCCTTTTTATTCAAGCAGGCTTGTGCGACTTCTGCTGCTTCCTGATTCCAGTTAAGACAGAGCTACAATGCAAAGAGTTCATTCTCAAGATAAATAAGACGAGGAAGACTTTGTAGCACCTTAGAGACTAACCAGTTTATTTCAGCATAAGCTTTCGTGTGCTATAGTGGAAGCTTATGCTGAAATAAACTGGTTAATCTCTAAGGTGCTGCAAAGTCTTCCTCGTCTTATGTACGGATACAGACTAACATGGCTGCTAATCTCAAACCATTCTCAAGATAGTTTCTACTTCCTGCTTTCAGTCTTAGCTGGGAATCAGGAATGAAAGGGACTTATGAATATGTAAGATAATTTGTGATGGAAGTTACCTGAACAGTTAGAAACTGCAGAAAAGATTCCATTCATCCTTTTTATAAAAATGTTTGAGTCATTTATTGCCATCATCAGTCTGGTTTACCTCACCCTGCACATTATCTAGGTTATGTATTCAGTTCCGTTACATGGCCTGTACTCATCATGCTTTGGGTTCTTCTCTTTCAAATTCTCAGATGTCAAAGTAAAAATGGAATACTAGTAACATCAGCTTTTAATAACTTAGTACTTTTTAAACATCAAAAACAGTATGCTTAAGTTGACTATACATGGATAACTTTATTGTATAACAGCTCTAGATATGCTGAAATTTTACAGACATCATTCACACACTAGAATAATGTGATATCAAAATGCAGTAGGTATATATCCTTCTGTCTTATATTCATGAGCATCTGCATAGGAATCTAGGAATTGTCAGATTGGATCAGAGCTATGGTCTATCTAGTCCACTGTCCTGAATCCTGCAGTGGTCAGAACCAGATGCTTCACAGGAAAGTACAGCAAATTTCAGAGTAGAATCTCTCAGTGTGGTATAACCTGTTTCCCAGTAAGGTCTCACCCTAACCCGTACTGGTTAAGCCCTGAAGCATAAGGTTATGTCTGAGTGAAGTTAATGGGACTGGAATAAAAGCAGAACATCTCTAGATTTTGCCAGGGGAATTTCCCTGTGATTATCCAGCCTTGCATCCATCCATCCATTGGCACAAAGTGCTATGGACAGTGAATTTTGGTTTTAAACAACATTCTTTTTTCTCCATCTAGATATCCTCAGATGTGCTCCTCCATTCCTACCCATATAAGCATCCTGAGTTCAGTTAAGGATTTAGCTGTTTTAGCTCATAAGTCTATTGTCCAATCCCTTAATGACTTTTGGTAGTGGTCTCTGATCTCCCTTCAGATATCTAAGATGTCTGCTACTGTAGTACCAAATGCGGTATAAAGAGGGTTATAATATTTATGGAACTCCCTCAAGTTATAAAGTTACATGGTAGGAGTCAGTGACAACAAAAGCCCTTTTACTTCATGCTGTACAAGGGAGCTCATTTGTGCACAGTGATGACTATTGTTATTTAGATGGGCACAGATTCTGCCCTGAAGTCACTAGGAGTTGTGTGATACAGAGTCAGGGTCATTCTGATTGTTATAAATGAGTGGTTCCCAACCCTTCTCTTTGGGATCCCTTTTGACCTGGATGAACACTAATCTTCTATTGTGATTCCCCCCGTCCTACCCCATGAAACAGTGTATTTGCCACTCTACATAATCCTTTTATATTTATCTTTTCTCTCTCCCCTCCTCGACAAGCTGCCTGTGCAAAGTGGGTATACAACACTTCCAGATCAGATTGGTAGTGTTTTATACACACCATGCACATATATAAATGGATACACAAAGTGGGAGGTAGTGGAGAATTGGGCTCCAGACCAGTCTACAGATGCTGTAGATTGCTGCAGACCAAGCCCACAGCCCATTGGCTCAAGCTTCTCTTCGTTTATCCAGTCCCATGTGCCACTCAGCTCAGCTGTGTGAACAGGCCCACAAAGCCTGCAGTGTACATTCCCTACCCACCCTGAGCAGTATGTAGCCTGCTCTGAGTGCAAGAACCAGAACAAAAGAAAAAGAGCAGAAAAGGATTAAAAGAAAGCCAAGAAAGAATGCAGAGAAAAGAAACAAGATTTTTTAAAAAGAGAGCAGAATATAGAGGGGCTGCAGGGAGGAAAGCTGTAACTCCTTTCAAGGAGCTACCCATATTTGCAGTTGGGGTTGCCATGAATCTGGGGTCATTCAGCTTTCTCTGGCCCTACTAGCATGGTGCATTCTCTCTCAAAGAAACAGATCTAAACAGATCTGGTGAGGCACTGAAAAAACTTGAGCCCCGGCAGGAGGCCCGTCTAGAATAATTGTTCATTTTTTCAGCATAGTGTCATTTCTGAAGATGAACTTTTTTGCAGTTTCTTTAAAGGAAGCCTTGCGTCATGGCACTGCAGGCTGCTAACTTGTCCCTCATTATAAGGGAGGTGCCTCATTTTAGATTCAAATGTATCTCCATCCCACACAAACCTGGGGTTATTTTACTTTCATTATTGAAGATTACTTGCATCACAAATGCTGAATCACAAAACCGAAGTTAGAGAAAATGGTATTTATCTTTCAGAAATGAGCCCCACATTATTTTAAGGATCCTGTACTACTGCTACTGTTGTTATCATCATCATCACCACCACCACCACCACCACCACCATCATTATGTATCTTGGCAGGTTGAAAGGTATCACAAAACTGTAAGATTTCAGTAGTAATTTAGCATCCCACAGAAATACTTCAAAAGCATCAAATAGCATTTTGAATTTTGAGTCAGTAAAAATGTAAATAAATAAATGTACTCCCACCTGTCTGTTGTTTTAAATGTCTAGTGAGCCTAAAATATTTGTGTAGCAGTTTTGAGATACAGCAGAATTGTAGCTTATTTTGAATAGATGATATTGAATTAAACGGTTTTGCCATTCTGTTCCATAAAGGATAAAATCTGGCTCTCAGCAAACCATTTGAGAAGAAATTATGATGATGATACCATAGCTCCATTTCTTTTTATGGCGTGTATTGATTGTCAAATAGACAATACATGTATTTTGGTAATAATGCGATAAAAAAAAACATGCCCCTTTATTTTGCAAACCTTACACTATTACTCACTTTCATTTCAAAGAGGGATGGCATTTTTCAGAGATACTACCATAAATTGCTTTATTTAATAAATGGGTATAAGGAATAATAATGTTACACCAGAGAGCAGTACTTTGTAATTTGGAAGAAATAACATTTTTCTTTTAAAATATTTCTCATTATTTTTTAAATTAAAATTATTGGTATGTTTTTTTGCTAATTTTTTTGCAAATTCATGTAGTTTTTGTCTTGTGAACATCAGTACCTGTATGTGATATAAAGAAGCTAATTAAAATATGGAACAAATTTGATTTATTTGCATGGACATAAACTGTTAAGAATTGGTGTCATTCTCAGCAATGACTCCATAACAGAATAATTTGATTTATAGCAAGCAGGTTCCTTTTTCTGTTTAGCGAGGATTGTCAGTTGTGGGTTGTTTCTTTTTTTTTCTTTTTTTTCTTTTTTTTTTGACAGTTTGAAAGGAAGCTTGATCTTGCTCCTGCAGTTTGTGGTCCTGGGTTATCAACGTTACCATAAATACACTGATGAAATGTTACCTCCTGAAAGCCCCATCCATTGTGGCCTGCTCCCCAATGCAGAGATTGAATTCTTGACAGTGACTTCAGACAAACTGTTCCATACGCTGTTCGAACTGCAATCCAAGGATTCGATTAGTGGGGAAGGAGTCTCACAGACTGTGGAAGAAAAGGTTAGTAAAAACAGATTGCAAATCCTTCACAAGACGTTGTATCGCTTGTTTGTTTTGTCTGCCGGCTCTTTGGTTTCACCAGCAAAAACTATTTTTTATGGCTTTATAAAAAGCTTTGATTTGAAATTTGTAATGCAGGAAAATGTTCTACAGTCTAAGTGATACATAAAAGAAATCTGAATACATTAAACACTGTTTTGAATCATACAGCAATCCCTTTTGAGTTTTATTATGCTTTAGTAGGACTCAGCTATTTAGAATCCTTTGTCAAGTGGCAGTATCCCATTTTCCCATGAAGTGCACCCCAGTTCTTGCCATCCTGTAAGAATACCCTATGAAGTGTTCTTGCATAGTTTCCTCCAAACTGATCCAGAAAAGGAGAGTAGGGTATGTTTCCACTCCCTTCCCATTCCTAAAGAAAAAGCCCCCAGATATTGTAGAGGATTCAGAGGAGGCCAAGTATATCTGTGCAGATGTACCTCCATACTTCCATGCTGGAAGTGCCTGATTCTCTCAAATATTCCAGCTTTCCCTGTTGTAGCTCCTTTAATATTCCTGCCCTCTTCTAAGGAGGAGCTGGAAGAACTCCTGGGTAGATTTCTGGTGAGGTTGGTTTTCTTCTGTCCTACGTGCCAATTCCCAGACATACCAAGCGCTTTCTGAGTCCAGAGACACAGTGGGAGATGGTGCTACAGAAGCAGCTGCAATTCTCCATCCCACATACAAACACAATTGTGTGAATGGGGCAGATGGTACAAGGGGTACAATTTAATACTACAATATGGAGTGGCTAGCAAAGAGGTGATCTGTGAAGCTTGAAAGCTTGTCCCTTCCTCGAACATAATTTGGTCCGATAACAGATTTTACCTTACCTACTTTGTGTCTCTCATATTCTGAGACCAACACAGCCACAACATGACTACAAGACACAAAGTAGTAGTCAATTGTCAGATATTCAAGCTGTGACTTCTTTGCATTCAGACAATCTTTCCAATCAGTATCCGAGGGGTAGCCGTGTTAGTCTGGATCTGCAAAACCGACAAAGAGTCTTGTTACAAGCACCTATAGACTAAGGTGCTGCAAGACTCTTTGTCGCTTTTCCAATCAGTGTAAGCATGCACATTAAGAGGTCTTATTTTCCAAAGGTCATGCTGGGGTTTTCCATTTAACATTTAGGTGATGTCCCCAATCCTGCTATTTATGCATGTACTTAACAATAATCAGTGGAACTACTCAGTGCATAAAGGTAGGCATGTATGTATATATATAACTTCCCTGCATGTAAATAGTCCCCTAAATTCTACAAATGTTCACAGAATTGGATACACAAGAAACTTTCAACATGAAAAACATGAAGGTAAAGGCATTTTAGATGACATACAGGAGAAATTTCCAGAAGAATATAACATATCTGACACTACCTCGAAAACAGCAGAACACTCCCCATATATACTGGTTTGTTTTCAAGAATGTGAGAGAATGAAGATGCTAATACATGAGATAAGGCATTCGCTTAAAGGATTTGATTTAGTTCTTGAGGTATGTATGCTTTGCTTACCTGTCTTGTGGGATGATCCAGTCTAAGTAAAGACTCAACTGTGTATGCATATAATAGATGTCTGCATTTTCGGGTGGTGTTTTGTCATCTCGTATTGCACAGACCTTAAAAAATATTACTATGCGGTTTGTCAACTCTCAAATGTCGTGTTTGGTTTTTAAATTGTGTGAAATGAAGGATCACAAAAGGTGCTGCTCAGGAGACTGAAAGCTTCCATTCATCCCCAGATTAGGAAGTGACAGTAAAACTTTCTAAATGTTGCCTTCTCATACCTCAGCCCGAGCTTGGAGCTGGTGAGAGGGGAGTTAAGTCCCCATGCCCATTCATTCCTTCAGCTTCTCTGCTGCAAGTGCCACCAAGAGGGGTTGCCAGCCGTGATGGTTATTTTGGGAATGCCTCCCTCGTGGCTAGAAGGCAATACTGACTTTGGGAACTCGGAGGGTGGGAGGGAAATGGATCCTCACCAAATCCACTCAGTGAGATCTGCTCACTGAGACAATATATATGGACGTGCCTGCTGGAACACACAAATGGATTAGCGTGTGCTTTTGACCATGACTAGAAGGGAATCAATAGCCATTGGATAAGGTTCAGTCTCAGTACATACCCCGGTTTAAAACGAGGCTGATACGTGCTGTCCTACCTGGTCATATGTTCAATAAGTGTTCCAGGAATACTAACATAAATAAGACTGCAGCAATAGTTTATAATTAACCTGTAGGGGTTTGTGATATAATTCTCTCCTTTATTTGTAGTTGTTATTCATTGTGTATGACCAGAGTGTGTAGATAATAACATTCACTAAACTTAAATATTTAGGGACAAATGTTCACAAAGGGAAGCCCGATATTTGGATACAGAAATGTCAATGCAGTAACACACCTGCTGTGTTTGGACTTAATGCACGTTCAGACCACATTTGTGCATCTAAATGGCTTTCTAAATGCCAAACCAGCAGTTTGCATTTATGACCGAGTGCTTAAATGCACACAGTTCTACAACTGGCTTTTGAAGATATAATCATTAGTACCAAATTTTGAAAGTAGACTTCAATTTTGACAACTAGAAATACACACATTCCTATTTTTAATTAATATCTATAGAATTGGAGCACTGAAAGCCATTAATACAAACAAACAGTGAAGCTCCTAACCTGTTTGCCTGTTCAATTTTGTGTGGGCGCAGAAAGAGACAGCTCTTAGGATATCCAGTGTATACATATGTATTTCCCCTACATAATGTAATTTGAGTTAATTTAAGAAATACAGAAAAAATGGAAACCACCTTCGCTTTTCTGACAATTTCACCCTTTTTATTTTTAATAAATGGCTCACCCCAATTCAAAGAGCCAAGATATTCTTTACACTTCATGATTTAGCTACCTTCTGTGTTTTTATTGCGGGGGGAGCTCTCTATCATTTATCATGTCATCTTATCACAGTCTCTTTGTGAGACGCAAATAGCACACTAATGTTTTCTTTTGTTAGGGTGAGTTGGCAATCTCTTCAGAGATGGAGCAACTACAGACAGCTCTTTTTTTATTTTTCTTTTCATATAATCTTCCTGACACTTGGATGAGACTGGCTTATCCATCAACATACAGTCTAGCTCAGTAGTAAGTTGCATGCCAACAGTCAATCAGAATGGACGTTGCCTCTTGCCAATCAGAAGAGCAGAATATGAACGACAGGATTTTTTTCCAGCAAATATCCTGTGTCATGGCATAATTCAGAATAGCTTTTCGTAGCTTGATATTAACAGTACTGTGAAAAGCAAAAAGATTTTGCATTTACCTTGCTCTGGCTGAAGACATTGGACAATTTCTATAGTTCTCGCTTTTCTTTCTTTTTTCAAATCAAACTGTAAGTGCTCTTCAAAGTGACTGGGCAGAGAGCTGTAACGTGTAGTATCTACCACTCAAAAGACTAAACTTGGACTCAGGTCTTTTGTTTGGGTCACGATGCAGAACGTTAATAGATAACAAATACCTTGCTGGGTACATGGAGGGGAAAGTGTCAGACTCCAGAGGTAACCATTGTGCATCACTTTGTATTAAGGGCACAGAAATGTGGAAATGTTTCAGAGCAGTCATACAATGCTGACCCACCCAGTTCTGCTGCCATGAGGGGTAGCGTTAATGGAGCATCATTTCCAAAAATATACATTCTTCTAGCATCAGTTGTGGATATCTTGTTGCACAAAGGAGTGAAAATCAGGAGAAGAAAAAAAATCACTGCTGATTAGTTGTTATTTGTTGATAAAAACATCGGAAACACTTTCAAACACTCCCAGGAACAGTCAGAAGGGGAGAATGAAGCTCTGCCAGCTTCCTCTACCACCAGCTAGTGGAACCACTAGAAGCCACCCAAGGAATTCTGGGTGCTCGCATCCTGTACTGATGCCATCCTAAGGGTGTGGGCTGGTCTCTACCAGTCTGCACTGTGCCATCTCTGCAGAGCCACCCAAAGGACAACAGAGCTCTGCCAGGCATAGCAGAAAAGAGTGCTAAAAAGCAAAAGAAGATGAGTTCATCTGGGGCCATTTCAGATCCCTGGAAGAGGAAAAGGGAAGGAGGACATTTTGTTGATCACAGGAGAGAAATCATGAAGCACCAGAGGTGGATTTTGGAGTAGATCAACCAGAGCATCATGGAGCTTTAGTTTCCCTTGATGGGAAACTCGAGCCCCATATAGGGGTCAGCAACCTATGGCATGGGTGCCAAAGGTGGCACGCAAGCTGATTTGCAGTGGCACTCTGCTGCCAGTCTGGGGTTTCGGCTGCCAGCCAGGGACCCGACCGCTGCCTGCCTGGGGACACTGGAAAACTCAGCAAGGAACACACTAAACTGATAAGATCTGCATTTTAATTTAATTTAAATGAAGCTTCTTACACATTTTAAAAACCTTATTTACTTTACATACAACAATAGTTTAGTTATATAATATAGACTTATAGCGTGAGACCTTCTAAAAACGTTAACGTGTATTACTGGCACGTGAAACCCGAAATTACAGTGAATAAATGAAGACATGGCACACCACTTTTGAAAGGTTGCTGACCCCTGATACAGATCTTGTGGAGCCTCTGATAGACAACTGTCCTGACGACAGTAAGCATTGCCATGGGGAAATAAAGCAGTCATGGTAAATTACAAGCTGTTCTCATGAAGAACAACACAGCTACTCTTTAAAAAAACAAATGTATGGGAAAGTCAAGCTAGAAGCTAGATCCAATATTTGGGTTTGGTGAGGAGGGCAAAAGTATGCACTGATTGTTTTAAACAATCTGACAGAAGTATTAGGATTTAACATGAAGGATTATCCTTTGCGTAAGGTGCAAAGTGCAGTGAAATGACTGAAAAACAATGCAGTGCAAGGGGGATGCTGTGCCACACAGCTGGGCTCCGTGCCAGCTTTATCTGACTGGGGTTGAGGGTGGCCCATAGGTGTGGTTAATGGGATGGCAATCTGCACTGATCCATTGGTCAGAGAGCCCACATGGGTGAGGGAGACCAGTAGCCCACTGTTAGAGCCAGCAAATAAAACCTGATTGACTGTTGCATGTGAAAATCCTTTCTGTATTAATCAGTATTATTGTTATCAGTGGACGATAGCCTCTCTCTGGCACACACATTGCAAGGTAAGATGATGCCTCACTCATCCTGATTTTAAAATCTGCCTCTCACGTATCCCTGCCTGACATGGCACCGGCTGAGACCAGATAAAGCCCATTGCTTTTTTTGAAACAGATGCTGTATCAAAGTGGGGTGATGTGGGATAAGATGGTGAAGGGCAAAATCTGAATAAATGCATACTTTGAGCTTCATGGGCTCAGCAAATATGTCAGAGAAACAGCAAGTCCGAGTGATTAAATTAAAGAGAGAAATATCAGCCTACCTAGTAACAGTATTATCTGTATGATCTCTCAGAATCTTTTTTACAGCTATCTGAAACTAATGCAAATGCTGTCAAATGCTTTCTTACAAGAGCTAGCCTTGTAGCCCAGGGCTAGTGTTTTACTCTGCCAGTAAAGAGACCTGGATTCATCTCTTGCCCTTGCACCGGTAGGCACTTTCCTTTCACCAGAGGGCTAGAGGCAGCATGTCTACCACTCGGATGGAAGGTGTGCCTAATAATGATCTATTTGGAAGCAACACTGAATGGCTCCCGAGAAGAGAAGAGACCTGTAATGGACAGATGATGGTTGAGACTTAGATGATGTTAAGTGGCATAAAAGGAAGAAAAGTACTGATGCTTTGATTCTCAGGTCACAGCGGTTCAGAGAAATCTATAAGATTCATTTGAAAAAAAAGCTGATCTCCCATGCCCTACCACCCTGGCTTTCAACAAATAGAGCAAAATTCCACAAAGAAAACTGCACCTTGGAAAATGTGACAATGCTACACAAGATAAGCAAAGGCAGGCACAGGAAAAAATATCCCAGTGAATGCACTGTCTCCCTCTCTCACAGAGTGGAAAACAACATGCTTAAAAGGAAAAGGTCTTTTAAAAATTTTTTATAGTGAATAACAGAATCAGCCTCTGATGTGAAAGCATTGGCAGGTATTACCCTTCTGAGAAGGAATCCTAGGTTGTTGTTTTTTTTTAAAAAAGTGAGGAATACTATAAGAACAGGAGGATGGCGGTGAGGGGTGGCCTAATGGTGATAATCGTGGAGCTGTCCAGGATGAATGTACTGTGCATTCAGGAAGATGCCTGTCAATCAAGTGAAAGGGTGACATTACAACAAAATCAGTTACACAGACACCTGAGACACAGATTTCTTTTTTTCTGTGAAGCCAGCCAAAAAACTGTAACATACACTGATCTGGGATTCAGTGAAAGTGCACAATATGTGTCATTTACATAAAAAGGGAGTGGAAGCTGTACCTGGAAAGGCAACTAAAAGATTTTCAGATTAAAAGAACCCGCCGACCCGCAGGTTCTGCAAGTCTTAGTACATGCCATACCAAAGTGAGGCTGCAAGTGTGGCTCTATGATGTAGCTAGAAACAGACAAAAAAATTAACTTTTTTAAGCTGTCCCTACAGACACACACTGTTCTCCTCTGACTGCTGTCTGCTCCAAAGTAGCTAATTAACAAATTCAAGCAGATCTATGCTGAAATCAAAAAGATATGTTGATATAGAAACTTAATGTGAGACGGTTGCTGTTAAATTGAGAAGGATTTATTGTTCAGCTGCACTCTGGCATGGTCATGGCAAAAATGTCTCTGTCTTGTCCAAAAAAAAGAAAAAAGACACATTTTCAAGCTTCTGCGTTGGCATTAAACCAATGAGGAAGATAATGAATTATAAGAATTGCTTGATGGGTTTTTGGGAAAATATGCTGACTTTTGTGTTACATCATATCAGAATATGTTATTTTGATAGTGAAAAAAACTAATATTGTAAGATGCCTGACTAATGCATCATAAATAAGGAAATAACAGAATGCAGAACTGGCTGAACTTGCATGAAATGAACCAACTTAAAGTACAAACATAATCAATAATCAACCAATTAGACCATCCGGTTCCTGGATCCACAATGCATAAGATGCTGTAGAACAAATTCCAGAAAAAAACTGCCTTCCCAATATATGCAGAGCAGGTATATTCTAGGTACAGATAACACATATAAAATGAGTTACAAGAGCCAATTATTACAAAAAGAAATAAATATATTATAAAGCTTCAATAAGTTTCTAAATCACAGCAATAAGAAATAACAATGGGGTTCATACTGAAACTCACCTGGAAATCTAATATTCACAAATTTAAAATCTTAAAGCTGAACAGCACCAACTTAGGCTGAAAAGCAGGACACACCTGAATGGCAGACTACAGAGTTTGAGACCATATGCTACAGTGTTGAACTCTATTGTGTGCCTATCAGCAGAAATGGAAAAAGCCTATTAAGATCATCAAATTCAACTCCACTGTAGCACTCGGTGGTGGTGTTTAATATTTGTATTGTGGCAACACTCAACAGGCTCAACTAGGCCAAGCCCCATTGTGGAAGATGTTGTACAATCATACAACAAATGATAGCCCCCTAAGATCTTACAGTCTAAAAGACAAGGAATAATAGGATGAGATAAACCAGCAAATCAGAGGGAGGACAGGGGAAATAGAGTAATAAAAAATATGCTACATGTAGTTCTTAGTTGGGCGCAGTAATCACAACTCACTACCTGCCTAGCTGCTTACAATTTGCACTATACTGTATTCATTAAAAAAGGTAGTGACTTTTGAGGAGCAACTTGAAGGATGAGTTAGTGTCTTTAGGAATTTTGACTAAAACTTTTCCTATTCACGAAGTGTGAGAGAAGGTGCTTGTTAGAGAAGCAGAGAATTAGGCGATCATGGCTGGCATTGCTGATGGCATGTTGAATTCCCAGGTCTAGTCATTTTAAATCTTTCATATGATGGGTTTTCCAACGATTCCCTTGGGAGACTATTTAATGAACCTGACCAGTAGTGAATGTTGTTTAACTCAACCCAAACTGATATGTTCGTAATTTCATCCCAACCTTTATAGTTAAATCCCCAGACTCACCATTAACAAATTTGCTCCCTTCTTCAAATACTTATAACTGGCAAGCAGATCCTGTCTTCTCAGAATAACCAAACATTTCTTTTTAATCATTCCCCTAAGTCAATCAAGTATCATCTGCACTTAAATACATATTTTTAAAACATATATGAAACTTTTTAGAGTTGCAGGAGATTCACTCCTTACTGGATCATTTATAAAATGGGAGATGCAAGGAATGCATGCAGACATGCGCACATGTGTGTGCATGTGCATATGTACTTGCATGCATTTCACCTTTTCAGGGTGCTTTTCAGGTGCCATGAGGCATGACCCTCTGGTTCCATGATGCTCCAAAACACTTTTAAAGTTACAGCATTCTATGAAATCCCAGGTGTTCAGCTATTTGTTAAGAATCATAGTCCAACTCATTAGTAAATGTATTAACTGTATCCTAAAATTCTTAAACGCAGAGCATATAATCTTCTGAATGGTATTGGCTAGAAGAAAGCTGTGTCAGACATAGAAGAAATACTGATGATGTACAGTACATTATGCGCCAATGAAAATGACTAATATCAAAGATAAATGAAAAGATGTGTATGGCTGAGACAAGTGGAATAAAATGTATTTTAACTAAATCAGTTTTCAGAAATACGAGGCACAGGTTAATCTTTTATAAATATGTTCACAGAATAGATTAGACACCAGCCCGCCTACACAAAATGAATGCAGCACATACTCTGAAGTGTTTCAGAGGCAGGATAAATGAGGGAACTCTTCTGTATTTGATCTGGCTCTGCTCTGTAATTCAGAGCTAGTGGAGATGGGTGGTGAATTTCTCATTGATCCCAAAAGAACCAATACTGTTGAATCCTGTGAGGTGTAAGCTTTGTAGAGAAATGGCGGCTATGCATGAAGGACATTGTAGCTTTAGGATCCTATTCTGTCAGGAATCCATGTAAATGGCATGCACAAGAGTTGTACGCCTCCAGGGGAGACAGGACCCCGTAGCCGTGACAATAGTAAAAAGACATTTCTCTCTCTCTTTCATCACCATATCTACACCCAACTGTCAAAGGATTGCTTTCCAGATGATTAAATGGAGTTGGAAACTAATATCTTGTGACCATTGAAACAAAACTATGTTATTACACATGCTACGTATAGCAATGAGGAAATGCGGTTAAGAGCATAGACCTGGGTTTCAGGAAAATTAGATGGGAAGTAGCATGATTAGAGCATAGGCTTGGGAGTGAGACATTAGTAGTTCTCTGCCCAATTCTTCCCACTTTTCAAATGACTTAGGTCATATCTCATTTTCTCTGAGCCTCAAACAATGCATGGCTACCTCACAAGGGGGCTAAGAGTTTTAGTTCTTTTAAAACATCTTGAGAGCCTTAGCGGCTAGGCACCACAGATGTGCAAAGTATTGTTACAAACTGGTGAGCATTTTTTATAAAAGCACGGCCACAGCATAAACATATCATGGCAGAAGCTCCCTGCAGAGGCTCCAAGGACTACTCTGAATCAACCAGCAGGGGGGAGAAGGGTTCATAAGGTGTTCTCTCCATATTACTCCTAGTTCATGCCTATCTTAGGCAGCAGAAACATGGGAACCTGACCTCTGACTCCCCCATGAGCAGCTGAGCCATCCTGTTAGACTGTCACTCCAGCAACTATGCAGTAAGCAACGAATACCAAAGTAATACTGGGCATCTTGTTTATTATCAGGGCACCTACTGCCTTTGGTGACTAAAAGAAATACTACAGATACTGTGGCCAGTCAGCCAGTTCTTCCTGGTATATTCTAAGTGTCTAATGCTATGTGGTAATGTCAGACAGTACAGAAATATGGTTATTGTTTCTGATCATTTAAAAAATTTAACTGTTGTTTTGGCCATGCTGGTCACTGATAATAAACAAACTGTCCTGATTTTTAAGGGCACATTTAAGGCAGCCTTAGCTTAAACCATAGTTTGCATGGCTGGAGAAAGGACAGCTAGTCTGGCACAATGCTACAGTTTATGCAATGACTTGACAGCAATTCAACACCACTGACTACTTGCAAAAAGCATATTGGGCTATGACGGGACAGGAGTTGCCAATGGAGTAGAGAGACCAAGATGCCATGATGGACAGGGGATGTAGAGCAGGGATTCTCAGACTGGCGGTCGGGACCCCTCAGGGGGTGAGGAAGTGATTACATTGGGGCGGGTTTGCAAGCTGTCAATCTCCACCCCAAAACCCACTTTGCCTCCAGCATTTATAATGGTGTTAAATATATTAAAAAGAATTTTTAATTTATAAGCAGAGTCACACTCAGAGGCTCGCTATGTGAAAGGGGGTCTCCAGTAAGAAAGTTTCAGAGCTACTGATCTGGGGGAATGTCTGAAATAATGTTGTTGTCCTAGCATGTTTTTTTGCCATAGTGGCTAAGGCTTTCAGGCTAGTTGCCATACTGCACTGATCACACTATCACAGTTTGAATGATCTGTAGCTCCGCTTTAGTTACTGTAGGCTCCTTTTTCCACCTTTGCTTTAAGAAAACATTGATGCTTCATTTCAGTTATTATTTGCACTTGTTACATACACACATCTTCTGATCCAGCCCTTTGGTAAATGTATTCAGACAGTCCTAACTTACCCCTTTAAGGAGGACTGACATGTTGAACCAGATGGCCTTTTGCTAAACCTTTTTCTGCCATATCCTGCAGCTTCAGTTTCTGTTTGCTTGCATTTTACACAGCAAAATGGAGAAGTTTAAAGCTTGTTTATATGACTGCTAAGTATAGTATGAATGATAGATTAATGTATTAGTTGAATGTAATTGAATTATAGTACTAATATACAGCAACAGTCTTAATACTTATTGGATTGTTGAGACTAGTGACATTCTCTTGAAAGCATCAGCAGTACTGTTTAACTTGTATGCTTCAGTACTATGGTACTTAGCTCCCCTTTAAGTAGCATCATAAGCTGCAGATGTAGACCTTTGGGGCCATGTGCTCCATTCCAGCACAGCAATTACAGGTAATGTAAGAACTCACAAAGTTAAACAACCATCTTCTTTGTATTGTAAGACATTAGGATGGCTACCTGAAATGAAAGCCTGTGACTCGCTGAGTGGCTGTAAAGTTTTTAAAAACATTGAACAGCTCACCTGGTCTACACTCTTGTATTTACCTGAGGGCTTTTACTGTACGTGCATTTGAATTTACACTTTTGTATTTCTGAAGTGCCTTCCACCTGCACATCTCAAAAGGTTTCAGTAAATATTGATTTACCTCATAGTAGCCCAGAAAGAAGATTGAAAAATTCTGGCTTTTGAATTTTTTCCCTAGAACTCCCGTCCCAGGTTAGAGCCTTCAGAAGGGGCTGCTCCCCATTTCCTTAGCACCAGGAAACAGCCCAATCTTTGCTCTGAGCTTAGGGCCACCCCAGAGGGCACAGGAGTCAGACTCCTTTGCCTCCAAAACTGTGCAGATGGGACAGTCCAGGTCTGTTTTTAGGCCAGGACATAGGGTTTCACGGGATTTGTATAATAATTTTAACTATATTTTTCTCTATTTCTTCATTAGCTATTAAAATTATGATGTTCAAAAAAAGGTTTCATTGCTGTGTGAGGAGACCTTTTTGTTTTTTCCCTTGTAGATGCAACAAAGGGAAGGGAAAAGGAAAAGCCTTGTTCCCATGTTTTGGTAAGGAAACAGAGGCAGAGAGAGTGATTTACCCAAGATCACAAAGAAAGTGGGTGACTGAGTAGAATAGAACACAGGACTCCTGTATGTAAAGCTAGATCATCACTTTCAAAAAAATCCACTTTTTTACAGTGAGTTAACTGTTGTGCATTAACAAGCTTGCTGGAAGATTGTAGTGGAGACAAGACTGATGTTTCCACTGTGATGTAAGTAGGTGAGATCACTCCCAGCTGAGTAGCTATGCTGTTGGCCTCTAATACATGTTTTTAAAAATACCCTTTTTGACAGACCTAGTCTCCCAGTTCTGTTTCTTTAGCCACCAACCAATCCTTTTACCCATACACTGAGCGGCTATTCAAATTCACATGATCTTCCAAAATGTTCCAAATTTTGTTTTATATTTACTATTTTAAATTGAAGCCAAAAAGCATTTAAAGCAGGGGTGGGCAAACGTTTTGGCCCGAGAGCTACATTGGGGTTCAAAATTTGTGTGGAGAGCTGGGTAGAGAGGGCTGTGCCTCCTCAAACAGCCTGGCTTGGCCCCCATCTGATCCCCACCCACTTCCTGCCCACTGAGTGCCCCTCTCAGAACTCCCAACCCATCCAACCCCCCGCCTCCACTGTTCATCCCCTGACTGCCCCCTCCAGAGACCCCCCCACCCTACCTGCTGCTCCAGGACCCCACCCCTATCTAAGTTCCCCTGCTCCTTGTCCCCTGACTGCCCTCTCCAGAGAACCCCTCACCCGCTAGGACTCCACCCCCTATCCAACCCCCCTGCACCCTGTCCCCTGACTGCCCTTCCCTCTAGCCACACCCCCACTCCCTGACAGGCCCCTTGGGACTCCCACACCCTATCCAACCCCCGCATTCCCCGTTCCATGAGACCCTCTGCCCCTTATCCAACCCCGCCTGGCCCCAGCCCCCTTACCACACTGCCAGACATGCTGCTGTGACTGATCCGCCAGAGCGTGCAGCCCCGCTCCCCCAAAGCACTGCTCACCCAGCATGCTGAGGCTGCGAGGGAGGGGAACAGTAGGGGAGGAGCCAGGGCAGCCTCCCCAGCCAGAGCTCAGGGGTCAGTTAGGAGGAGCCCATGGGCTGGATTCAGCCCGTAGTTTGCCCACCCCTGATTTAAAGGGTTACGTCTTCTAGTATGATCTTATGCAGCATATGTCAGTATTTGTATGGCTTATTTAGGTTTTCTACAAGAATTAAAATTGAAATGCTGGCGAAGAGCACTCAGCCCAAACAACCAGGGTTGAGGGCTAGAATAAAAAGACTGAAGCAGCAGTTCTACTCGAGGAGATGGGCCAGAGCTGTGACTGTGCCTCACTGCTTCACCCAGACAGCTTTGTGAGCAAGTGCATCGTTACAGTTCATGGCTCTAGCAACACCACCCACCCCTCCAAATGCAGTAACCGTGTGCTGTGAGTCAACGGCTACCCTCACCTTTAATCCGTTTGCAAAAATATTTGTTCAGTTAACATAATCACCAAAAAGTCATTCCTGGCTTGAGCTAGACAGGTGTGGATCAGCTCACCTCAGCTGTTGAGCATGTGGGCAACTGCTCAACAAGTGATTTTGTCCATCGGGTTATGTACAGCTAAGACATTAATTTGCCCAGAAAACTAAAACACTCAACTACTGAGGCCAGAAGCCACCACCACTATTGATTAGCAAGGGGATTGCACTCCTGCCCCTGCTCATGTCCGAAAAGTATGCAGGAAAAACGCTCATATTGGGAGATAAAAGGTCAGTACAGTTGAGCATTGAGACCTGTTGGTTCATTTAGACTGTCCATTACATACATGAATTATGCTCCTCTTGCCATTAATAATGTTGTGCCAAATAATGTTGTTGCAAATGCAGCTTTGTTCGGAAATGAACACAGCGATTTACTGCCTGTTTAACATGACCCTTTGAACACATTTGTTTGTGAGCCTTCTCCCCTCTTTATACTGCTGCTAAGGTACAGTGATAGTCTGCTGAACCACCACAAGCTCTACTCCTGGTCTCAGGATCTCTCCCTCCTTTTAGTGTTGTCTGGATATCAGGCTTTTTCAACCCCCAGTCCTGCTTCACAGGTAGGAAGCACATCACAGCTCATTAGTAATTTACTGCTACAGTAATTTTTATAATTACTGCCAGGAGGCCTCATTAAATTTGATCTAATGAATAAATATTGTATTTTTCAACGTGATTACCAG
The DNA here is from genome assembly GCA_007922305.1 of Dermatemys mawii. Classification (NCBI taxonomy): domain Eukaryota; kingdom Metazoa; phylum Chordata; order Testudines; family Dermatemydidae; genus Dermatemys; species Dermatemys mawii. The sequence goes on from ML677340.1 coordinate 22,149,000, forward strand.
AACAGCTTAAGCTGAGTGCCATAAACAATTATTTTCCTCAATACACAGTATGTCAGCGACTATTGATTTTTATTTTTGTAAAGAATTTACTGTATTCATATCAATGGCTATTCAGTAACAGCTAGACAGTCTAAAGTATCAATTGTCAAGGAACAGATGTTTGAAACAGAAATTGGCATATCTGTTGCAAAAAATAAAATACTGCTCATTAGCAAAGATAAAGGGATCATAGCTGTGTATTTTGGTGTCAAAGAAGAGTGCTCCACTGTGTTTGCACTCACTCTTTTCTAACCCCTGACAAAGCAGTTTGGTTTAGTCTATTTTTATTTTATTTTAGCTTGTAAATCAGTGGAACTAAACAATGTGGAGACCTAACAATGAACGTAGAAGACCAACACTTGTGGGCAAACAATAACGTAATATGTTTAGTTTGCTTTTAGATGTAATCAGTTAATTAAACTTTCTACCTTGCTTACAGATTTAGAAGTTCAGAAATATGGCATACACTATAACACACATCAAGGCTATAAAGTAATCTTTTCTAATCTACTTTCTGCCATCATTTGAGCCCATTTCAACAATCCCTTTACAAGCCAATGCTCACAGTAAGGGCATGTTAGTATATATGTCAAAGCACTTTGGCATAAGGATTTCAACCTAAAAAGATCAGTTTTTTTCTATAACTAAGAAACAAATTAAATAATGTTTTCTCATTTTCTTTCAATAAAACATTGCCTAATACAATTTTAGTGTTGCCTCATGAAATCTGGGTTACTTGCATCAATATTTCATGCAGTGAAAAAACCCAAACCATTTAAACTAAGGGCTTGGTTACACTGGCACTTTATAGCTCTATTAAAGCCCCCACGAGCGCTATAACCTCCTCCCCGTCCACACTGGCAAGGCAAGTAGAGTGCTATAACCGCTGAGTTATAGCGCTCTTGTTAATCCACCTCCGCATGGGGAATAAGGGTTGTAGCGCAGCTGCTGTAGCGCTACAGCAAGAATGTGGACACCCACTGCACATCAATTGGCCTCCAGCCCGTCCCATAATTCCCGTTCGAGCCACTCTGGTCATCACTTGCAAACTCTTTTGTCCTGTCCTCAGTTGACAACACGTCAGACCCACCCTTTAAAGTTCCAGGGAAATTTGAAAATCCCCTTTCTGTTTGCTCCAGCCAAGCGTGGCGTACTCTCAGGGAATCCTTGCAGGTGATCATTCTCATTGATCTGATTGATTGCGTGGCGTGCTCTCAGGGAATCGTTGCAGGTGATCATTCTGATTGATCATCATGACTCCATGTGCCATGCCTCCTTGCAATAGGCGATCCCCAGCATGGAGCAATAGCGAGGTGCTGGACCTCATCAGCTGTTGGGGGGAAGAGGCTGTTCAGTCTCAGCTGCGGTCTAGCCGCAGGAATTTTGATACCTATGGGCAGATATCACGGGCGTTGGCGGAAAGAGGCCATGAGCAGGACACTCTGCAGTGCCGTGTTAAGGTGAAGGAGCTTAGGAATGCATATCGCTAAGCCCGCAAGGCAAACAGCCGCTCCGGGGCAGCCCCGGTGACTTACAGATTTTGTAAGGAGCTGCACGCGATACTTGGTGGTGATCCTACGGTCACTCCATCGACCACCACGGACACTTCCCAGCCCACCACTGAAGGGGAGGGTGAGGAGGAGGATGAAGAGCAGGAGGATGAAGAAAAGGAGAAGGATGAGGACGAGGTGGCAGCGATCCAGGGCACGGAGGAGTCACTGGATGCATGCAACCAGGAGCTGTTCTCAAGCCAGGAGGAGGGCAGCCAGCCACAGCGTCCGGCAGTTGCAGGGGCCAGCTCAGCAGCAGATTGCGGAGGTAAAGCTGCTTTTCTATGGGGAAAGCAGGAAGCTTGGGGTGGAAAGGGATGCTTGCCTACATGTGGAATAGTGCACTGATGTAGTCTGTCACATCGCGGTAGTCATCATCAGTAATCTCTTCAAAGGTCTCAATAAAAGCGCTTGCAATGCGCCTGCGCAGGTTTCCCGGGAGAGCCAGCGTGGCCCCCACCCCGGTCATGGTCACTAGTCCCCGCCACTGTGCTACAATGGGTGGGGGGAGCATTGCTGCACAGAGGCCAGCTGCATATGGCCCTGGGCGGAAGCCGCATCTCATTAAAATCCCATCCCTTTGTTCCTCAGTGACTCAAAGCAGCGAGATATCTTCCAGGACAGACACCTACGGAGAATGTTGGAACAGTGTTCAGAGTAGGGCTCCTGCCACTTCCCGGCACTCCACCCCCCCCCCCGCCACAGCTTTTCAGGGCAGGGAAGAAATCCTTCCCCCTGCCTGCTGCTCAGAGTGGGGCTCCTGTAACTTACCGGCATTCCCCACCCCCTCCCCTGGCACAGATTGTCTGGGGCAGGGAAAAAAATCATTTCCCTTGCCTCGGGAGTGCACTCACCATAGCAGGGGCTCCGTTGCTGTCTGTGTGCTCTCTGAGGGACAGGCAAACGGGGAATGTGGGGGAGTCATAGGCATGTCTGCAGTTTACAAGGGAACCACTGTTTCATGTATCTTTTTATTTTAGAAGGATCGTCCTTGAGCCCTGTGCCATCGCTCTTATCAACAGCTGAGAGGCTGAGGCGACTGAGGAAGAGGCCACGAAAGAGCAAAGAGGATCTTGTACAGCAAGTAATGAAAAAGGCTGTAACGGAGAATCGAGTTGCACAGAGGTGGAGGGAGGACCAGAGCAAGTTGAGGGAGAAGGCGTGGCAGGAGAACACGATTCGCCGCCAGAAAAGCACTGATAAGCTGCTCTCATTAATGAAGCTTCAGTTGGAGACTATGCAGTGGATTGCCACCCTTCAGGAGGAGAAGCACCGCGCTCTCCGCCCCCATTATCATTTGCCCCAAAACCCTTCCCCTTCTGTGCCTCAGTACCCTCCAGGCCACTATCATCAGCTATATGGTTATCACCATCCACAGCTGCCTCCAATCCCTCTGTCTTCACCGAACAACCCCCAAACCCCGGACCATTATCCGCTGCAGTCAACCCCTAATAACATGCCTTACTGCCCTCCGCAAATGGGGTTCAGGGGACATGGCCACTGTGAGGGCACTGGAGACTCAGAGACCCGGACATATTCCGATCTCTGACTGACCCCATGCCACCCCATTGCACCTCCCCCCGGCTTCCCCCTCACATGCATCACAATATTTTCTTTCAGCAACCGAAGTACCTGTTCAATAAATGAATTGTCTTCTTAATAAATGGGTTTCTTTATTAAGTGTACATAGATTATTACAGGCTACAGAAAAGCAAATGCCTGTTCCTATTAAAAGAATGTACACTCCCTACGTCCCTCTCTCCCTCCACACCTCACTTTAGAACTGGCTTTCAGCCTCAAAATGTTCCCTCAAGACTTCCCTGATCCTAACAGCCTTGCGCTGGTCCCCTCTAAGAACCCTGCTCTCTGGCTGGGCATATGTGGCCTCCAGGCGTTGAACCTCCGAGGACCATGCCTGAGTGAAGCCTTCGCCCTTCCGCTCACAAAGATTATGTAGGGCACAGCATGCGGAAATAACCGCGGAGATACTACCCTCGGCCAAGTCTAGCCTCCCATAAAGACAGCGCCAGCGCGCCTTGAGACGCTCAAAAGCACACTCCACAGTCATTCGACACTGGCTTCCTGACTGCTGTCCAGGCTCCCTGTGTAGGGTTTCATGAGCCAGGGCATTAAAGGGTAAGTGGGGTCGCCAAGAATCACGATGGGCATTTCCACGTCCCCCACGGGGATCCTCTGGTCTGGGAAAAAAGTCCCGGCTTGCAGCTTCGTGAACAGGCTGGTGTTGCGGAAGATGCGTGCATCATACACCCTTCTAGACCAGCCAGCGTTAATGTCAGTAAAATGCCCACGGTGATCCACAAGCGCCTGGAGAACCATGGACAAGTACCCCTTTCGGTTAACGTACTCGTCTGCTAGGTGGGCGGGCACCAGAACAGGTATATGGGTCCCATCTATCGCCCCTCCACAGTTAGGGAAACCCATTTCTTCAAAGCCAGCAACAATGTCATGCACGTTACCCAGAGTCACGATTTTTCATAGCAGGATGCGATTAATGGCCCTGCACACTTGCATCAGCACAACTCCAATGGTCGACTTTCCAACCCCAAACTGGTTGGCCACCGATTGGTAGCTGTCTGGGGTAGCCAGCTTCCTGATCGCGATAGCCACCCGCTTCTCCATGGGGAGGGCAGCTCTCAGTCTGGTGTCCTGCGCTGCAGGGCGGGGGCGAGTTCAGCACACAGTCCCATGAAAGTGACTTTTCTCATGTGAAAGTTTTGCAGCCACTGCTCGTCGTCCCAGACTTGCATGACGATGCAATCCCACCACTCAGTGCTCGTTTCCCATGCCCAGAAGTGGCGTTCAATGGCCGTGAGCATGTCTGTTAATGACACAAGAAGCGTCGTGTCAAACGCATTCACCGCTTCCATCTCATCTTCAGACTCATCACTGTCATCCTGCATGTCAAGCATTAACTCCACTGCACACAGAGATGTGCTGGCGACAGTCGTCAGCATGTTCCACAGCAGTTCTGTATTCATTGCGGCATACGAAAATGGAAGACGAAGCGCGCTTTGCTGCAACTGTTGAAAGATGGTGCCTGAGGTGGACAGAAACACAGGGATTGCTGGATATGCCAAAAAGCATCGTGGGTAGTTGAAACAGGATGCAGAATTCCCTGCAAGTGACCCCCCCCCACCACAAGGCATTGCGCCAAATCAGGAAGAGGTGCACTGTGGGATACATGCCCTAATGCGCTGCTCTTAATGCCGCATTAAGTGCCGCAAATGTGGCCATGCTATAATGCTGGAGCATCTCAGTGTGGACATACAATAGCACTATTCATATTACTGTATAAGGGGACCGCTATAACCAATAGCGCTATAATCTTGTAAGTGTAACCATGCCCTAAGAAAATTATAATAAATCCACAGAAATTAGCAGGGTCACGCAGTGCAGCTGACGTACCTCAAAGTACTACTACTTTTTTTAAAAAACTGTTCGTTTCAAATTGATAGTGTCTCTTTCATCCAATTTCAAAGTTGAGTCTAAGTTAGGGATCGGCAACTTTAGCACGTCGAACCGCAGGGTAAGCACGCTTAACGGGCCCCGCCAGTCTGTTTACTTGGTGGTTCGTCAACCGGTCCAATATAAGTAAGACTCCCTTATACAGCACCTCTGAATTAGGCTATACTGCAGCTCATTTGGTGCTACTTTTCTGAAGATACCTAAGAAGCCCAGTTGCAGGCAGGACCTTATGCTACCCTCATCAATCTAAAAGTGTTACCCTTTATTTGCACTAGGGAAAAGGTTGTAATGCAGAGTCTACCAGGTCCCATAAAAATGAATGAGCTCTAGATAAACATACAGAACCATGGATGCCACTAAGAAATACAAAGATAAATTTGTATATACTGAAATAAATTGATTAGTCTCTAAGGTGCCACAAGTATTCCGCGTTTTCTTTACGGATACAGAGTAACATGGCTGCTAATCTTAAAGATAAGTTTATTCATCTTGCTAGAGACAGGGCATGGTACATGGCCTGTACTTGGAAGGTGGACAAAATATTAAGGGCATTATTTCCAGGTTGAGGGTGGCGGGACTAGAAGTCTTGATGAAAATATCATTAGGCTGAGCGGGGCTGAGTTTTAAAAGGGCCTCAACTCATTCAAACTGTAAAGCTAAGCAGGAGTATTGGACCAGTTCTGGCAGGGGGAGGAGAAGAGTGCTGACAGCCATTGAAACAAACTGCAAATGCTGTAAGATGGAAATGACATCAAGCCAGGGGGTGAATCAGCGCCACTAGTTCCAGCACCAAGGCATAAACAGGCGAAGAGCTTATGGAAGATATGAATACACATTACTGGAGTCAATACTGGATGAAACGCTCTGGCCTGTGTTATAACGGAAGTCAGCCTAGATGCTCTAACGATCCCCTCTGGCCCTTAACATCTCTGAATATATAATTGAACCGGCACAACAGGTTGGCATCTCTGGACACAGTTGCCACTACTGTAGAATCTGAGCACCTCACTATATTTAATTGTTTTGTCCATACAATTATCACTTTGTCATTATAACATAAACATGCATTCAGAGACTTGCCCAAGAGCATGTGGGGAGTCTGGAAGAGTGAGTATGTAGAGCAGGGGGTCTCAAACTCAAATGACCATGAGAGCCGCTTGAGGACTAGCACATTAGCCCGAGGGCCACATCACTGACACCCTGTCCCTGCCCCCTTTCCATGAAGCCCCACCCCTAACCCTGCCTCTTCCAACTCCTTCCCTCTCCCCATTCCAACCCCCATCCACACGCACAGGGGGTGCAGGAGTGGGTGTCATGGGTTCAGGGCAGGGAGTTGAGGTATAGGAGATGTGCAGGATGCAGCAGGGGTGCTGATGGCAGAGAGTGAGGATGCAAGCGGGGTCTGGTGTGTGTGGCAGGGGACTCAGGGCAGGGGATTGGGGTGCAGCAGGGAGTGAGGGTTAGGGTGCAGCAGGGAGTTGAGATGTTGGAGAGGTATGGGATGTGGCAGGAGGGGGGGGCTCGGGCTTAGGGTGCAGCAGAGGGGGAGGGGTGATGGGGCAGGAGTGGGGTCGTAGGGTTACCTGTCATCCGTATTTAACTAGACATGTCCGGCTTTTTTGAGTCTCAGTTTTACAATTTGCTGGTTAAAAAAACCCCCAGGATTTTAATAATTCAAAAGAGAGATTGGTCAGGCTCACCCACCCTCTGCCCGGGTGCAGCCTTATGGAGTACGCTCTCGCTCTCGCTCAGACACACACACACAGACACACACAGACACACACACACACACACACACACAGACACACACACACACACACCTCCATCTTTGCCAAGAAAGAAAAATGAGGTTAAAAAAACAAACAAAAAGCCTGCACCAATTACGGCTTCCCTGCAGGAAAAAAGCAGGATTGTGCATGAAGATGACAAGTGTGGAAAAAACCCTATAAAGCCAAAGTGGAGAAAAAAAACAAAAAAACAAACCACTGGCTAAATCAGGTGTCACCCACGCGGCCCTGCAAGCCACATCTGGCCCACGGGGCTCCTTTCTGCAGCCCGTTACACCTCCCAATCCCCTCTGCGCCTACAGCGCAGGTGCTGCCACAGTTTTCCACCCTGCAGTGATGTGAGTGGGCGTGATGCCCGGCCCATGGGCGGGTGGCTTGCCAGGCTGCTTCAGCCCCTCTTCCGCTGGGGGGGGGGGCGCGGCCGTTTTTAGCAGGGGCGCTGCTGCAGGTAGGGCTGTCCCGATGCAGAGTCTGTGCTGCCACCATCACAGGCTGCAGCTCTAGGGGCCGCTCCAGCCTGAGCACATTTGGCTCAAGCAGCGCACTATGGTTGGGGGGGGGGGGGGGGGGGGACTCTGACATTCACTCCTTTGCATGATTAAAATCCTGGGTTTTTTTTTTAAACAGAGTTAAAAATGCCCCCCCCCGGACGGCACTTTGAGCCTCAAAAAGCCAGACATGTCCGGTTAAATATGGTAACCCTATGACCCACCCAACCCGCTGCCCTGAGCACCCTGCATTTGACCCCCTCTTCCCCCCACACCCCAAATCCTTGCCCTGAGCCCCCTGCAGCACCCTACACCCCAGCCCCCTGCCCTGAGTCCCTGCCACACCCCCCCATACCCCTCCAACATCCTGCCTTGAGCCCCCAGCGCATCCTGCACATCAACTCCCTGCCCTGAATCCCCACCCCCCGCTTCTGTAGCCCGCTAGTACCAAGGAGCTGAAGCGCTGAGACACCCCCCCCCCCCCCCCCCGCTCCTTTTGTGTGGGCAGAAGCATCTACTCCACAGCCCTGCTGCAAGGCAGACATCCCAAGCCACGCCCCCCTCCAACCTCCCCCAGTCTGGCGGTGGGGAATGGGAGGGTATGAGGGTGGGTGCTGCCAATTGCACTTTAACTGTATAAGAGCCACACGCAGCTCACAAACCAAAGGCAACTAACAATAGGCTACAGCAATAGGAAATGTAATTGCTAAACGTGGTTAATAAGTTTTATGGAGGGAGCCTCCAGCAAGAGCATGTAAAAATGCATTCTGGTTTATAGAGCAGCTCTAGTGCAGAGCTGAGTGCGGCACACCGCAGGGCCCCCCCACTCCCAAGCCAGGGGCCAGGTCGAGCACGGCAAGCTGCAGGGCCCCACACCCGGCTGAGCAGGTAAACAAGTTGGGGGA
>ML677340.1:22157264-22498158 GCA_007922305.1 Dermatemys mawii
GGGGGCAGAAAGTGGGTGGGGGTCGGCTAGGGAGCAGGGCCAGCCTTTGTGGAGACACAGCCTTCCCTACCCAGCCCTCCACAGGATTTTTGAAGCCCACTGTGCCCTCAGGCCAAACAGTTTGTCCACTCCTGCTCTATGGGCTTGGCTAGACTTGCAGATTATACCACAATAAAGTCATCCAGAGCACTCTACTTTACTCCCCGTCCACGCTGGCAAGGCACACAGCGTGCTCTGACTCCCTGGCTGGAGTGCTCCTGGTACTCCACCTTGGTGAGAGGATTAATGTCTGATATGCCCCCGCTGGAGCGTCACAATGCCAGTGTGGACGAGGAGTTGCATTACTGCACTGTGCTTGACCTCCAGAAATGTCCCATAATCCCCTTGTCAAGTGGCCTCTTTGCCTTGTTGTGTAAGCGGCTGTAAGAACGCGAAGTGCCTTTTCAAAGCATCATTTCTGCCACCCGCTGCTTATTTGATCCGAGCCAAATAAACAGTAAATGTTTGCTTTGAGTGAGTGAGAGGCAGGGCGGAGGAGGGGTCTGAACTTACAAGATAGAGTGCTGACACTCTCAACACCCCAAAAACCCACTCTCTCCCCTCCATACACACAACACACTCCCTGTGAGATGCCACCCCATCCCCCACATTTGAAAAGTATGTTGCAGCCACTTGAATGCTGGGATAGCTGCCAATAATGCACTACTCCCAATGCAGCTGCAAGTGCCACAAATGTGGCCAAACCAGTGTGCTTGTAGGTGTCAGTGTGGACAGACTGCAGCATTTTCCCTAGTATGCTCTCCCAAAACTGGTTTAACCCAAAGTGCTCTACAGCTGCAAGTGTAGCTGTTTAATTAGGGACTAGCACTAGAACTGATCCTCATGAGCTAGATTGAATTTTTTTAAGTGGCCACTGTAACATCAAATATTGCCCATTATGTTTGGGCTAGTACCAGAAAAGTTGCAAGGCTGAGTTTTGTTGTACCTAGTGAACAGTTGAACTACATGGAAAAGCTTCAGGAGACAGACTGAGAGGGACCTATCTCACAGTACCTTAGTCGTTCCAGCACATACTTGAAAACCTGGGTTCAGGCCCCAGCCTCCAATCACCCAGAGCAGAATTTGGCATCTGGCCTTCCACATATACATGCAGGAGTGCCCTAATCATTAGTCTGGGCAACACATCTCACTCCTGACAAGGCAAGCGGAATGCCAAGTTTGAGAATCCTGCTTCAGAACCTGTGGGGCTTTGGCTTTCGCAAGGGCTCTGAGCATTTCATTAGCTGTGGGATACTGTCAGTGTTTAGGTTTGAGTAGCAGCCATGTTAGTCTGTATTAGCAAAAGTAATGAGGAGTCCTTGTAGCACCTTAAAGCCTAACAAATTTATTTGGGTATAAGCATTCATCAGATGCATGGAGTGAAAAATACAGTAAACAGAATATATGCTTAGGTGACTTTATGCATGCTGGGGGACAGGCTCAGGGAGCAGCTGAGGCATTTTGAGTACCACATTGGCCCCTCCTTTTGTGGAGCTGGCCGGTAGCAGCTAAATAAAACATAAGACACTGTTTGTGTTTGTATGTTCACTTCAGCATCACTGTCAAAAACAAATGCAATTTTAACTTTGATTAAGAATCCATATAGCCCTAAATTAAAATATTTACAGGCACTTCCCAGGACATTCAAGGGGAAGATCTCATTTTCAAAATGTCAGGATACCACTGAGCCCTGTTATTTTTGTGAGCACCATCCCAGTGATGGAAAGATGCTAAGAAACATGTATGAATGCCCAATTTATACAACAAAACTAAGAGGCTCCATTTACAAGTAGACATTCCATTTAAAAACTAAGGCAAGGCCCACAGAACACTGGGTGTGTGAAGAAACTGAAAGAGCTTGGCCCAGACTTGAGTAAAGCCTTTTAATATATGTGCTGCAGCCTGCAGTGAGTGTGGGAAGATGCTACTTTTAAAGTGAACAGTGCACATATACCCAGAGTATTAGTGCACAGCAAGCTGAAGGGTAAATCTACAGCACTGTAGTGGGCTTTTCTCCTATTGGCTGTGTTGACCCTGGTATTACAGACAAGTTCAATAGTATGCCTTGACGTATGGGTAGGTGAAAGTGCAGTATGGAACTTTTAGTATGCAGTAGCACAACAGACCTGAAGAAGAGCGCTGTGTACATTTGTTTCTCATATCAAAAGAAGTAGGTCCAATAGGTTACCTCACCCCCATGGTCTCTCACTGCAGTTGCCGTTATTCCCTTATCTTCTTTCTATACTGGTCCCAGTTTCACGTGCATTGGGGAGGGGAAAGACTATACTAATGAGCAATGCACAGCTCTGGTACAGCACTACTATATTCCTGGTTTGCTGTATGTATATGGTACAAATGCACTATTACTTAAACTGTCTAGCACTTGATCTACACATAGCAATAATAGCCTTTTGCATACAAACTAAAACGTCACCTTCTACTATAGTAAACAAAGCCAAATCTTGCATTGGCTTAAGGATGAGTTTATACAACTTGCAGCTTTATACACAAGCATCGAGGGAAGCTGAATCTTTGGGGCAAGTAGGAAAATTAAACAAGGTCTCTGCATATGTAATTAGGAAGACTTCTCTAATCAAATGGCTTTCAAAACCAAGTTACATATGGGATCTTACAGAAAGTGGAAGCAGTTCTATTTTGAGAATGAGTAGTTGGCCATGTATTTAATTGATATTTTTCTTTAATACTGCAGTAAACTTTAGCAAAAAAAATTAACCCAACCATCAAAAACAACAAAAAAAAGCAAGCACGCACAAGACAGCCTATGTAAGACTGAATGCTAACAAAAAACGAGGCAGAAACCCCTTGGCAAAGCTTTTATTATCAAAATAAAATTTTGTATAGACGCATTTCACAAATCACGTGATCCACTTACAGCATTTATTCAAGTGACATGTTTAAGATGGGCATTAAAGGTCTGTCTTAATACAAACCGTTCAAAAATACTTACACAGCTTAGCAACTCAAAAGGCAGGTAAAGCAATTAGAAGATTACCTGAATTATCACAACACATATAGCTCCCTCTTCATGAAATCAAAAGATCAACCTTACATTTTTGACCAAGAAGGAAATATTCACTCTATTTAGGATGAGAGTGTTATCCAACTATACATCAGTTCAAGCTTTGACATAATTAAAAGAAAAAGTTTGGAGGCGGGATGGAGATTTTTCAGAGAAATGCAATGACAGTCATGAAAGACAGTGGGAGTTGCTGGATGCTTAATTGCCTTTGAAGAGTCTCATTCTAGCTTACTATAGTTCCTTGCTGCAATAGGAGGTGCCGAATTGTGGAAAGGGGCAAAAACCACAAGAGAAAAGAGTTGTTGGATCTTTCTGCTAGTAGGATATTTTATGCAAGATCACATCTAGTGCTATGGCTCAACAAATCCAAGATGATTCTACTTGGGATTGATCTCATTTATAATATTACATTCTAAGTCTTCATTAACTGTACAATAATTTTCATAATTACATTGGTTTAGCCGACGTAGTGCTCCTTCCATTGCCTTGAGTATACAATGGTCTCATCCATGCAGCACACCAGATCTTTTCAACTTTAAGTCCTGGCTTTTAGCTGTACTGTTCTTTTTCCTGAAATAATCTTACATTTTAATGAGACGGAAGTAAACCAGTTTCACCAGGCCCAGGGTTAATATCTACATTTCCACTTGGGTCCATGAGAAACACAGCTATTAATATTTTAAATGCATTTAACATTTTAAATAACTTAACTGTAAATAAAAACTGCAGCAAGGGCTACTGTGTGAACAAGACACTATCAGGTTAAAGCCAAGTGAAGTCTCACGTCCTGTTCCAGGAAGGAAGGGGGGAAAAAAGTGGATGCTAGACAGGCTGCACAAGAACAGGAAGGGGAAAGAAAGAGCCTATCCAACAATATTTAAAGGACTCAACATGATTTGCGGAAAAGCTTTGATGATGATCTTGAAAAATCTTTGTCCCTTTTTACCTGAAAAAAAGAAAATGCTGATTGATCATCGGATTAAAACCCTCAGATGTTTGAACAATTAACTGCACACGAAGTCTGGTATGGATGAAAGAGCACAGGAGTATAGAAAGGTGCCACTGATAACCCATCACAACCTCAATCTTCCATTTCAAGTTCACGTTTCAGACTGCAAAATACAAAGAGGAACCAGTTTTAGTTTCAAGAAAAGCAGATTGATCCATTAAAAAATTTGACTTCCATTCAGTTTAGATACAGTTTGAAAGCTGTGGGAATAAGTAATAACTGATCTTCACTGCCAGCAGAATAAGTACTTAGTGTTTACACTGAACACCACTTTGGCATATTACTAAGTAGTAACAATCAATTTCCATGAGATCCTTCTGAGATCATCTCAATTTCACAGATGACAGGTCTGAGGATAAGAGATTTACCTAACTAAGATTTCAAAGCAATTCAGTGGCAAAGCCAGGATTTCTCCATTCCTGGCTTTCAGACCATTGCCTAACCCACAAAACTGGAGCATTCAAAAAAATAGCAATTACCTGTTTAAGTAAGCATGAACATTGTTATAGCCATGATACTTGGCCAAATAAACCAGCACACCAGTAGCACACCGGCCATCCCGCTGTCTGCAGAAGCTACAGTTGCAGATTCCACGACAAGGTGGGCAGTGCCAGTTCTACAGAAAAATAAGACAGCTTTTAAAGAAACTGAAAGCTCAGAGATTCCTCACCCCACCCCTTTCTCTCTCGTGCACTGGCTCAAAACAATTCCGTGCTAGCAAAAATGCTGTCAAGAGATGCCAACAAATGCTACTCTTTGTGAGTAAAGAGTAAGTTTTCCAATGTGCTAGGTATCTTCTGTACTTTCAATGGAGCACCCCAATTTTTCCCTCTCCCTTCCAGACCCAACATAGTGATAATTATCTCTCTGTTCAAGGCAGCTGGCTAAACTCCAATACTGTAGCTTTCTGTAGGAGAGGCAGCACTCCTTTCCCTACACTACAGCCAGACTAAGGTGAAACCACTTTGTTTCGAGAATTCAATAGCTTGAAGTTTAAGAATATGCTTTAGTGGCTACACTGCTTCCATAATTGATAGTTATTACCATAGTAGCTACAGGTACCAGGAGGTAGGAGTGGCAAGGGGAACTTTAGTGGCACAGGCATTCGTTAAACCCCTGCTCAGGGACAAGTCTTTTGCAACCTGCTGGAGCTATGCCACTGTGTATAAATGTTCGCTGAAGCAAAGAAACTGGACCCTGACTCTCTCAACTCCCAGGTCAGCACTGTAATCACTGGTCTCTACAGTCAGTCTGTCTCTGGCCCAATGACCATTTAATTATTTATACACAGTGGAATAGATCCAAGAGGAGAAAATGAGAGAGAGTATTCAACAGCCCAGTGGTTAGGGCACTCAAGTGGGAAAAGAGAGACCCAAGTTCAAGACTTGCTCCATCACACTGAGTGGGGATTTGAACTTGGGTCACCCACACTCTGGAAGAGCAGCTCCCCACTCAGCATGCTGGTATTTGTGACTCCCACTCCCCATGCATTGTATAGAGAACCTGGACACTAACTCAGGATTGTGAATTACACAAGGATGCATACAAGCTCAAAGTCTCCACTGTAAACCCCCACCCATGGTGCTCTGACATATATTTAAAAGGCAAAAGTGTGCATGTACTACAGTATTAAAAGGGATTAAAACACAGCTTGCCACCAACATCCTATCTTCAGTGTTAACTACAATCCATCGCTCCATGCACAGGAACTACTATATTATATATCCTGCTATATTAAGCAGGATAAACCCCGTGCCCACATTAAATTATCTTACTGGATCCAGCAATGCAGTCCTGACATCTTCCCCATATCGATTGCGAAGACACGGTCCACAGAACTGACCTCGCACACCTACACAGTCTGGGTTACGACAGTTTGTCTTTGTGTCTATAGTTTTTTGGCGACACTGATGACAAGTGGATCCCTACAACAACAAACAGGTGTTCAGGAGACAAGAAAGCCAAAGAAGGTAGTTTAGTTAACAAAACAGCACATTTAACCAACCCACCCATCCCTTGGCAACTTTGGGCTTTGTCAAGTCTTGGAAGAAGTACTAATGCATTCTTAAGGGCAACCCAAAAGAGGGTGTAAACAAAGAGAAAGCTAGTCTAACAGACACAATCTGTATTTCTCTGATTTGCAATACACTTACCATCACCTGGTTATATACTTTATCTCGTGCAGTTTCACAAATATTATCCAACTCTTCCTCTGTTATTTCTTCCACCGGACGCACTACGTGAGGAAGAGCCATAGCACCAGGGCGACTTCTCCTGGGAGTTCGAATCTCTTGCTGGAGGGTATGGAAGAATCAAAATCTAAGTTTTATTTTGTGGTCATAACATTATTGCCAGCAGAAACCCCACACAAACAAGGGCTGAGAATTTCAAAACAGTCAAAGGGATTTTGATGTGTGTCTTCCGCTAGAGTTACCAGACAAGTACTGAATTAATGGGATGCTTTGAAAATCTCAGTCAGGTCTCCACCTTTAGTGCTAGAAATGTAACAGATCAAAGATCAAATGTTATTTGATCTTTTTTAGCTCCTACTACAGTGCAGAAAGTGAAATTCCTCCACCGTGATAATAAAAATAAAATTAAAAGATTATTGCGTAATACACTCCATTTTTTCATGCCTCCCATTAGCTTCAGTGTGGATTAGAACACCAGCTAGCTCTGCATGAGCATCTAGCTCTGCCAAAGAGACCAACAATCAGGCTTAATCTGCGCTTATTTGAATAACCAATACTGCATTATATTTTTGAAGTTTCCCCAATTAACGTTTTGCTGTAAAGGGCCAACATACCTCTGAGTATTCATCAGATAGCTTTCTTCTCCTCACTAAGCTGTACCTGTCATCATCTTCCTCCTCTTGTAAAGGAGTAGGTAGCCCATCAATCAGGGACCTGGATCTTGTGTGAGGCCGAGAAATTCGGTCTGGGTTCCTCCTTAAAGCATTTTGGGGAAATGAGCTTCTTGGAGCCCGTTTTGGTCGCTAAAAGAAAAAATGAGTTAAACAAAGTCCTTTGTCCCCAAAGGCCAACAAAAACAAAATAACTTTGTTTCTAGTATGGAAAACGGAGTACAATTACTACATTGCAGGTAAATTCACCTTTGCCATTCAACAAACTGTAGCAACATACAAAGCTCCAAGCAGCAGTCAATGCCTATGTAAGGTAGAAAGCAGCAATTCACTTGTGTAAACATAAGAAAATCCCAATGAGCTTAGACATGTGTGTGTTTGTTTTATGGAAAAGCATATATTTTCAGTAGGGTTCCAAGTACCTTCATAATCAATCAAATAAGTAGAACTTTAATAGTACTTTTCAACTTGTTCATTTAGACAGGCATATTATCTTTATCCCCATTTTACAGATGGGGAACTGAGGCACAACAAAGGAAAAGCATATGCCCAAGGTCATACAAGCAAGTCATTGGTAAGGACAGGAGTAGAATCCAGGTACTCCTGACTCCCCCCATCCTGTGACCCTTTCACTGGGACACGCTCCCTCCTTAAGTAGATTGATATTGCAGCCCTAAAACATATAGATGGGCCCAAACCAGAATCTGGATCCAAGCACCTTCCAACTGTAGATGACATTCAGAGCTGACCTTTGAAGCTTAAGACCCCTGCCCCTCCTTTCTCCATTCTTTGTGTAAATAAGTATTTAGAAATGGGTGTCTTGTTTTGTTTTATGGCTTTAATTTGCCTTTGATATGGACACTTCAAAGTGCCTATGACTGGATATGTTGTTTAGTTTTTATAGAACGGCAAATCAAAAGGGAATTTCACAACTAGGATGATTGTTTTAACAAGTAATAAAATTCTGAACAACCGGACTTTGATTTACTTGCTTTAAGCTCTTTATTTGAGAGGGTTTTTGTTTTTTTAAAAAATCAAAAGTAGATACACTCAGATGGTTGAAGTATGAGAAATTAAAATTTCTACTTACTGGGCTGGTAGTTGACAATGATCTTCCGCCAGTGAAAATACCAGGAACATTTTTTAATTCAGCCATTAGTTTTGCAAGCTAGGGAAAAAAAATAAAAACATAAGATCTTAAAGAAGAGTTTATGTGCTATTACAAGCTATTAGATTAGGGCAATTGCCTAGAAGTACAACTGCCTTATAGGAAATGCAGTCCTATTCTTTGAATTTTACTTGTGTCTTATTTTTATATCCTGGTGCCTGAAAGTGGGTTGAAAATGATGCTTAGGCTTAAAAGGCTGCCAGCCTAAACATGGAAGAAGGCTTTAGAATCAGAGAGTCTGCTGAAGAACCTATTTCAGCATGTGGATTTTCATATGGCAGTGAATGTGCAGTATCAGGGCTCTAAATTTCTGATAATTCATTCACATAACTCCCATGAATGTTAACTTATATAAGAGAAGAGAACTGCATGGAGATCAGAAGTCAAGGAGAAAAATGAATTGAAGAACTTTCCTGTATACCTACCATTGCTTTGTTTTCCTTTATGTTTAAAGCTCTTTTCTCTAAGAATTTGGGGCCCTCTTCTTCAGAGTCGGAATCCAGAGCAGATGGTTGTATTGCAGGGGTTGATGTTATTTCGCTCTTTCCCCTTTTAGATCTTCGAGTTGGAAACTTCATAGCCACTTTAAGAGGAATCGAGTGTCTCTCACTTCTTCTGTATTGCAACGTCTCCTTAGCACATAAGTCATCTTCCTTAGAGCATGACTCCAATTTCTATCAAAAACCAATATTGTTGTTTATGAATGACACTGGATTGTTGACAAGCAAGTTAACTGAAAAGAAGGACACCAACTTGAAATCTAGCTTGGTTTATTGTTTTTAAAAAGTTTTGGGCACTACTACCCATGAAACCCCCTGACAAGTTTTGTGGTTTTACAGAGTGCTCAAATATACAGAAAGATAGAGATTAGTTTCACTCATAAGTTTAGTTAGTAAAAGTATTTCAGAGAAAAATGTTTGAGTTGGTACGCTTTAAGGGCCCAATCTGTAAGTTAGTCCACATGGGTGTACAAGTCCTCCACCATGGTTCTCAGTGCAGTGTCAGGCTTAAGTTTGTAAACTACAAAGAATTCAATGGATATGGAAACAAGATCACAAATTGTAACTCACTCACAGGACTGGCCATTGAGACAAATACAGCCCCAACTCAAATAGCCATCGAGACAATTATAGTCCCAAATCAAGTATTTTATCAGTTTAGTATTCTGATGCTGTTCACAACTGTAATGAGAATTTACTAGTGATGCCAATGAAGATAATTATTCTATTTTTTGTTTGCTTAATTATCCACTTGGTGACATGTTATCTTACTTTAACCGAAATAAAGTTGCTTCCATCTAGGACTAACCTAACAGACACCCTGCTGTGGATCATTAGTACTTCTTTTTCTACTTGTCAAGGCTCAAACTGACAATCCCATTTTCTATAATTTTGTATTAAGCTTGATATGTGGTTCTTGCTAACAAATTTTCATGCTGTTATTGCTTGTCCCTGCTTTTTTCTTGAGTATAGGAGCCTGATTTGTCACTGTTAGTTCTCTGTACTATTATTTAACTTAGATGTGTACTCTTTCCACAAACAGAGCACCTACTCTTTTCTCTGGATGTCCTTTAACATTATACTCCAATAACCCATGTTACATGCAATATGAATATATTGCTCTCTACAGTGCTCAGTATTTATTCTTGGGCTATTTTTAAGCAGTAAGCCTGCTATAATGTTTTGCAGCTGATTAAAGGTAGAAGGCGGGGAGAGGGCGGGGGAGAATTCTACTATCTATTGCTATTTCTATATTGCCTACGAAGTGTAGAATTTCCTGTACTGTTTCCTGTTATGCTACACAAGTGCCATGAAGACCAATATCACATCATCCTAGCTCAAAGATTCAAGCAAATGATGGCCATCTTGTCCAAACAGTTTTAAAAGATGCTCATGAATAGAGTACATATCCAATTTTTCGATTTGTACTAGTTAAATTTTAAATCTAGAAAAACAGTATTTTTCTAAAATGCAAGAGATAAAATTTGTGTAAGACTTAATTTAGTTGTTTTCTCCACATTAGGCATTCACATGTTCTCATACACTTACAGAAGCAATTTTAAAATTAAGGAAAGTTATTTGGCAAGTGTCCTAAAGGTTGTTACATTTCAGTAATTAGTAATTACTTAAAGTTTAAAACTAGTGAGTTAATTTGCATATCTCACCAATACATTTTGAATCTCACTTTCTGAAAAACCACAGAACGAATCATCGTCTGAGTCCTCACAAAAAATTTTAGCCAGTTCTTCTGTGATATCTGACCTAAACTTTGGTTTCTGTGAAAAGAATAAAAACACTTCTTTTTAAGAAGGACCATGCAGACAGCAAATCACATTTACAAGTGCACTACAAGAGAATAGCTTTTGTAACAAAGAAAACAAAATGGTTCAGGGATTTACAAAGGGTTTTAGAGCTGGCAAACCATCAGGCTTGTTAGTTTAAGCGACATTTCAAAGAATAGAATAAATAGCTAATCTGCCTCCTACAATTACTACCTAGAAGTACAGGCAAAAAGTGAAATGAAATTATAGTGCATACTGTAGATTCATAGCTACTGTACAGAAATGTAAGCAAAGCAAGCAGTTTTAAATCACACAGGAAGCATTTGGGACAATTTTCAACAGAGCACATTCAGTTCTGTTTATTCGTGTACTGTACTTACGGTGTTTGCAAAATTGTCAGAACCAAAACTGTCACAACTGTCATCTGAAGAGGATGTTTCCATGGAGATCAATTTCATATTTCGGAATGCTATGAAGTTCTTCTTTCCTGAAAGGTCTGCTTGCTGCAAGGGGAGGATGACAATACCATTAAAATGTGAGATTTACTATAATACATTAGCTTTTAAAAGTGTGCTTATAAAGCCTAATGTGGTTATATTTTCAGATATGCAGTGGACTTGTATCCATTCAGTACACCATCAGCACTGAAAAGAGACAAGAGTAGAGCTCTAAAATTAAAATTGAGTAGTTTCTGCTCTAATACATTTCTGGTCACTAACATAAGTGACTTATCCTTGAGTGTTCTAAATGTCGTCTTCTTCTGACAAATAACTACTTTTGTGAAAAAAAAAACCACACCAAAACAAGTCATATCCCTTCTGAAAGCCCTTCAAGTTTTACTTTATGTTGAATCTTAGAGTGACTAGCATCTAGAAATCACTATTTTAGTTTAATTTCTGAAATCAAATACTAATCAACTAAATTTAAAGTATTAAAAAGCCCAGAAAAGGAACACCAGAACTTCAGAGACAATGGCTTATTATTACACTAGGTACCATCATTGGGTTGTAATGTCTTATCTTCTGATGGCCTTTGAATTTATCCTTTTCCTTGGAATCTCACATATCCTCAGTAAATATGGTTCAAGATTTTGAGTTGTAAATGGAGACTCATGTCTGTATCCATATTTAAACACACTACACCACCCAACAGTTACTGCAACATGACCAGTGATTGGCGTGGCTCATGCCAAACTGAAAGAACTCTTACAGTTACTAGCAATTCAGAGGCCAACCTCATTGAGCCCAAAATATTTAAGAAATCTCTTTAAAATGTAGCAACACAGAGAGATTTAAAGATATGTGCTCTCTGCACATGCTGGATATTGCATACTCTTGTTTGAGCCAAGAGAGGGTAATCAAATTTCTAACAGAACTGTAGAAACTATTGCCATCCTGCCTCTCCACCAGTTCTGAGTTTGAAATTTGCACCAACATATAGTCCAATCTCTCTCTTTCCTCACAATCAGACACAGCTATTTGCTTCCACTTGGATCATAACTACTACTTTCCTAAACCTGCTAATGGAGAGGGTAAGGCTATGTCCATGCTACAGAAGCACAACTCTGGCACAACAGCTATAGCACTGTGGCGTAAACATGTGGTACAGCAATGGAAAGGGTTTTCCATCGCTTTGTAATTCATCCCCCCCACCACCACCACCAAAAAGTGGTCAATGGAATAATTCTTCTGTCAATCTAGTAGTGTCTACACTGGGGTTTAGGTCCCTTTAACATCTCTCACCCCTGAGGAACAGTTAACCTAAATTTTAGGTGTAAACCAACCTAAAATGTCTTCCTTTAACACTCGATTAATCCTCCTCCAATGTGGCATGCTTCCACTTCAATTAGACCCTTTGCACTCCTACCAAAGCCCCACCCTTTAGAGACCCTCTTGTCTTTCAGAAGAGGTAAAAGGAGGTTTGCAGAGAAAAAGCAAAGTAGCTCTCAGCTCAGTATTGAGGCAGATGTGAACCTTTTACAGAACCCAAGGGCAAAATTTTTTTTTATTTATTTATTTTAAGACCAGCATTCCACTGGTCTTAAAAACTTACATTACACTCTTTGTCGTCCAAAGCAGACACTGCACTAGATAAGCACAGAACAGCCTGAAAAGTCCTGTCTGCACCACAACAATCACAATTCCTATTCCATTAACACACTATTCTGTTTGAATGGACCTGAGTTTCAACTGTCCTCCCAAATTGTGCCTGAAGCATACTTTGCAAGACATATCAGTTAGGTCCTGTTACACCATAAGATGGAACTCTGCTGTGTCAACCAGATCACCCCAACATGGTAGTTGCTGCAGAGAAGTGAACCTGACCACCTTCACTGTAAATCCTTTCTGTTTTAATCATCCCTGAGTAATGCGGGCTTGTCTGACAGCACTGTGGTTAATTAGGTGGTTGTAAACCACAAGTGGCACACACTGCACCAAGATGCAGAGCCAGACCAGTGAAGCCATGCCAGTGCAAAATAAATCCAGTGGACAGGGAGAGGCTGTCTAAAGGACAGTTTTTAACCTGGAAGTATTTCTTCCCAACACTGTGGGGAAATGGGGACACTGGGCTCTCCTCCAGTGAGCGATCCCCAGGCTTTTAGCCCACAAAGCTCTCCTGCACCGGGGGTGACCAGATGTCTCTGCCGACCTCCACCCAGATACTGGGAAGTCCGCAGCTTTGCATGGAGACGCGTCCTACTCCAACTGGGAGACCACAGCCCCCCTTGTTTTGACAGGGAGCGAGTGCAAGGCCCTTGTTTGGATTTTGCAAACCTCAGGGACCCGCGGCAGCAACCCCCGAGGCCGCCACGGGCCGGAGGAGAGAGCGGACTCAGGCTGGGCGAGCAGCAGGGCTGAGCGGCTGGGCAGAAGTGGGGGGCCCCGCCTGGAGGCTGCCCGGGGCGGGGCGCGGGAGCAGACACGCGGGGCACAGGCTCGGCGTGCCGGCCGGGACACGCGGCAGGGCTCCCTGCAGCCTCCACCTTCCCCAGAACGTCCCTCGGGCCGAGAGCAGCCCAGGCCACGGGCCTCCCTCCGCAATCGACGCCGGCGAGGGGAGGGGACGCACTGGGATGAACGGGGGTTGGAAGGGTCCAGGCGGACCAACGGCGCAGACTGCCCCGCCCGGGGATGCGCTGTCGGAGCGCCGCCGCCCCGGCCCCGGCCCCGGCCCGCAGAGCCAGACGGGCAGGTGAGCGGCATCCTCCGCCCTCGCGGAACAAGGCGTCGCGGCGTGTTTCCTCGGGGCCACGTGTGCGGGGGGAGGGGGGGCGAGAACCGCTGAGCCGCCACCCCAGCGAAAGCCGGAGCCCGCAGCCCACCCTGCTCCCCCTACAGCTTCCTGCACCTCCCGCCGCTCCGCCCCCCCCCCCCCCCCCAGAGCCTGCAACTCACTGCACCTCCCGCCGCTCAGCCCCCCTCCTCCGGAGCCTGCAACTCACTGCACCTCCCGCCCCTCAGCCCCCCTGCTGCAGCCAGCTCAGCCCCCCTCCGACAACACGTGCAACTCCCCGCAGCCTCTGCCCCGCACGGCCCCCTTCCTCCGGAGCTTGCAACTCACCGCGCACACACCCCCCGTCCTCCAGAGCCTGCACCCATTGCACTCCCCCAGCGCGCGTTCAGCCCTGGGCCCCACTCACTTGCATGCCGAAGGGATCCATGCTACCAGCGGCGGGGCGCGCGCGGCTCTTGTAACGGCTCGTCATAACGGGTAGCCCGGGTGCGAGCGGGGCAGCGTACGCTGCTCGGGAGGAGACTGCAAGCTCGCGCCAAACCAGCTCGGGACTGTCAGGGGGTGGGGCCTGGGGGCACCTTTCCCGCGTTGGAGCCCGAGTCCTGGAAGGTTCAGACAACACCCCTCTAGGGGAGACCCCCGACTGCTCCCCCGTGCAACAGACGCCCCCCCCCCCGTGCAGACAGCAGTACAGGGCTCCGGGGAGCCCAAAGAGGCGTCCGAGAAGTGTCTTCTAATATTTTTTTCCAGCAGTGGAGTTTGTGGTACTGTAAGGGCCTAATTCTGTGGCGCGAAATACTCCCTGTAGCAAAGCGGTAATATTTGCATATGGGGAGGGCATGGGGGGAGCGGAGCCGCCTGCGGGCTCGCCCCTCGTGCACGTGGGGGCTGCGTGGTTAGTCCCCAGTGCCCCTGGGAGGGGGTCGGGTCAGCGCGCCGGGGGCAGGACTGATCCTGCTGCCCCGCAGAGCGTGGAGTCAGCTACAAACGAGCGTGTTACGGCATGAAACGAACAGGGTGGGCACATTTCCTGCTCCGGCCAGTTCATGCAGGGATCGAAGAGAGAGGATGAAAAATCACTTCAGTCCATGGCTCTTTAGCACACAGGGAACCTGAAAGTTTATGCCCCAGGAGTAGTTTATTGCAGGCATCTTTAGCACTGAAATCACGAGGAGACGATTGAGAAGTTAAGCTAAAGTGAAATTAAAGTGTTTTTTTTTCACGAATAAAGTTTTGCTCATAAAAAGATGGGGAGGAATAGCTAAGCAGAATAAGTTTCAATATTTTGCATAAGCCACGATACATTTTGGAAGGATTGTAGTTGTTTTAACAAAACACTTTCTGGGAATGGAAACTCCTCCATACAATTTGATGTAGAGGAGAAGGTTCGCTTCACAGTGTTCTGGGTCCTGTTTGATTTGAAGTTTGTGCCCAGAGTTGGTGCTGTACAGTATCGGTGGTATTCTTTTACCAGATACCCTGCACTTTTGGTGGATCATACAAGCTTCAATGAAAAAATGCACTTTGAGAAAATGTAGTGAAGAAGTGTTAAGAAATACTTTTTAAAAAACAAGTTTTTTTAATGTCAGTGAATAATATATTATCTGAAGCTCAACCCAAAGTACAGTGAGACACTTGCAGCATAGCCTGAGAATAAGGTCACAAATCTGTTCAACTGCAAATCTGTATCTCTTTGCAGGAAGGGAATGAAATAAAACTTTAAGAGACTGTATACCTCATAGCTTAAGATTCAGATATTCCTAAAGGGGTAAAGTCATATATCTTCTGTTTTCTGTAATATTTCATTTTCAATCACCAAGCTAATGCACACTGGTTTAGAAGAGGATTGTAACAGAGCAACTGTACTTATAGTTGACACTTCCAAAGTAAATTCTTAAATATTTAGTCAAGGCAGGAAATTCCCATTTACATCACTAGTGCAGAATCGGGCCCTGCTGCACGTGTAAGGCACACCCACAAACCTGATACTGTGTAATTGAACCGAGAATGAGCTGTAAGTCAGACACCTTAAATACGCCCTAACACAATAGAATACAACAGCACTAAAGCAGTTTTTATACTTTTTGGTCATGATTCCTTTTGAGAATGCTGCAGTCTGTCAAGTAAAAGAATCTCCATTTTAAATAAGCCCTTAATTACATACTTACTTGCACCACTGATTTCATAGGCTGCACACAAAAGCAGATGAACTAAAACCAGTCCTCCAGAGACCAGACAACTGCACTCTGTTTTCCTAAATCCACATTAGTTGAGGGTTGCCACCCAGACAGTTCTCAACCAACACAGTGAGGTTTGTTTGTTTTTTTAAACTTTCAGAAAACAACAAAATATAAATTTATACAGAGGAAAAATATTAAAGAATAGCTTCCCACCAATGTCGGAGTTTACTAACGTCCAGAATCCTGAAGATCATCAGTTGCCTTTAGAAAAATGACAAATATGTACGAGGCAATTTTACTAGCTTCATACCAAATCCTATTAAGGAATTATGACTAGCTGGTGCTGTTGGTAACGTTGCAGCTAATCTTCTGTTTCCAGGTGAATTTTGTCTTTCTTTACGATTAATAGAAGTCAGATTGGCTTAAAAATTAGTATGCCAGATCACAGACTTGGATAGAGTTTGTGGGGAAGTTTTGAAGCTATTTGATTAGAATCAGAGGGGTAGCCGTGTTAGTCTAGAATTGCAGAAGTGACAAAGAGTCCTGTGGCACCTTAAAGAGTAAGACTTAAAGACTAAAGACTTTTTTAGTCTTTAAGGTGCCACAGGACTTTTTGTCACTGTTTGATTAGAGGGTATCTGACATTTTTTAAAAAGTGAAACTATTTTCAAGGTCACAAATTTTCAAACACTTTTTTGTGCAGAGATTTGGAATATCAGAGGAGAGGAGAAGCGAAAGCCCATGAAATTTTTATAATGTGACTCCCCTTCTTGAGATTCGGTGCATGATATCAAAATAGTGATCAGACAGCAAATGTGAAAAACCAGGATGGGAATGGAGGGTAATAGGACCCTATATAAGAAAAAGACCCAAAAATCGGGACTTTCCCTATAAAATCAGGACATTTGGTCAGCCTGTGTCAAAACAAGATTTAAAACTTAAAACATACATACTACAGTAGAACCTCAGAGTTACGAACACCAAGATTAAGAACTGACCGGTCAATCACACACTTCATTTGGAACTGAAAGTACCCAATCAGGCAGTAGCAGAGCCAAAAAAAGAAGAAAAAAAAGGCAAATACAATACAGTACTGTGTTAAATGTAAACTACTAAAAAAATAAAGAGAAAGTTTTAAAAAGATTTGACAAGGTTAAGAAACCGTTTCTGTGCTTGTTTCATTTAAATTAAGATGATTAAAAGTAGCATTTTTCTTCTGCATAGTAAAGTTTCGAAGCTGTATTAAGTCAATATCCAGCTGTAAACTTTTGAAAGAACAGCCATAATGTTTTGTTCAGAGCTATGAACATTTCAGTTACAAACAACCTCTGTTCCCAAGGTGTTTGTTTCTCAGAGGTTCTAGTGTAGTTGCTTGGTTTTGGAGCTACAGAGTAGAGGCAATCAGTGAATGGATTGTAGGCATACTGCACAGTCCCAGACCTTGAATTAATCCTGTCTAAGGAGTACAGGGAATTGGGAAGCGTGATGGGAACCAGTAGCGGTGGCTCGCTGCTACAATCTTAAATTTGGAATGCAGCTTTCCAAAGACCTCCCAAACTCACCGCAGCAACTTCAGTTTAGCATGGAGCTGGATAGAGAGCCTCCTCCCCTCCCCCACCCATCCCTGGGAAACCACCCAGCAGAATAAACTACCATCCATTCTATGGACTGCAATCACCCACAGCAGATGGGGACTTGTTGAGCCCAATTCTCTGTTCCGCAACACTCTGTTTATGACCCTCTAACTAGCAGCATAAAGAGGCTCAGGGCAGGAAACGGGGCATAAGAGAAGAGTCACACCAGGAGCATGGCATGGGGAGAGGCTGTGGCCAGAAAGTACATTGCTTTGGCTGTTCTCTGCCCCCACTGTAACTGATACTGAGGCCCGTATCAGCAGCTTGAACTGAATTTGCACAGGGAGTGCAAAGGTGGAATAGGGCGCTTAGCCCCACCCCCACTCCCTTGTTCCTGTGCAAAGCACAAGGATAGACTAACTGACACTCAAGGCAAGTGTCTCAAGGAAATGAGGAGTGTGGCAGAACAGGCACAGGGACAGGCTAAAGTCCATTTTTATTCTGAACAGTAGTTATATTCAGCTGCTCTCTATTAATGAAAATCACAGTTTTTTCATGGACAGACCTACTTTTGGTGCCTGACACCGAGGCCTTGTCTACACTGCCACTTTACAGCTCTGCAACTTTTTCACTTGGGGGTTGTGTGAAAAATACCCCTTTGAGCACTTCAAACACCCCCTTTTTACAGCTCTAGGAGAGCTCTCTCCCAGTGCTGGTGCCGCAACTGCACAGCCACGTTAAAGCTCAGTTGGTCATGCACAGGTCAGATTCAGTGGTGCTTTGTCTACACATCAACAACAATAAGATCCTCAGCATGTCTGTGAGTTCACCACATATAGTAAATATGGGAGCAAAGGATTTACTCATCCTCACAAAGTCTCCATTCTCAGTCTGTAACCACGAGCAGTGCACAACTCCAGCATTTGGGGAGGCTGGAGCAACGCGGGCACGGCCACAGGTGAAGAGTGGGAGTGGGGTCTCGGGGCAGGAGGGACCACAGCCCAGGCATCTGCGCTCTCAAAGATGGCAGGTCTGCAGCAGTTTAGAGAGGCTTAGCCTCCCTTGGCCTATTACAGCTGCTACCCATGTCTGAAGCCAGCTAAATCGGCCATGTTGAAGTCATTGGGGAGCTCTGTACTGCAGCACAGCCATTTAACATGGCTTTGGGCATGTTAGCCTGCATCTCTGTGAATACTGAAGACTTTTCAATCAATTAAACTAACTTGATTGAGCTAACACAATTGAAAAAACAATCCTTTTTGCTCATCAATCCAGAGCCAACGTTTCTTATACCAGAACATAGAGTCCCCTCTGCTTCTAACCTGTTGTGAAGTCATCTATCCCATGCTGAGTCCTTGACTCCAAAGTAGATAAGTAGGATCACCCTTCCCTGTGTCATCATAAAATCCCAAAACAAACCCTATCCAGGTTGGGCTGTAGTGAAGCTTGTCAAGTGTTTTCAAGGATGGGAGAAACATTTTCAGATCTCCATGTTTCATGAAATGATTTTTTTTAAAATATATGAAGGTAGCATTTGAGAGTCTGTTAAGACACATGAGCTGGCTTACATGGAAATCATCAAAGGCCATATCACAGATAGTTATCTCAAAAGGAGCAGTGCCCTGTCAGAAGTAAAACGTGCTCCGAACAGCGATCAGCCACTGCTTTTTTCTACTAAAAAGTTGCATTCCATCGTATTGTTTCATCTGGCTGCAGCTGCTGGTGTTTCAAGTATTTACTTGTTAGAACACAGCTGAAGTACATCCAACATTGGTGGTATGGCTGAAACAACTAAGTTATTATCCTGGCAGCACATTTTGCATTGGCCTATATAAGAATCAAAGATGTTTCCCTATTAGTAGCTTCAAACGTATGGCCTCAACAACAATAGGGCCATTCTCAGAAACAATAAATCCAACCTTTAGTCCCTGTGAGGCCAGCCGGAAGGAGATCAGTCCCCTAAATTACTCCAGCAGTGAGCAGACTTCAGCTGTCTGGATTTGTACAAAGCTCCTCACACACAGTTGTGCAGTTTTCTGAAAGCTTAGCAGGCTTGTGCTACAGAAAATACTAACCAGCAGGCAATGATCTTGTGAAGCCAGTTCCTAGCTCTGCTATAGACTTCCTGCATGATCCTGGACAAGCCACTTAATCTCTGTGTGCTTCAGTTCCCTGTCTGTAAAATTAGGTCTAATACTTCCCCTCCCTGATGGGTATTGTGAGCCTAAATTCATTCATGTTTATGAGACACTCAGTTACTGTAGTGATGAAAGTCCTAGACATAGATAGGTACAAATAAAATAATGAATCAATGGAAGTGATAAGTTTAGGATTCTCAAATTCACAATAGTGTTTACCTGTTGCACAGAGAAATCTACCAAATACATTGAATCCTTAGAAAAGAATAAGATTGCAAATGCTAATTGGCATAATTAAAAATTACTTTAAGAGCTGCCCAATCACCTCTTCCTCTCAGTAAATTATAGTGTATTATTACAATTCTTATTAATGCACTGAAATGAGTCAGGAACTATTTTGCATTCATTAATCAAACACTGATTTACATGTAACTTGATAACCTATGACACTTATTTTCCCCTCTCTTGTAGTGTGTATGTGTAATTCTGCCTTCTACTGGACTGATGTCAGATCTGCTCAGGCATGTGTGTGTTCATGTAATCTTCCGTGGTTAATACTGCTGCACAAGATGTAGTACTAATCTCTATAAACTGTGTATGATCTCGTCCCTGCAATGGTTGTAAGCTGTGGAGGACATTAATCCTAGCAAAACAACAAGCACATCCCTGTGTCACATGTTTGCGCTAGCACTATTTTAGAACTCTACAGTTTTGCTATGTATGTGTTTATTTTTGTGGATTTTTTACATCTGTAAAATAATATTTGATTGCAGAAGAAATAAACAAATTTACGGACACAGTGAATGTATATAATAAGGCAAATGTGAATATAAACATTTTCTAGAGTATTTTATTAGCATCAGGGCAAAAGCTAGGATAGCTAACATTTTCTGTACCAACTCAGCAACACATCACACAGCAAGCAATGATTAGTATCTCTCATGCATAGTTTACTGTATTTCCTTCTCACTTTGTCTTTTCCTTCTCCCCAGAGGAAAAATTTCATGTTCAATTTAAAATTTTAATTGTAAAAATATTTCTGTGCACTTCATGTGTTATTTATTAGTAAAGGCAAGGTGGAAGCATACTGCACTGAGAACTGAAAGTGGGAAGATCTGATCTTATACACAGTAGCATGAACTGGAGATTTTTGCAAGTCCCTAAGGGGGAGGAGAAAGAGGCCCAAAGGAGTGAATATAACTCAGATAGATTAAGAACACTGGCTGGTACATGTCATTAGTGCCCTGTGAAATGAGATAGGTGAGGTAATATCTAAATACAAGATCATCAGGCTACCACTAGATCAGCTGACATGCACCTGGGGGTGCTGGAACAATTTTTATAGTGGGGGTGCTGAGAACCACTGAAGCAAGGGGTGGTGGTCGTGGTGGATGGGGTGGAGGTTCTGGGTTAGGTCAGGGGGCGGGAAGTGGGAGGGGGCAGATAGGGGGCAGGAGCCAGGCTGTTTGGGGAGGCACAGCCTTTCCTATCCAGCCCTCCATACAGTTTTGCACCCCAATGTGGCCCTTAGGCCAAAAAGTTTGCCCACCCCTGTCCTACAGCCATTCAAACCTCAATATTTCAGCACTTTTTACTCCCTGTTCCAGAATTTGCATTTTGCTTTACATATTTTTTTGAAAACACCAAAATAGATTAGGCCAAAACACCTACAAAACTCATAGACAAGGACAGATCAGAATACAGACAGTAAAACATGCAAAAAAATGTGTGAGAAGACTGAAATCTACCTGGTGCCAAATATTCACGAGTGCTAATGCTCTCAGACTGTTGTAATGAATCTGTGGCCACCTAGAACTTTATAGGTTGCACTATGCAGGATGCCAAGGCCATTCAAAATTTCATGGCAGCTTTGAAAAATGAATATGTTTCCCTGCTCCAAAATTATAGGCCTCTCCCATTTGAGCTAAGGGAGACTCTCCATTAGTTGTCAACTGTAAAGGACACAGATAGAGCAATTCCAATCCAAAAGGAGAGACAGCAGTGATATACATGCAGTATTTCAAATGGAAATGTCCATTAGCTTTACTAGCTTTAGCCTGATAACACCGCCTTAATGATGCCATCGACTAAAATAGGATGGTTTACTTTGTAATTTAAGTGTTTAATGGCTCCCATGTACATGTTCATTTGCATTAGGTTACTGCTTCCACCAGAAACTAGCAAAGAGTCACCCTACTGCAGTGGTTCCCAAACTGGGGAACCCTGGGGGTTCATGAAATGTTACAGGGAGTTCTCGGGGGAAAAAATTCCTAATGGTGGACAGAGCTGTGCATAGGGACCCTGAGCAGCATGGGGCCAGCAGCCCGGAGCCCCTGAACTTCCAAGAGCTAAGCAGATCAAAGCAAGCATATGTGTCACAGTGAGGAGAGTTAAACTTCAAGACTCCTTATAAGAAATGGAAAGGGAGGTGGATATTTGTTGCTGTTTTTAAAATTAAATAGGCAGCTAGTATTGTTTTAAAAATTATGATGAAGAACAAGTTTAAGCTTTGTTGTAACAAGTGTTATTTGCCTGGACTGCTCAAGACCTGAATGCTTATGTAGAGTTCCTCTTTGAGTTGGCTTCTTAAATACCTTCCTGCTGTTTCACATCTGATACTCCTTGATTGTCTTAGAACAGGCTTATTCAAAGTGATACAAACTACGAAAGTGAGATCTTAGGAAAGTGTTGCCATTTTCATAAGCGACAAAGAGTTCTGTGGCACCTTAAAGACTAAGAAAAGTATTGAAGCATAAGCTTTCGTGGGCTAGTACCCACTTCATCGGATGCATGCTGTGGACCACTGCATGCATCCGACGAAGTGGGTACTAGCCCACGAAAACTTATGCTTCAATACTTTTCTTAGTCTTTAAAGTGCCACAGGACTCTTTGTCGCTTCTGCAAACCCAGACTAACACGGCTACCTCTTTGATTCTTGCCATTTTCATAATGTAATAAAAATACTGCAATGATAAATAATAATAAATAGTATGTAATAAGCATGTCATAAAATAAATTTCATATTTCCAAGATCACTGCTTTTCTAATTTAAATATTCATTTTTAAGAGGGGGGTTGCGAGAGTTGACATTTTAGTGAAAGGGGTTCACAGGTTGTTAACGTTTGGGAACCACTGCCCTACTGGGTGCATTCAGTCAATGTCCTGGAGATGTGATTCTTGTAACTTGACATCCTGCTGAGGAGCTGTGGTGGGTGGAGTTTCTGTAAAATAGAATTCTCCCTTCCTAGCACTCTCATTCACTTCCAGTGAACCTCATTGGAACGAATCTCTTATACTTAATAAAATCAGTTATTTTTCTAAGGTCTCTCTGGGTTCTTGAATGCTTTTACTCCAAACACAATGAAGACAGAAGATAAAGGTCCTGCAATGCCACAAGGGGCTCTAATTCCTCTGTCTTAACCCTACCCCAGCAGTCAGAACCCATAGTTTTTCATACAGTGTAAGCAAATTGGCACGTTCAGTACTTCAGAAACTGTTGCTGAAACTGACTTTCTTGAAGTCATTTTTAAAGGCGGAAAGTAGTTTATCTTTTTGATCTCAGATAAATCCACCCAACTTACTTTTACATGTAAAATCAGTAATGTTGGCAGTTAAACATTGTCACTGTTATGAAGATACCAGAAACCTGTTCTATAATGTATAACTGTCTGGAGAGAACTGTAGGGTCTGTGTAGGGTGTGTGTTATATCAGCAGACTTTATAGGTATAATTAACAACTCGAGGAAGCTATTTTGTAGCCGAGGTGCCAGTGTTTTACCATCTTGTTGTTTCCTCATGTCATGGGCTGCAATTGACTTTTAGCATTGTTCCCATCCTTTATGAGTATAACATTGGTCTCAAACTGGTTTTGTTTACCCGATAGATAGATAGATAGATAGATAGATAGATAATCATGATGGACCTTTTATTAGTGTTATTGCCATTACAGACTTCTTCTACATAACCTCTAACTTTTTGCAACAAAACCGACAAACTTTGGCAGTTCATTAAGGAAGACAATTATGCAAAACTATTGCCATTGTGGACACATACATACAAAATAATTCTGTCAGATATAATTCTCAGCAGTAGCATTGTTATTTTGTTCCATTTTAGTGATACAGAATGTCAGGAGGTCTCTCGGTTTGGGGTTTTTCCACAATTACTAAAGCAGCTGTCTTTTCCGATCTAAAGTAATAATAATAATTAGGTCAAAGTGCATTTACTAGCACAATCAAAAAGATTCAAATGTGTATCTTTGAAGCATGTGCCAGTATTCTTGGGAGTGAGTTTATAGAATGTATTAGTCTTAAAAGGCTTACGATTTGATCCTCAGCAGCATCAACTGCGTTAGAGAGCAGAATTGTTATAAGTGGTGCAATACACAGAGGTCATTGTTTTGAGTGATTGCTCACAGGAGGAAGGGGAGGAACAAAGTGTGTTCGAGCAACTTCACCTCGTTAAATCAGCTCAGCAAGTTGCTGGATAATGGTCAGCATATGAGGGTTTTGATGTGTGCCCATTTAGGGTAGCGTCGCTGTCAGTGGTTGTCAGATATGACCAGTTCAGAAATATTCAGTGGGAGCACGTTAGGCAGAGAGAAATTAGAGCCATGAATTTTTTCTTTAAGAAGTAAGCAATGTAACATTCAAACCCACTGAATATGAATGAACCTGACTGGTGAGGATGCATTAGTTTGTCAGAAACCCCAAAACTCTATTGTGGATAATAATGTTTAGTCAAACTGGCAGCCGGCAACGATCTGTGGGCAGAATGGATTCATGTAGTGCTTTCCTGAATATGGTGAGTCAAAAATGAGACCATTGCCTATATATTTTTTAATGACTTCCTAACAGAGATCCTCTGAGACAACAGCAATTAGAGTTGGGAAGGGAATGAAATAATATAGTTAGACTGTTGTGTTCTCTCTAACTGTCTGGGGTTGTTACATTTTATGGTACAGTAAGGTTAAACCTAATTTCAGCCTCTGGTTGTAAATCTGTTAGCTAGGGTTAAACACAGCTTTCACCCCTATTATACATCTCTACCGACATTCCTGAAAAGAAGCCATTTTGCCAAGTTGGCTCAAGATGCTGTGTAGCTGCTTGCCATGCTGACAAACAATACAGCCATGGAATGCTGCTTCTCCCACCTCTGTTATATTCACATCCCAGTCTGAAGCAGCAGGAGAGAACACTCTATTGATGTACATTAGCTAATTCCTGGAAGAAATCTAAGTAATTGTAAATGCACTTTTCCCCCTTCAGCTGAACCTGAAGTATTTTATCCATTAATTATTTTTGCAATATTTTGTCTGATTTTAGCAATTCAAAAAATCCTGAAAAATGCCATGTGCGTAGCACATAATATGGCGTTGTTTTGTCAATAGGTCCTCTGCAGCCCCCCTGCCCACCACAAAGGGGTCTCTAAAGCAGCAGAAAGCAGTGTTGGGGCAAGCAAGACTAGGGGCCTATGCAGATCCAATGACATCACTAAACCTCTGTGCTAGCGATGCAGAAGGGCTCTGGCTACAGTTCTACAGGCTAGAATCTTAATTTCATTAAACTTCTCAAGTCAAATAAGCTCTGTTTTCATTTGATTTCCTTCCTCTTACCATTATCTCAATCGGGTCAATTCCTACTCATCTTATTGGAGTGGATAGTACCAGGATAAGACGAGCAGGACTCCCAAAAGTGTTTGGTGCCAGAATGATATTTACTGTAGATATTGTAATGGTGCGGGATTTTATTACACAAATCACACACTGAGGCCTGGTCCACAGTACAAAATTAGGTGGACATAAGCCACCTTGTGCTGACCTAGTTGTCCATGTGTCAACCCTTAAATTTGTCTCCCACAATAAAAGCTCTCCATTACACTGACATGGTCGCTGTACTGAGGTCAATGCAGTGTGAGCGAAGAGACTGCATTACCTCTGTCAACTAACTCTAGCTGTACCACAGTGACCAACACAGACTGCTCTGGTCACAGTTGTGAACTCCACTGCCGAGGGGCCCTGGAGACCAGAAGCATCCCTCACCCCCAACCCCTCCTTTTAAAACTCTACACATTTTCGAAATTCCTTTTTCTAACTGTCCAGCTTGGCAAGCACATCTAGCCACGCTCCATTATTGCAGGCTACTGCCCAGCTGTCCATGCTGGATACATGCTCCAGAGGTGCTCTGGCCTGGAGTAGACAGGAGATATTGGCTCTCCTGGCCTGTGGGGAAAAGAGGCTGTGCAGGCACAGCTACAGACCAGCCACAAAAGATGGACATTTATGAGCAGACTGCACAGGGGATGGAGGAGAACGGGGTACAACAGAGACCAGCAGCAGTGTCACGTGAAAGCGAAGGAAAAGCATCAGGCTTTTCAGAAGGTCAAGGAGGCCAACAGTTGATCCAGTGCCAAGCCAGGACCTGTCTGAGACTCCACAGTAGTCCAGTCAATCTTGGCAGTTGAGCATGGCTGAGCCTTATGCCGGGGAAGGAACTTTGGGTAAAAGTGTAAATTTATTACCCATTACAGAGATGTTGCCCCCACCTTAGCAGGACACATCTCTTGACTTCATTAATTTACTGGAACTAGAAGAGGTATTGGTATGAAGAGCGGAAGAGTTATCTCCTTTTCATTCCCCTCTGGAGTTAGGCAGTGTGGGGAGAGGAGGAGTGGAATGTGGAGAAGTTTGTTTATGTAGACAGGAATGACCCTGAATCCTCTGGAGAGATCTCAGAGAAACTTTCATGGAGGTTCTTGGCAATCCTCTTTTGAAGGTTTCTAGGGATGGCAGCCTTATTTCTTCCCCTGAGGTAGGAGACACTTTCCCACACCAGTCAGCAATAACTTCAACAGGTTAGCAGTATATGGGTCCGGTCAGCTTTAGGACAACAGCAGCGGCTATACTCTCTGTGCCTTTGTTACCCTCCGGAGTGAGATACCAGCTAAAATCACTCTGGCCTGTGGAAAACAGTGTCAGTGTTCAGTGCCATTGGCCTCTAATAATAGTTTCTGAACAATTCCTGCCTCACTCCTGGTGAGCCATACTCACCCTGGCTGGTGCTATGTGTGGAACTGTGCACAAGCACTCCAAAGCAGAAATGTCACAAAGCATGTCTTCTTTAAAACGTTAGCAGAGCCAGGGAAGGGAGTTCGGAATCTTAACATGCACTTGCCGTAGTGCCTATATTGAAAGTGGTACCTCTGTGTGTTTTATCAGTAGCTGCTGCCATTCAGCCTTCAAAGGTTCCCCCTCCACCCTTTCAGAATGACTGAGTCAAAGAAGTAGGAAAAAGAAGAGGATTCAGGATGACATCTTCAGAGAAATTCTGCAAGCCAGTGCTGCATCAGACTGTGAGCAGGGTGCCTGGAGGATGAATATTACAGACCGTATGGAGAAGGAAAAAGCAGAAAGAGAAAAGCTCAGAAGTTGTAGCAGAAAAAGTAAAGGGAGATGCACCAGGACATAATGAGGCTTATCTGGCAAAAAAACACAGATGCTACAGACTCTTGGGAGGTGGTCAGCAATCCCAGCTCACTTCCCTTTGCAGTCCCTGGAGAACTCCACATCTCCCTCAACATTCCACACGGCGTCAGGAGCTGCATCGCTACCCCTCCCACTTCACACTGGGGACATGAAGGACAATCACGGTATCACAAACACTGACCTGTGAGAGCCATGGTTGATGTATCTATGGCTAAAATGGACATGAACATTCCTTCCTCTTCTTTAAACTTTGCGCCATACATTTATTAAGGTTGTAATGTATTTGATTTTAACTTGCACAGAATTCTTTTAAGTTTTTTTATTACTCAGTAAAACACTATTGTTTGGAAAACAATCTTTATTGGGTCCCAACATATGCTGCAGAATGGCTGGAGATAGTGAAAGCACCCACTTGGTTATTGCACACTGTGACACAGCTCAGGATCAGTGACACGAACAGTGTAATAATCATAAACGTACAGCAAGCACTACAAAATGAATAGGTGCATCATTAGTGTTATATTCATAAATGTGCACCACGCACCACACAATTCCTAACAGGCTTCCCAAACTGCAGGGCCTGGTAGAGCACAGTACATCATAACCCATTACTGTGGCTTGCTGTTAAAATGCTCTTTTCAAAGGCTCCCTGAGCTTTATAGCTCTGCATTGAGTTTTTCTGATAGCCCTTGTTTCTGACTGTTCAAACTCAGCAGACAGCCATTCTACCTCCACCCTGGTGGCAACTTTCCCCTCTTTGCTTCACAGATATTCTTTAGGACACAGCAGGCAGCTATAACCACTGGGATGTTTTTCTCACTGAGATCCAATCTTGTGGATAAACAATGCCAGTGCCGCTTCAATCTACCAAACACACATTCAACTGTCATTCTGCACCTGCTGAGCCAGTTGTTGCAGCTTTCCTTGGTGCTGTCGAGGTGCCTGGTGTACAATTTTATGAGCCAAGGGAATAAGGGGTAGGCTGCTCCTCCCAGAAGCACTATTGGCACTGATGCTCACCAATGGTAATCCGCCAGTAGGGAAAGAAATCCCTGCTTGTAGCTTTCTGAACAGCCTTGTGTTCTTAAATATGCAAGCATCAGGCATCTTTCCTGACCAGCCAACACTGATGTCATTGTCCCTGGTGATCCACCAGTGCTTGCATACCACAGAAAAATAGCCATTCATGTGTGTGTGTGTGTGTGTGCGTGCACGCGTACACACGCTGTCCCTTGCTGCACCACAGTTTGGGAACCCCACTGCTGCAAATCAATCCATTATGTTCTGCACATTGCTGAGAGTCAGCCCTGCAGAGCAGGAGAATATTAATGGCCCTGAACGTTTGCATAATAACGGCACCCACAGGGGATTTTCCAATTCCAAAATGACTTCCCACTATCTGGTAGAAATTCAGCGTTACAAGTTCCCACACTGTGATCGCCACTTGCTGTCAGTGTGGCTTTCATTCTGGTGTCCCTACTCTGAGGAGCTGGGGTGAGCACAGTGCATAGATCCATGAATGCAGCCTTATTCAGCCAAAAGTGGTGCAGCCACTGCTTGTCATTCCAAGCCTGCATTTCAACACGATCCCACCAGTCAATGCTTGTTTCTCGGGATCAGAAGTGATGCTCCACCATTTGCAGCTGCTCTGTGAACATCAACAACCTTGGATTGGTTCTAGCTATGTCCCATAGTATTATGTCCCATATGAAATCCCAACTCAACTATAGCAATCTGGCATTGCAAATCTCCACAGTGATTGCCACTTGCTTCTCCACTGTGAGTTCAAATCTGAGTTTGATGTCATTGCATTGGAGGGTTGGGGTGTGGTGAAGCTGCATCTGCTGATGAAGAGGCAGCAAAAGCCTACCCTGAACAACTAAAGAAAATCATTGACAAAAGGGGTTTTAATGCTGATGAGACTTGGGCTCTTCTGGAAAAAAATGCTCACGCGCACTTACATTTCAAAATCAGAAAGACAAGCCCCTGGCCTCAAAGCAGCTAAAGACCGTGTGACTGTGTTGGTTTGTGGCAATGCAGCTGGGCATTTAATAAAGCCGGGCTTGCTCTGCAGGGCTGCAAATCCCTGTGCCCTAAAAGGCAAGAACAAAAATCTCCTTCCTGTGTTCTGGCAATCAAATAAAAAGGCATGGGTGACAGCAGCATTAGTTCTGGATTGGTTCCACAAGTGTTTCATTCTGGAGGTCAAACGGCACCTTGAAGAGAAAGGACTTGACTTTAAAGTGTTGCTGACCATAGACAATGCTCCTGGCCACCCTGAGGCACTCCGGTTTGTGTATAACAACATTGACGTCGTCTTTCTCCCCCACAATACTACCTCCATCCTCCAACCTCTCGACCAAGGCATCATTCGCTGTTTCAAGGCCACATACACAAGGCTTACATTCTCACGGATCCTTACCACTATGGATGCTGATCCCAATCTTAATGTGATGGAGTGTTGGAAGTCTTTCAACACTGCTGATTGCATCACTTATATTAAACAGGCAATGGATGCAATCAAGCCTGAAACAGTCAATGCATATTGGCGAAACCTATGGAAAGAATGTGTAAATGATTTTAAGGGTTTCATGACCATTGACAAAGAAGTGAAACGCATTGTTCAGGTGGCCAGGCAAGTGGGTGGTGATGGCTTCTTTGACATCCTTGAGGAAGAAATTGAGGAATTAATTGAGGACCATAGAGAAACATTGACTAGCGAAGAGTTAGAGGAACTGATTAAAATTGTCTACAGAAGACGAAGATAATGACAATGAACAGGAAAAGCCAGCAAGTTGGAATCTTCATAAATTTGCTGAAATGTTCCAAACAGCAAAACACTTGAATGATTTAATTTCTGAATACGATTTCTCTATGGAATGAAGCCTCAAAATCACACTTAGTGTTATGGATGATTTGAGACTGTACCAAGAAATGTTTGAGGAGCTCAAGAGACAACAGCGACAGTCGCCAGTCACCATGTTTTTCAAGAAAAAACAACCAGCAGCAGATGAGCCTACACAATCAACTTCTCAAGCTGAATCAGAGGCAACTACTTAGTCTACAACTCACTCAACATTACCCATGCCTGGCCCATCATCTCCTGGATCTACATCAAGTCCTTATGACTCCCCCAATAATGTCATCAGGGGAAGAGAAAGACTAATCATTGGAGTGTGTACAGGACAAGACTATCAAGAATATTCAGGATGAATGGTGACTGTTCAGGTTTACAGTACTGTTTTCATTTTTTATTCTTTCATTCTTCTGTCTCTCACTCCCTTTTATGTTATTAAAAATACTATAAAATTATATTTTGCATATGTACTTTTTATTATATATTGTTCTACATATTACTGTATACATTATACATTTATACATACATAGTACCGTACAGGGTTTTATACACAAAACTGTACTTTATGGACGATTTAAGGGATTTTTAAGGTAATTTTGACTATATGCGATTTTCACCTTCCATGCTGACTTTAGAACCTAACCTGAGCATAAGATGAGATTCCACTGTGCACAGTAACAGAATTCAAACAATTCAGAACCAAATAGGAATTTGAGCACAGACTGTCTTCCCTGGGTACCTACGAAGCAATGGAAAGGCAGAGTTGGCAGTGGCAAAACAGACAGAAAGGGATCAAAACTAAAGACAACCGTGGAATAGCAGTAGACAGCACACACAGACAGATGGAACACAAATGCTGGGATTGGGAGGACAGTGAAAGAGATTCAGCAATCCTTGATGTAGGATAGTCATAAGATAAAGAGGTATATGGGCATTACAGAGGACCAACAGGACACAACCCAACAGAATGAAGGCAGAAACAGGGTGGAAACCACTCTCCCACCAACAGCAATAACACAAACAGGGAGACTGGTTTGAAGACCATCACACTTGAAGAACTGTGAGGTCCAACAGGCCAGATCCTTAGGGTGGACTGTGTACTAGTATCCTCTGGCCCCTGCAGGCTCGTAAGCACTTGCACAGAAGAGACAACAACAAAAATTGGTAAAAGGACACCTGGAGAAGGTCCAGTAAGCCAGTCTGAATGCACATGGCTGGAATGTTAGCTGTAATTGCCACATCTCTGTAAATAAGTCTTTTAATTAAGATTCATCTTAGTTTTAGAAACTGGAGTCCTCTCTTGTTCCCAGCATATGTTATATAAAACACTAGGAATTACGGGTTTGGCCCAACCTTTCATCCTTCAGAGGCAAATAAATTCAGCTCCATGCAGGTTACTGAGAGGGGTCTTTTAAAGGAGATCTCAAATGCCAAGGTCCCTGCCTTCTCTATGTGGATATCAGTGGGATATCATGGTTTCAATAGGAGTTGGATCAAACCCTCAGGCTCACAACAGAACTGTGTTTATAAATATGGTTGTTGCTAGCAAGGTTCTAATCTGATTTCTCTAGCTAGTATAGACAGGGATTTCTTTGTCTCGAAACAGATATAAAACCATTCTATGAAGTTGGTAGTGTATTAAGAGTTCTCAGGGAAAAAAAGTTGTCTAAAAACAGGTTGCAAATCCAGATACGCTAGCTCCAATTCTAGCTTGGACAATTTTGTGGGCAAAGCCTAAAAATCCCATGTCACTTTTCAAAAGAGGAGTGGCTTCCTCTCATGTCCTTGGCCAAAATGTCCCATTCTGTAATGTTGTGTACCATGCTGCAGGTTTCCTTCCCCCCGAGAAGTGGCTGCATTTCAATGAAGGATTAAATGAATCCTGAATGTCTTTAGTTTGTAAAACACTTGGGGATGAAAGGGGCTCTGTAAATGTACTATACCATTATCTATTATTAACACAAGGAATAAAAAGATTGGGAGCAATATAGATTAAAAAGCACACACAGGTCTTGCTGAGCCTTGGTTAGGGTTAGGCAAGATTATTTGAGAGCGTGCGTGCAGTGTGTTTTGTGATTTTAAAAATAATATTTTAATATTTTAAATAGGATTTGAATCAAAATGTATTTCAAACTGATAGTTTTGATGTTACTAGTTTGCTACTTTGTAATTTATATTTTCCTTCACACTTGCATCTGAATACAAGATGCCTTTTAACAGCTCGCTCTGGCCTATCAAATACCTTTAGCACATAGATTTTTGACAAGTTCTGTCATTGTTGCTTTAACAGCCATCATTACACAGGGAGAAGATTTCTAGTCAGTCACAGATACGTGATCGTTTAGTTTTAATAAGAGTGATCAATACCATCAGATTTCCCTTTAAATGCTAATGAATGCTTTAACGCAGCAGATGTGGACACACATAGTACATTGCAGATTAAAATTAGGCACAGAATTAAATTGCTTACAAA
Organism: Dermatemys mawii; assembly: GCA_007922305.1. Taxonomy (NCBI): domain Eukaryota; kingdom Metazoa; phylum Chordata; order Testudines; family Dermatemydidae; genus Dermatemys; species Dermatemys mawii. The sequence goes on from ML677340.1 coordinate 22,189,604, forward strand.
CAGCAAAGGAATCAGTTTTGACATCTTGATAATCAGCCACTGCCAGCTGACAGCTCTTAGATGGCTATCACCAATACCACACCTCCTAGAGTCTCTGTCAGGTCAGGCCTTATCCAAGATCAGTATAATTACCCTGTTGTCCTCCTGACCCATCTGTAAAGTAAATACCCTCTTGCAAACTGTCACAAATTCTTTCTGGGATTAGGGAAGACTCAAACCATGATTCTGGATGCAACCCTCTCCATTCCTGATCTTTGAATCTTCAAATTTTACCACGTAGGTCCAATTCTAACAGTATTCTCAGGTACAATTAATACAAGGTATTACACAAAATTCCACTCTGGTTAGACAAAGAAATATTAGTTAGGGAACACCAATTAAAGTAGAATTCTTGTTCTGAGTGGGGAACAATGTTCAGTGTTTGATTTTCCATGTACCCTAACTCAAGCAATAGCTACTTTATGCAGCTATTCTTTCAGGCCATGCTCAGGTAAATAAGAGTGGCTTAACAGCTTTGAACACTTTAAAACAAACATAACACAACTTTATCATCACACAGCTATATATATACACAGCCTAATTCAGCTCTAGCTCAGTCTTCTTATTATTTTGTTCCATCTTCTATTATGTAATATTTTTGTGAAAGGGAAAGATAGTTTCCCCTATGTTGGGTAAACAGGAGTAGGGTGACGTGATATAATGACATGAAAACAGTGTAGATAGCAGAAGTTATTTAAACTGAAGCTTGCACATGAGTATTGTACAGGGTATGTAAGACACAGTGTTCATCATTGATTGGAAGAAAGCAAATGAATATGTAATGTGGGAAGATATAAGAAACCAAGGGAACGGGGCCCAAGTCGGAGAATACTGGACCAGAAACTGAGATGACTGACCATCCTGAAGTGGACAAGAGGTTCCTGGTACTTGGGAACTCAGTAACTTGGGCCCCTGCTTGTTCCATTTTATCTGTTTTTATATGATCAGGAATTATAAGGAGCAATTCTGTCTGAAAAATTTATAAATAAAGGCAAAAATTGATTAAGCTGAAATTGGGTGGACTTGTGTCAATTTCCAACCCTGCACCTTACAAGCAGTTTCATTAAAACTGACTGTAGCTGCATTCCAGAAAGTCCTGCCCGTTGTCCCACAGGAGCCCTGGCTGCTCAGTCATGTTGCAGCAAGGCTGGAATTTTCTGCCTCTCTCAGCAAAAGTCATCACTAATTTACAGCTTTTCAGCTTTGATCTTGTGCCAGCATTGCTTTGGTCTCCTTTTCTGTCCTCTCTCTCTCTTTTTTAAATCTTGGGAAATCTTAACTTTTTTTAATTGCATGAAATTCAATTTGAGAGAAAAGGTCAACAAGAAACTTTCTGAAGAGAAGCAGGCCTATAGCTGCATCTTTCCTCTCAGGAGCGTTACAGACCACATTAATCACAAAGTTTGCTGACCTTCTCTTTACTACATGAAGACCGCAAGACAAAATAGCACTTAAAATGCAATTTAAAAAATGCCTGCTGCACAGGGATAAATATTATCACAGGCTTCAATAGAATTAGATGTAGCTATTGTCAAAATAATTTCTCTTCTTTTCTTCTAAGAACAGCTAGGGTGATCAGACAGCAAGTATGAAAAATCAGGACGGGGTGGGTGGTTATAGGAGCCTATATAAGAAAAAGACCCAGAAATCAGGACTGTCCCTATAAAATCAGGACACTTGGTCACCCTAAGAACAGCATAAAAACTGTCACTTTTTCCCCCCTTTTGATCATGACAAACCCATGTCTCACAGTGTGCTAATATATGGTAACTGTACCGTTAAATGAAGGGAGAGGTAGGGATTTTTCATCAGTGGAGGGCAAACTGGAAGCAGAGGGAGGAAGCACAAGAGCAGATTGAGCTGAATTGGGGGGTGTAGAGAGATCTGCACTGAGAGTTGTGAAAAAAGATAATGATCTCTTCCTGACCATCAGGCACAATATTGGCATCCAGAGTGTGAGGTTTCTGGGTCCCATAACAGCAACACTTGGTAAGAATGAACAGAAGAACTTTTTGTTATGATACATAGTTATCTTATTTTGTTTTTATGGAATGATTAAGCTAATGTAATGGACTCCCAGGCAACCAGGGAGAGAAAGGAAGGAGAGAAAAGCAGTTGCAATTCACTAACATTTGGAATGAAATCATCATGACCAGGAGCTGTCTCTGACAGATGTTCTTTGTGGGAGCTGTGACTAGTGGAGCCCCGGTTCTGCTCTCTGTTTGAACATAAGAACGGGCATATGGGATAACCAATGGTCCATCTAGCCAACTATCCAGTCTTTCAACAGTGGCCATTGATAGATGTTTCAGACGGAGTGAGTTTGGCTTTCATCTCAGTGAGAGGTACTGTCTCTAGAAGGCATATACTAAGGGTAGACAAATTTTAAACAGTAGATCTCATTTCATTGTATAAACCAAAAATTCTGTTAAATTAAAGGGGAAAAAATGCTCTAGAAAACGTCAGCTAGTCCCCTCTTCAAAACATTCTCCGGCTTCGCCAAGTTCCCTTTGGTCTCTCTTTAGTTGACTTGCCTGTACTTTGTCTATGAGATTTCTTTGAATGCTCTACTTTTGTCCATCCACCTTCATTAACTTTGGTCTCTTCATCATTTTTAGGTTTGCCTTCTGTTTTCAAAGGCATACCTGGTATAGACTGGGGTTGACGGGGATAGTGTGTGTGCTTTTTGTGGTCATATGACTTTGATGGGTTGAGTGTTGACTGGGAAGTCCTGTACATTTTTCCAGAGTGTCTCGGTGCTGCAGAAGCAGTTTGTGGGCTTTTTCCACTATATCTTTCATTTAAGGAGAGTCCAGAGTCACTGCTGTAACTGTTCCTGCTTTTGCCTGCAGATCTATCCCTTTCTGAAGGGCTATCAGAAGCAGCACTAGAGGTGCTACTTCCCTTTGAATTAAGATGTAGTGATGATAGAGTTTTTATCAGTCCATATGGGGTTGGAGATGAACTTCTGGAAAGATTTATTGGTGTAATCTGATAGGTAATAGGAAATCGTGTCCGTCTTACAGCAGCAGCATAGGAGTCTTGGTTGTGAAGGTATGGTAAAAATTGGGTCACACTATTAGGACTGTGGGGATGGGAGTGCTGCAGTGAAATGCCTTTTTCCATCTGACGCAATCTTAGAGTGTGCATCCATTCAACATCTATACCTGAAATATAAATGGAAACAGGAGTCACATGGTTTGAATTGCCAAGAAAATGCATTCCCACTTAATGAAGACCTAAGATAAGGACTCAAAATATCTAGAGCAGAGGTGGGCAAACTTTTTGGCCCGAAAGCCACATCGGGGTTCCAAAATTATACAGAGGGCCGGGTGGAGAAGGCCCTGCCTCCTATCTGACCCCACCCACTTCCTGCTTCTGACTGCCCCCCCTCGAATACCCAACACATCCTGCTCCTTGTCCCCGAATGCCCCCTCCCAACCCCCTCCCCAACTACCATGTCCTAGCAGCAGCTCAGTCCCCACTGGAGCCATGCCACTGCAGCGTTGTCCAGGGACACTCCTGGACACGGCACTAGGGTTCACACATAAATTACATCAAATGAAGTGCATAGGTAGAAGTGAGGCAAAACCTGACCTCAGTTCATCCACCAACAGCACACAGATTTCCTACAGAACTACACCACTGCAATAACAGAAGCAGCACCCCCCTTCCCACCCCCTACCACCCAAAAAACCCCACATGAGTTTCTTACTACCTTCTATTCCTTTGCCATCCAGCCATCAAATCACAGCTGGCAGAGGTATTCAAAATAAGGTATGGATAGTCAATCCATTTTATATAATCCAAACACTAAGCACCAACCAGCATGAAGAGCTCTCATTCCATTTCACAGCAAAGATCAACCAAGTATGTGAAGAACTAACTGCAGTTGTAAACTTGAAACAGGACCAGATAGCATGTACTGATATACCACTCTTGATGGTTTGGTCCCCTCACACATGATATAGCCCTAGAAATCCTTAAAGAATATTCAAGGCACTACCTGGAAACCAGGTCTATACCCTTCCTACAAAGCAAAAGCCCCTGCGAACTAGAATAAGCAATGTTTTCTTCAGAGACACAAACCTGCCTACTTTCCTATTGTCCTCCAGATCTTCAGATAGCTGGATGAGCAAATTCTCTTCAACTACTGCCCCTTCTCTAACTTCCCATTTTCATCAAAATCATTGACAGAGTGGTGGCAACCACGTCCCAGTAACGAGACATCTGCCAACATACTGCATGCTTTACAATCAGGCTTCAGAGCAGGGCACAGAACAAAGAACTAGTAGCACTAAAAGACCTGCTCTTCATTGAAATGGATAGAGACTATATCTCAATGTTCATACTTCTTGGCCTTTCTGCAGCTTTGGACTCAGTTGACCAACAGTAGGATGCTGTTGTCCCATTTATGAAACATAGATGGTGCACTACAATGGCTTCCAACAGGGATTGGTGATGTCTCACCTTCTGTTTAATATCCACCTAAGACTGCTTGGAGAGGGGACAAAATGCTATGGGCTCCCCTGCTAACACTATACCAGTGACACCCACTTGTAGATCTCACTTTGTACCAGCACAAACCATGAGATCACAAGGATGTCCCAATGCCTGAAAGAGCTCATCACTTGGATAAAGAGCAGCTGTCTCAAACTCAACCCAAACAGAATTGAAGTCATGTTGGTCATAGGGGCAAATATGTTGAAGAAATAGCCCGGACATTGTCCTTGTCATTCTACTGACAAATTTCAGGCGAGAAACTGTCTAACTGGTATGAAAGGTGGATTCCGATTCAGCTCTTCATTAAGCCCACGTGAACAAATAGCATCCATAGTGACAAATGCCTTCTTCCACCTGCACCTGACTAGGAAACTGCTCTTTCACCCTGGATGAAGATCTGGCTTCTGTAGACCTGCATTCATCACCTCCACACTGTACAATTTCAAAGTCCCGATTTTCAAAGTCATCAACAGGTCAGAACCACATCTCCATCCAGAACCCGCCAAGAAATACTGTAGACCTATGGGACAGTGCACTTTACAAAGCGCATCAGAGCCAGAAAATTTTTTCTCCGTTGAGGGGATAACAGCTGTGTAATGAGGTCAGACTAATTCAGAGTCTAACCACCTTTAGGGCATGTTACAAAGAAACTTTTGTAAAAACCTTCCTTCTGCACCCATATCAAAATATAATTCATGAAAAAATAAAATTAGAATGCAGTCAAATTAGAAAAATAAAAAAATACATAAGATTCCCCAACATGATTATACATATGTAATACAAGCAGATCTTTCTACAGCCAAGAATGGGAGAAAAACAGAAAACTTCATGGGTTCCTCTATTGACCTTGCCATGTAGATTTAATTTATTTGGGAAGGTTCTACGTTGATGAATGATGTGAAAAACAGCAGATAGAGAGAGGGCTTAATTTTCAGAAGTCCTTAGCAACCACAACTTGAGTTGCAGCCCTTCTGAAAATCAGGCCTGTTTGTATCAGATGCCATACAATAGATATATGCAATATGCATACAGGATGAAGCTGAAGCAATTTTGTTCAAAATAGATTTACATGGATTTGTCCTTTAAAAAATGCTAACATTCCAGCAGGAGACCATAGACTTGGCATTTCCAGGCTGCTTAAACTCAACTGAAATGCAAATAGCTGTAGCAGAGGATTTCAGATTCCTCCATTTTATTATTCCATTTTACTAGAGATTTACCACAGCATCTGCAATGGGACATTTTCAGAGGTCTGGTTTGCTGCACTGTCCTTTACAGTGTGCACACAAACTAAATATCTTCTCTTCTTACAGAGTTAATAGAAAATAATTCGCATTTTGTAGGCTTGGCAAGGGCTGGGTGGAGGTACTCGAGTATTTGTTTTCCCTTCCTCAGGCTTTAGCTGAATTCTGAGGGATTAAAATCACTTCAATTTTACGTCAAAGGGGAAGAGACTTTCCTGTCACGGGCTGATTGTGATGCCTCCATGTCAGACAGTTCTGTCTGCACACAGAGATGAACATTCCCGAAAAGGACAATGTGAATTCTTAGCATTCTCCTGGTAAGTTACAGTTTTAAAGAAATGTGCACAGTATGAGCATTGTGCTTTCTAGGTCCCGGGTATCTAGGTACTGCATATTATCCTCAGTCTCCTCTGTTCTTCTCATTAGCCTGTGGGTGCAGAACACAGACCTCATACACCTAGGACTTTAATCTGAGACTCAGGTTATTACTATTTTGCAGAAGCACACCTGCTTCCTTGCCTCACGTGGCAAGCAGCAATCTCATAACATCAGGGAAACCACTACTAACTGATCCCCTGAATGAGACACACTCTCTGATGCACCTGAAGTAGTACACTCACTGTTTTTAATGGCTGCTCTCTGTCACTCTTTGCACAGGGGTTGTCAGCTTCCTAGTGGGAACCTCACCTGTTTGTTGCAATGAAACTATTTCTATGCCTTGAAAATCTCTGTGGGGACAGAGTAGATTTTACCTCTACTCATTGCTTGACTCAGAGTTAGAAATCCTGATATCTTGGTTCTGACACATTCTGTATGCAGAAAAAAATGCAGCCCAGTGAGCATATGTCTTCCCTGCAGTCTAAATCAGGGTCTGATCTGGGGGTTGCCCTTAAACCTCCTCCCATTAATATAAAAAAAGCCCCTCACCCAAACATGGTGGTGCTTTAAACCCCGGCTAGCTGGCCTGGCTGGGGAACGATTAGAGATCAGGTGCCACGTTCACTCTAGATGGTATCCACCACTCTGCAGCGAGGATGCAGACTTAATCACTTGACTGCTGATAGTCCTCCAGCAGCTTCCCACAATTCCCTCTACGCCTAGAATGGCAGACAAGCTGTGCCACAATTTACTGGTAATGCATCCTACAGCAGCGCAATTTACTGCAAAGAACCATGGGAGATGCCTCCTGAAGTCTTAGCAACACACCCAAGTGAGTGCAGCACCAGCGAGGACACTCTAACTCAGGTTTGGCTTTGCAATGTGACTGCTCACACCTGGGCGCCAGTCACCTGAGTTAACTCTGCAATGAAGACAAACCCTTAGGGTATGTCTACACTGCCCTGAGTCAGCTGACTCAGGCTGCAGGGCTATAAAACTACAGTGTTTGGGCTCAGGCTGAAGCATGAGCTCTGGGTCTCTCTCCCTCCTCCCTCAGGGTCCCAGAGTTCAGCTCTAAACATCTACACTGTAACTCTATAGCCCGCATGTCAAGTCACATGATCCTCAGTCAGCTGACACGGGCCAGCTGTGAGTGTTTTATTGCAGTGTAGACATACCCCTACAGAACATACTTTAGGTCCCATCTGCATTGCAAATTAGAGCTGGGTGAGGGGACCACTGTCTTGTAACTAGCATCCTTGTCCTAGATGTGATTGTGGCCTAGGCAATGCAGGCAGAGCTTGTGGGGATGAGGGGCCTGCACTGGACATCCTCAGACTGGCAGCTTCGGAACCACCCTGACCTCTCCGCAGAGTGGGACAAATCTTATGCTCAGTAGGCATGATACGAAACAGCGTATGTTTGTGCATAGTAGCAATCCATTGTTTTGTTATTACTCTCATGTATTATTTGTATTGCAGTAGTACCCAGAGACCTCGATCAGGATTCCATTGGGCGGGGTACAGTATAGCTATATAATAGAGGACAGACTGTGCCTTGAAGATTTTACTGCCTTCATAGTGACAAGGTATAAAGAGGTATAGAATCAAAGAAAGGGGAGGAGAGGGAGACTAGGGTCACAGTGGTGAGAAACACGGCTGAATTATTAGCAAGGATATAATATGGAGCCAGCATAGTTTATTAATAAGATGGGACACTAATGACGCACTAACAGTCCAAACTCTCCAGTCTGTTGCTATCTGCTGTCGGTCTGGCTAATACATTAGTGCTACTAATATTAAACATATAAGACCCTAGTAGAACTGGCAATTTTTTAAAAAGTTTCCTATATTTGAATGTTGATGGGCTCCCTTTAGCTTGGGCACAAGTCTGCCTCTAGTTATGTGTGTGTATAACAACATGAGTCTGGAGGGCAGATTTTCAGATTTTTCAGGCAGGGCTGCGTTTGACCGTCTGTGTCAACAATGCACTCAGCTCTGGAAGTGGTCTGAGCAGTGTGGTGATCGCAGTTTAAAGCCTGTTTAATTTATCTCATTGAATAATTCACAACAAACACTGTTCATAAAGATTCTGGAATGAATAATCACAAGTCCAGGCTGGCCCCAGAGATCAAGTTGAGATGTGTTGGAAGAATTTGTAATGCAAATTTCCATTCTTCCCCACAGAACTGCTGGCATTTAGTCACATCTGTGCAGGCTGGATTTACCCGCCAGTCCAGTGTGAGCTATGTGCTGAAGCTCTTTGTGGCCCTGCATGCAGCTCAGTGTCCATGGCTCTGATGAACACCCTGCCTCCTGTGCCAGACATCTAGCCAGAGCAAGACAATCCATATCACAACATTGCTCCTAATCCGGAGGCAGAGCAAACTTCACTGGCATTGTGGGAGCTGCCTCTGCCTCAGGATGCCCATGAACAGAACAGAAGGCAAGAGCTCACTGGAGTACTCCTGCCCCCTGGTGTAGTGTGGAGAGAGGAGGCCAGGATAGCAGCCACTGAGAACACTCCCTCCAAGAAGCCAGAAATGGACTGGGGGAAGACTCCCTTCCCCTACAGCTATTGGAAAGAAGAGATGGGAAGAGACACGGGAGTCGGGAGGGTCTTCTTGTTCACAGCAGGCTCATTTCTTTCTTCCTGGCTAAGAATCAGTTTGTCAGCGTATGGAGGCAGACAGTTACATCTTTATCACACCTAGATTCAACCAGCGTTTGCCAGGCAGTATCAGGGCATGACTCTAAAACTACTGTGTGCTCCCTCTCCAAAGCCATTCAGTGACTATTCATGGATTAAAGTTTGAGGCCCACTACTGAGACACTTCAGAATATGGGGTATATTCTCTTGGGGAAAATCCTTAGCTCAGCATCCAGCCTGAGAAGCTGGACAGGCTGCTGAAAAGATGCGATGGGCCGGGGGGAAGACAAGGACAATGACCTCCCACAAGCCACTGGGTGAAGTTTACTTCAACTCCACAAACAGCAATCTGTATCTATAATGTGATGCCACTGGACTGAAGAATCCTCATTAATGAGATCTTCATTAATGATCTGGAGGATGGCGTGGATTGCACCCTCAGCAAGTTTGCAGATGACACTAAAGTGGGAGGAGTGGTCAATATGCTGAAGGATAGGGATAGGATACAGAAGAACCTAGACAAATTAGAGGAATGGGCCAAAAGAAATCTAATGAGGTTCAACAAGGACAAGTGCATAGTCCTGCATTTAGGACAGAAGAATCCCATGCACTGCTACAGACTAGGGACAGAATGGTTAGGCAGCAGTTCTGCAGAAAAGGTCCTAAAGGTTACAGTGGATGAGAAGCTGGATATGACTCAACAGTGTGCCCTTGTTGCCAGGAAGGCTAACAGCATTTTGGGTTGTGTAAATAGGAGCATTACCAGCAGATCGAGGGACGTGATCATTTCCCTCTATTCAGCATTGGTGAGACCTCATCTGGAATACTGTGTCCAATTTTGGGCCCCACACTACAAGAAGCATGTGGAAAAATTGGAAAGAGTCCAGCAGAGGGCAACAAAAATGATTGGAGGTTGGAGCACATGACTTATGAGAAGAGGCTGAGGGAACTGGGATTGTTTAGTCTGCAGAAGAGAAGAATGAGGGGGGATTTGATAGCTGCTTTCAACTACCTGAAAGGGGGTTCTAAAGAGGATGGATTTAGGCTGTTCTCAGTGGTAGCAGATGATAGAACAAAGAGTAATGGTCTCAAGTTGCAGTGGGGGAGGTTTAGGTTGGATATTAGGAAAAACTTTTTCACTAGGCAGGTGGTGAAGCACTGGAATGGATTATCTAGGGAGGCGGTGGAATCTCCCTCCTTAGAGATTTTTAAGGTCAGGCTTGACAAAGCCCTGGCTGGGATGATTTAGTTGGGGTTGGTCCTGCTTTGAAAGAGGGTTTGACTAGATGACCTCTTGAGGTCCCTTCCAACCTTGATATTCTGTGATTCCGTCCTCCCAGTGCTGAATCTCGTGGCCCCGCTCCTCCACCCTGAGCACGGTCAAGCTGAGCTCTGCCAAGGCTATGCATAGTCCCTGGAATTTACCCTCCTTCCTTGTGCTGTGAAAACATTCATGGTTCCACTCTCTGGGGGACCGCCATAGTCCTGGAAGCAATGACTGGACTTGCCAATTGATGCATAAATCCAACCTCCATTAATGTGTTAAAGAGAAGAGTATGAGACCCAGGGCATACCTACTGGGCTTCTTCATGCTCAGCAAACTTGGGTGCAAGCCTACAGCACTTCAGTGTGTCGCGCAGATAATGCTAATGGCCACTAAATGTCCCACAGTGTGCTCTGACGTACTCCTGTCTCAAACCAGAGTATGTCAAAGCACTGGAGAACTTTTAGTGCATGGCAGCAGGGTTCACATGGCCAGTTAGTGTGCAGCATGCTAGAGCCCTGTAGATTTCCACCCCTGCTTGCTGAGCACTGGCACACTATGCAGACAAACCTCCAGTTTGGAAAGGCTTGCATGATGGGCTCAGGCAGATGGTAAAACTGTATAAATGCAAAAAAGCAACATTCAGACAGCTAAAGACTGGACAGATGGAAAGAAACATCTTTAGGAGCACTAATAGGCTCTTTAGATAGGACAAAAGATTGCTTTACCGCCCATTATTACTTACAATTAAAACATCAGTGGAGATGTTAAGACAAACTCCAAATAAACTATTGTAATGAACTTGTGTGCGCATGCTCTCTATCTGATAGGATCAGAACTACTCAGCTGTTTCTTTAGACCCTTTACTAGTGATATCTAGTGCAAATTCTCCTTTAACTCAAATGGGAAGAGATGGTGGTTTTTGGAGGAGGATGACCTAAGTTCTGTTCCTGCTGTCACTGTGAAGCTCCAAGTGGCATGGTGCACTGCATAGCGACAACGTATTGCCATGAATTATCTATAGTTTCAAAGATCCACTAATTTAGCAACAGAATAATCCCCCTTTAACCAGGTTGGGCCAATCAGCACATGACTACCTAACATTTCCAGTGTCTTTCTCTCATTCCTCAAAGTTATGCTGGTTTGCTACGGCTTTGCTGTGTTGCTGCTGCATACATCCAGGCAGGACATCACAGCTGCCACAGACCCCTGCCAAAGCAGTGAGACGGACCCATATTGCTGAAATAGAATTTTAATTAGTGAGTTTTTGCTATTCTTTCTTTAAATGTTTTGCATGTTTCAGCAGTAAACTTAATGCCATCCAAACATATTGACTTACTTGAGCTGGACCTGCTTCCAGGCCTGCCCTCCGAGTTTGGGAGGGAAGTCTGGATCATGAGCTGTACTGACTTCACCTCATCTTGAGCTTTCAGTTTACTCCACTGAACTGCATGTATGTGTCTGGTGGTTTTCGGAGCTCTAACATCACCCTATTCAAGACACAGAACAGATTACGATTTAGGACACAACAAAATAAACTGCCACGCCAGTAACACTCTGAAGTGACCTTCCAGTGATACTCTGAGGTGTTTTTTGCATACAGGGTTTCTTTAGTAAAGCCCTCTAGCCTGATCTCAGAGATTGTTAGAATCCAGAGTCTTTTGGATAACAGTTTTATGATTCTGCTAAAAATCTGATCATGAATTCCCCCCTTTCAGTTAATGTCGTGTACGAGCGCAAGATTGAAATGCCTTGCTTTTTAACAAATATTTTAATAGCTAAATCAAGTTGCACCAAGTAAATAGTCCTTTTTGCTAAAAGAGATAGGCAGTAGGCAGGTATTGTTGCAGGGGTTCCCCTCATGGTAACTTGCCTATAGTAGCAACCTCTTTAATCCTGCAGTCTGTCCCTGTGACTCCTGTGAGGCACTACCAGCTAAAAGGAACCTGGGGTTAGTCTTCCTGCCAGAGAAAACCACTGTTCTTCACTTCTGAGGCAAGCAAGCCAGGTCCAGAATTTTCCTATCTCTATAGCACTGCTTGAATCCATGCCTCAGGACAGAACTGGGATTTCAATTATTAGCCTCAGTGTGAAGCATGCTGCTGGTCTTTATAAAACACTTTTTGTAAGTAAGCCAAATCTTTTAATATACAGTGTAATTTCCATCAGGTTAAACAGTGCTAAATTGTCTCCAGATTTTATTTTATGTTTCTCTCCATTTCTGTTATCACCTTCTTCCTCCTCCTGTTGTTCATAAGCTAATTAGCACTTCCCTAACAAGGTAAGAAACACATCTCTTCAACAAGCACCAGCAATACTGACCACTGTTTAAATAAAAAAGTTTTCTTACTTGAGGGAGAGAGCGAGCTGCCCCAGCCAGGAGTCTGAACACACAGTCTCTGAAGACATCATTCAGTTTTTCGCCAGAACTCGAGATTTTACAATTAATTATGCAGTGCAGGACCCTGATTACAGTATGCAGCAAAGTCAAAGTGCCCCTGCTACCAGCTTTTAATGAAATTATGCGATAGGTTTTCAACTTGGATAAATATTTGTCTTGCTTTTTCGTACTTACCTCATATGTAATAATACATTCCACAGTCTGATCTTTTGCTATTCCCACAATCCATTTCTCCATTACAAATGGTGGCTGAAAAGGGAAAAATAAACAGAATGTGTGTGTGGGTGGGGAGGATTATTATTTGTCAGTTGATTGCTTTATTATTACACCAAAAAGGTTTTGTTTAAAAAACACATTCCCTACAGCTTTTGTCCTTTTTCCTGTGGCAAATGAATCCGTATATTCTCTATGTATTAATGGGACATAAACTAACACAGTTCTGAATTGTTTACTTCTTTGTTTGTACACCACATTCATTACTATATTAGCAGTAATATGTATTTGTGGAGTATAGTATACTTAAGCTAAGTGCTTTTACAGAAAGAGCATAAGAAATGCAATGTTTTTGTAGGGACCGTAACATTTTATTTCGTTCTTTTTTTAATTTCTTAGCGACAAAAGAGGAAATTTTAAAAAACAACAAAAGCAGATACTTAGATTCCTGAAGACATTCTCCTCCAGGTTAAAAGAGCATAGAAGTATGCTGAATATTAAGCTTATACCTGACAATCTCCTTTTGTTTAATTTTAATAGTGATAAAAATTTAACAGAAAAAAAACATGCAAAGCCTTGAGAAATGAAATACAAAGAAATGTGTCTCACAAGAGAAAATGCAAAAACTAACAAATCTGAGCACTAATAATAAAGGTTCCAGCATTCAGCAACCACGAACACAAGGACAACATTAGTGATAGTTCCAGTGGGGAAATTCTATGTAATAAGAATCAGAAGGGTAACCGTGTTAGTCTGGATCTGCAAAAGCAACAAATGCATGCATCCAACGAAGTGGGTATTAGCCCATGAAAGCTTATGCTCCAATAAGTTTATTAGTCTATGTAATAAGCCTATCATGGTAACAACATATTTTGTTATTTCCTATTATTTTCCCTGTTGAGAGTTTGGATCCAGCAGTTGTTCCAAAGACAAAACAGCCAATGAACACTGAATAAGGACTGCAGACAGTTAAAGCCATTCATGAGAGTTTTTCCATCAGGGCACATTAGAGCAGCATTCTAATTGGCAATCAAGATGTTGCATGTTTTTCATTTAGAAATGTATATTTTTACACATTGCCAAGGTATTAGGGTGGGTCACACTAATAAAAAACAATCAATTACAAATGAACTGCAAACAGAGTGCCCTGCCTAGCAAAACAACTTCCATCTCCGAGATTAAAATCAGTCAAGACATGGGCTGGGAAATATTTAGAGGCAAATGCTGAAGTCAGATTAAACTTCCATTGAGGTGGAGTTGAAGATGCTCAATATTTCATGGATGGTGCTCAATGTGGAATACATACGACTACCCACACCATTTCTTTGTCACATTTTCCCATTTCTGTAAAAAAACAATACTCACAAGCTGTATTTTATGATGCCATTAGAGCTTGAGTTACTAAAGTTAATGGATAGGGTTTCGTCCATCCTGTGACTTTTCTACATGTTGCCTGCTAACTACTTTTCTAATGACTTTGTGGAATCAAGGTTCCATACCTTGCACTGAGCTCTGATCTTGGTTGTAAGGGTAGGGTTTAAGACCTTATCACATTTGAGAGCTGAGTTTCAGAAGAAAGTCAAAGTTTAAAAAAAAAACACATAGCACATGAAAATTTCCATAAGTGGAACATTTTCATCACTTGCACTTATTCTTTTATTTAAACATGGTAAACAAATAAAGAAAAAATACCATGAAAGTAAAAGAAGAAAATTTTAAATGATTCCTCTCATATTGTTTTATCGTTAGCCTGGCTTAATAGAGAATATTAACAAATCACTCCCATTATGATACAAATCTTCAAAAATAATTCATTTTATTTAAGAGCTGTCAAGAGACTGAGCTTTTCACAAGCACAAAAATATATTGCTGTGGTATTTAATGTCTTTGAGATCTATGAATTCATAAAGACTGTAAACAGAACCCTACCTTTGTCATTTTTAAAATCTCTACATCAGGTAGGTTAGTGTTGAATGTCACATCTTTTATGTAGGTTATTGCAATTTCATCCCCATCCATCTCCATATACATTTTCCATTTACAGTCCTAATATTAAAAGAGAGTAATACCATTTTATAACAAGAAACAAAATAAAACATAAACAAAATCAGCCAACCCCTAAATGTGTTAAAAACAAAGGTTTGGAATACATTCTTACTGGATTCTTTTCAGGATAAAAATATCCAAAGCAAATGAACCTTTCCATTTTCTTGATAGCATTCCTATTAGTTCACATCTGAGAAACAGTTGTCATTTTGATACAGTGTTTTAGTTTCTTAAATGGCAGAATTTCCTCTGAGATGCTCAGGGAAGATAGAGCATGTATATTTACACTAACAGGTAAATACTGTCTCAAGAAAGGTTTCCATAAGCAAGCTGAGCCAGAGTAACAGAACAGCAGAGAAAAGCTGAGTTATCAGCTTTATTTCCAGTTAATACCAGTGGGCCCTGACAAGTCCTTCTATATGAATCCAAGAACAAATGATTATAGAGTCTAAGAAATGCCACTAAAAAGCTGCTTGAATAAAGGGGCAACAAGTTATTAGAATCCAGTTATATCAGGTACCAAGCATCCTCCTGTGTGATACTGAGCACCCTCTAGTCCTGTTCATTTCATCTAGAGTTCAAGGAGCTCAGGACATCATATAAAAATAATAATTATGGCCCTGATCAAGCAAAGAATTTAACCACATGCTTCACTGGAAGCAGGTGAATAGTCCCACTAGTTGGATTGGAGCTACAGTGAGAGGCATTCAGCCCCTTGCAAAGGGCTTGATCCTGTGAGATGTGGAGCACTCCTGCAAAGCTCTTAACATGCTTAAAATTATGCCCACACTCTGACTCATTGGCCTGACACTGGGAGTTTTAATTGAGCAGCAGTGTAGTCTAGTTCTGTCTCTTACTGATTGGTGGACAGAGCAGAGAGACTGGGAGTCAGGAGATCTGGGGCCTCATTGAGTGTGGAGCATTTGAAAAACTGGGCTCTTCATTTAGGTGCTTACATGGATTATGAGCTCTGCTGAAATCTTGCCCCCCAAGCTGCAATTGTGGCTGTGACATTGAATTGCCATGTGGCCTTTGGCAAGCCTGTCTGCCTCAATTTTTCCACGTACACCAACTTAACACTGTGTATTTCTGTGAAATACTGTATATGGTCCATAGCAAAGCACTTAGAGTTCACCACCACTTCACTTCCTATGCTTTGCACTGCGGAATCTTGTTTCAGGATATCTAGTATCGTGTAAATCAGGATTTTGTGCTGCTTTGGCGAAGTCTCCCTCCAAACCAAATCTAATGAACATCAATCTGTTTTGATAAACAATGTGATTCAAGCCCCAATCTCCAAAGGAAAAACTGTAATTACTACATTAAATATAAGGTCTGACAGGTACTGAGCACCTATCAACTCCCAGTGACTTCAACAGCAATGTAAAGGTGCACAGCAACTCTTTGAATCAGGCCCAAAGGAAGAAGCCTCTTTGATAGAGTAATAAATCATTTTGGCCCCAAACAGTTGTTGACCCAGCTATACTAGGAGCCGTGCATGAGCAAGGCCGTTTCTTCTTTAAACTGCTGTTTCATACAATGAAATATGAAACCATACCCTGTAAAACTCTGTCCTCAGACCTGTACTCTTCAAAATTCTGTGTCTGTCACAGGCCAAATCATTCAATCTACCCTCTATGTCCACTGGAAAATGAGCATCTTACTTTATCTGAGGGCAATATCACCTTTTAAAATACTTATCTTTTAAATTAAAAAGAGACCAGCCTGATTTGTGGACAAGACACTTGTGGGATCAGTTTACTAGTCAGCTACTTTCCCTAAGTATATACTAATCTTTAGGTTTAACCATATGGTAAGCAACACTAGCTTTCTACAGTTCAAAGAAGCTTAAAACTAGTAAAGATTATTGCTCTACTTCCCCCATTAATATATAGGCTCAGATTCAGCAAAGAACATAAACACATGCTTTATGTCCATTTCAGTTCAGCACAGCACTTAATTCAAATTATTTAATTCATTAGGACTAAAGCATGTGGTTAAGTTCTCTACTGAATCAGGCCATAAAGGTCTCTTGAGTCGAGTCGAAGTTTACTACCTGGATAAAGTGGGGGGAAAAACATACATTGTGGAAGTAGCACATTAAAAAATACTCTGTTTATTTACACAATGTCCTTCACAAAAGATTTCCCTGGGAACTTTACAATTCAAACACAAAGCCTTGTCAAATATCTATCTTTTCAGTTTTGATTTAAATAAATAAAACAGATTTAGCTTTGAACAATGAAGAGGAAGCCAATTGCATAACTAAGGCACAAACACTCAAACTTTGAGTGCAATAATTTCTGACTTATATTTAGAACAAGCCAATAAATCAGCAACCTCTGAAAACAGCTGTAGGAATGTAAGAGAAAAGCAAATCATAAAAGTATTTCAGACTCACTATTCCTAAGATCCATATTAGTAATCAAGAACACTTTAAAAACCAGGCCTTCTGTTTATTCCTGTGATCATATCACTCACCTTAAAAACAACAAATATTAATGTCAATAATGACAAATGAAAGGAAAACATAAAAGATCAGCTAGTAGCTTTAAACAACAAAATACACTTCTTGTTATAGCAGGTACCAAAAACTCTCTGGGGAGAGATCTCATTCTGGAAGGAGGCATGATTTTAGGATATGTCTTTGAATTCAGTTGTTGCAATAAAAAAAGTTTAAGAGTCAAGGAAAAATGGAAACAGCATCTTAGCAGGCAACTGGATATTGAAAAATGTAAGATGTAATGCAAGATGAAACAAATATGAAAAAAATGCTGGTCATGCGGGTATTAAAAGTAGTAGCATGTTGATGATTTAGACCCCTGGTAGCTCCTTTACATTCTTATCTATTATCTATCTCAGCTGCTGAAACCTGCTGTTTTAAAGACATAAGAGTTGAACATCTAGTGACAGCACCTGGGTTATTTATCATTATGTATAACCCTGCTACACTAGATTTTATTATGCTGGATTTAAAGGAAGATAAGACAAGTATGGTTAATTTGCTTCTCTTCTTTTTATATATAGTGTCATGACCTCCCACTGCTTAGTCCCATGAGATATTTTTAACCAAAAAGAAATCCACAAGAAACTCTCCCTAAAAATTCCATTAATAACCTCTTGTAGCGTGTATAGGTTGCAGGGTCTGGAACTAAGAATGTTTTAATCTCTTCAGCAAAACAATGTCTCATAATGATGTACAGGACTATTGCTGTACTGATGAAGAATCATACATAATTCAGCACCTTTCACTTGGCACCACTGTGATATCCTCATTAGTAGTGGCTCACAGTGGCTGTCAGATGGTGTCCATGCGAATGCAGGCATTATATTGTCTTTGAGATGTGCAGCTGCTTCCATGACACTGCCAGTATATAAAAACATGACGCCAGTTTGTTTTATTTAGTGCTAAACCTTCCAGTTTGTAAAAACAAGGCTGACACAGAGCCTGACATGAGGCAGTGAAAATAATTAGCTCTCATTTTCTCAGCCTCCTATTTCCTTCTCCCTGCTGTGTTCTCTTTCCACTAAACCACCACATGTCAGTCGAAATGGGAGGCAATTAGTGGGCTCATTTCAGTCCCCACAACTGTGCTGAAAAGAAAGTATTTATGATGGCACAATGAACAGCTGAAAGATTAAATAACGTTTGCCTTTTGAAAAGAAAATGACTTCTAGCTAAATGGGCAATTTTTGATTATTCTCAAACAAGCTTAGAGTAGTTGGTTTTTAAAATACAAGAAAGGAAAATGAGTCATTTTTAGGTGAAAGAATCAAATAAAACTTGACACAGTAATGCAAATAACTGATGTTTTATTGCAAAATATGTAAATGTGTTATACCCTTAACAATGGCTCATGTCTCAGGTCAGGGCAGATTGCTGCCAACTAGACACCGGTACAGAGAAGGTTGCTGTGTTGCATTTTTTGTTTCGGTTTTGTACGGGGAGGAAAAAAGGGGGCTTTAGAGAGAGGGACTCTTAAAAAATAAGAAACAATACCAGTTAAACATACATTTATATAATTGATTGCCCGTGTGGTTACTTGAAGGGCCTGATCTTTCATTCCTCACTCATGCAGAAGTCCCAGATCAATGGGAATTTTGCTTGAATGAGGAACATAATATTGGGACCTTATTGTAGCTAAATATGCAAAAATATCTTTCACTTAGTATCATCTTTTGTGCAAATCCAGCATAATAAAATGTAGTGTAGTGGGTTATACATAATGATAAATAACCCAGGTGCCGTCAGTAGATGTTCAGCTCTAATGCGTTTAAAACAGCAGGTTTCAGCAGCTGAGAGACTGACAGAGTTCTGAGACAGAACCGGTTCTGAGATTAGCTGCCATATTTACAAAGATCTGTCCTCATCAAGTGGTTGCAAGGAAAGAAGGATTTTTAGGGCCCTGATCATCATCATAAAACTAAATTGCTAGTTCACTTGTTTGTGAATGCAATATTTTAAAGGTGGAAGTGTGAGAAACAGTATTCCCTTTTCCAAGCACTGATTATATCTCCATGCCATTTAACAACCTCTGTACTTTTGTAGACAGCTCTCATTTACCACTAGTGATAGACAGGTCCAAAAGTGGTGCAGGAGAGTAAGCCCAACATGCCTTCAGAAAGGATGAAATCCACCCTCCAATGCTGTGGGCCTGTGTCAGGATTTCTGTGCTATTTTCAGTCCACAATGGGACTGTGATGGGGCAGAGGGTGGAATGCCTTTAGGTGAAGTAGTTGTTCAGGGGTTAACAATGGGGATTGTGTACATCAGCCCGTGAGCAGCTGGTGTGTAAAGAGGTTTGGGGTAGGCTGGGGCAGTACCATTGCATCCACAGTTGCCGATGTGGAGATGCAGTGGCTACCATTCTAGACTTCACTCTGGAGTAGTGCCCTGGAGCGAGGTTGTGTTGCAAGCCAACAGACTGTCTATTGGGTTGAGAACTGCTTATGTCCCTGCAGTGATCCCTGTACAAAGACAGATTACTGGGGCTTTGTGTGTATGGGAATGGGGATTGGAAGAGGGCAATTCCATCCAAACTGGTGTATGGTAAAAATCCTGATATATACTAAAAAGTTTCTATAGAAAGTCAAGTGAGCAAGTTACTCAGCCAAAAAATTCTATGAGCCTGCATATACCTCTTTACAGTTCAATAAAAATGTGCATTTCCTGTGGGAATCGCTGCACTGCCTCCTACATTCAACACCTTCAAAGAGTATGGGCCTGCTTCTGTTCTCATTTACACTGATGGTGTTCCAGGAGTAACCACACTGAAGTCAGTGGAGTGGCACCTGTTTTACACTAGTGTCAGATCAGAATAAGGCCCAGGTGTTCCCTTCTTGATGGAAAACCTGATGAGTTCAAAGTATCCTATGCTAAAATTTCAATGAGCGATGATACTGTATCATTGATGCATACCATTTTGCCCGACTAAATGATGTTTCACTTTGACAGATTAAATTAATCAGTTTAATTAAACTGTAGTTATATTTATTTTATTGCTCAGGTATTTTTTTCAGTTTTACAAAGAATATATTTCTTTTCTCTGCTTTATTAAAATCTACATAAGTCTGCTCTAATAAATAATAAAAGACTATGATTCTGCTTGGACTCATACTATATCTGGAATTTTTAAGTGCTCAGAAATCTTTGGGACTACATTAAAGATTATTAGACTAGAAAAATTTATGTGCAAGAGATTAAAGGCTTTCAAGGGTCTTGCAAAGGAGGTTGTGGATCACAAGAAATACTCCAATAGAATTGAAATAGGCAGTGTTGTTAACGTATCTGTGTAATGTGTGTGAGGTACAACTGAAAAGCTGGAAAATGGGAACTTATTAATTTTGGATAGGGAATGTAGCTCTAAGCCTTTTTTGCCATGATTTTAACCTGATGAGTTCCCCAAACAGCAAATTAAATTGGTGTTGACAGATAGTTTCTGTTGGAAGTAAGGAGTGTTTATAAAGAGAAAAGAGCTACTAGCCTTCCTTTACTTTCTAAGTCTCAAAGAGATGGGAAAGGGTGGAAGAAGCCTTAGGCAGGAAAGGGTGACAAGCTGTCATTAAATTGCATTCAGTTACAGTGGTGATGTAGCATTACATGTAAATATTATGTTATCCTGAATTGTCCTGTGCTGTACCAGTCTGTGTCTTTAGACTTACCCCACTGGGACAGAGAACCAGGTACATTTGTTTGGAATGGCTCTCTGCTATAGCGCTACATAAATAAATAATACTAAAATAAACCTTCAGAACCCTTCCAGAAGTCAGGACCATGTAGTCTTAGTATAGACCAGGGTGAAGGTGACCTGCTATTTTTACAGACAGTTTAAAAATACACATTGGTTTTGAAACCAGGCCAGTAAAGGCAGTTCAGGCCAACCAAGTCTGATTTACTCTATGGCTCTGACCAGTTTTAAAATGAATCAGACCTGTGCAAGTTTAAAACACACTTAAATGAATGTGTTTAAAAAGAGTTCCAACATGGTTTTCTTGAACAGCAAAGCTAGGAATTTCATCAGAGAATCCTGCTAGTCACACCTTTCAGGAAGGCTACAGCACAATTTTCCTTGTCGCAAATCTTAAATCATCCGCCACAAAAATATCCTGGTTCATATTTGTTAGGGAGGCCCTATCCATGTGACCTTAGTTGATATGACATCGGTAGGGTGCACTTGGTCCCAAGTATGTTTTATAACTGGATTAGCTGAACCAGTTTTAAACCCAGTTAGAATTCTGGAGGAAGCTTTCACAGTCTAGACAAGCCCACCGTGGACAGGGTTCGTGCATTCCCGTTGCGACTGAAAATCTATAATGGGGACACACTCATGAAACAAAGGTGAAATCCCAGAAAAGGAAGAGTTAGCACATAATACACCTCAAGGATGGAAATATACCATCTCCTGTATGCATACCCCAACTCACAATGCAAGCAAAACAAGTTGGAAAGTGAGAGAGAGGTAAAATACAAAAGAAGAAGGTTTTCCACAGTTACATGAAGAAACCCACTGAGCTGTCACTGATTTTTCATGAGTCCCTAGTGAGGGGCAGTGTATTGTTGTGCTAGTTCAGGTGCAACCTGGGAAACATACTCAGAGTGAGAATCTGCCTCTTGGATTCCACCTGTTCTGTGGGGGAAGCCCCCACATGTCAGGTGTATAGCTGGTGCAGAGTACTTCCCCCAACACTTCAAGGCCTTATGCCCCTTACTCCCTTGCATGAGTGCACAAGGCAGGGCACAGTGTGCACCTAAAGAAAAGAAGCTACATAGCACCACAAGTTATAGGTGCCAGAGAGCGCTGGGGATGTACAAGCAATTCACACTGCAATGGAAAAATCCATCATTACAACTGGAAAATGCTTCAGATAAGAGAAATCCAAAATACAATGAAAAAGAAAGGAGGAAATCTGTACACAGCAAACAAAGAAGTTTTTGTCCATAAATGAGACAAAGGCATTACTAGTCCAAGCCTCCAGCCTCCACTGGGATCTCAAGTTACCTCCTTTTCAAAAAACCAGTTGCCGCATGTTTAGTATGATAAAGGATTTACATAAGAAATTCTCAATCACAAAACTGAAGTTAGAGAAAATGCTTATGATGAAACAATCTTATTTAATTCAAAACTTTCTCTACCACTGTTTTTCTTGTACTCA
Organism: Dermatemys mawii; assembly: GCA_007922305.1. NCBI lineage: Eukaryota > Metazoa > Chordata > Testudines > Dermatemydidae > Dermatemys > Dermatemys mawii. The sequence continues at coordinate 22,211,994 of ML677340.1, forward strand.
TCAATCTTTGATTCAGCATTGTACTTTGAAATTTGCTCAGTGATTTTCTGAGTAGCAGGATTCACATTACAAATTGAAAATATTTCTACAGATATTGGACCCTTTGAGTAATGATTAAAGAAACAGAAATAAAATAGTATTTTCCCAACAAGATTCATTTACCTGTGGACCATTTCCCAGTTTCAAGTGGTAACCAAAAACAAGTTCCAGGTTCACTACTTTCTCCATGTTTTCTTCATTTCCACTTGCTGAATCCTATCACAGAAACACAGTGTAAGAAATGACCTCTATTATGAGTCTCTCTGAGTTGGTAACAAGGCTACATTTGACAGTAAGGGTTTAATACCCTTTCCTTTTGTATGTTTCAAATCTGTTGGCTGGTCAGAGGATACCGTCGTCCTCTCAGTAATTCCACATAAGAACATAGGATAGGCCATATGGGGTCAGACCAAAGGTCCCTCTAGCCCAGTATCCTGTCTTCCAACAGTGGCCAACGCCAAGTGCCCCGAAGGGAATGAACAGAACAGGTATTCATCAAGTGATTCATTCCCTGTCACCCATTCCCAGCTACTGGGAAACAGAAGCTAGGGACACCATCCCTGCCCATCCTGAACCTATACAATACCTATTGATAAACTTATCTATGTCTTCAAGTCACTAGGGCCTGATGAAATGCATCCTAGAATACTCAAGGAGCTGACTGAGGAGATATCTGAGCCATTAGCAATTATTTTTGAAAAGTCATGGAAGACAGGAGAGATTCCAGAAGACTGGAAAAGGGCAAATATAGTGCCCATCTATAAAAAGGGAAATAAGGACAACCCAGGGAATTTATAGACCAGTCAGCTTAACTTCTGTTCCCAGAATGATAATGGAGCAAATAATTAAGCAATCAATTTGCAAACATCTAGAACATAATAAGGTGATAAGTAACAATCAGCATGGATTTGTCGAGGACAAATCGTGTTAAACCAAACTGATAGCTTTCTTTGCTAGGGCAAGAAGGCTTATGGATAGAGAGAAGCGGTAGACATGGTATATCTTGAATTTAGTAAAGCTTTTGATGCAGTCTCGCATTACCTTCTCATAAATAAACTAGGGAAATGCAACCTAGATGGAGCTACTATAAGGTGGGGGCAAAACTGGTTGGAAAACCATTCCCAGAGAGTAGTTATCAGTGGTTCACAGTCATGTTGAAAGGACATAACAAGTGGAGTTCCCCAGGCATCAGTTCTGGGTCTGGTTCTGTTCAATTATCTAATAATGATTTAGATAATGGCATAGAGAGTACACTTATAAAGTTTGTGGATGATATCAAGCTGGGAGGGGTTACGAGTGCTTTGGAGGATAGGATTGAAATTCAAATGACCTGTACAAACTGGAGAAATGATTTGAAGTAAATAGGATGAAATTCAATAAGGATGAATGCAAAGTACTCTACTTAGGGAGGAACAATCAGTTGCACACATACAAAATGGGAAATGACTGTCTAGGAAGGAGTACTGTAGAAAAGGATCTGGGAGTCACAGTGGACCACAAGCTTAATACGATTCAATAGTGTAATTCTGTTGGCATGTATTAGCAAGAGTGTTGTAAGCAAAGCACTTTGCGCTCATTAAGCCTCAGCTGTGTCCAGTTCTGTGTCCAGTGTCCAGTTCTGGGTGCCACAGTCCAGTCCAGTGTCCAGTTCTGGGTGCCACATTTCAGGAAAAAATGTGGACAAATTGGAGAGAGTCCAGAGAAGAGCAACAAAAATTATTAAATGTCTAGAAAACATGACCTATGAGGGAAGATTGAAAAAACTGGGTTTATTTAGTCTGGAAAAGAGAAGACAGAGAGAGGACATGATAGTTTTCAGGTACATAAAAGATTGTTACAAGGAGGAGGGAGAAAAATTGTTTTTCTTAACCTCTGAGGATAGATAAGAAGCATGGGCTTAAATTGCAGCAAGGGTAATACTTAGTCCTGGCATGAGTGCAGAGTACTGGACTAGATGACCTCTCAAGGTCCCTTCCAGTCCCATGATTCTATGATGATTCTATCTAGTTCTTTTTTGAATCCTATTATAGTCTTGATCTTCATATTATCATCTGGAAAACAGTTCCACAGATTAACTGTTCATTGTGTGAAGAAATGCCTCCTTTTGTTTGTTTTAAACCTGCTGCCTATTAATTTCATTTGGTGATCCCTAGATCTTGTTATGAGGAGTAAATAACACTTCCTTATTTACTTTCTCAAAACCAGTCATGATTTTATAGGCTTCTATCATATTCCCCCTTAGGCATCTCTTTTCCAAGCTGAAAAGTTCCAATCTTATTAATCTCTCCTCATAAGGAAGCTGTTCCATATCCTTAATAATTTCTGTTGCCCTTTTCTGTTCCTTTTCCAATTCCAATATATCCTTTTAGAGATGGGGTGACCACATCTGTATACAGTATTTCAGATGGATTTATATAGAGGCAATATGATATTTTCTGTCTCATTATCTACCCCTTTCTTAATGATCCCCAACATTCTGTTTGCTTTTTTGATTGCCCTGGCACATTGAGTGGATGTTTTCAGAGAACTATCCACAATGACTCCAAGATGTCTTTCTTGAGTGGTAACAGCTAATTTAGACCCCATCATTTTATATGTATAGTTGGGATTATGTTTTCCAATGTGCATTACTTTGCATTTATCAACATTGAATTTCATCTGCCATTTTGTTGCCCGGTCACCCAGTTTTGTGAGATCTCTTTGTAGCTCTTTGCAGTCTGCTATCTTGAGTATACATACCAGAACTCACTCATTAGCTTGTGTTACACTAGCAGCCTGTTATAGGGCCAGTTCTTGTGAGGTGTTGAACACCTTCAGCTGCATATGAAGCTGTTATTCACAGAACAAAGTCAATACTGTCCATTCTAAATGGAATTATGGCTTACAATCTGCAATGCGGTAAACAATTATGGATTTTCCTTTGTGCAATGGACTTTATCTTACGTGGGTCCCACTGTATCGTCGTGCTGTAAATTAAAGAGCTATAAAAGCAACTGGATCCTTTGGGGTCTAGTACTATTTGATTAGCTGACAGAATTCCTTTGGTTTGATGTATGCAGTGTAGGTATAGCCATGTTGGTCCCAGGATATTAGAGAGACAAGGTGGGTGAGGTAATAACTTTTATTGGACCAACTTCTGTTCATGAGAGAGACAATTTTCTTACCACAGTTCTTAAAGCATGTCCCTCTCACCAACAGACATTGGTTCAATAAAAGAAACTACCTCACCCATCTTGGGTTTCATGGTAAGCTCTAAAAGTCAAGTGAATCTTTATATCTCAAATCCAAAGGAAGGATCCCAGAGGAGGGGATACAATCATATGTTAACCTGCAAGGCATCTTTCTGTTGTATTAATTCTTTGAACTGCATTGAGAAGGTGTATAGTTGTGATATTACTTATTCTGCTATGAACATTCATATTGCTAACTTGACCTCAAAAATCTGCCACAGATAGTGACAATGTAGATGTGCAATCTATACTAAGGTCTGGTCTACACTATCCACCAGATCAGCGGGTAGAGATCGATCTTTTGGGGATCACTTTATCGCATCTCATCTAGATGAGATAAATCAATCCCCGAGCGCTCTCCTGTTGACTCCAGAGAGGTGCAAGCAGAGTCAACGGGGGAGCAACTCAGCGCCGTGAAGACACCAAGGTAAGTCGACCTGCGTACATTGACTTCAGCTATGCTATTCACAGTGTAGACCAGTGTAGACCAGGGCTAAGTGTAAGGCCTCATAGCACAGCATAAATACACGAATAGATACATTTATTGTGTCAAGGCAGGCAGCACCTTTTAAATAAGTAAATAAATACTTACCTTAATTAATGGTGGGAAATGAAACATGTTTAGGTAATCATGAGTTAACTTCTCAATAGCAGTCTGTAAGAAACAAAACAAACCTAAATCAGACAATAGTTCATCATGATGTAATAGCGTAAATGTAGGACTGAAAAATAGCAGTGTGTGTGTGTGTATAACTCATTTAGGGTGTACAGTGTTCTTTGTAGCCAATCTTAATACACAGTTCTGTTCTAAAACAGGACTGTAAAATGGCATCATCTTAGTCAGCAGATCTGCCCCCTTGTGAGTATTCAGAGTCAGGTCTGAGGGTATGTCTACACTGCAGCTGGGCAAGTGCTTTCGCGGATGGGCAGAGAGACACGTGCTAGCTCTGCAATAGCAATGTAGACAGGGTTAGCGTAGGCGGCAGTACCCAGGGGGTCTAGGTGGGCTTGTACTCAGCTGGCTGCTGCCCGCGATATAGTGGGATACACTGAAAGTTTTAGCACACTAGATCAAGCAGAGCTAGTGCATGTCTGCCTATGGACACTGGGAAGCACACTCCCAGTTGAAGTGTAGACATACCCGCAATCACAGATATAGGTTTGTACTGGTTTTTACTCCTGTTAGCCTTACTGAGCCAACTCAGCAAGAACTGCATTCTCTACTCCAGGAATTCTAAACCAGTTCCTTTTGGGGGCTCCACTGGCATGCTATAAAAACTCCATGGTCCAACTTGGGGGGAGGTGGCTTGGGTGTCAGCTGAGATGTGAGGGGAGAAGCCTGAGCCTCATGAATGAAGGGGGCTTGGGGCTTCTGATGCCTGGGGTGAGGAGGTGGCTCGTGGCTTTAGCCCCATGGGTCTCGGGGGCTCATGGCTTCAGCCCCAGGGGGCAGCTTCTCCGGGGGCTCAAGGCATTGGGGCTCTGGGCTCTGAGTGGCTGTGTTTGGCAAACTCCCTGAAATGGTTCGTGGTCCCCCAGTGGGCTGGAGACCCCCAGCTTGGAACCGCCACTCTATTCCGTGTTCTGTGTCCATTTATTTACCAAGTTTTAATAAGTTTCACCTGATCGAGCCCTGTGGAGGGCAGTCGAACATGTCGCTAATGGAACTACTTTGAAACAATGGTGTACAACCCATAGAAATGTGATATTAATTTGGACTGTAATATCTTTATTGTGCTGATGTAAAAGTTAGATATAACCGAGTGTGACTCTCAAGGCTGACAATCAGACAAAAAGTGTCCTTTTACTAGTAAATGAAGCACATTGTATACAGAATCACTCAGACATAATGGAAGCCCACAATTCCATTTTCAAGCCATTTTCATAACCATGTTCCGTGACAGTAAGTAAATATTATTACTACTATGTCTGTTACTACTTTCAGGCCAAGGGTTTTGCTGGATTCAGTGTAACTACTAAATAATTAGATCAGTATAATCTCTTATGGAGGAAATAAAGCTAAGACAGCAAAGAAGCCTTACCCACTAGAACTCAACTAGCTTTACAATTGTTCAAGAATAAGTGTTTGGCACACAACACAATTTGGTTAAACTCAAGATATTCAGAGATTTCAGTTCAAATACATTTTTGGTGTTTATCCAGACCTCTCTGATTAGGCTGGAAATCTTGTGAGAACAGGTTCTATCCTAAGATTCCCAAAGGTTTCACTTAGATGGGAGATACTATTAGAAGAGTCTTTTGCAATATTTCCTATTCCTGTCCCAGCCAAAACCAGGAAATGCAGAGGAGCATGGGTATTTTTAAGAGGGGAAAAAATCAACAAAACACAGCAAAACCTCAAGGTTACCAAACTCTTTGGCACCTCAGAAAGTGTTTAGGTCTGTTTGGTGCCTATTGCAAGCAAGTTCTGGGTATGACTCTTTCTCTCAAAAAGGATTTTCTAGCCTTAGCTTTAGATCTTCTCTTACGCTGGATAAAACTGATGATTTCTGTCAACATTTACACTGACATTTACACTGTCAACAATTACTATTGTGATTATCAAGACATATTGCTAAGATACCTTTAAATGAATGATATGTCCTTTGGAAAGAATTCCCATGTCCTTTAAATCTTCTTCTTCTATAAGAAGCAACCGTTTCCCAGTGATATGATTTTCCTTAAACAAGTTGGCATAAGTATTCATTTCACCAGAAGCATCACCTTAAGATATGAAAGGTTATACAGAAATCCATAGTGCTCTTCACTGGAAAAAAATGTTAAATCTGTGAGCTATAATGTATAGTTTACCTTTTCCAACAAGCTGGTGCAGCCAAAAGTACTGTAAAAAAAGAGAGAGAGCACAGTTTTGAAGGTCACACAATTCAAATGTTTTAGGTTACAGCACCTCAAAAATATAATGCTCATAATTCAATTTTAAAGCAAAAATTAAAAGTCTTGTTAGTAGTGGAACAAGAGAATCAAACTTCTCCATTATATTTACTCTTTGGGGTGATCTTGCAAGTTTGTTATTTACTATAAATTTCCTTCTGCTTTGCAGCCATTTTATCAGTTTATTATTGTTTTTAATTGCTACTGCTCCTAATGTAGATTTAGCAATTTGTTGTGTGATGAATGGGACAAGTTCAGCATCTTGGACCATTATTACTTTGCACTGGCTTTTCAGTTAGTCCTTCAATAGCCTTGAGTTAAATGACCACATGAGTATCAAAAGGCTGCTAAAAGGGATATTAAAACCGCTATGATGCACTGACATGTTCGAAATCAACATAACATTTCTTGCCTACCAATTAACTTGAACGAATGTTCAAAATATCATCTAAAGTTAGTACTATAGCTAGACCCCTATAAGCAATTACATTTCGTATTTCATATGTCACTAGTTTCCTAATCCCCCTTTTTCGGATCTTAACTTAAAATGAATTCCAGTCCTGTTGAATTGGGCAAAGGGACTATGATGTTTGCAGTCGTCTTTTTCTCCTGATACTGGGTGAGGTATGCATTCTTACAGCACTTCAGTGTTGTTTGGTTCATGCCTATGACAATTCCACAGCATATACTCTGGGCGGATAACCTACCAAGCCAAATGCTTTAACAGGCCTCTGAGCATGTTATCATTTCACCAAGGTGATTAAGTCCTTCCTGTGTCATGATAGGGTCATTTTAAAATCTTTTTTGGAACAGGAATTTTTAAAATATACCGTGCTAGAATCTTGTCCACAGATTTCTCAAATCACTACAATCTAGATTTTATTTACTATGATGTGCATCAGTTTTCTTTTAGAGCTACATCAAAATAATGCTGACTGAATTAGTACAAAATGCTTACCACATCTTCTTCAGTCCACGCACAAATATCAAAGGAAGGCAGCAACTGTGTGAGAAATATGAATTGAAAAGAGTAATATTGCTCTTCTTGTCTGATCATTTGCTCAAGTCTCCCCCCCAGTTTTACTTTGATGGCTGATTTTATTTGGCACCGCCTCTCCAGCTAAAGCCATAAGCCTCGTGGTTGTGATGAGGACTTTTCCCACTATTCCATGGATTACTGCATAAAGTGCCATCAAAGTAGCATTCCTCATGTTCACATACTAGTCAAAGTGATCACAGGCTGGCTTCAGTGATATTACAGCAGTGATGGAATAATCCCAACACCTCCTGGGGGAAAACTACTCAGGAGATCACCAAGTAACAAAGTGTCTTGGAATTTTGTCACCTGCCGCATCCCCTCAAGTGGGGCTCACTAGTCACCATTTTCTCCTTGTGTTGCACTATTGCTTTTACTATCGCTTGACTCCAGTAGTGAAAGGTGTGTCTTGGTCTTTCCCAATATCAGCTGGGAGGGAGGTTTTCTGTAGAGTGAATGAAGCAGTCACTGCATAACAAGGAGAGCACAACTGACTTGGGGCTAGGCCACTGCAGCTAGACTTCCTTACTGATTAAGATACAAGTTTGTTTGTTCCCTTTTACTCTTTGGTTCCTGCCTACACTTGCATGATCATTCCTTCTAGCAGTTGTGGAACAAAACCTGAAGGGGACACTTCACAGTCAGCTGAATGCCACAGCTCCATGTGTGGTATGCTTTGCTATATGGAGGATCTGGATTCCCTTCTTGAAGTATGAGGGGATCAGACCAGGATCTACTTGATACATGAGGGGATGGATGTGTCAGTGAAACCCAGGAATGGTGTGAAGATGACACAGTGAAAGATCTCACTGAGATAGTAACCTCCATCTAACCAGCTACAGAATAGATTATTGTAAACTATATTATCTTCTCATGGGTATCCTGTTAATTAGATGCATGTGAATTGACAGTGTCACCCAAACTCTTGCCACCATACTCTGTCTGATAATTAATTTAATTACTTCACTACTAAACTGTAATTCAGATTTCACTGGTCAACTCTCAGTGTTTGTAGTCTTTTTACACTGTGGGCCACGCAAGTCTCCAAGCACCCTAGTGCCCAACCTCTTGGCAGTTGCAGTTTCTCCTCTCCAGAATTCCTCCCTCACACCTGAAAGACCTTGTGCCTATGCCTGGAAGCCACCCCAAGTTTTCAAATTGTTATCTATTAGCCTCCTCCTTTCCCTGACCCTGCAGACTGTGGGACAACAGGCCAAGGTGCCTCCCACAATGACGTCCACCTAAATTTGTGACGAATCTTTTTGCTCTTCCCATATGGACTCCCACTGATGGATTAATACCTGTACTACACTTGTTTCTTGTGTCCTGAACTACAGCTTCTGCTGAACACTGCAAGATGCATGGAGGAAAGCAACCCCCGACTCACACCCCAGTGGCTTGGCCAATCTGCTTCCAGGGAAAATTCCTTCCTCACAACAAACCATTTTATCAGACCATCCCTGTCAATCCCTGTGAAGATCACTTGACCCTCCCCGCACCTGCCCTGCTGCCCACCCCTTCCTGCCATAACTCTTCCAGGACAGAAATGGCCTCCTCAGATGGACAAAGCCAACAATGCCTTGTGGTCACTGGGATGGGAAGCTGGCTTTGACTGTCACACAGAAAGGCAAGTTTTCCTCGTCCCCCTAGCTCCCCCACATGTGGGCCAAGCTTCATAACATACCGATTACAAGTCAGGAAAATCCAGAAAAGGCTCCCCTCATGACAGTTAAATTGGGGCAGACAGGGTTGTAGGGTGGAAGGGGTCCATCTATCGCTAACAGCTAGGTGAGGCAGGATCTGGCAAACCATGATGAGCCTTGTGAAGGCAGAGACCCACAACATTTGCAATAAATAATTAGCAATATAATTGCCCGTAAATTTCAAATGGGCTGGTGTTTTCCTTTCCATTGGGAACCTTGGGTACAAGTTTGCTGTATTTCATTGTTCTGCATGAGTTCAATATTTCATTCTTGCGTACACATAGTGACTTTCCAGATGAGTCCCATTTTTAGGAGAGGAAAATTAGTGATGTTAAATATATTTACAAACAAATAAATATAGAGAAACAAGGGAGAAATGCCACACCCTGCATAATATGAAAAAGATCAAAGCAGAAGGCAATGAGGAATCTCTTTAACAGCAGCAATTTACACAAGAACACAGAAGCATAAAAATTTACTGTCAAAATGTTTATTGCAAAATAGAAGTTTGGAACAAAGAGAAGCAAAGGAAAAAACTTCACATCAAAATCAAGTTTATGACACCAGCTTGGAAAATTGAATACATTACATATTAAAAAAAAAACTGGAAAACCAAATCCATACTGTGAATAAAGCAAGACATCACATGTTAAGTGCGGTGACGAAAACAACTGACTACTGAAAGGTCTTACCACAAGAGGGTGTAACATTGCATGTTCCATACAAATTAGCTAGTCAGTTTATACCACAATAGTTTTGGCACAGGTTTTAATCAGCATAGTGTTTCAGTAGGAAGGGATGAATTTTTCTAACACTGTGAAAATATTTTCTATTCAAATTTCATTTGCTCACACTTGGAGTATATATAGAATCATTTCCTAGTATTCAGTACAAAACTTTTTTAAGAGTGCAAAAGCAAGAAAATGCAGTGGACTATATCTGACACTAAAAGTCAGCAGAATATTTTGCACACAATGTAAAATGTTTAATGCAGATTGTTGGTACTACAGTCCTGAAACTAAACCTTCACACATCAGAAACCTCTATACAGACTTCATAATGTGCACTAAGTTGAAGTCGGGGGGGAAAAATGCATTCCTCTCCAGATTTCTATTGGTATATTTTAAGAATTGTAAAAATTACATCATGTCCTGCGAGCCTATTTTGCTATCTGAAAGTTGGAAGAGCAGAATGGATTCTCTATTGGCCTGTAATTTAACCTCTGTGAAGTCGGAGGTCTTATTAAAAACCTGTAAAAGCTGCCTTATTACAAAAACAGGAAATAGCTTACTAAAGATGCACAGTAACTTTGCTAGTTACTTATTAGTTTTATTGTACGTGCTGTGGATTTACTGTTACTGATAGCAATATAAATCATTAATGTATCAATATTTAATTAGAACAACTGCTTTAAGATCTACAATGAAATGAAATCAATATCTAACCAAATACTGCAAATGATAAATGGACAAGTCAAGAATATGACCACGTGCCAAAGAGCTACTTCAGATCTCATGTCTAAAAATCCCTGGCATCTAGAGGAGACTAAGTCCAAGTACTACAATTAACAAATATGGCCAGCTGATCAAGCATATCCAAAACACTCCACAAACTATACAAGCCCTGAAATGAAGTCCTCAGATCTAAGCATTAGATCTCAGAATAATTGCTATTTAAAGCATTAGTGCTATTACAGTCAGAAAAGTGACTACATTAAAATAGTCTTACTCAACATATCTATTCCCTGCATCTTTTCCAAGTCTGAAAGAATGAGAACTGGGTTAGGAGTCAGGAAATCCTGAGTTCTAATCCCCATCACTATGTGGCTCTGGGTAAATAAAAGAGCTAAACTCTGAGTTCCTCAGGCCAGGAAATATGCCCTACAGAAGCCAGTGTTAGTTTAAATATAATGACTGAATAAAAATGAGAAGTTCAGATTTGGCCTTTAACTCATCTATATTAGCTTCCCCAGCTGTGAAATAGGATAACAACGCTTTACCTCATCTGCCTCCAAGGACCCTGGGAGGATTAATTAGTTAACTTTTGGTTAATGTTTTGATCATGTGACATGCTATGTACCTGTTAACTATTATTAGCAACTATTGTAGACACTTTGGTGATTGGACATCTAGATATATTAAAGAACGAGTTTAATCTTGCTAGCACTGCAGAGCAAAATCAACAGTGGAAGATCAAAATGGTTTTGTTCTGCCTCCTTATCAACAGAATTGTCAACCAAAATCTTTCAAAATTAAAATATAGTGAGGATATTCGTGGCAGAAACAACAAAGCTGGAGAGTTAAGCACAATTTATTTTTGACTTGTAAACTGAACATGTTTGATATCACAGTCATTATAGGAGAATAAAAAAATAGACCTCCACAATGTCATCTGTTAAGCCAAGCTACTATTCTGAATATAATCATACTTTCCAGGAATCACAAGAGAAAAGTCTGGGAAAAGCCTTGAGTTTAGTAGATCTTTCTTTTACAATAATTTCTACTTTGAACATGAAAGTAAATGTTTGGAGAGTTATTTCTTTATTTCTCAGTGTATCTTTATTAGAGTTGACTAAAAAATAGAGACAATTCATGAAAATGTTGTCCTTGTTGTTCATCAAAAAATTAAATTTAAATTCTTTTTACCAGCTCTGCTCTCTATGTACAAGATGCCAAATTATTCCATTTACTATGCTCAAATAACTCCTATTCAGTTTAATGAGATATGCATGAGAATATCTGTCCTCAGCAAAAAAGTGATGTGATATAATAGTGTTGGAATATTTTATTAGGTGAAGATTTAATCAAGAAGTGGATTTGCACATCTAATTAAAACCAACACATATGTGTATAAAGTGCATTGAGATTATTAGGTGCTTTAAAAGTGCAAAGTATCAGTATCAGTGCTAAGAAGAGATATTTTTGTTTTTGCATTTCTAAACATACTGGGTTCAATTTTGATTTCAGTTACAGCTGTGCAACTCTCCACTAGAAATATGGTACAGTAGTTTAACAAAGACACACATATTAGATTATACAAATCCTTCAATTTTTCCTGCGTTTAGTACAGCGGTTATAAAAATAATGTCACTGTGGTAGCTGTTAGCAGGTGCAGACTTAAAAAACAATACAAATCTGCATTTGGAAGTAGCTTGTTCGCTGTAATTTCTATTTAATTTGTTGCCCCTTTTCTATTTTCTGTCCCTCCCCACACCCTCAGTCATGTTCTTTAGTGCTCCTAAAATGCTATTACCACTGATATTGTAGGAACAAATTTAACTTAGACTAGATATAGTAAATTCTCTCAATAAGAATGTATTGCACTGTATAAATTTTTACTAGCATGAAAAAATTGCCCCCGATATCACAAAGTTAACTTCAATCCAATGGACTTGAACTTCCTAGTAAGATGGTGGAACCTGGCTCAAATTCTATACATTTCTTATAGTTAAGAGCCCAATCCTGTGAGGTGCTGAGCATCTATAGCTCCAGTTGAACTCAAGCATAGTTGAAAGTCCTGAGTGCTTTGCAGGTGACCAGAACAGCACGGGGCATCACATGAGGAAGCTAGCTGCCTTTCACATCTCAAAGACTGCACTTGTCACCCTACTCTTGGAGATTCACCTTCAGACTTGCTGTCATGTAGTGATTCTATTTTCTAAGGTATTTAAACAGCACTAATCGCCATTTTCAGGAGAGAAACACCATCAACACATTGCACTTAAGAGTTTAATTATCCCCTCAAGTCCAACTGAACAAGAAAGTAACACTTTTTTTTTAAAAAAAATGTTGCCCTTCTTTATTTGGCAAACATTTTACAATGGGCCTTTCTTCTACATCTATAGGTGTGAATGTATCTGTTTCCTTTTCTCTTTTTGTACCATCACCAAAGAGTTCATCAGGAAAATACATTCACTGTTCCGGACAGAGTGTTTGTGGGGTAATTACTGCAGCAGATACTTATATACTCAATTTTAGGATGACTCATAACAACAGTGGCAATATTTTTAAAATGATTTCACAGCAGAAAAATGGATATGTAAACTCTAGAGAATATTCTTCACGTCATCACAGAATTCAGCTTAAGGCATAGTAGAAGGGCTCAAACACTTTTAAAATGTCTCTCTCTCCCCCCTATTCTGGGAAGGACAGTGATACATGGTTTAATAGTTACAGCAAAATAAAAAAATTGCTGTAAATAACCTAAAACCAATTTTGTTCTCAGCTAAACCAGAATAAATCCAGAGTAAATCCATCATAGTTCATGAGACTTCCTGGATTTACACCAATGTAACAGAAAACCAGTGAGCTTGTAGACTACCAGAACACAATTAGGTGATGAGGTTTTATTGTAAGTGACTGTACTAAAGAGTGAATTTCACAAACTAAAGAGAAAGAGAAAAGAACATTTATAGAAATTATCTATTACCAGTGATTATCCGTACTCAGTTGCTGTTTCTTAAACTGTGTGTTTGAAAGGGCTTTATTTTTCTCAACCCTGCTTGTTCTTCTTAGCAGTGTATTTATGATCTCACAGGATACTGCCTTGAAAATGATTGAGAAATCACAAATTTAGCTAAACAATTTTACTGTAGCAGTCAGAAAGAATAGATTGTATAGGAAAAGCCCACACTGAAACAAAAATATATTCATATGATCAACAATAAAACAGGTAAAGAAAACTACAAAAATGAAAAGAAAGGTAATCAATGTATGTTTAGGTAAAAATAGGTGTTTAAGTTCCCCCATTGTTTTCAGATCTTAAACATATTCGGCCACAGAAGTTTCTGTAATCAGACAACAAATATTACAGCATAAATGTGAGCTGCAGCTGTATTTGTTGGGTTTTAAAAACCGTGATTTGGTTTGAAATTTTAGTTCCAAATTTCAGCAAAGCAAAAGTAGGTCAACACAATCTAAAAAACAACAAGATATATTTTTAACATACAAATATGACTGGCTTAGAAAAATGTAGTGTTTTTGCTTTTTTCTTTTACAGGGTTTAAAACAGACCAAAATGACAGGATGATTTTTCTGAAACTTTATTGCTTTGATTTGCTAGAAACCAATTTTAGCCTTAATTAGATTTTTAATTTCATTCACTAGAATCATCTGTATCATAATCATCATCATCATCACCATCTTCATCATCATCTGACCAGTCAAATTCTCTGAAACCCACAGCCATGTTGATTTTCTTCCCCTTTCTCATAGAGGTGGTTTTAGAAGAATTCTTTTTGGCTTGCATGTTTATCTGCATTCCAGAATGCAGGACAGATCCTGCTTGGTTCATAGAGAAGATATCCCCAAAGCCTTTCATCATCAAGGCCTTCAGACTTTGGTTCATGCCAGCTACCTCCCCGTTACTTGTTGCTGTGATCTGACATGACATCTCTGCACTGTTTGATTCCTCTGTTTTAGTTTCAAAGTAAGACTCCTGAGACATTCTTGCAGTAATAGGTAAGAAAAGCTATTTAAAGGAGGAAAGGACAGAGTAAAAAGGAAAGTTAGAACCAAATCAATTGAAGGCAAAAAAAGACACTATCAGATTAGTTAGCAATAAACAGAAAGCAAAATGATTAGTGAATCAAAACATGGAGCTCAAGTAAGAATTCATTAAAACAGACCTGGATTAATTTTTTTAAAAATGAGAGCGCAAAACCACCACCAAACAGTGTGCAAAGGACCACAGGTAGCCCAGCTTTAATGTTGAAAGAAATTTCCAACTTTTGAATCTCTCATTTTGTACCATACAAAATGGTTTACAACGTTTCTCTAACCTATGTGGATTTTACCACAGGAATCTAAGTACAAACAGAGCCACATTTCATTTGAGTTGCTTTATTTTAGCTTTCAGAATTGAACAAGAAATCAGCTTAGGGTTAAAGACCCCAGAAAAGCTCGCGATGCAGAGTGAAATGTTTTTATCTAGTGGTCAGATGATACTCCAGCAGTAACGTTTACGTACAGATCTGGATAGATTGAATTAACTTTTCCACCATTTTTGAGGCCACAATCAAACGGAGGTTTATGAATCGTTCCCACCACCGTTAAAGTCAGAGACAAATTTTTTACCAACTTCAATGAAAGTAGGAGCAGGTCTCTAGTCTGGGCTATTAATAAATTGCTTCTATAAACCTTAGCAATTTAAGTTGTATTATTCACTGATATCAACATTTATTTGGTGTGTTTCTATATACCCTGCAGTACAAGGCATTGCTGATTTAATCTCTACCTACACATAAGGGCATTTTCCTGACCTAGTTTGTTACTACCATTTTTTTCAACAGAATGAAAAATGTCCTCTGGAGCTACATCACAATTAATGCCTCTTCAAGGAGGCCAAGCTAGTAACCTCTGTGACATACCTTCTCTCCACAGTGAGCAAGATCTCTAGTGTTTGATTCAAAATTAACCTACTAAAAGGGCAGCATGTTATGCTATTTCTGTCCTGTTGAAATGGCCTTTTTTCCAGAACTATTTTCCACACTAAGTCTGTATTGCTTTCCAGACATCTTGTTTAACCTAATCACAACTGCTCAGTCTGTTTTCTGCTCACAATTTGTTACTGGGAAAATTATTAAAATGGGATGTAACATATGGGAAACCATTAAATCATTCTCCTTAAATCACTGAGCTGTACCTACAAATGATATGATGCCTCCTACTTTAGATTTAATTTTATAAGCTTTTTTTATAGGGAAAAAAGCCCACACAAGCCACTTTCTACCATAAAATCTTACTCAATACAAAAACAAAACAAACAAACAAACAAAATAAAACGGGACTCCTATTTATGGGAGTTTGGGGAGCAGTAATTAGAAATCTTGAGCATAGTTTCAGGGTGCCCAGTTTATGCTACTTACACGGCAGAGAGCGATTTCAACTCCTATATAGGGATTTTAGGCACATCAGAATCCTCCTTATGCACAGAGTCTCCCATAAAAATCTACAAAGCTACTATATTATCCTCCTCCAAGTGTTTCTCTAAATCTCACCTCTGTCATGATGGCTACATAACATTTGACAATGGCTAGGCAGCTGATGTGCTGTGATTGCGGCTCATTACGCTAACTATAATCACTTCACTCACTGTTCCTTGTGTTCCCTCATGTATTTGTTGTATCCACCTGTTGCCTTTTATCATATACAAAGGCTAAAGCCCAGATTTTAAAAGTTGTTCAGGTGTTGCTGAAATCAGCATTGCAACACCAAACTCATATAAAATCTGAGGTCTCACTTTCACAAAGGCTTTGGGCACTTGCAATTTTAAAGCTCATTGGGCCTACACAACAATTAAAATCCTGAGGCTGGCCTGTGCCAGCTG
Organism: Dermatemys mawii; assembly: GCA_007922305.1. Lineage (NCBI taxonomy): Eukaryota > Metazoa > Chordata > Testudines > Dermatemydidae > Dermatemys > Dermatemys mawii. The sequence continues at coordinate 22,228,220 of ML677340.1, forward strand.
ACTTGGGCTGAGGGGCTATCTACTGCAGTGTAGACTTCAGGTCTTGAGCTGGAGCCCAGGCTCTAAGACCCTTTGAGATGGGAGGGTCCATTAGTTCTGGCTGCAGCCCAAGCCCAGAAGTCTACACAGCAATTAAACAGACCCTTTGCCCAGGCCCCATGAGCCCAAGTCAACCGGCACAGGCCAGTCGTGCATTTTTTAAGTGCAGTGTAAAAGTACCCATTGGAAATCAATGGGATTTAGGCTCCCAAGTCCTAAATGCCTTTTGAAATAAGACAGGCATTGCAATGTTTAGTGCAGAAATGCCTAAACACTTTTTAAAAATTGAGTCTAAGAGCTCTCTGGAGGAGTGTGACAGAGTGCAGGGCGTGAACGCTGATCACTCAGATGCTAATTAGTTCCCAGAGGAAGCTGATTGAGGTAATTAACTAATCAGGCTGGTGGGCTGGGTGGGATAAAGTTTCAGTTAGCCCATCAGCCCAAAACTGATAAAGATGCATGGGAAGGAAGAGCTGAGAACAGGGGAACAGGGCTAGCTGAGCCCAGTCACACAGAGTCCTCAGGGAAGGGAGACCTCAGCTCCCCTCACATCCTGGGGAGAGGGACAAAGAACCATGGATATTGTAAATCTCCTATTGTGGCAATGGCAGAAAAAAAGGGCGCTGTGAATGCACAGCCTCTGGAGTCCACACAATTTCTTTAGTGACTGGAAGGACTCCCTATTTCAGGGAGGGACTGTCTTTATCTTATGAGTGTGCAGTGCCTAGCACAGGGGTTGGCAACCTCTCAGAGGTGGTGTGCCGAGTCTTCACTTATTCAGTTAAATTTAAGCAGTGCCAGCAGAAATCGGCTTGTGTGCCACCTTTGGCACATGTGATGTAGGTTGCTGACCCCTGGTCTAGCACAAAACCCATAGCTGGGTTTCCAGTTGCAACCACAACAGAAATCTATATTATTATTTTTAAATGGCCAGATCTAAGCACATTGCAGTCTAAGTTAATACTGAATTTGGTGCCCACCTTCACCAGTCCCTCCCAATTTCCTTCCTCTAGCACATCCAGCTCAGGGGAACCTACCCATTCCCTTCTCTGTGGCCTTTCCCCTTTCAGATTGGTATCCTCTTGTGGAACCAGTATGTGCAGCAGATTATGCTTTATTCTCCTAATTAGCCCCAGATTCCTTTGTGCAGCAGTGCTTTACAAGAGATGTTGTGGCCACAGAATATCAGACTCAGAAAGTGCCTGCTGCACAAGACAGAGCAGAGACGTTAGGTGACCAGATGTCCTGATTTTATAGGGACAGTCCCAATTTTTGGGTCTTTTTCTTATATAGGCTCCTATTACTCCCCACCCCTGTTCTGATTTTTCACATTTGCTGTCTGATCACCCTTGGTTCATGCAGGTGTGAGGAGAAACTCTGCAGTTAAAGAAGAGCTACTCAGGACTGGCCCCTTGAATGTGGCAACCATCTATTCAGCCTATGGCTAATGCAGCTCGATTCTCAGAAGTTTCCCTGTATTTGTTCCTATGCATTAACACATGCTTCCCATTAACTTCAAACACATCTACTTGCTTCACCTACAGTAGATTAGAGCCACACAGATAAAAATCCCACACTTCACTTTTTGGGGTTTTCTCTCTCCATGTAGCAGGTGGGCTTTATTTCAAAAAATCTTTTCGGTGCTACTACATTAAAACTGAGGAATAGAGGGACTTGCGGCCTTGTGGATGGATCACACACTTCAAAACCTATGGAGCCTAGGGATCTTTGAGGAAAGACTCTCCAATCATTGGAGATTTTCAGGCTCTTATGCTCTCTCTGGGGTGCCCTGCTAGCAGTACAGTTCCTTCATGCTTTCTAAGTGACCCCTACATTTTTGCATTCAAGGGAAGCAAACTGCATAGACTATCAGTTAAAGTTGCTCATGAGTAATGCTACAATTTAGTCATGAGTATTTTTAGTAAAAGTCATGGACAGGTCACCGGCAATAAACAAAAATTTACGGCCCAGGACCTGTCCATGACTTTTACTAAAAATACCCATTACTACATCTCTGCTCCTGGGCTCCGCTGCTCTGGGGGGCCTCTGCTCACCCTGCTGCTCCAAGCCCACAGGGACCACTCTCCCAATGGCCTACAGGGCCACTCCCCGGAGCTGCTGCTCTGACCACCCCCAGGACCACTGCTGCTTGGGTTGTCCTTGGGGCTGCGCTGGGGCCATTGCTTGGGCCACCCCCAGAAATACTGCTGATTGGGTTGTCCCTGGGTCTGCCCTGGGGTGCTCCCTGTGGCTGTTGCTCCGGCTGCCCCTGGGACCGCTGCTGCTCCGGGAGCTCCCGGGGCCAGCTGCACTGGCCACTACTGAGGCTCTCCCAGGCGGCAGGCATCAGTTGAGCACTGACAAATTCACAGCTGGAAACCAGACCTGCTCACCTATAAGTTAATATTGTTTAAAATAGGTGATAAACTTGTAAAGATGTGTTTAGACTCTATAAAATGCTCATAACTTGCTGCATGCATTAATCTTACTTGTAATGTCTGTACCCTATGCTGTAAGGTCAAATGAAAGTTTTGCTTTATAATTGTAAAAATGCCTGCTCTGAATTTGTGAACGTGGGCAAGAAGAGTGGTTTCCCTGCCCACCAAGGACTATCAAGACTAAACTGGCCACTGTAGGATAAAAACTTAGTTAATTGCCCCATCCGCCCATGAAGAAGTTACGTGCAGGAGCCCTCATCTCATCGATTTTAACTCTTGAGTAAGGTCATATAAAGATCCACACAAGAAGAAACATTTCTCTCTTTGCAGTTTGGCCTCTCACAAGAGCTGGAGTTAAGAAACAAAAGCAGCAAATCTCCTGGGTCAACCTAGATTAGTCCTAAAAGATATTCAGCACTGACAGCTCACTGTCACCTTTTGGAACCATAGATTGTGTATCTCATTTATGCTTATATACTGCCTGCTTTTACCTGTAAATAATGCTCTCATTTCTTCTTCCTAGTCAATAAGTACTTAGCTTGTTTACTATAGGAATGGCTACCAGCATTGTCTTTGGTGTGAGACTGAAGGTGTAAATTGATCTGAGATAAGTGACTGATCTCTTGGAACTGGGAACTTATGATTTTTGGTGCAAGTGACCATTTATCACTAAGTCCAGCATGTCTGAGTAGCAAGATAGACTGGAATGCCTAAAGGGCCCTTCTGTGGCTCTATGGTAAGACTAGGGCAGTGATCCAAGAGTTCACATCTGCTACCTGGTTGGCGAAATCTAATCACAGAACATTCCATCAGATTGGGGTGTCTGCCCTGCTTTTTTGACAGTTTGCCCTGAAGTTGGCACTCATAGTGGTGAACCACTCCAGACAGTGTGCCATGCTGCTCTTCCTTGGCGGCTCCACCTGTTCATATTACTAAAGAGAGGAGACAGCTACTCTGATTCTGTCCCTTCCTGCTACCCACAGGCATGGAGTCTCGACCACATCATGATGCAGCTCCCATGAGCGCAGAGAAGTGGGGGATCATGTTGCACAGATCTAGCTACCCCTCCGGCTCTACATAATTCTAGTTTTAATTGCTCTTCTCCATGCTTCACAGTTGAGAGGAGCACAGAGACTCCTGTCTGCAAGGATCACCACTTACAAAGAGAATGCCCAGCAGTGCTGCTTTCCCTATGGCTAGGAATAAAAGATTTCTTTTTATTTGTAAATTAGCACTGAATAGAAGCTATTTTGCTCTGAAGAAAGCAACTCTGACAGAACAGGGCAAGTTTTTGTCTCTACACAAAAATTTGAAAACGGAGATCTTCAGCAGTGTGGTGGTCCATTAAAGGTCTCAGAAAAATAAACCTCTGTATTCCACTGTTCTCAATCATTTAAATGCAGTAAGAGAGGTGGGTTAATGTTATGCAGAACGAAAGTCCATGTGAAGCACAACAGGCCTTAGCACAATGAATTCTTCCTTCAGAAATGCCAGCTACAGCTGAAAAGTGGACGTGATAAGCAAGTACAGCATAAAACAGCCCTAGTGTCTAGCTCACAAAAAGATTGGCTCATTAAGGTTGTGTCTCATGCTGTGCACTGTATAGATGGCGGCCCACAGCTCAGTTATTGGAAGTTTGCTGGTGTTAAAGCAACCACACAGATACCGACTTAGAACATACTGTCTGGGTAAAGGAAAACATTCATTCTTCATCATTACACCACTACATGTTTACAACTGGAACATGTGCACAACTTCATTCATATAAATGCAAATACGCTGTGCCTCAAAACTAAGTTGTAAGTAAACTGGATTGACTAGAATCAATATTCCTATGTAAGCGGGACTTAATTGTGTATTAGAATGCTGAACCTACAGAATCATAACTGATTGCATAAGGGAGTGACGAACTATTGCAAACTCAAGTTGGTACTTGTTTTGGCTAATACTGAAAACACAAGCAGAAACAGTGTAATCCTATTAAGCAAGTGTCACAATTATGATGCTAAATTAACTCTGTTCCAGTACAAACACTCAGGGCCATGCGCTCCACTTTGTGGAAAAATTTGCACTGAAGTCAATGGGAGTTAAACCTCAGCAAGGAGTTCAGGCTAATACAGAAAATATTATTTATTTTAATGTATTCATGGAAAGGGGCACATAAAATAATATGCATTTACTAGTACAGGCATGTCACGTCTTGCGCGAGGGTTCCGCTCCGTGGTTACCGCATAAAGCCGAAACCGCGTATAGCCAGAACCCATTGACTTTAATGGTGGGTGAAATCGTGCTCCCTACAGAAGTTTTTTTTAAAAAAATTCCCCCCGCCCCTTTTTTTGCCAGCCGTGTAAAACAGAAATCGCGTAAGTTAAATATGCCTAAGACGCTACATGCCTGTACTGAGATGTTGACCAGTCCTACACATTGATTACTGAAGGCTCAAATTCCCACTCAAGATTTGTGGACTTCTATAAAATGTAAAGACATCAATTTTGGCCATGTTCCTTGCAGAGCGAATTATCAAACACATTTCTGAAGTCTTTTTCTGCAGAGACTGTAAGTTACTACTTTTAGGGCCCCATCCTGTTTCCATTAAAGTCAACAGAAAAATTCTTGTTGTTTAATGAGAGCAGGATTGTGCTTTTATTGAATACGCAATTTTGATATATAAAACAAAAAAATATGAAGTGTCACATAATAAATATGAAAAACAGTGCACATTTTTGTTCTTGTATCACACTGTTGTCGAGATTAACACCAATATGGACATATAAAGAGCATGCTGTTCTCTCATTTAAGACCATCAATTTTTAAGCTTAGAAATGCAATTAAATCAATGGGAAACTGTTCATTTACTGATGGCACAATGTAGCCCATAGTTAGTATCTTATGTATAATGCATTGAGTGAATTTTAAAGAGTATTATTTGTATTGGTTAATAAAACAGGCCATAACAGCCCCACGGGACCAAATGGAGATGACAGTAGAAATCTTTCATTGGAATTTCCCTAGATTTGCTTAGACAATGCTCCAAATGCTTTTCGCAGTCAGACAAAAGACTAAGTTATTTTACTTACAGGAGTATTGGACTGTTCTGTTAACTTCTGCTCCCATACTTTCAAACGTCTCTCCCGTTCCTTTAGCTCCTGCTCTTTAAAGCTCAGATCACGCTCCAGTTTCTTCAGCCTGTCTAAAGTTGCCTCAATTTCACATCTGCAGAGAGACAATTTGTTAAGTCTCGTCTTTTTCTGACAGATATAAATTGTTCGTAATTCCCACACGAACATTAATTAAATGTGAAAAGCTGAAAAGTACAATACTAACTCAAGCAGTACATTTAATTACCACCAAACACAAAACCTTTCAGAGCATTAAAAACTACTGGGAATGTTTATACTAGAGGATAAACCAAAATGCCTTCCTGTTTTTTTTAAAAAAAGAAAGGAAAATCCCATCTTTTCTTTTAATACAATGATGTAGGTGCTATTAGTGAAGGAAAATCGGTTTGGAAATGATAATGGACAATCACTAGCATTGCTATATGTCTAGACTAACAGCTCCATTTGCCTGGAGTTTATAACTTGGCCATAAATATTATTTGGGCTGAAGTTTGTTATACACAGACTCAGTAGAGGACTTTCCCCACCCCAGCTTCTCAAGATAAAAAAATAACAGAAATGTAACCCCACACCAACGTTTTTTGGTCACATTACCTAAAATATAGAACAGTGTGGGTCACATAGTTTGGATTCACAAGGATTTCATCTGGACCCCTCTACATCAAACAAGCTTTGATTTTAAAGGGCTGTTGGCTTTTTGAGGCCCAAATCGTAATATACCTGGACTCTGAAATTAAAAGGAAGGATTCATAAGGGTGTGAATGAGTATGAGAGATGGGAAGTTAAGGAGGAGTAGGAAAGAGGTTTTCAACACTGTTCTTGTAAAGTTTCATATGTGACGGATGAATTAGATTCAATATTGTTCCCTTCAGCATATTTTCTAATGCCTTGTCCAATCTAGCATCAAAATAACTCCAGACGGAACATCCATCAGTCCCCTTGGAAAATCATTCAACAATCTCTTTTACAATATGTACACTAAGCTGTATATAATAGAGATAGGCCAAACAAATAATTAATTGATGTTAGCCCAGGCTTTTCCTTGTGAAGTTATTTGACGAATGCCTTATATGAACAAAGTGCAGCCTGTAGATTGCTGCAAACTGTGTACCCGAATGCTGCCTCAAATGTCCAATATTCATGCTGTCTGACTGGTTAGTCATATGGCATTGTTTCTGCTCTCCAAACTCCCATAGGGAGATTTCAAGATGGCCACATGAACACTGCAGCTGCAAACGCTCCTGAACGACTATTCACAAGATTTTTCCACCTCTACAAAACAATCTTGCAAACATTTGCTCCCACAGATGTTTGCAGAATGCAAATAAAAGGGTTGCAAACACTGGAGCAAAGTGAATTGTGGGTTTATTTGAAAGACTGTAAATAAGATTTTTTATTTTGCAGTCTTTCTCCAAATCTAGCATAGGGTGATTCAACTGCAACACTCACCTTAAGCAGCTCAGGCTGAAAGTTTGTGAAAGTTTATGTACCATTCCAATTTTTAAAAAAATGATAATTAAGTAATGTAAATACTTAAAATTGAATACTTCCCCTCTTTTTATAAGAAATTGGTGTGGGAATTTGGTTCCCATGAAAATCACTTTGGCAAGCCTGCTAACAAAATAAACTCTGCCGCTACACCTAATTCTAGCACACAAATTTCAGTCCTGCCTGGGGGCACTTCTTGAAGCACAGACAGCCAATCATGCTGGTTTTACAGTTAATTTAGTGGTCAGAACAAATGTCTATCACATTTATTTTAACATGTGATCTTAGGCAAAATTTTATCTCAGATATGAAGAGATCAGTTATATCCTTTGTGATCACGCAAAGCCTGAGGTCATGGAACCTACAAAGGGAAAATCAACCCTCATTTAAGAAAAAAAAAAAAGTAAGCTTGAAAATATGAACTAATGCAAACGGATTACTACGGTTGAAAGCTTGTCATTAGTTTTTTCCTAAAGACCACAGGTGATTCACAATCCCTTCACTCAAGGCTGGCCTTTGAAGATCCAGCAAAACACATAACAGTCAGTCCCTTGATTTTCAGGAAGACCTCGCAACTTGTAGGCCTTGCAAAAACTGCTACAGCCAGTTTTGCAGAGGAGAATGATTAATATATTTTTTGACTAAAATATCTAGCCTTTTTAAAGGACCAAGTCTACTAAGTATTGTATAATTTAAAAGACCTGAAAGTAACAAGAACAAGAAAACTGACAATATTAATATTCTAACTTATGTTCTGTACCATGTATAATATTATACCTAAAACAGGACAATTTGAGGACACTTGTTAGCATTGCTTTTGTTGGTTTGTGTCTCAGCTTTATTGCTACTTATACTGTATGTAGTTTTATACATTTTAAAATATGTAAATTATAGTTTTCTCTTAAATAAAATTCTTCAACAGGAAAGTCCTGGTAACAATAGCTTTCCATATGTCAAAAGCATACTGTGTATTGTAATTATCTCTCTTCATTAGACAGAAACGTCTCTTATAATAAAAGGTCAGTCTGTGAAAACAGCTGCATTCTGAAAAATAATTCCACTGTATATAATAAAACAGTGTAATTAAAGAGAAAGCTACCGTACATTGCCCAGTTAATGAGTCTGTTATTTCATAAATATAGCAGCTTGAAACATACATTATAAGACACGTGTATCTGTAGTTCTGGAGTTTGATCTTGCTTGCTTTAAACCTTTTCATCCTACTGTCTCAGAGAATGTGTCTTATTATAAATGATACAGACAAAAATCGTGATTTGTATGTGATTTTTTTTTTAGTTTTGCATTTTCATTGATAGATCAAAACAAGCATTAATATTATCATATTTAAATGGCCAGAATAGAGGCTCTCTCTCAAAAAAAGGAAAAAATGTGGCTAGTATACATGAAAAAATGCATACTAAATACAATCTCTATTTAACGGTGAACATTTACATTACTTTTCAAACATATGATGCCTGCAGAAAGAACTATTAAATATGCTCTTCAAGATAAGCTTTATGTTGCCAGTCCTGACACTGTTAGTCAGAAACAAGGACCTCCATTTGTAAAAATATCTGATATGGGATAACAAGAAGATACAGATTATGTTTAGACAATGATAAAACAGACATATTAAATCAAATACTTTGGATTTTTACCAACAGACATCATAGGAAGCTTGCAATCAAAAACACATTAGAGATGGGACAAATTGTCATCTGCTTATCTTTACTCTGTCCGCTCTGTACAAAATTAACTCTCCAGTTCTCTGTTTCATGCCAATCAGAGCCACAGTAAGTCCAAAAGAGGAGTCTGTGTATTTTGTGGCATCATATAGCCCTGTTGGGGTGCAATTTACTGCTGATCATCATCCAAAACAAAAAAGTGCTCTGCCCTTTTAAGAGCGAAATAAATGCAAACTGACTTTCCTCAGCAGTGACTGGCTTCAGCCAAATCCCAAATTTAAGTAACAGAGTGTGACTCACCTCTCCAGGGGCTCTGCAAGGAGAGAGCCACATCCCTGTTCTCAACCTCAGCTCCAATCTACTCTCTGACTTCTGTAGCCAGTCATCATCTGAGCTAACTCTTGACAGCACTTCCTATTCTTACCTACAGCTGACCCAACTTGCTACTGGCTAGGGCATAGCTACTCCAGAACACTCAAGAAAGTTAATTCACCTTAACTAAGGGTGTAAATTTAGAGAGCTTGAGGCTTGGTCTACACTAGAAACTTAGGTTGGTATAACTGCATCTCTCAGGGGTGTGAACCCCTGACAACGCAGTTATTCTGATCTAACTCCTGGTTTTAAATAACACTAAGTCAACGGGAGGGCTTCTCCTGTCACCATAGCTACCACCTCTCGAGAAGGTGGGCTAACTATGTCAACAGGAGGAGCCCTCCATCAGCATAGGAAGCATCTTCACTAAGTGCTACAATGGTGCCAATGCAGGGGTATCACTGCAGCACTGTAATTGTAGAAAAGTCTCTAGTTCAAGTGCCTTAAAGCCCTTTGTGGCGGCCTTTATTCAGAAGTACAGTAACCTTAAGTGTTCTTTAGCTTAATTCCCTTGGGCCACTTTACTTCTGAGTAAGAGAGTCCACACAGGAATTTAATGCATTTTAACTAGGGCTCTTTAAATTTACTTTAGTTAATTCTCATTATCTTCCCCAAGTGTCCCCATGAACACATGCCCCTAGACTCAGGGCAGCCAATTGTGACCCTTATTCTAATCAGCAGTAGAGTAAACCCTTTTCATCCCAACTGCTAGGTAGAGTCTCCATACACTGCACTATATATACCTCCAGGTACCTCAGTTTCTTTCTAACTGTGCCACATTTCTCTGACTACTTAACTCAGAATTTCTTTGCTTCCAAGTGAATAGTTCTTGATCAAGAATCAGTTTTTTTCTCTCATTTCCCTTGCTCAACTCTTCTGAAAAATTCTATAATTCATCTTTATCTTGAAACTGTACCTTTGCTGAAATGCTTTCCCATGGCTAGAACACTTTTCACTTGCTGTGCTTTATGTTTACAAAACATCAACCAGTATTCATAATGCGACAGTTTCTGTGTCTCAAAATGAAATATTTCATAAAACAGGTAAGCCATCTGGAGAAGATTCCTGATAAAGGAATACACTTACCAAAAGAATAAACTTTTAATTTTACTGAATGTCAGTTCAACAGGTATCTGCTTTGCTGAATGAATCAGATTTAAGTGGATAGTTGTTTGGTTCCTTCAGGAATCTGAGTACTTGCCCATCTCTAATATAAATATTCCTTACCAGATCCATTGGGTTAACTTCTTATATGAAGTTTAAGACTCAGTAATGCAAAAGGCAGCTATCCGATTATTTAAAAAAAGCAGCAATTACCATTATAGTAGCAGGACTGATCTTGCCAAAGTTTAAAGGGATAGTGGCAGAAAACGTGGAGGCTGCTTGTGGTCATGTAATAAACCCCCATGAAGAGACTCATTCTTCCAACATTTTTTGCTTTCTGATTGCTACCAAAAATGCAATACAGATAAAATACCAGACCAGAAATCTGCATGGTGTCCAACAAACAATTCATATCCCAAAAGAATCTGGTGGATCCCTATTTGAGAGACAATTATATTCAAAAGATAACCCAAGCCCAACTGGGGAGTGGTGTAGGGAAGAAGACAGAGAAACAGACATATTGATTTCTTATACAAATAAAGGTGACAAATAGAAGCCACCCAATAATTTAAGTGCAGTTTAAACAAACATGGAAGAATTAAACATAAGAACAACAGATTCCTTCATCTGGTAAATAAAACCTAGCTGAACTTTCAACAAAAATAATATTTTTAGATAGTTGAAGATCAATACATTAGAAATTTGTCGTGTACCAGGCACTTCATGATCAAATTGCGGATTTTCTAGTATACATGCAGTTTACATTTTATATCAGCAGATGGCGCAAAATGTTAGTATACTGTACTGTGGGCTGAGATGCAGTTACCAAATTCTCTGCTGAGTCAGTGCAGGAATAATGTCAGCTCTAAAACATGCTATTTATACTCTCATCATGTGACCTGGCTCAAACATCTCATCTTGTGCTCACTTTTTCCACACACACACAATAAAATTTTCTAGTTATCAATTCACCTTTGAAGTTCACCAACAAAGTTTGGGATTGTTTTGTTTAAACCTCATGTCTATAATCTCTTCCTTATTCTTTAGTTCCCAGGTCCAGTTTTCTTGAGTGTTTTTCTTTGCTTGTTTTCAGAGCTGCAGGCACAGAATATTTGAGTATTTGTGCTCCCAGTTTACCTGGACAGTGGCCAAAGTTTCTTAATATAGACTGCAGTAAGATCATCTGGTAACAATCCTCTGCCTGGTCAGATCTGCTTTCAAAATTCTTGTCCAAACACTAAGAAATATTGTGAAGCACTAAGCTTACATAATGAGAAAGAAGCTTTTGGAACATTTCTCTTATGTTATTCTTTGCACACATATAAAATAGATTGAAAATTGGATCAAAAAACTGTTCCAAATAGTTGAAAGGACTCTTTACCTGGGTCTCCATTTGAAAGCATACAACTGGAAACAGGTTGTATCATTTGCTCAGACAATTTTTGTGCATTATCTCAAATAATAGGGTTGGCAGAAGTCAGTCCTATCATGTGAATGCACAATTGATAACACCAAGTGGCTGCACATGCAAAGATTCAGACTCATAATTGTAGGCTTGTTTTGAAAATTTGTCTTTTTATGTCCCTTCCCTGTGTAACATGTAATTTGCACACTTATACACACAGATATGTACAAACGTAGTAATATGTAGCTTGAATCACAAACATCTTCACATTAGAGATGGAATACACATACCTCATCTTAAGATTTGGATGGCAAATACTTTAAAAGTATATTATTAATAAAGCTTATTGACTCATAAGTCATGGTCCACAACATTCTGGGTAGTCTTGAAAAAAACAAAGATCAAACAGGTTCCAAAAATATCTACAGAACAAGTATTTTGTATTAAGAAAGAGGTTACCATCTTGCCACTTGAGTCTGATTTCTTCTCTTTTTAGTAACTCTAATGCCAGCCACAAAATTCAGCATTTAACCGTCTGCAAAGAGTCTTAATTTGCTCACATCTTTTCACATGAACACCATACCATCTTATTTTGGAAGCAAAGAAACATACCTCCACTCTGCCTTGTTATGCAGGAATGAGTTACACTGGTTTGGAAGGTTGCTGTCACTGGACATGGATTCCAGAATTGAAATGATCTGCTTAAAAGATGGCCTTTTCTGAAGACAAAATGATAACAATAATCAGGGTTTTGTTTTAATATCTGACTATGTTAAAAGATTAATGGGATTTCTCTTACTGCAACTTCAAGCACAAGATTGCAAACAGCACACAGACTGGGATGCTGCCTACATAATTATCAGGTGTTCAGCTCATGGAAAATGATCCTAAACTCACATATTTAAACTGTTTACTTTCCTCTGGAAAAGTCAGCATAGAAACTGGTACAATCTACAATTATCAGGCCCCAACCTGCTACTACCACAATGTAAATAAAATAAATAATAAATACTATTATTATTAACAACAATATAATAAGGGATTTATAATGCTTAGAAAGAAGGGTTTCTAGTGCAAAGGAGGAAAATCCTACCTAACAGTCCTAATCTGGTAGCAGGACAGCTCCAAGGGATAATAACGCCTTTCATTACACAGCTTTGCAACTGTAGGTCACAGGTAGGAATCCAACGTTTTTAATTACTGAACAATCCATTTGGTAGTCTGAGCGTGAGACCTCAGTTCAATTCCTACCAGACAAAAGTCCACATCACAAGAATTGTCCCTCCATAACTGGTGCCCTTGTTGGTAGTCTCAGCTGAGGTCAGAGACTGAACAGACATCAGGCCAATTGCGGTGATTCCTCCATGACAAAGCTGGGCACGTTGGCAAAGCAGTGGGGGGAAAGTTCACAGTACCCAGGTGTGTGCTGTTCATGTCCTGTGCACAACTAAAGGCTGTCATTCTTAAACCCCTTCATGAAAGCTAAATTCACTCATCATTCAGAGCAGTCATAACTTCTCTGCATTTTCTACTTTCTGAAGTCACAAAGGAAGCTATAGAATAAGATAATTGTTGAAAACTGAAAAAGCCACAGTTAAATGTTTCTTGAAAGAGCAGCGACTCCGTTAGTCTGTTTGACAGACCCCAGGCAAGGTTGAGACAAAAGGTTGAGACAAAACGTAGATACATAATAAAGGGATGATGCACATTCTCTCTGTATCTCATCTGTAATTACACCATTTCTGCTAAAATTACAGATGCAGCAATTAAAACGTGCATTTTAATTTGGGTGCACAAAAACAATTAGGAACAATGCTGAGGTGTCTCTTCCAGGAAGATCCAAGTGATTTCTACATTATAAAAGAGAGACAATTTCTTTATTTCAAATGTCAAACAGCATAAAAAAGTGTCAAACGAATAACAAAAAAAAGAGACAACCTCTCTTATACAGTAGTGCTGCACTATTCAACGCTAACTGGAGGCTTTTTTTGTCTGTCATTTTTTGGTCCATCTACACAATTTTCAGGCAAATGGTGCAGCAAGCAGATTCTTTCTGTGACTCACAGCATTTGCCCAGCCACTGCTGTACCTGTGCATTTTGGCACCTATCCCATAGAGTTCCCGGCACTGTAACCTGGAACAGTTGCATAACACGGTAGAAGGTGCCAACTTGGCAGTGCTTTATTTCTACCCATTGCTATACTTCTATACATTGTTTCTAGTAAAGAATCCCAATAGTTTGTTACAATGGTTCTCTCCCAATAGTGATTTCCCACATCCATTATAGTGGACAGGGACTACATCATCACACAATTCTACATGGATGATGCTATGGGTAAAGCTTGGCGGGAGGCTCCCTTGCACCCACTGGCAGATAGGCTCTGTGCTTTGAATCCCAGAATACAGTCCTCACTAGTTTTGGTTGGTACTGCTCCAGGAGGCCAGGAGCTGATTCTTCAACTGAAGTTTTATTCTTTTCATATCTTTCACTGTTGCTGACCCAAATCCAGTGAAATGCACAAGGTCTGGGCCGCAGTCCTTTGCCCTGTTTTGCGTCTGTGAGTAGCAATGTATGCTAAATGCATTCCTGTAATTTCAATGGCTTTTCCATTCATGTTCCATCTCTGTTTGCCTGGAGTGTGGGATATGCAACTGGGACAGCTCCCAGAACATGTTGCAAATCCCAGACCCCATTAACGTATTTAGGTAGTGCTATTAAACACTATACAGTCACTTAATAGGTGTGTAGTCGATCCTACCAAACCAGTTGGATTATCCGATTTTCAGGAGCAGATGAAAAGAGAGCAGCCCTGTTACCCAGGGCAGCCCTCTCTGACAATGGCATGGTCAGGGCAGGCTGCAAAAGGGGCATATAAGCCTCTTGTTACATAAGCCATAAAATATTGAAATTAATACTGTTAGTATGTGTTTCTGGCGGTATATGGGAAGTACTGGGAAGGGGACCAGCCAGCTACGTCTTATGCTGCTCTCAGACCTACATAGAACAGTGGGAGGTAATATAACGGTTGACAGAGAACAGAGCTGTCTCTGAAGGGCAATTCAAAGCACTGAGTGACTGAGTTAGTTATATGAAGCAATACAGTGGTCAATACAACGCATGAGGTTCCTGCACACACCACCACCAAATTGGCAAGCAGTAAACCAGGACAGCCACAGGAGCTGTCAAAACTTTGTTCCAAGTCGACATTCACAACAGTCCTGGGAATGCTTGTGCATCTATGCATGTGGACACCTACTGTTTTACAGGCCTGGTAGGTATGTGAATCAGCCTTGGCAACGGCTTTTCTCTCGAGGGTAGATGTCTTTGTCTAGAGCTGGAAGGAGGCAACAGGTCTACACTGATTTTTTTTAAAAGGGGAAGGTACCTTTAAATTTAACAACAACACTGTAGGCACAGATTGAGGACTTTGGCTAAGATGTGGAAAAGTAACTAGTGAGTTGGGGAGCCCAGCTTCAGACACCTTTGTTCTGGTCATTGGGTGCTCAGCACTTTCTGAAAACAAGACTCCTGAAAGAGGTCTCAAGTTGGACACTCAAAATCATTAGTCACTTTTTAAAATCCTGGCCCTTATGTCTTAATGCCTCATGGAAAACTTTATAAAAGAAGTTCCAATTACAATGAATTCTGACTAATATTTTCAGTGTTTCCCTTCACTTAATGTTCATTACTTGGCATGTTTGTATAAAAACAGGTCCTTTGATTCTATTACTTTATCTGTTCCAACTAACCTCTCCCAGTTCCCAAGTCTCAGTTGGTAATCATATTTCTATTAATTTATGATGTCCAAGATCAGGTGGGGGGTAAGCTGTAGAAATATATGAAACTAAGAAATACAAGACCTTCTAGTAAATAAAGAGATCAATAGGGAGAAATCTTGCGACTATATAATATCCTAGAAAAATAGGTTGTCTAGTAGACATGGGAACACTTGAAAGTGATTGTCTAAGATAAGTAGTAGTTTGTTGGAGGTGCTCTTAAATAATCATTATTAATACTTGGCTCATAAATTGTCTTTTTCATGTGAAAAGCACTTTACTAAAGTTACTTTAACTTACAGGTTTTACTATATAAATAAAATTCCTCTATGCATGCTTTAGTCATAGTGATTTCAATACAATGGGATAGATAATGTTCTTCAAATAGTAAGAAATTCTATACAATTGAAAGCAAAGCCTAAACACTGACAGACTATTGACAGGCAAATTACAGGGGAGTTGCATATTACAGTATTACAATAAGGTCACAGTAGTCTATAACAAGGACTGCACTATATACTCCCTCTGAAGTGATGACTTTAACAACAAGCAAGTTGGCCACCAATATTTCAGAAGAACCATAAGTAGGGGCTAGGCTGTCACCCTTAGATTCTTAGGCAGAGAGTCCCTCCACGTGCAGCTCTCCCCTCTTTTACAGGAGAAGGGCCATCTCAGCACCATCTCAGGAGATCTGCGTCTCATGAGGAAATGGGCTAAGGAAATGGTTGTTATGTTCCAGCAATTTGCAGAAAAGCAGCGTGATGCTGCATTAACATTTCTTCAGAGCTATCTATGTACTAAGGGACTCCCTTCATGGGAAACTGCATGGGGCTACGGAGTCTGTAGTAAAGAGGCACAGACTCTTCATTTGGAAGACACCATGTTGTTGGTGGATCTCAAGGGTCTTGAGGGACAGAACCCTCCATTCTTTCAATGAGACAACATGTCTTGTCCCCGACAGAAAAATCTGGAGAAAAAAACTCTACAAGGAAGGTTTTCTTCTTCCTGTCTCCCTCTCAGGTTCTTTCCAAGCGACAAGGTGATCTAGCTTTATAGTAGCCAATTCATCCACGAACAAATCCTGGTCCCACTGAAGCAGTGGCAAAACTCCTATTGACTTCAATGGGACCAGAATTCTGACTCTACCAAAGTGAGTACAACAATATAATTTTCCTTCCTTAAACTATCTTCACAGTAGAAGGAAATGCCTGCTCACATCTGATAAAGTTGACGCCATTAACAACTGTATTCCATTAACCATTCTTCTTGAAGTTGCTTTTTATTCTGTTTTCACGTTAATTTAGGGCTTGTTCTGCCATCCTTATTCACACTGTACAGGAACTTCCATTGCAAGTGCTCCCAATGGGTTCAGGGTGTCAGAATCAGGCCTTTAATTATTACATTATATGTGCAACCGCTTTGGGACATCTATGAAGAAATAATTTTATGAAGAAAATTTGTTTTATAGGCAAGAACTAAACTTTTTCATTAAGTTACAGAAAAAAATCTATTCATTCTTCCCATCCTACTCTATGCACAGCTGTTTCAGTCAGTATCCCACTGCTGACTTCCCTAAACACGTTTGGCTTAAGAGAGGCATCCAGCCATAAATATGTTCTAGATGATCATAGTGAAGAGCCCTAGCTAACAGTTTCGAATTGGTTTGCAGCAGCAGCAGCAATAGGCCAACTGTGCCCTACAAAATAAGACTTACATACTAAACTGATAAAGATGAAAAAGAAAGAGATACATTTAACGTGTACACAATAAATGAAATTACCTTTGAATCAGCTTCCCAACACTGACGCATCAGTTCTGCAAAACTTCTGGGACAACTGCTTGGAATGGTTAATCTCTGCAATGGAACGAGGAGTCACCAGTTAAATGAAACCAAAAAGCATTTTATTTTTCTTAAAGGTTAGTCATAATACTTTCTATAAGACTGGTCATTTCATGTTTCAAGCAAAAAGATGAGGCAATTGTTCAAAATAACCACTAACAGAATAAAAGCCAAAATGACAAAACTCCATAATTGAGGAACAATGTACAAAATCCAAAAGAAGACACCATGGATAGGTACAGTTAATAGACCCATAAGGGATGGGTGTAGCAAATATTCAGAGTAGGTTAAAAAAATAACAAGTGCCCAATAGGTCAAATGAGGCAAGCCCATGGAAAGTCTCGCAAATGAATATTAAATGTTTGGATCCAATTAACACATTACTGGGTGTCCACAGATGGATCTCAATATAAATGTAATGTGGGAGAAAACTTAACCCCTTTCTCCCACATAAAATATTCCAGCAATATTTTACTAAAATCACTGTTGATATCACAGAGAAATGGCTGAAATACACATTGCATTGTCTGAGGAGGTGATGAAGTTAAAAAAAAATATATGAGAGAGATTTCTATGAGAACCGTACTCCACAGATAAGATTTATGAAGCTGTGTCAGACTGATTAATTGTGATATCAGTTGCTCAAAAAAAGAACTCAAGGATCAAAGAAAACTTGTATATTAGGTGGCTGAAAAAGACCAGTGCTACAACAATTAGCTGTAGGTTACAACCAGGACTGCCGCAACAGGGAACCAGTTCTAAACCAATTTGGTTTTCTTTGTAGGGAATTTGAAATGTACCTAAGACAGGCTATCCTAGAGACTTTTAATTTGCAAACTCTTTCTCCAGTCTGGAAAGATCCAAATCCAAATCCCACTACATTTGATGAAATGAGTATCTTTACCACATTACATTTATACGGAGATACTGCAGGGCTCTCAGTTAATTGACTTCAGATGTTTGATACCAAATAAAATAGATATATAAATAAAAATCAGAATAGTTCTTCATTGGAGGATCTGGAAGGACCTAGAAATCTGAGAGGCCAAGATGGAAAAATGATTCTCTAGTGCTATAAACAGGACAGAGACACATCAAGATGATCTAACCAAGATATTATAGTTCCATTCAAACCAACTTGCTACCCCAGGCACTTTGCTGTACTAATTCTGGCACTGCACAAGTAAAGCAGAGCAAGTTGTATCAAATTATGCCATTATATTACTGCAACGTGACCTGCAAAGCCATATGAGCCACAGTGTGCCAAAATAGGAATACAACAAATTTGTCTGCATAAGCATTTAAATAAGACAAAAACTGGAAACATGAGATACACAATAAAGGCATTACTGGAGTGTAATTATTAAAATAATGAATTGCTGGTGAAAAATCTTTCTGCATAAGAAATACACAAATTCCTATACTGCATGAACTAGTTGCACTGCTATTTGATACTTGGTCAAGTCATTTGCCTAAAAATATGTCTGCTAGTCTTGCTATGGCATTTGTCTGTAACCCTTACTGTTCCAGTAGATGGAAAATAAGTTCACAAGAGACACGTAATCATCAATTACATCTGTCTTACGTATGCAGAATGTGATTTGTCAGGTAATATATAGGTAGCATATTCCAAGGCTATCATACCATAATAAAGAATATATTTCTCAGCACTAATTTGTCATTAGCTAATGTCAACCATAATCTGAGCATTCATGTTGGGGGTGGAGCAGGTCTGTATTAAAATGGAAAATATTTGAGGACGATAAAATTCAGCTTTGTGCAGAGGACCCAGACAAGACCCAGGCACCACTGAAGTCCTACTTAACCTCTTAGAAACTCCCTTTGATCAGGCTGATCTTCACCCTCAGTGAGTATGCTTTAGACCCAGCTCTGTACTGACTTTTATGGGTAGTTCTGCACTGACTTTTAGAGGGAGAAGAATGCAGGATTGGATCAACAGTGTGTTTAATTTTGTTCTGAGTCACACCTATGCAATCCGATTGACATCAGTAGGGTTTGCACTGGTTTATGTGCGAGAAGAACCTGCCCCTTCATATTTATGTATTTGCTATGAGACACAAACATTCCATTTTTCTTTTGTTGGAGAAGTGAGGAATAGGAGAGCAAGTGAATATTTTGCAGGACTGTTATTTTGCAGGACTGTGTGAGGCATATTCAATATATTGTGACCAGATTAAAAAAAAATCTGTGTGAGTTAAATCGTCAGTGTCAATATATTCATTGCAACATTTAGGAAGGAAGATTGCATAACAGGCACCACCATGCTGTTGCAACTAACATCTAGTACTTCATGAGAAGTTCATGAAGGACACTGTTTTTTTTCTTAAGCTTCTTCTGGCTGTAGTAAGGCAGCATGGCAAGCCCGTATTCTACTTATAATATATCTTAATAGTTCCTTGCTTTGGAAAACCACAAGGAAATATATCTGTACCCTTTAACATCTTTCAGCTGACGATCAGTTCTCTTCACCTCATTTTAAATGGTCTGGTATTGTATCGTAGATCCTGCATAAACCTGAGTACTTGATTTGTACAAGAATGCCATATACAGTATATGGAAAAGTTTCTGGTCTCTCTCTCCAAAATAACCTGGCATTAGCTGTATGAGGCTGTTCCCATAGTGGGAGAAGGAACCCCATTATGTTTCCTGTTCTGAAAATATTATTTTGTGGAAGACTGGGTCCATAAGGCTTCTCTTTATTAATTTAGCATTTCCAGCTAATCTGGACATCTCATATATTTGGACAGGGAGTGGAACCAATTCAGACCCCAGACAGAACTAAAAAAAAATACAAAGGTATTTCCCTGTTCATTTGTCTCTCCCTCTGCTATTTAATATTTAACTCTGTTTTATTTAAGTATAAAATATTTTGGGAAACAGTTTGTATAGAAGAATATAAAATTGTATTGTAGAGATACTGGGTTGTATTATAATGTTACCCAAACTTCCACTGTGTCTAGATTATAGAGATTTCCTCTTAACTGAGATTTCCATGCTTGTCTGTGTGTGGTACAGTCCCAACTTTAAATGTTTTTTAAATGTAGTTACTGTCTTTGATATCAAAGAACCATGTGTTCAGTCATATAGCTCACATGCCCAACTAACTGAAAGCCTCAATTTGTGGGAAGAAGAAAAGCGAGGCTGGGGACACTGTACAAAGGGTGTTTACACCACTGAAGTTCTTTTGAAATGGAAAGACTCTGCATGAGGAAGCTTGCAGCTATGCCACAGCCTTGCCAATACCAGTGAGGAGCTCATCTTCAATGTAGTGTTGAACGTAGGTGGCAAAACTGTAATTTCTCTCTTTTTTTTAA
Organism: Dermatemys mawii; assembly: GCA_007922305.1. Classification (NCBI taxonomy): domain Eukaryota; kingdom Metazoa; phylum Chordata; order Testudines; family Dermatemydidae; genus Dermatemys; species Dermatemys mawii. The sequence goes on from ML677340.1 coordinate 22,248,822, forward strand.
ACTATTTTTTCTTCTTTTATTTTTGAAATTCTCATCTAAGCGGCAGTTTCTTGTACTATAGTGACTCCTGCTGGGAGAGTTAAGTTGAAGTAGCTGAAGGTCTCTTACAGATATATCAACTCCCGGCCAGTAAAAAGATGTCCTAAACGCAGGAAATGGAGTTAAACTGTTCCCCTACCTTGGACGCAATGGCTTCTTTCATCACTAAGAACAAACCCCTAGGTTTTACAATTGAGACTGAGAAACTAGTACAGTACTTGTACAATTTTTGATCTACAGCATCACGACGTGAAGCTGCAACAATTAGATGTAAAGGGTCCATTCATGAGGAATAACATCACTTTGACCCTTTGTGTTAACTCCTACTGCTAATCTTTCCATACGCGTGAACTTACTTTCAATTTGAAGAAGATGAAAAAGTCTTTTGCAAAACCCCAATACTGTTTTCTGATCTATGTACCTGAATGTAGAAACGTAGTCTTACCTCATTTTTTTCCACTACAAGCCAAGCTACTTGTAATCCTTCCAAGCCTTTAAAGGGGACCTCCCTTGTTAGCATCTCCCAGAGAACCTGGAGCAGAAAAAAAGAAAAGAATTTTTATTTCTGTACTTTGTATTTTAAATACATCATTAAACCCTGATACAGTACTATCTGTATCCAATTAATTAGCAACCAGATCCCACTTGCAGTAACTTGGACAAATGTTTGTGTGCAAGATCCTTTCACTAAATAAATTTTATTATTTCTGTTTTTTTCTCTAAAGCAAAACCAAATAAAAAACTGAGTTTTGTGGGGCCCAGTGACTGCAATTTTGTGAAACCCATAGAAAATATTCTCTTCTTTTTTTATGCCATAAAATGGTGGTTCAGCCTTGCAAGATAGTGAATTCCTTCTCCCCAACCCCAACTAGACAAACCTTTTCATTATAATAATTCTACATTTTAAAATATTTCTATACAACTAGAAATGGCACTTCTTAGTAAATGGTATCTGAGTCAATACGTTGTTAGCTTCTGAGATACGCCTATAACAAAACACCTAACTCAAAATATACTTTGTAAGTAATATAATAATTGTTGCTGCCAACAAGTTTGTGATTATACTAAACTAAGTGGTATAGGAGATATCCAATATTAATATTTTATTTTAATCTCTCTACAACAATACTTTATTTTCAGACATGGGAAAATCTCCTCCATCTGGGTATACATGTAACATTTTTCCAAGTATTGAACCAACTCATTAAATCAAATGGTAGCTGAGAATCTCAAATACTTTGTAAAAATAAGATCATCATCATCATCAAAAGAGCTAAGAATCAATAAGCCCAACTTCTTTTTCTATTATAGAGACATAATATTGGAGTTCAACAAGTTAAAAGTCACTCTTGTCTCCATTCACACATATATCTACTACACTGGATCTCCATATATGTATCTCTTGATACAGATATAAATAACTATATAAAAACTTTCTTCAGCTCAAAACACATCAAAAAAGGGGCCAACATTTATAGACCACCTAACCAAAAGTTCCAAGCATCTTGTATCATCTCGATATCCCTGCTATTTGGGCTAGTACTCGGGCTTATTCAAGCCACATCATTTTCAATGAAATATGGCCAACTTTGAAAGTGACTAGCAGGAACATGCAAGAATATTGGCGGACACTGTTCAAGCAGAAAAATCAAATGAACAAGGTGCTCTATCAAAAGAGCTGCTGAATAACTCTGTTTGAGCCAGAACCCGATTAGTAAAGGTAAAAGTATCTTATAAGAAGTCATTGTACTAAAAATTTTCATGCAAAGTATTCATACAGGTACCTAATCCCCTGTATGGCTCAATTCATTCCCTTTAGAAGAAGAAAAATACACCTCAATTTGTTATTCCAGTTACCACACATCTGCTAGTAAGGCTGAGGAAAAGAAGGAAAGCTAACTGCAAAAAAATTCACTGATCTGGTATTCCCATGAAGCTCAGACACCCCAATAAGCAGTTAGCATAAAACAAAAGCCACCAAACTGTGCAGGAGAGCAGACTCGCAGAACTACCTCATCTGTATAACTGTGGGGCTATTCTGCCCTATGTACTACAAAACCCCACATGAATTCTCACTAAAGCTCACACATTAAATGTATAACAATGGTCAGAATTGTAAAAAATTATTTAAAATTCTTCAGATGAACAATATTACATATTGAAATATGTAGGTTTCATATACCACCAAAAGCCTGTAGCAGTAAAAGAAGACAACTTTGCTTTGCTCTTCTCACACATCAGATAGTTGTATGCTTCCATTCATGCACATAAGTTTCCACAGAACATTTTGCACTGAATTCCTTTATGATGCCATTTTTACTTTTATTTCCATTATCTTGTACAGCTCACTGGTTTCCTAACTCAACTGTATTAGCTCCAAGTACTCCAAAATATACTTCATAACCCAGGAGAGAGCAAGGAATCTGAGAAAAGTAGGAAGAATTCCCTTTTAGTATCCTATTGTTCACTAGTAGCATTGGAAAGCCAAAAGATGAGGAACTTGAGCCCCATAAGTCTCTGTTTATTCCAAAAGATTTACTTAGAACAATTCTTTGTCATTGACGCCAATTTCATATTCAAGTCAACAACCCAGATAAAGATTTTCCCACCAAGCTGGAGTTCCATGGTGACATTTTTATTGCCTTGTTTTTGTAAGTTTCAACACAGTCTTATGAATTGGGTACACTGGACTGTCAGTCGAAGTGGAACCAAAATTGTAGAGGGAAGTAGTCTAACTGTAGACACAGTTCAGAGAACCATACAGAAAAGAATTTATGGCAGAGATTTGCAAATTGTGGTCCATAGAGAGCTCAGTCTTCTTCTTGTGAGCAGATAGAGAGTGAACATATGGGGAGGAGAACATGAAATGAAGAGCAAGAGTGTGATTGTCTTTTACAGAAAGTTTCAAATACTTTCCCAACATTACTTAGTTGTGAAAAATTCCCACTGTTACTCCAAGTTCAGCTCCACTGGGGGCAGTTACGCTGGGAACACTAGTAAAAACAGGACTCCAGGGAGCTGCTTGCAGTTTCAGTGCTGTGCTGTCTATCTTTGCTCGGAGCAGGTCTACATAACAATGATTAAAATACTGATGGCCGCTGGTGCCTTGTCTACACTAGAGCTCTGCCCCTTTGCTACCACTTTGGTTTTGAAATGGCAGTAAAAACAACAGGGGATTTTTTTTGTAAAAGAATCCTCATAAAGCGCAGACCCACGACAATTTTCATGTTGACTCTAGCACATGTCAACCTCAAAACGATCATGTACTTTCTCATCTTTTCTTTTTGTGAACGGATTTCTATACATGAAATTATCTCTGATTAACTATCCTTGATTAAGTCCATTTGTGGACACTCTTATTCCAGAATAAGCGTGCCTTGTTCCTATTTAGCTTTAAGCTTATTCTGGAATAAGGGTGTGCACACAAGGAATTTAACAGTGATTACTAATCAGGAATAACTGTGTGTTCAGACAAGCCTTAGAAGAGACCACTAAACTAGTCAGTAGTGGCTACATCTGGAATGTGGATAATGGAAGACCAAATAAATGAGGATATCCCTTTTAATCCACACCACCATTAAAAGTTTGTTTTCACAAAGAGAGTTTCAGCATAACAGTCAATCCTGAATTTAATTGTTTGAATACTGCTTTTAGAGAGGGTGAAACAAAAGAAGGGATTTTGAAGGTGGAATGGGGTCTTCTCAGATCCTCTTTCCTCAGCCTCTTTAAGATCTGCTGAAGATTTTTGAATGATCCGTTCTTCCATCTGATGAGAGCTGTAGATTCTGCCATCCAAAGATACTTAATACTAGCCCTGAGTGAAGCTGGATGAGGTCACATGACCATGATTCAAGGTGGTTTTGAAGTGGTTACTATAATGTAATTTCATATTAAATATATAATACTAAGATGTTTAATACAAATAACAAAATAAAATATATGTAAGGATCAAACTGTTTCTATGGCTGAGACTGTGCTTAGATGTTCTACATGCCTCCTGTTACCAGGTAAATAGACCTGCACTTCAACTAGTTAATGAGTCTGTGTTATTCACTTGTTACCACTTCATCTGTAGAACTGAAAGATATCAGTATAAATCCGACATAAGAATGAAGTTAGTAAAAGATTCTGAGTGCCAGAAAAGCAGACTAGGGGAAGTCACAATTTAAGAAACGCAAACCATTTTTCATTCTTTCTTCAACTCTTTGGTTAAAACAAAAAGTAGAAAACAGAACACATATAGTTTTGCACAGCTCTCTTATTGACTTGGACTTATAACCAGGTTAGAAGAAGTGCAGCAGGAGAGATGATGGTGCTGTAATACTACAGGTAACGGCCTTTGTATGAGACCTGACAATGAGATTTGTCCCATACTTCTTTTCAGAAAGAGTATGGGATAACCTCAGTGTAAAATAAAGTAAGTTCTCACATCCAGGGCGCTGTGTGAGCTATTGCCAGTGGCTGCTGCATTTACCTTCACAGCCTCTACACAACCGGTATTTAATTAATTGCTTTTATAAGTGTTTAAATATCTCAACAATGAAAGACACGGCATAAACCCCCTATAATTAAAAACATATACAATATATCCAAATGAAATTCTGCAGAGCTAGGATAAAATAACTGATGTTCTGAGTGTATTTCTTTACAATTTCAAAACAGCTATGGCTGTTCTAAAGAGTGAACATCATTATTCCACAAGCATTTTCAAAGCTGCTAGACAAGTGAAGAATTTTAGTCTGTACAACACATAATGACATTAGAAAGAAGCTTGATGTACGTGACTGAAAATCTAGGTTGATAGATTCTGATATTTAGCGTTCAGTGTTTAGAGTAATATGGATTTGGTGGTTCTGAGAAAATCCAAGACCTAGGTTTGTGTCTGGATAAATCAGTTAGAACATTTCGTTTTATTTGTTAGTCAGGCTTATGATATAAATTACTAAAATCTCAAAGGGAGAATTTGGAAGCCATTAAGCCAAACACGAAGAGCAGAACAAATTACTCTGAACACTGGAATGCAATATCTGAGAGTTATCTCTAATTCAATATGACCCATTTCGAAACTGGAAAGTTCACCTCAGTTGAGGAAAGACTCAGGCCTAAGTGTTGATACAAATGATTGGTCATTTGATGGGAAGAGGCTCTCTTACATAACAAACAACATTCACAGCCACATAATAGTTTATAGAATAGTTTTTTCCGGGGGGAAAAAAATGTAGGGAAGACTACAGATTCTGCAAACAGAATGCCCTTTCCTAGCATCTCACTAGTTTACATTTGAAAAGGATCCTGCTCTTTATTATCAGCACTTCAGCTGCAGAAAAGCAGATTTGTCTGTTTAGCACAAAGGCCACTGGCAAGTGTTACACTTTGAAAGTGGACTGTTCAAAATTTGTTTTTACATATAAAATCATTGTAAGAGCAAGAGATCTACTTTTTCCAGTGTTTTAATTCTTAGCCTTGAAGCTTATTCGCTACTAGTCTAAAAGTTTAGTTGAGGAGAATTCCAACTTTCAAAGATATACTAGGACAAATTCTTTGCTAAGTCACTAATTCCCAGCAGAGAATCTGGACCACTGTATTTTGCAAGAGTTTGATTCACAACGGCATTACTGCACTTTTACATCTGAATAGCTACATTGAAACCAATGGTGCTAGAGGAGTGGAAAACTGGAACACCATTAGGGTGGATCAGGCCATAGGTGTCTGTGATGGGGTGTCCATCTCACACAGGACTGGAATGGGTTAAGATGCCCAGATAGGTCTATTCATTCCACAGGCGGCACATGGAGGAAGAACTAGGGAGCTGATTGCAACAGGGTTCAGCTGTGCAGGAACAGGTGGGGCTATAAAGCTGGAAAGCTGGCAACAAATAGTGCAGGGAATGGGCAGTCACTCCCTGACAAGAGGGTGGAGGGTTTGGAGTTGGTACACCCAGCACAAGGAGGGGAAAAAGGAGCTGTAGGAAGCAGTCCAGGGAAGGAGCAGCGAGGGCTGGGAGAGAAAAGCCCAGAACCGCGGGGTTGAGGGTCCTTGGGTAGAGGGCGGACCTCGCTTCCCCTACCAGACACTGAGGGCGTGGCATAAACCAGCAGGGCAGTGACTGGGAAGGCTGCCTGGGTCACTGTGGTAATGACAGGGAATTGAAGGATTGTACCCTGGAAGGGGGAATGCTGAGTGACCTAGCTGGAGGACTAAGTCACAAAGAGGACGCTGCGGTTGCTGGGACAAGAGAGGGGCTGCAGAGAGACATTGCTCGTACTATCAATTTTCAGCTTGTAATTATAAAATACATGAATCTGTTTTGAAATGAAATTTTGTGAACTTTCTCTATTGTTCTTATTTAGGAACATTGTTTTCACCTTTTACATTCTACTAACTCATTTATGCCAGTGCCCCATTAATGCAGAGAAAGAAAGAAAAGCAACTCACCACACCATATGAATACGTGTCACATGTTTCAGACACTGGGAGACTTTGGATAACTTCTGGAGCCATCCAAGGGAAGGTACCCACCAGGGACATGTGTGTCGTGTGGTGGTGAAACCTTGAGGCACCAAAATCACAGATCTGGCAAAAACAAACAGTAAATGGCAACTTCTCATTCATTTGACTTCAAAGATATCAGGCAAAGCAGTTGCAAAACCTGCAAAATAATTAAAATATTCCTACCTTTAATACTCCATCAGCGGCTATAACAACTGGAAAACCAAGAAATAAAATGTATGTGAGTTACATTACAAAGAACAATGTATCTTGTTATTAACATCTTAACGGCAAACCAGTTGACATTTTATCAAGAAAAATGATCCCACACTGATCCATGACTTGAATCTACTGGCACAAACAATTCTCTTGATTTCTTAGGAGGTGTTTGAAGAAAACTTGTCAGATACCTGCAAATCTGTGAATAAACTCTATAACTTCATTAGAAAAAAAAATCACAAAAGAGGTCTATTAATAGTTAGCAAATTAAATTTTCATTTATTAGTAAAGAAACTCCTTAGTTATAATTCAATCCTCCCTTACACATTTTCTCAAACAGCTTTCACAGTTGTAATTGTGGGTACAATTTCACCCACTGTACACATCCATTTATTGATATTAGCTGCAAATAAGTCAGAGAAAATTCAGTATGATGTTTGAATTATTTTTCAATTTCACAGTGAAACTTTTCATCAGATACCCTTTCCACAATAACCTTTACCCTAACTTTTACAGTGCATTAGCAAACACAGCGGAACCCGCTTGTAGGCAATGTGTTAGAGTCAAATTCCACTTACACTGAAAGTGGAGTGAAAGTCCAGAATTGTTTCAATGGACTTTCAATCCTCTTACACTGAAGTGTCACTTTAATAGTAAGCTGATAAAGATGTTTAAAAAATTAGACTCATACCTCCTGCATAATGTAAAACACCAGACAACCTGCCTCCTAAAGGTTTCCTCCACACACCTAGTCAAAATGATTGTTCTCTTTGATTTACTTTAGAATATCAGGAATGTAAAGTCCGGTCTTTACTGGTTTTGCTGAAAGACCTCTTGGGAAGGATCTCGTGTTCAGTGTAAGCTCTAACTCTTTAATTGAAGAGGCAGGGGTATTTAACCTTTAACAACGATGTATCCCCCAAGTTAATTAGCTGTTAAAAAGCTGAATTGTTGAAAACTAAAACAGAAAAATCAAAGAGTTTGATTAAAAAAAAATCTGTACTCTCTATTACACATTTCAACCTTCACTCTCTTGCCTCCTAGGACATCATCATTGCACTAGTTCTCTAGTCATCAGAGATAAAATCAGGGCAGACAAGAAATGAATTGAATATCTAATGTAAAATATAAGCGGGGAAAAGGGTATTTTTGGATTTATTTTTTTAATAAAAAATGTTCCAGGGATTCATCACGAAGAAGTGAAAATCAGTGCAATCTCAGGGTTTTTCTGTTGTCTATCATCTTTAAGTGAGTTCCAATGTACCAATCCCTCTTGGAATGCATACAGCAGCTGGATGTTAAGTACTCTATCACCTCCCTTTTCTCCTCTGTCTGGCAAAGGAGGAAAGGAGAAGTTGTCATTACTCGTACCTCTTGGGAGATGGAGAAAATAGGAATTCCAAGTCCCAGGTTTTGTTGCAGCTCCTTCCCATGTGGTGCAAAGAAGATTAAACAACACCTTGCTGCACACCATTAAGGGTGTGTCCTCTCTACAAGAGCAGCCATCCACCACTAGCATGGTTTTCTGTCACAGCTTGAAGCATCTGTCATCTAATTTTTATTTATTATTGTTGGCTCATATGGACAGGAAAACAGAATCCCTATAAGTGTGTCAGAGAATAGCATTATGACCTTGTCTACACTAGCATTTTTCTTTGAACTCCCCACTATTTCACTGCCACCAGTGCCCCTCCACTTTGTATTTTAAATGAAATTTGATATTTAGAGGAATACAGATAAATCCCTGGGGCAAAGCAAGAGCCCACACCTTTGGAATCCAGAGGCTTTCTATACTTATTTTGGTCTCACATCCAAATTAGGACTTAATTAAGATTAATTCTCATGGCAATAGTAATAAACCAATGAATACTGATACTAAAAGGTATTTATTAAAAGGTGGATGTTTTGGATCAGTTTTGAGTTAACCAAATTGTGGAAAGCATTCAGCACACTAAGAAGTTTCAACTTTTCTTTTGTTTAAAGGCTCTTTTTACTTTCCATGAAAGTTTGTCAGCTGTATCCAGATTTCACAGTAGGCCTCTAAATGTAGTATTGTGTGTCAAAACATTTCATGTAGTCTTTGATTATATCAGCATCTATGACTTCATAAAATGGTACATTTTGGCACATCTCCAGCAAACTTTCATGGAAATTAAATACAATTTTCAGATGGGTAAATTGACACGTATGCTCTGAATGCCTTTTATGCCCTGGTTAGTGCGGATATTCAGCACAAAAATATAAGCTTCCCTCAAAAACTGATGTGAGCCTTGCTCACCCTTAAACAATCTTTCCAATTCAAAAGGAAGAGGAAGATTTCTAACTATAAAATTCAAAGAACAAATACAGAAAGAAATGTCCAATATTTCCCATTACAGTAATCAAAGTTCACAATGATACCTTCCAGAGTTTCACATTAGTAATAACAGCATCAATGATTAATCAAAGTTTATAAAAGAAAATAAATATTTTCTTAAAAAGATACTTAAGAATGAAACTACATCCAGCCACTTCTCCATGCTGACATTCTTATACAGCATTTGTGGAATCAGAATAATTTGTAAGCCGCTTACTAGTAGTAAATATTTCAATTAAAGTCTCTTTTCAGCATGTTTCATAACTGACCTGGAACTAACCAACTAGAACAGTTTCATTCGAACCCTGCAGCCAGTTTACAGTCTTCAGAAGCACTATCATCTGCAAAAGTTCAATCAATGCTTAAAGAACTACAACATTTTCAGAGAAGATACTGGGCACAATTCTCAAGTCCATTTTGGCTGTTTTGCACTATTCACAGCAGTTCTCTACCATCCCTTCAAGGGCCTCAGCGTACAGGACATTTCCAGGAAAAAGGGAAAGTACCCTGTCAAACCTTGGCTGCTGGAACAGCCCATGGGAAGCAAGGCATAATTTAAAGCAGCGCTACAGACTGCTCTGAATTATGCCAGGGACTGGAATGGTGCCCAGATATCCCCAGGATTCAGGGCAGGGAACACAAAGATGGTTTAGGACTGCTTTTTCTCTGCCTCAGCTGCATATCTCAGCTACAGCTGAAGATTTAACCCTGTATCTCTCGAAGGTTAAAGTTAAACTGCCACATTAACTGAAAGTAATATAGAATCGCTTAAGTGCAAGGTTACTTTACCATTTCTAGACTTCAGATCTCTGTGAATTACTTTGACTGGAGCCTCCATATGCAAATAGTGCATTCCTATAGAAAAATGAGGGAAAGTTTTTAAATTATGCTGGTTTAGCAAGGCCACTACTTGTCAATGTTAGTGTTAATGATGATCTATAGTACATGAGAAGAGGAATGCTGCTTGCCTATGCGATTATTTGCATGTAGAGAGCTGTAAGTATGTAAAAAGTGTACATGTAAAACAGTGCCATGTACATGAACATAAATGGATGGAGATATCACCCACCCAATACAGAATTTTTATGCTTTTATTTCTATTCTTTTATTTCCTATTTTGAATATCTTTATATATCTAATGCAGGCAGAGCTGGGTGAGTCCTAGGTAGGCTGATGCTTGGATTTCAGGGAGACACACTGTCTTATCAACTAGAAATATGATCTGCATCCCAACAGTCGGAGGTATTTTGCAACTTTCTCTTGAGTCTAGGCATCACACTCATTGTTGGGATTTAAACTATAATTACATAGAGTTAATCACAATGACAAGCCCCATGCCTTGTCTGCTGTACCTTCTTCTGCTGCTTGGAGATATAAAATGTAATCACTTCATTATTCAGATGAAATTATTTAGCGAGTAACTTTGGTATGTTGAAACAAAAGTCCAAAAAGGCTTGTAGTTACAAACCTTTCAAAACTAAAAATAAATTGTGGTTTAGCCATTTAGGCCCTGGGGCACTGAGATCCTCTAGCATGGACTCCTGAAGAGCCCAGTGACTTCTATGGGACACCACATGTGCACAGGGATCAGTGCTGACCAATCTGAATTCAGGATCAGAGCCTTAAAGCATTAGCTAGTCTTTGAATGTGTAGTTAAAAATAAAAAGGGACTAAAAGCTGTTTGCTGACATTTTGACTGTTTTTTTAAAAAATTACTTAAATTACTTGGGAAATTTTGAAATGTATTTTAAAATTTTTATGTGCGGTAGAGTACATACAGAATAGCATCATCGGTCTTAAATTATTTGGATCATTTCTAATTAAATTGTTCCATTCAATAGCAAGGGCTCGTCTGGAAACTAAAGAAAGTTAAGGGCTTGGTTACACTGGCACTTTATAGCACTATAAAGCCCCCACGAGCGCTATAACCTCCTCCCCGTCCACACTGGCAAGTCACATAGAGCGCTATAACTGCTAAGTTATAGCGCTATTGTTAATCCACCTCCGCATGGGGAATAAGGGCTGTAGCGCAGCTGCTGTAGCGCTACAGGAAGAATGTGGACACCCACTGCGCATTAATTGGCCTCCAGCCCGTCCCATAATTCCCGTTCGAGCCACTCTGGTCATCACTTGCAAACTCTTTCGTCCTGTCCTCAGGTGACCACACGTCAGACCTGCCCTTTAAAGTTCCAGGGAAATTTGAAAATCCCCTTCCTGTTTGCTCCAGCCAAGCGTGGTGTGTTCTCAGGAAATCCTTGCAGGTGATCATTCTCATTGATCTGATTGATTGCGTGGCGTGCTCTCAGGGAATCGTTGCAGGTGATCATTCTGACTGATCATCATGACTCCACGTGCCATGCCTCCTCGCAATAGGCGATCCTCAACATGGAGCAATAGCGAGGTGCTGGACCTCATCAGCTGTTGGGGGGAAGAGGCTGTTCAGTCTCAGCTGCGGTCTAGCCGCAGGAATTTTGATACCTATGGGCAGATATCACGGGCGTTGGAGGAAAGAGGCCATGAGCGGGACACTCTGCAGTGCCGTGTTAAGGTAAAGGAGCTTAGGAATGCATATCGCAAAGCCCGTGAGGCAAATGGCCGCTCCGGGGCAGCCCCGGTGACTTACAGATTTTATAAGGAGCTGCACGCGATACTTGGTGGTGATCCTACGGTCACTCCATTGACCACCATGGACACTTCCCAGCCCACCAGTGAAGGGTGGGGTGAGGAGGAGGACGAAGAGCAGGAGGATGAAGAAGAGGAGGAGGATGAGGATGAGGCGGCAGCGACCCAGGGCACGGAGGAGTCCCTGGACGCATGCAGCCAGGAGCTGTTCTCAAGCCAGGAGGAGGGCAGCCAGCCACAGCATCCGGCGGTTGCAGGGGCCAGCTCAGCAGCGGATTGCGGAGGTAAAGCTGCTTTTCTATGGGGAAGACTGGCAGCTTGGGGTGGAAAGGGATGCAGGGGGCATTCCACCTGCAGCTCTTCTCAAGCCAGGAGGAGGGCAGGGGGGCATGCAGCCAGGAGCTCTCCTCTAAAGCCAGGAGGAGGGCAGCCAGCCACAGCGTCCGGCGGTTGCAGGGGCCAGCTCAGCAGCAGATTGCGGAGGTAAAGCTGCTTTTCTATGGGGAAGGCTTGCAGCTTGGGGTGGAAAGGGATGCTTGCCTACATGTGGAATAGTGCATTGATGTAGTCTGTCACATCGCGGTAGTGATCATCAGTAATCTCTTCAAAGTCTCAATAAGAGCGCTTGCAATGCGCCTGCGCAGGTTTCCCGGGAGAGCCAGCGTGGCCCCCGTCCCAGTCATGGTCACTAGTCCCCGCCACTGTGCTACAATGGGTGGGGGGAGCATTGCTGCACATAGGCAAGCTGCATATGGCCCTGGGCGGAAACCGCATCTCATTAAAATCCCTTCCCTTTGCTCCTCAGTGACTCGAAGCAACGAGATATCTTCCAGGACAGACACCTACGGAGAATGTTGGAACAGTGTTCAGAGTAGGGCTCCTGCCACTTCCCGGCACTTCATTCCCCCACCCCCCGCCACAGCTTTTCAGGGCAGGGAAGAAATCCTTCCCCCTGCCCGCTGCTCAGAGTGGGGCTCCTGCAACTTACCGGCATTCCCCACCCTCTCCTCCGGCACAGCTTGTCTGGGGCAGATAAAAAATCATTTCCCTTGCCTCTGGAGTGCACTCACCATGGCAGGGGCTCCGTTGCTGTATCTGTGCTCTCTGCAGGACAGGAAAACGGGGAATGCGGGGGAATCATAGGCATGTCTGCTCTTTATAAGGGAGCCACTGTTAAATGTATCTTTTTATTTTGGAAGGGTTGTCCTTGAGCCCTGTGCCATCGCTCTTATCACCTGCTGAGAGGCTGAAGCGACTGAGGAAGCTGCCACGAAGGAGCAAAGAGGATCTTGTACAGCAAGTAATGCAACAGGCTGTAACGGAGAATCGAGTTGCACAGAGGTGGAGGGAGAACGAGAGCAAGTTGAGGGAGAAGGCGCGGAAGGAGAATGCGATTCACCGCTGGAAAAGCACCGATAAGCTGTTCTCATTACTGCAGCTTCAATTGGAGACTATGCAGCGGATTGTCACCCTTTAGGAGGAGAAGCACCGCGCTCTCCACCCCAATTATCATTTGCCCCAAAACCCTTCCCCTTCTGTGCCTCAGTACTCTCCAGGCCACTATCATCAGCTATATGGTTATCACCATCCACAGCTGCCTCCAATCCCTCTGTCTTCACCGAACAACCCCCAAACCCCGGACCATTATCCGCTGCAGTCAACCCCTAATAGCATCCCTTACTGCCCTCCGCAAATGGGGTTCGGGGGACATGGCCACTGTGAGGGCACTGGAGACTCAGAGACCAGGACATATTCCGATCTCTGACTGACCCCATGCCACCTCATTGCACCTCCCCCGGCTTCCCCCTCACACGCATCACAATATTTTCTTTCAGCAACCGAAGTACCTGTTCAATAAATGAATTGTCTTCTTAATAAATGGGTTTCTTTATTAAGTGTACATAGATTATTACAGGCTACAGAAAAGCAAATGCCTGTTCCTATTAAAAGAATGCTCCCTCCCTCCCTCCATCTGCACCTCACTTTAGAACTGGCTTTCAGCCTCAAAATGCTCCCTCAAGGCTTCCCTGATCCTAACAGCCTCGCGCTGGTCCCCTCTAAGAACCCTGCTCTCTGGCTGGGCATATGTGGCCTCCAGGCGTTGAACCTCCGAGGACCATGCCTGAGTGAAGCGTTCACCCTTCCGCTCACAAAGATTATGTAGGGCACAGCATATGGAAATAACCGCGGAGATACTGCCCTCGGCCAAGTCTAGCCTCCCATAAAGACAGCGCCAGCGCGCCTTGAGACGCCCAAAAGCACACTCCACAGTCATTCCACACCGACTAAGCCTGTAGTTGAACCTTTCCTGACTGCTGTCCAGGCTCCCTGTGTAGGGTTTCATTAGCCAGGGCATTAAAGGGTAAGCGGGGTCGCCAAGAATCACTATGGGCATTTCAACTTCCCCCATGGGGATCCTCTGGTCTGGGAAAAAAGTCCCGGCTTGCAGCTTCATGAACAGGCCGGTGTTGCGGAAGATGCGTGCGTCATGCACCTTTCCAGACCAGACAGCGTTAATGTCAGTAAAACGCCCACGGTGATCCACAAGCGCCTGAAGAACCATGGACAAGTACCCCTTTCGGTTAACGTACTCGTCTGCTAGGTGGGCGCCAGAATAGGTATATGGGTCCAATCTATCGCCCCTCCACAGTTAGGGAAACCCATTTCTTCAAAGCCAGCAACAATGTCATGCACGTTACCCAGAGTCACGATTTTTCGTAGCAGGATGCGATTAATGGCCCTGCACACTTGCATCAGCACAATTCCAATGGTCGACTTTCCAACCCCAAACTGGTTGGCCACCGATCGGTAGCTGTCTGGTATAGCCAGCTTCCAAATCGCGATAGCCACCCGCTTCTCCACTGGGAGGGCAGCTCTCAATCTGGTGTGCTTGCGACGCAGGTCGGGGGCGAGTTGAGCACACAGTCCCATGAAAGTGGCTTTTCTCATGTGAAAGTTTTGCAGCCATTGCTCGTCGTCCCAGACTTGCATGACGATGTGATCCCACCACTCAGTGCTCGTTTCCTGTGCCCAGAAGCGGCGTTCAATGGCCGTGAGCATGTCCGTTAATGAGACAAGAAGCTTTGTGTCAAACGCATTCACCGCTTCGATCTCATCTTCAGACTCATCACTGTCATCCTGCATGTCAAGGATTAACTCCACTGCACACAGAGATGTGCTGGCGACAGTCGTCAGCATGTCCCTCAGCAGTTCTGGATTCATTGCGGCACATGACAATGGAAGACAGAGCGCGCCTTGCTGAAACCGTTGAAAGATGGTGCCGGAGGTGGAAGGAAACACAGGGATTGCTGGGATATGCCAAAAAGCATCATGGGTAGTTGAAACAGGATACAGAATGCCCCGCAAGTGACGCCTCCACTACCACAAGGCATTGCGCCAAATCGGGAAGAGGTGTACTGTGGGATACATGCCCTAATGCGCTGCTCTTAATGCCGCATTAAGTGCCGCAAATGTGGCCATGCTATAACGCTGGAGCATCTCAGTGTGGACATACAATAGCACTATTCATATTACTGTATAAGGGGACCGCTATAACCAATAGCGCTATAATCTTGTAAGTGTAACCATGCCCTAAGACAAATTAACTGAAGGTGCAAAGTTAGAGCACATTATTTAAAGTGCAAAAATCCCCCCTGTGTTAGATGCTCTCATTTAGAAGTGAAGTGGTTTCAGTTTGTTTTAACTAAGGGCTTGTCTACGTGGGAAGGTATTCTGGAATAGCATTCCTGACTAACTCCCTTTGGAAGCGGATTAAGCTAATTTGGAATAAGGCAGTCTTATTGGAAAGCATCCACACAGGAATTTAATCAGGAACAGCTATTCCACTTAAAATTCACACCACACCCACCTTAAACCAAAATTAACTTCTCAGCATAGGGAAGCTCTTAGTGTTGCTTAAGTTAAAGGGCACTATGGCCACTTTATTTCATCTTAACTTTCCTGACTATCCCTATGTAGACAAGCCCTAAACCTAGATATTGACATAGCTATGCAATGTATCTCTATACATAGTCACCCATGAAAAATATTCTGCTGGGATTTAGAGGCAGAACACAAGTAGAAATGGTCAATGCGAAGGAGTTATTGTTAAAAATCAGCCTCTCTTACCTTTAGCTATGTCAGTTGCCCAGGTCATGATATGATCCATATCCATGTCTTCACTTCTGTTGCTATTAATGTAATCATACAATGAGCCAACAGAGGCATACTCTATCAAAAAAAGATACGTAACATGTCAAACTGTTGCTTCTAAGTCAAAAGCTGGTGATTTACCACTGACAAACTATTTATAGACCAATGTAATCCTCATATAAAACTCTGCAATAAGATTCTGTGGGTTCAATAGCTAACATCAGGCTGTATTCTGCATGGGTGTAAAAGAGGCATTTTGTTTTTAGTTATCCCCAGCCAGGCAAGTAGTGGACTTTAAAGTTAAGACATTAGAAATAGAACTCAGATTAGCCAGATCAGGAGCTTGACAAGTATTTGGTGACAGGTACATTGGGATGTTTAAAAAAAAGGTTTGATGAACACAGTTCTGCTAAGAAAAGCAACTAAATGTCACCTTTTTGCTCAGGAGATCTGCTCTATTTGCATATTCAGAATTTCATCTACTGACTTGAGGGACTAAAATAAATTGTACTGCTTTTCTCTGTTCTTATCTCGCAGAGCCAACACTACTAAGAAAGCAAGGTGGATTCTACCCCTTCTTGTTCATTGTTACCAGAATTATTTACAAAGTACTTTGTTCTGAACAATTACATTTGTGCAAAGCCACTAACAGAAGTGTGGTTGCGCAGGTGTAATTAAGGGTATATCTACATCACAGTCAGAGGTCTCTCTGCAGCATGTGTAGACCTTCACAAGCTAGCTTTGAACTAGCTAGTCCAGGCACCAACTGCAGTGAAGCCATGAAAGCATGCCCAAGTACAAGCCCCACAGGGAGCCTGGGTACGGTCACCGGCAGCTAGCTCATGCTGCAGTTGGCACCTGAGCTAGCTAAATCGAAGCTAACTCAGACATGTCTACACATGTGCAATCACACCTCCAATTGCAGTGAAGGCATTCACCCTAAAGGGCTAATCTGGCCCGCAGACTCTTTATTGTTGGTGATGGTGTGTATGATAAGAGAAAATTCACTTTGACTTTCAGAGCCCAGGCTAAGTTTTCAGGGCTACAAAAATCAATCTATTTACTGCAAACTGAGCACAATTGATTCCAAAGTCACAAATACAAACTTGGAACTCCACAGAGATATTTGTTAGTGATTTTTTAGTACTTTAAATCATAAAGATGTTCTACACGGGAACACAGAAGTTGCCATTCTTGATCAGATTACTGGTTGGTCAAATGGATTCCAGCATGTCCAATATTTAGTGCCT
The DNA here is from genome assembly GCA_007922305.1 of Dermatemys mawii. Classification (NCBI taxonomy): domain Eukaryota; kingdom Metazoa; phylum Chordata; order Testudines; family Dermatemydidae; genus Dermatemys; species Dermatemys mawii. The sequence continues at coordinate 22,265,949 of ML677340.1, forward strand.
CAGAGGAAAATGGACACTCCTCATCATTATATTATTGTGCAACATTGTACATGAGGGAGGGGAAAACAGTCCATCACAAAGGAAGAGATAATCTACTTTAATTACTGTCTACAAATATTTGAGTCAAGTATTAGAATATGACCTTAAATTAGGGTTTTTTGGGGGGTGGAGGGAGGGAAAACAGGAGAGTCATATAAGTAGGAAAAAAATTGTTAAGAAGAAAAATGGATTAAGGAAAAAAATGGTCTAATGTTGAAATGCTGAGGCCAAATTTTCACCTGTTCCAGGATAGGCTTGGTGTGAGAAATGTGGGGATGGGGGCAGTTGTAGGGAACAGGTTATGCCTCCCTGAATTTTCTGGTGTAATTGTGCCTGCCCTGCCCATTGGCATACGTAGGAGCAGCTTAGAGGCTGCTGTAATTTATGACAACAGGTTATGGTCGCTATGACACTATATCCTAATAGTGAATTAAGCAGACACTAATCTCCCAGTCTCTATGTCAGGCTGTATAGGGGAAGATGATGTAGGATCCAGCTACACTGCTTTACACCAGTTGAGACTTCCCTACACCAGGGAAATCATCACCTGGTCACTTAGAGCCAGATTCCACCACTTTAAACCACCTGACTAGTGCAAAGTGGCCAGAAGAGAAGGGGCAGAACCTCAGTATGTAAGCCCAACTCCTAGCTATGTCTACACTGCAAAGTTCAGTCAATGCAAGTTATGTTGGCATAGAGCCACTGAAGTCTGTATATAACTCAGCCATACGCATGCTTGGCTTCTTGAGTCAGCGCTCCCCATACTCTCCAGGAGTGCCTGTGTCGAAGCAAAGTGCGGTGCACTGGATAGATATCCCAGCATGTCCCACACTGCAGTGTGGCACAGTGCCTTTGAGACCTTTTCACAGTGCTTTGTGGGATAGCAGCAAAGTGCCCAGGGATTTCTGGGAGCTATAGGTCAAGATCCTAACATGTTGTTTTCTATATCCCATACTACTTGCCACATCCAATAAATTTAAAATCATTTTTCAAAACTCCCACAGTCCTACACAGTACTTTTTGGTCTCCACTATCACTCTGACAGAAGCATAGAGTACACAGAGCTCATCACAGTTCTCATGTGCATTGCTAATACATCCAGGAAACAACATTATCCAGTACGTGCACAGCTTGAAGAAGTACTGCTACAGTTAGGACTGAGATGAGAACAATGTGGAGATGTTTGATCACCATAAGTAGAAGCTAATGGGCACAGTGAAAAAACATTCCAAGTTGCTGCTGGCATTCTTGAAGCAGTTCCACGCGGTAGAGATTGAGTCCCGACTGTTGGGAATGCATCGTTGTAATGTACATTTAGGATGATAAGCTACTGGCTGCAGAACTTCTGGATGCAAAAGGCCACATTCTTGGATCCGCGTGCCAAGTTCATCCCAGCCATTCAGCTCAGGGACACCAGAATGAGAGCTGCATTGACAGTGGACAAAAGTGTGGCACTTGCACTCTGGAAGCTTGCAACACTGAATTGCTATTGGTCAGTGGGAAATCATTTTGGAGGTGTAAAACCCACAGTTTGGGCCATGGTGATGGAAGTCATTAAATGTCTCCTGCTATATCGGACTGTCACTCTCAGCAATGAGCAAGACATCACAGATGGATTTGCAGCAATGGGGTTCCCAAACTACGGTAGCACGGTAAGTAGCAGGCATATCACTATTTTGGCACCAGCCCACCTTGCTACAGAGTACATCAACAGAACAGGCCACTTTTCCATTGTCATAAAAGTGCTCATGATCATCAGGGATGTTTCACAGATAACAGTGTGGGCTGGTCAGTGATGGTGCATGAGACACACATTTTTAAGAACACAGAACTATTCCGAGAGCTGCAGGCAGGGACTTTCTTCCCTGACTAGCAGATCACCATTGGCAATATTGAAATGCCAATAGTGGCCCCGCCTACCACTTACTCCCTCGGCTCATGAAGCGGTGCACTGACCACCTCGATAGCACCAAGGAAAGATTCAACTACTGGCTTACGAGGAGCCACATGACTGTTGAATATGCTTTTGGAAGACTGAAGGAATGCTGGACTGGATCTCACTAGATTAGATCTCAGCGAGAAAAATACCCCAATGGTTATAGCTGCATGTTGTGACCTACGTAATATCTGTGAGGTGAAGGGAAAGAGGCTGCCACCAGCACTGTGCAGTTGAGGGAGGCTTTGAAAGAGCATGTCAAGAGTCAGTCGTAGCACAGCTTTCATGAAATAGTGTCTGTCGTGTGTTTTAGATTATATATTGGTTTGGTCCAAGCCTGCCGCTACGAATTCTGGAATGCTTGCTGTACACTGAGTCTTTGCCTCCCATTATGTGTTCTGCAGTGCCTGGTGTGAACTAATAAAAATACTGATACTTTCCAAAAACTATGTGGAAAATAGCAGTTAACCAAATTAAAGTGCAAACAAAGACACACAAGGCAATTTTTTTTTTTACCAGTACTGTTAAAAGGGAGAAACAGTTTACAAACCCAAGTGAAAATGAAAGTAAACAATAAACATTTATGTCCACGTATGTAAACAGTTCAATGTAGTCAGTTGTGACTATTAGTTTTCTCAGGCTGGTATATTTGTAGCTTTGGTTCTCCTTGTTGTCCCCCAGTTGGAATGGTAGGTGTAAAGACGTGCACTGTGGTGCCATCTCATATGTTGGGAGTTATAGGGGGCAGGGACCATGCAGTTCTCCAAGGACTGCAAAGGCTGCTGGGTCAGAGACCTCTGGGTTTATAGGAGGTCAACCATGCTCTGCAATCCCATTATGTTCTGGTATGTTTCCTGAGGCACCTCTTGGTTCTTTTTCCTCTTCTGCTGCAACCACTTTCTCCATTATCAATCTGCCTTTCTTCTTGTTCACATTCTGAAGGGCACTGCCAAACCCTTTGATCATGGTCTAAGGCAACTGTAGCTGGGAGGATGGATTTTGCATAACCTATACTCTTTAGTCCTCTTCCTTCTCCTCCTGATCAGGGCCAGATGTTCAGTGGGCGGGGGGGGGGCGGGGACCTGTCAAGGCCATCACACCAGAAGCTGCTGATAAAACCAGGCAGATATACCATAAGATTTATAGTCACAATGGAGAAGAAAAGATAAGTCTCAAACTGCCTTATGTAATGGCCATAAATACTTTTAATAAGAAATGCTTTATTGGCACTGTGGCATTGGAGTGCCTTGCTACAGCACCACTCTATCCCAAACCATGGTGAGTATGGAAGAGTCAGAGCAGGGGGTGTTCTGTTGCATAATGCTATGAAGTTTAGGGTTGCACCACCTCTATCTCCTCTGGTATAGGGAAATGGCAGGGAATATATTGGCATTAGTTTAATAGCAAAAGGGGAGGGTAAAAAGAGGGAAGATAGGAGCACTCGTACAAAAGCAAGATGTTAAGAACAATATTAATCAAGCATCCAAAGGACATGAAGAGAAGAAATTCTTGAATTGCCTTTACACCAATGCTAAGAGCCTGGGTAACAAAAAAGAGGAACTGGAATTGCTAGTTTATGAGCATAAATTCAATCTAGTTGCTCTTACTGAAACCTGATGGGATAATTCGCGCCACTGGAAAGTTAAAATCAATGGCCATAACCTATTTAGGAAGGATTGAGTAGGCAAAAGGAGAGTGGGAGCGACACTCTATGTCCAAAATGGCATTACCTCTTTCTGAGTCACTGATAACTTGGAAGAAAATTATCTTGAATGCTTACAAATCAATATCCTAACAGACAAAACACAAGATGGGGTATTGGTTGATGACTACTACAGACCACCAAAACACAAGGGAACAGGATGGCTATCTCCTTACACACTTATCTATAATTTGTAGGAAAAACAACTGCATCATCCTGGGGGACTTCAATTTGAGTGACATATGCAGGAGGTCTCATGCTGCCAATACTAAAAGATCCTTGAATTTCTAAATATTATAGCTGGCAATTTCCTAACAAAGCGTTGCAGCCAATGCAGAGGAATTTTTTGAGACTTTATCCTAATAGACAAATAAGAACTGATCACAGAACTAAAAATTAATGGAAGGAGTACGGGTAGCAGCTAGTGATGAACAAACATAAAAAGGTCTAATTTAAATATAGCACCTTGTCACTGAATATTGACAAAACGTACAAGTGCTTGTACACAAATACTAGAAGTCTACATACCAAGATGGGTGAACTACATTGCCTGACATTAAATGGAGATATTGACATAATAGGCATCACAGAAATTTGGTGGAATGAAGGTAATCAATGGGACATGATAATATCAGGGTACAAAACATACAGGAATGACAGAGTAAGTCATGCTGGTGGGAGAATAATGCGATATATGAAAAAAAGCATAGAGTCAAATAAAGTAAAAATATTAAATGAATCAAGCTGTACCACAGAAATTCTATGGATAGAAATTCCATGCTTGAACAACAAGAATATAGCAGTAGAAATGTTCAGAGAGATTAGAGAGGCTACAAAGACAGAAAACGTAATTATAATGGGAGATTTCAACTATCCTATTGACTGGGTACATGTCATCTCAGGAAGGGATGCAGAATAAAATTTATAGACCTATTAAATGACTGCTATTTGGACCGACTTGTCCTAGAATTCACAAGGAGAGAGGCAAATCTTGATTTAGTCATAAGTGGAACGCAGGATCTGATCCAAGAGGTGAATATAGCTGAACCTCTCCATAACAGCAACCATAATGTAATTAAATTTAACATCCTTGTTGGCAGGGGGAATGCTAAAGAATCCTACCACGGTAGCATTTCACTTCAAAAAGGGGAACTACACAAAAATGAGGAAGCTAGTTACACAGAAATTAAAAAGAACAGTGTGCCGACTGCATGGAGACTATTTAAAAACACTGTGATAGAGGCTCAAACTAACTGTATACCACAAATAAAAAACACAGTAAGATTAAAAAAAAAAATTCCAGCATGGTTAAACAACAGAGTAAAACAGGTGGTAAGAGGCAAAAAGACATCATTTAAAAATTGGAAGTCAAATCTTAATAAGTAAAACAGAAAAGGAACATATATTCTGGCAGGTTAAGCAAAAAAAGCCTAATAAGGCAGGCCAGGAAAGAATTTGAAGAACTAGCTAGGAGCACAAAAACTAATAGCAAAATAAATAAATAAAATAAATTAAATACACCAGAAACAGAAAGACTGCCAAAGAGGCAGTGAGGCAACTGGAATACTGAGATGCTTAACGAGCACTCAAGGAAGACAAGGTTATTGTGGAGAAGCTAAATGAATTTTCTGCATTAGTATTAAGTGCAGAGCATGTAGGGGGGATCCCTCACAGTTGAGTCATTCTTTTTAGGTAACAAATCTGAGGAACTATCCTAGGTTGAGGTGTTACTAGAGGTGGTTTTGGAACAAACTGATAAATTAAACGGTAATAAGTCACCAGGACCACATGGTATTCACTCAAGAGTTCAGAAGCAACTCAAATATGAGATTGCAGAACTACTTACTCTGGCATGTAATCTGTTGTTTAAATCAACCTCTGTACCAGATGACTGGATGGTAGCTAATGTAACACCTATTTTTAAAAAAGACTCTAGAAGCAATCCTGGCAATTAGCTGGTGGTAAGCCTAACTTCAGTACCAGGTAAAGTAAAGAACAGACTCATCAGATGCATAAATAAACGCAATACGCTGGGGATGAGTCAACATGGCTTTTGTAAAGGGAAATCATGCCACATCAATCTATTAGAACTGTTTGAGGGACACAGTGTACTTGGACTTTCAGAAAGCCTTTGACAAGATGCCACACCAAAGGTTCTTAAGCAAAGTAAGCTGTCATGAGATAAGAGGGAAGGTCCTTTCATGGATCAGTAACTAGTTAAAAGATAGGAAACAAAGGTAGGAATAAATGGACATTTTTCACAATGGAGAGAGGTAAATAGCTGGGTCCCCTAAAGACAGTGGTAGGCAATCTACTTGGGGGGAGGGATAGCTCAGTGGTTTGAGCATTGGCCTGCTAAACCCAGGGTTGTGAGCCCAAACCCTGAGGGGGCTGGGGCAAAAAAATCTGTGAGGGGACAGTACTTGGTCCTGCTAGTGTAGGCAGGGGACTGGACTCAATGACCTTTCAAGGTCTTTCCAGTTCTATGAGATAGGTATATCTCCATATATATTTAACCTACGGCCCATCAGGGTAAACTGATTGTGGGACATGAGACAATGTAATTGTAAATGGGGAATCATTATCGAGCTGATGTGTTTCCAGCAGTGTTTCCAAGTTCTTGGCCCTATGTTATTTAACATGTTTATCAATGACCTGGAAGAAAACATAAAATCATCCATGATAAAGTTTTCAGATGACACAAAAATGTGAGAGCAGTAAATACGGAAGAGAACAGGTCACTGATTCAAAGTGACTTGGATTGCTTGGTAAAGTGGGCAAGCAAACAATATGTGCTTAATATAGCTAGATATAAAGGTATACATCTACGAATAAATATTATAGGATACACTTATAGGATGGGGACCTCTATCCAGGAAGCAGTGCTCCTGAAAAAGTTCTGAGGATGGTGGTGGATAATCAGCTGAACATGGGCTCCCATTATGATGCTGTGGCCAAAAGAGCTAATGTGATCCTAGCATGTATAAATAGGGCAATCTCAAGTAGGAGTAAAGAGGTTATTTTACCTGTATATTTGGCATTGGTGTGACTGCTGCTGGAATACTGTGTTCAGTTCTGGTGCCCATAATTCAAGAAGGAGGTCAGACTAGATAATGAGAACGGTCCCTTCTGGCCTTGGAATCTATGAATTTTCACAGGAAGGGGTTATTTTGACTGATATCTCACTCCTGATGGTCACAAAGACACAGAGATCCCGGCTGAAGCTGGCGTCCCAAAGTTGCCCAGACATGTATGCTGCCAGCCTGTTTACTTCAGTGGGGCAAACTGAATTCATCACAGTGTGGCATGGGAAAGTTTCCTTTCTCAGAGGAAGAAATAAGGCTGCCACCCTAGAAATCTTTGGGAGAGGATGGCAGAGTATCTCCAGGAAAGTTTCATCAAGATTTCTCAAGAGGATAGAAGAGAAATCCTATCCTGATAAACAGAGTACTCTACACAGCCCACTGTCTATCCCAACAAGCCAATGAATTGAAAAGCTGATGTGTCGCCAACTCTACCCCTACTTGAGCACAGAACACTATTCTGATATGGACAGTGTAACTGAAATACCATAAAACCCTTTTTAGAATTTATTCCCTAACATAATACCAGTAAAGCAACAAAAAGTCAATACTTTTGTCAAACACGGGAGGGAAGCAGGGAGGAAGATAAGGTTAGAGAAAGGAAAAGCAAAAAAAAAAAAAAAAATTTGCAAGGAATAATGTATGTACACACTTACCCAAGCTCCCTTCCACTTCTCCTCAGCTGGATCATTTATGCTTGCCTCGTAGGACTGACTAGACTTCTGCAGAGTTTCAATCAGTTCCTGGAACATGACATGGTTTGAGTCCCCCACCGCATTTCCTCTCTCCTCCTCCTGCACGCTGCTCATGGCAGAAGCGTCTATCTCGGGTGCCTCCAAGGTATCCAAACTTGTCTGCAGGATGTGGGTTGGGTCTCTACCAAGTATGGCAAGGAGTTCATTGTAAAAGTGGCAGGTCTGCGGGACAGCAGCAGATTTCTTGTTGCCTTCCTTTGCTTTGTGGTATGTCTGGCATAGTTCCTTCACTGGATCTCTGTAATGCTCCTTTGCCGTTGGCCTGCTGCTTTCTGCAGCACACACTGGCCGGGAATGTCAAACTGTGGCCACTGGAAGCTGTGAGGGGCCCTGCCTACAGGTGATCAATGTCAGCAAAATGTCACACGGCCTGCAATAAGATTGCCCTGGGCCCAGGGGTGAAAGTAACTGAGGGGTCTTACCAGTACGGGGATTGGGCTGGGGCCAGCTCTGGCCCCCTGAAGGGGTGGCACCTCGGCCAGAAAGGGCGGGGCTGGGGGCAGAGCCAGGCCCAGCCCAGCCCCTGTACGGGTAAGGGGACTTCCCGCCTACCCTCCCACCTCGTCATCCCTACTCCTCCCCCCGCTCCCCTGGGGCTTCAGCAGCAGTTTAATGGGCCCGGGGCGGTAGCGGCAGCCAGCCGCGGGCTCTTTAAATAGCTGCCGGAGCCCCGCCGCAGCCTTCCCAAGGCTCCGCGGGGACGGGAGCCCTGTTGCCGGAGCCCTGGGAAGGCTGCGGTGGGGCTCCAGCAGAGATTTAAAGAGCCCAGGGCTGGGCCGCCACCACCCCGGGCCCTTTAAACTGCCCCCGGAGCCCCGCCGCAGCCTTCCCCGGGCTCCCGCAGCGGGGGGTCTGGTGGCAATTTAAAGGGCCTGGGACTCCAGCCGCTGCTGGGAGCCCCAGGCCCTTTAAATTGCACCTGGGGAAGCCAATCCGCTCTTGTAGGGCGCACCGGCTCTTGCCGGTATGCCGTACCGAGGCATACTGGCTTAGTTTCACCTCTGCCTGGGCCACAAGTTAACCACCACTGGGCCAGAGGCTGATGAACTAATGACAGCAATCAACCCATCTGCTGGGAACAGTTAAAGGACAGAAAGGAAGTGAAAGGGGAAGGCTGGCCAGAGCCTGAGGGTAGAAGATCTGATGATAGCGAAGTCTTGCCTCTTCATCCCCAGAGAACGGACAAATGGGGAAGTTTACATCCAATTGTATGTTGCTGCACAAGGGACTGTACTGCTGAAGTGGTAGAGGAGACCCAGTACATAACACACTGGTGCTTATAAATTTGGAAGTGTCCAAACTGTTTGTGGTGATCCAAAAGGGTGAGAAAGGGGCTGTTACAGTGCCCCTAAAAAAATTGCTTCATGAAGCAACCAACCAGATACGACCTATCCTCAGTGGCTCTTACAGATGGACTGATCATCAGGCCAGACAAAGATATAGAGGAAAGAAAAAAGCACTCTAATGTCTTTGGTTGCTTTTTTTTATTGGTTTGGTTTGGTTATTTTTATAAACAGAGGATTTATAATTTGAATTATGTAGCAAACATAGTCAACTTACTATTTTTTCTCTTTTGATATTTTGGCACTACCTCAACCTAAAAAAGTAAGCGTATCAATATATTGGAATGTTTTCCTACAAATAAAGTACTCTACAAATAAATACACAATTTCCCCTGATTATTATTTCTGAATTAATTTAACAATTCAAAGTCACTTAAAAAGATATATTTTATAAACCATTAAACAGTACAGGTGTAAGTTCTGTCACATACCTTTACAGTTCCACTAGATAAACATTTTTTACCTACTACTCATTCATTTTGTTGCTAAATACAATATCACGTATTTGGCAATCTAGCATTATAAGCAATAGACTAGTCTTAAAAAACAAACTACATGTATAAATGGTACAGGAGAACTTCAGAGCCTTAAGGCTTGTCTAAACAGTACTTTAAGCTGCACCAGAGATGTAAATTTTAGCCCACACTAGCATGTTGTGCACTAACTGATAACTGTGGACCCTGCTGGCATTCACTAAAAGCTTCCTAGCACATATTAGTGTAGTCCCGTTTCAAACAGAACTATATTAATGTGTTCTAGGGAACTTTTAGTGCATACTAGCAGGGTCCATATGGGCCAGTCAGTGTGTGACATGCAAGTGCAGACTAAAATTTTCACCCCTCTGGTGCAGACTAAAGCACCGTGTAGACAAGCCCTTAGTGGTATATAACCTGATTTCATGTCTGTAATGAATGAGTCAACTATTCTAAACCCAACAGCCTTTTACCCTACAATAACATTTACTGAAAATTAATTGATTCTGTTCTTAAAGGAACACCGCTTGGCCCCAATACTCCAGTGTGCTGTGGCAGCTTTGCTTTGCTCTTGTAGCACAGAGAAGCCCTGAAGCCGATGTACCTAGACATAGGATTCTTCGGTAGCATAAAGAAATCTTCAAGCGGTATGACACTAACACAGCAGAGCTCCTACACTACCTCCTCCCCTGGTTGCCGACATAAGAGGTATGGCTGCAATATCTTTGCACCCTGCTGATCGCAGGAGGGCACCGGCAGCCAGCATAGTTTAAAACAGCCTTTAAGCTTCTCAAATTTATGATGAGGCCTGGCTGTTCCCCTCCCCTCTGCACTTCCAGAGGTGGGTCAATGTTGTTGTAATACAGGTGGTGCTGGCCATGCTCCTTTCTCCAGCTTCCCGCCAGATTATTAATTACAAAGCTGTGTAAAAACTATTAGATTTAAATAGTAACAATAAACTGAATACCAACCAGTGACCTAGACTAATGGGCCCACGAACAGTAGTCATAAAAAATTAAATGTTGTCCCTTGGTTATTGAAGACATAGTTGGGGGTGGGGACAATTGCTGGAGATGCTGCTAGCAGAAAGAACATTACTAGGCAAGAATTTCCCATTCTGCGGACCACCATCTCCTACACTGAGATGTCTGGGAAGTATTGAGCCGTGAAAATAAGTAGGGAGTGATAAAGAAACAGATTGTTTACTTTCAAAGGGAGAGGTCTTCCAGGTAGTATATCAAGTCATCTAGATATTTGGCTAGTTTTATAACAACCTATATAAAAAGCACTTGTGAAGTCAGTATAAACTAAAATTTCACACAACTCCAAAATGAACTGAAATAGAACAGTCAACGGAAATGGTCACAAATAAAGCAAACCGCCTCTAGCTGTTGTTACGCAGTATGTAGAAGCAAAGTATATAGAGCAGCATATAAAGACAAAAATTCGACTGGCAAACTGGAGAAGGAACCATGGCCAGTTCAGGCTCTACTGCAACGTGGCACCATCTCCAGAACTGCAGAGAGAACAGCTCAGACATCTCAGAATTGTGGGAGATGCTGAGCTGCAGAAATAAAATAAACTTCAGTAACTCACTTACTGGATAAGAGAGAGATGTGTATATCCAGTTGAGTACATTTATTAAAATATCCCTGTAGTTAAAAGACTGTCAAGCAATTCAGTTCATAGCTTGTAAAAATAATTGTTTTGGTTCTGTTAGAAGAAACAGTTTTTGTCATCATTTCCATACTTGCTTTCAAAATGTCAAAACTATTAAAAAGTCAGTGATGACTAAAACTGGCTACAAATTATATTACCTTGCAGGTAGGATACAGTAAGCCAACAAAATATAGAGCCATGCAAGAAGCTTTCTGTGATAAAAACTGACTTGGTTCGAGGCTTACAATGCTAATGTACAAGGTCTACATGACAGGACAAATGATGATGAATTCAAACTGAGTATGAACTATGAAATTTATTTATGCAAAGTGATGAGAGAATAAGATGGAAACCTCCATTTGACATGTGCCTAATCTAGGATATGTCTACACTATGGCAACTATATCCACACAGCTACAGTCCAATAGCTATGCTGGCATAACCCCGTAGTGTAGATGCAGCCTACACTAATGGAAAGGGTTTTTCCATTAGTGTAAGAACATTGTTTCCCCAAACAACAGTAGCTAGGTCAATGGAAGCATTCTTCCTTCAACTTAGCTGTGTCTGCACTGGGGTTGAGTTAGCATAGCGATGGCCCTCAGTAATATGGATATTTTCACACCCCTGACTGATGTAGCTGTATGTCAACCTAAATTTTAAGGCCCTAGTTCAGAAACCCCTAGTCCTGCAACTGACTCAATGTGGATGCAAGCAATGTGACCAGTTAGCTATTGCAGCCATAAGTGCATTCAGACAGAAATTCAGTAATGTCAAGAATACATTTAACCATAGGTAGAAATAGAAACATGGTTTCCAATATGCAGATATAATTAGTTTATTTAAGACTTTAGGCCATATACTTACAACAGCAAAACAAAAGCATACATTTTGCAGTTTGAGTTAGGATCTAGCAACATTAGATCTTCTATATTATAAAGAAAAGAGTGAAAGGAAGAGTCCTCACCTGTAACTATGCCATAGTTAGGAGGTTCAATAACAGCTCCATAGAACTGAATGATGTTTTTGTGACTGAGCACACTGAGTATTTCTGCCTGTTCAAAAAACCAAAAGAAAAAGTTTGACAACTAATAATAAAAATATATTTACTGCAATAATATATATTAGACTCCATGCACAAACCACACATATATATGAATCAGAAAAAAAATGTCCACTGGGGATATTCTCCTTAGAAAACCTACCTATTTCAAAACACAGAGAGAGTTTGGAAAATGCAGCGTTCTCAGCACTTCTGAAAATCAGGCCACTTTTTAAAGTGCCTAAATAAGAATTTAGGAGACTAGCTTTTTATAAAAAAAAATCTTGATCAAAAAAGATTTGGGGAGTTTTTGTTTGTTTTTGTTTTACAATGTTGTGTTTAATTGTTGGGCTTCTCAACATTTGCATCTCTATAGTATATTCCAATAATAAATAAAATAATAATAAATAATAATAATAATGTTTCTTTTAAAAAATAGTTAATGCTTTTTTTAAAAAAACGTTATTGTTTTGCACACACACTCTAGAAATGGAGGGTTATAGAATGCAAATGTAGCCATACACTATTACAGATTATCTCTCACAAAAATGCCTTCTTTCAAATATTACATTAACCTCTGAGCTTCTACTAGCTAGATCAGCCACAAGCATTGGAAGGAAACAAAGTCATGGTCAGCAAAACAGTCAGCCCCACTGAGTACAAATACATAAAAAAATAAGGGACGTTGGCAAGCTTTATTACAGCATCTAATAACCACCCAAACAAATATAAAGCTACTGGCAAAACAAAGCTAATTTGTCTCTAGATTTTATACCAAGTGCCACGGTATGAATATACATGTGCATATGTGGAAGCCTATAGATGGGTAATAAGTAAACATTTCACAGAGTTATAATAGTTTTTCTCTTGCAGCCTTTTCCAAATAACTTCATCAAGGTTTTGAATTAGCATCTTTAGCTGGTGTGTTATGGTTTGCACACGCTCAATGCAAAAGTTTAATCATAGCCTTGAACTTAATCCCGAGATTTCTGATTGCACAGTGTACTATGCTGTTTCCCCTACTCAATGAGATTTGAGTTATCACCACAAAGGAACAGAGTGTAATGCACAAACAACTTCAACAGGATATAGAATTTATATTCTACAGGTGTGGTACGTGCATTTCTGTATGTATGATACATGGAAGAGTTTCAAAATACTTTTTCAAAGATCTATCCCTAGATTATAGCATAATTAAATAATTTTGATAAAAAAAAATCTCATGATGTTTTCATCAGAGGTGCAAAATCATATCTGAGGCTTTTGTAAGGTTATTGTGAATTTCAATGCTGGAGGACCTGATTCACCCAGATGGGTGCAAGGGCATTTAATTTGCACCTACCTAAGCAATTGTGCCAGAGCTGGGATTCACCACCAGCAAAGGACAGACAGTAATATTCCTGCTATCCCTGCAGGGAATCTGCCAGTGGGCTGAGTCAGCAGCTGTTAAAAGATTCTGACTAATATTCCTGTATTGTCTGCTTGACAATACAGCTGCTAACAATATCATGAAAAGGGAGATGAACAAATCCAAGTCTCTTTTCTTTTGTGTTGGGCCTGAATTAACATCTAGGTTTCTTTTGTTTTGTTAACAGCCCAGTGCCCTGAAAACAACAACTCTTCTTGTGTGACCACTTGAAAACTCATGTTCTCTTCACCTAGAAATATGGTGCTACAATTAAAAAATACCTCCATGCACCAAGGCTTGTGTTATCTTTTTTCATAATTTTGTCATCAATATTTAATACCTGAGAAGATTCATGCTAATCTTCTCCAGGGTCATGCTTTTAGGCTCTGAATATACCAAGAATTTAACTGAGAAATAAACATATTAAAATCACATGATAACATGATTTTCAATTTCATTGGAAGAAAGGCCCAAAGTAGGTGTTTTGTACTTTAAGCTCCGATCCTGCAATAACTCACGAGCAAAAGGAATGTTGGGTCAATTCAGAGCCCCAGTCAAGTCAATCGCATCTATTACTGCACATTCAATTGCAGGATCAGAATCTAAGGGTATGTCTACACTAGACTGCACTAGACACCTGTGACTGGCTCATGCCAGCTGACTCGGGCTGTGGACTGCTCCCAGAGCTCATGCTCCAGCCCACGCCTTAAAGTCTACATTGCAATGAAACAGCCCCATAGCCTGAGACCCACGAGCCCAAGTCAGCTGGCATGGGCCAGCCACAGCTGTCTAACTGCAGTGTAAATATACTCAAAGTCCAACTCAAACCATCAAATCAGATGATACAGAGCATACTACCATACATTATTTACAATGTAGTAATAAACACACTTTGGTCCCTTCAGGTCAGTTACAGGCATTGATGTACCCACTGCATTTAATGCATTTTCTTCTTGAGCTTATGCTGCTGTTCATATCTCTTAATTAAGATATAACTGATGCCAGAGCAAGCCTGTATCTAGGATTGGGAGCAGAACTATTAACCATCCATAAAAATCTCCCAGATTAGGAGGTCATAAAAAATATCTCCCCCTAAGGACCATTATTCCTAGAGAGAAATCTTTTAAAGGCCTCTTTTAAATCAATCACTCTGCTGTCTTTAGAGCGGGAGATTCCAGCCAGTTCCTTTCACTTCTTGCTCTTTTCCACGGCTCCAAAGCAGCTGTGGATTACATTACCCAATTTGCAGCAGGGACCAAGCAAACAGCCAGTCATCCTTAACAATGCAGTTGTCCTTGGAAAATCTTTTCTCCCCTTCTGACATGGATGTTCCATATTCGAGAGTGAAAACTTGTAGATAGTCACTAGTTGGCTAAATAGCTACGGACTGGATTTTCAAAGTTATTTAGTTGCCTAAACACAGATGGGTGCCTAGTGGGATTTCCAAAAGCTCCTGGACACTTATGAAAAATCCCTCAGGTGACTATCTGCAACTTTAGGTACCTAAACATCTTTGGAAAACTGGTCCTAACTGGCTCAGTCATACTCCGCCTAGACACGCTGTTGAACTACGACTTGATCTGCAGGACAACCACAAGTGGCATCTACTTTATTGATGATACCCCACACCCAGTCATAAGATAGGCCCTTGGCTAGTCACAAGGTAATAGCAATAATCACATCACATTAACAGCCACTCATCCCACAATATTCTAAAAAAACAGTTCTGAATGAACCTGAGCACCTGCACAATACGTATTCCACTGTATTTTTTTGGGGGGTGGGAGGGGGAAGTCAGAAAACCAGAGCAAACTACTTTGCTATGTTTGAAAACTAAACCATTGACAAGAAATTAGAAGACAAAGCAAAGTACATTAAAATACATATTTTAATTAAATGAATGCTCATGAATTGTGGCCAGTGTGGCATCACTAGAACATGAAGTCCTGTCTTACTCACAAGCTAGACATTGTGCCCAACCTTGACCTCTCAGAATCATCTCTCCTGCTGAAAGAATAGGTTAATCTTTATGTCCATTTGCCATTGAAAAATGAACACCAACTGTCATGGTGGCTAGTGTGCTGTGGATATCTGTAAACTAAGAATTGAACAGAGATCTCATCAGAGATGCCTCTAAACACCATCTATAAGGTATTATTAGTGCTGTGCTTTGTGTTCTAGTGCAAATACATATGCATTAATAAGAATTCTCGGTGTTCTTTACCATCAGGCCCCCCTGAGCCTCGGCTATACTCATGAATAGCCCCAAAACAATGCAGCATTTACTGGTCACCAATCAGTATACCTCTGCCTATGCTGACCCTTGAGTGTAGACAAGGCAAGCCAGGGCCTGCACTTCTTGAACTAATCAGGATGTATACCAAATACATGTAAAGATAAATCCCAATTGGCTCAGGAAACATCTACACTTAAACCACTGCAGCTGTGCTGCTGCAGTGCAGTGGTCATCAAATCATTGATTGCGATTGACTGGTCAATCCTGGGGCCTCTGCCAGCTGACCGCGATCTTTGGGCCGTTAAAAGTCTGGCTGAGCCCCGATGCACAGCTGCCTGGGAGCCGCCTGTGGTAAGCACCTCTCAGCCAGACCCTGTACCTCGCACCCCCTCCTATACCCCGATCTCCTGCCCCTGCCTGGAGCCCCCTGCTACACTCCAGTGCTCTGGGGTGTGGCTTCTTCAACGCCCTGTGAGACGTAGCTATGTGGATATAAGTTCCCAGTAGACCAGCCCTCAGCTGATGCAAGGCCTGACTTGCTCTTGTTTATACTTAGGAGTTAGCACCAATACAGGTAGATTGATTGATGACTGAATTGCAGCTATTCCCGTGTGTACACAAGGCCTTAATGTCAGATTGTGAATTCCATTCAAAATAGATACAAGGGAAGAATTTGTGGATGATATTTGGACAGATGACCTAAACTCCCTCATAGATTTCCACCACAACCTCCACCTCCACCAGCCATCCTTCAAGCTATCTCTAAAACACTCCCAGACCAGCATCAATTTCCATGGACACCATGATCAGCTTCAACAACAGAACCCTGCAGACAACTACAGACAAGAAACCCACAGATCACCACACTTCACAAATCCAGTAAACAACCCAGACACACCAAGAAATCTGTTATCTTCATCCAGGCTCTCAGAAATCACAGAATATGCTCCAAGGAGAAAGTATGGGATACATACATTAACACACTTAAAACTGCTTTCACCAAACAACGACACTTTAGAGAAGTAGATCACATCATGGAACGGGCCACTCAAATACCCCAAGAGAATCAGTTTCAGTACGTAAAAAAACCCTTCCAATTGCACACCCCTAGTGGTCACTTATCACCTTATACACAATCCACATGATCATTAAACAATTGCAACCCATACATGATAAAGATCACATCCTGAAAGAAATCTTTCCTGAACCTCCTCTTCTGGCCTCTCTAAGGTCCTCATTAGATGCAAGCTCCCCACTGACCAGGATCCACCAGCTCAAAGCGGAACCAGACCTGGCCAGAACAGATGTAAAACCTGCAGATTTATCTCTACTGCTATTGTGTTCAACACTCCCCACAACACACTTTTCAAGATCCCTAGGTCCTACACATGTCTATCACAACACAGATAGACACTAAATGCCCCAACAACAATTGTGTGGGTGAAACCAGACACTCTCAAATGAACTTACACAGAAAAATGAAAAAGACACAAAACCACCATATCACCTGCGCATGAACACTTTTCACAAAATGAATACTCCATACTGGACTTCTCAGTCATCATCCTCAAAGGAAACCTGCACACCTTCAAAGAGATGAGCCTGGGATCTTAAATTCATAACTTTGCTAGGCACTCAATCATTGTTTTAATAAAGACACTGGATTATGGCTTATGGGGGTGGCCAAGTTTACTAACCCTTCCATATATGACAATCTTCAGAAGTTTGGCAGCAGGGGCGCATCTGCTGGAACTTGGGGGTTCAGTCCTGCGACGGGTAGTGGGGCTAGGGATTTCAGCCCCGTGGGAGGTGCCTGTCAGGGCTCAGGGCTTCAGCCCACTCAACCTGAGCCCTGGCAGGTGCCACCCACGGGGTGGAAGCCCTGAGACCCCCCATCCCTGCTGGGCAGAAGCCCCTGGCCCCAACTCAGGGCAGAAGCCCCAAGCGCCCCAAATAGTCTGGTAAACAGAGAATGGGAGGGGGGCTCCAAGAGCTGCACTTTAACTGTAAAAGAGCCACATGTGAATACAAGGGTGTTAACTGGCCACTTCACTTTGAATGGTCCCTTGGCATATGTGTTAACTACTTACCTTAAACAGTCAGTTCTACCTTATATTTCGCTGTGATACCTGAGTACCTTTCCCACACCTGAAGAGCTCTGTGTAACTCCAAAGCGTATCTTTTCCACCAATCTTTTTTTGATCAATAAAAAGATTACCTCGCCCACTTCATCTCTCTACAATGAAGAAAGGCAGCTTGACAACCCCCCAAAACTATGCAAGGCCTGGATCTAAAAAGGTCCTAGTGATTCCATCTGAATCACTGATGATTACCAATCCTCAACACTTCTTTTTCCAACTGGCTGTGTGGCGGGGAGGAAGGAGCAGGAGAGGTAGCACTGGAGAATACAATGCATCTTTCCCCCCATCCTCTGTCTGAGCATGCTGCTTCAGATCAAATTTGGAAATAAACACAGATTCTCATTAGACCATCAGGCCAGCCAGCAGCCAACCAACTTTGCTGTTAATAAATCAGTTAATTGCACAGCATGAGGCACCTTCACTCTATGCAAAATTGCAGGGTTAGAAATGTTTAGCTACTCCAGCAATCTGATTAGCAGAACATCCCTAAGTGTTCTCTAATATTTATTAATGAATCGTGCAATAGAATTTGATTATTTACATTCCTGTAAATAAATGTTTGCTGTGCTTATAATGGAAATCTTCAGAATCATTTAGAAGAATTTAAAGTAGACTTGGCAACGATTAAGGCCCAAAGTCTTACAGCATTTAAGGGCTTTGAACTCCAACATATTCCTGGGAGAATTTAAATCTTAGCTGTTCCCATGATGTTCTCTACACTGTAAGATTGGCCAATTGGGGTAACATGTTAATATTTCATTTAAAGCTATTCTATTTACAGATTATCAAGACTAAATGAAACACAACATGCTGATAAAGGATTAGGGTTAAATGTATTATTTGTTGAGTGCTGAAAGAATGGCTGGCCCTTAAACATAGAGAAAACACATTCCCAAGGATACAATATTAAGGAGCTTAACATCTAAAATAACAACACAAACACAAAGTACTAGGGGAGACTAAAAGATGGATCATAAAACTGTGTAGAGTTCGGGGCAGGCACTGGTTTGCTTTAAAGGTATCACTTTTGTTTAATGACATACCGGATCAAAACAAACTTGGTAACTCTTTTTTGCACACTTTTATCTAAATATTAACAAAAATAGCCTCACCTCTGTAGTCAATGCTAGAGCTCCCATAGATTTCGGTGGAAGCAGAAACTGGCCCTTACTGGCTATTATTTTAATGGCATTCTTTCTAAAGCTAAACTGAATATGATGCTTAATAAACTATTTATATTTCCTGCTTATTCTCAAATGTGCATGTTAGTTCTCTTAAGACTACAGTCACACTATATTTCAAGTCTTAGAATTTACATTCTATTACTTGTCATGAGGTTCTCCTTTCCCCACCCCTCTACAATATGCAGTAAATCGAGGGATTTTTAAAAATAGTCTGGAATTAAAAAAAACTCTTTAAAATAACCACATAATAATAGGTAGTTGCTAAACTGTTTGGTCACTAACATGAAAATCAAAAGTGGAATATAAATCCCTCTGTTTTTTTAGACCCTGTCAGGAAACGATTTCTGCATTTTCTCATAAAGTTTTATAAGGAAGGGGTCAGTAGTTTTCATGCCCCAGAGACCCTAAGGAGAACCTGAAAAGCTGTTATACAACAGAAGGCAATTATTGTCCAATTAAGGATATGTTTGTTATACCCATTAAATCTTCTTTCATATGATCAAAAGATGAAAAGCACATGATGCACAGTGTACTCAAAAGACTGATAGGAAGGAACATTCAATGAGAACTTTTAACAGTAAATAAGCAGAGTCATCATCTGCTCTGATGAGGACTGTGCTGTCTCCAATACACATCTCAAGGCTGACTTCAAATTGCAAATGAATTACGAAAGCTCTGCTTGCATATTGATTTAAAGCTGGAGGGGGAAGAGGTTGATTTGGTTTCTATTCCATTTAGGGGATTACCTGTCCCAATCTAACTTTCCACAGGCCATTTGAAAGAGGTAAAATTTTTAAGACAAAGAAATTATCTAGTTTCTAGTATAGGAGATTCACATATTCAATATTATGCTAGCACTGATTCACCAGCCACACAAAGAAAATAAAAGTTAAATTGCACTATTAAAGTGACATTTTAGTACTTTTGTTTTAAAAAAAATCTTACTCTTTTGGGTACTTTTACAAAGACAAAAAACTCCCATGTCATTTAAAAAGTTAAGGTTGGAAGCATGTTTCAGTGGTGTTCAGCTCACACCCGAAACCAGTATTATATTTTTTGTTACTGAAATTCTACACCTTTTAAAAAAGCTCCAATGGCTACAATGTGTAAAAATGGAAAATTATGGGATCCAGCCCAGTTCCCACTGCTCTGTAATGGAAGATTATATATTATTGCCCCGCCTGTTTTATACACACTACCCCAATCCACCTTTTTCTCTTTTGTAATAAAAAGTATGTTGGTGGTCACTTAATTTTATATATTGCATACTAATTGTTTAGTAAAAGTCTAAAAAAGAAATATAGCCCCAAACTATCTAAATTCTGTAATATCCGATGAAGTGGGCTATAACCCACAAAAGCTTATGCTGAAATAAACTATAAAGAAAACGAGGAATACTTGTAGCACCTTAGAGATTAACAAGTATTCCTTGTTTTCTTTACGGATACAGATTAACACAGCTGCTATTCTTAAATCTGAAATAAACTGGTTAGTCTCAAAGGTGCTACAAGTCTTCCTCGTCTTATATATAGCGTAATGTGTTGCTGGAGTAGAAAAGGTATTATATAAATGTGGTCATTATCTGTTGTTGTAGGTTTGTGTAACAGTATGTAGATCTTGAAGTTTATATATTTAACTTGTATTATTTGTATTTTGTAGCAACAAGCATGTAGATTTTTGTACTATTAAATGTTTAATGTTAAAGTATATTGGAAATGGATCCCTTGAATAGGAAACAGGATTTTATAATATTCTATAATTTGTTATTTTTAACCTATGCATATAATTTTGCAGTTTTCAGGGCAACTTTAAAGCTATTGGGTTACAAACAGAATCCACTGATTTTTAAAATCTGGAGGACTTCCCTGTCAGAACACCACAATCCTAAAAGACAGTTTAGTTGAAAAAATTAGAGATGAGGGAGACTGGCACATCAGTTCCTGGGAGATTTTTTCCTAAAGATGCTATGAGATAATTGATGAGAGATAATACACAGCTAATTTGGGCCTTAATCTTGCAACTGACACCACAATGGGAGACCCAAGAAACCACGCAGAGACCCAGTCAATTCCCAGCATTGCACACATTATATACAAAGGTCAAAATAACTTGGGGGGATCAACTGCAGAATCAGGGCCTTTGTCTTCATTATATTGTGGGCAACAATCTCCTGTCAATGACGAAAGGAGAGATTGCTGACAAAAACTGCAGAATCTAGGATAAAGCTGAGTAAAGGCATTTTATGCATAAAATTATCATTACAACAGGCTCAAAAAAGTTTGAAAACTACCTTTTCAGATACAAATACACTGCCATCTGTTAAAACATGGCACTGACATAAAGGATAAACTCCTCCTTTCCCATGGATTTCAATAAGAAATGCACTGAAGCCCAGACAAATCCCATAGGAGCATTACATTATTCAGTGTACAGCATAGAACTATATCAAAATTTTATATTAGCACTCATGACAGACTGAAATCTGTCAGGAACATATGTTTTTTGTTATTGTTACTGATTTTCTGTTTGTTTGCAACAGCAAAATCATTTAAAAGATAAAGATACTGTATAGTTGTAAGGAAACAGATGTAAGATTTCAGAAATTAGTCACGTTCTGTGAACTGTATTTGAAATAACAACTTTAGTAGCTGGGATCAGTTAAATATGAAAGCTGCCAAAACAAACGGCAACACTGGATAACTGTGGGAGGGGTAGAGTAGTTCTCAAAGCATCAGGTTTGAAATACCCAGACTTCTAGAAAACAGTATCTTTATCCAACAGAGTCACTCTGGTTTTCTGTCAGATTTAGGGTGACTTTCCCTTTAATTCTGCATTGTTTTGCAAGTGAATCTCTTATGAATATCTGAGAAGATGTTAACCCAGATTTCCGAATTCTCCAGAAGAACAGAGAAGTAGTGAAATGCTAAACATTTCTGCCCATTCTCCAAAAGCAGGTGAAATGGGTACTGACCTGGATCTGGATACTGCTGTAATGGAGCAAATGCAAGAATGTCAGAGGAGATCATTTCAGAGATCAAAGTCACTACAAATCTTATGTGAACAACTTTGCTAGGGTCAATAGCACAAATGCAACAAGCAGAACACCCCTCCTCCCTAGAGAAGACTCTTCAAGCATCCCAGCATTTGGGACCAAGACAAAAGACAATTATTTAAAGCCTGGCTGAAAAAAGAAAAAGTGGAGACCTAGGGGTTCAGACTCAATGCAACAACCTAATGATCATCACCATCCTGGAGGGGATGAGCATTTCCAGAGGCTGCTGGTAGACTGATTGCACCTGCCTAAAGATAACAGTGTCGGATACTTTACACTTTTTAGAAGTTTTATATCTTGTTTCATTTAAGATAAAAATGTCTCAACAACTGCAGAGTTCCCAATCTTCAAAAAAGAAAAGAAAGAAAATACTATTTTTGGATGAAGAACTTTGCACACAAAAATTGACCAGATCTGCTACTACACTGTGTGTTTGACATCTGTGTTCTGGTTTTCCTTTAATCTTCCTACTTCTGTGCTGAATTCTCTATACAAAATCCCTCTCTCCTTCTAGACCTCTCTTTCTACGTATCTACTTTCTGACAACAGAGATATATTAATGATTATTTGGAAATGTGATTTAGTGTGTCACTTTTTGACTTGTTTCCTTCCTCATCTTTGTTATACTAAAATTCTTTAAAATAAAAGGTTTACTTTTTTAAACATTTTGTTGATTTAAAGAAACCCCCCCAAACACTAAATCAAAACAAGAATCCAAGACAGCCGCCCCAAATGAAAGTGTGTAATACAGCAGTAGTTTTTGGTCTGCTAGGAAATGGAAACTTAAAAATGCCCATAATAATGTGTTGTTAATTCAGGGACTGATCCTGGCCCAGTGAAGTTAATGGCAAAGTACTAATTGTCTTTAACAATAGTAGACTGTTAAGAAGCAGTGGACATACATAACTCCCTCACCACTACCAAACCTCCTTAAAATTGTTTAAAAGACACGTGCGACTGGTGGGTGGAAGATAGCTGGATACTGAAATATTTACTGTGGTTGTGTATTTGAAAAACAGTACAGTTTAAAACCACAGTATATTTTGGGATCAATACATTAAGAACCTAGAAACATCATTACAACCACATGAAACCTCGTTTCCTTCTATTTCTGTATTTGTCTATTACTTCTAATCGCACTGAGCTGCATCCCACCAATCAACAGTTCCAACTTTTATTAGATGGAAAAAGAAACCCAAACAAATGTCAGATACAAATATGATATGGGAACCATGACATATCTAACAGGAAATTAGAAGAAGTTATATACACAATAAAAAATTACATGGAAGAACTGTGAGGAAATCACAGATCTTTGCACTTTGAGATTAAAAATAGCATTTTTCCACCACTTGCCAACTTCTTTTTGTACCATCTTTATAGATGATCTTTGTATACATTTGACAGATGAAGAAAGAAAGGAGGCTGGAACTTTGTAATACACTAGAACTTAGGAACCTCCAAATTAGTGACCCATTGTGCTAGACACTGTACAGACAAAAAACACATATCAGATAGGATACATGAACAGGCTGCTGCTAATGGAAATCATATTCTGAATCAGACTGTTGCATAAAGTATTTTCAAGTCTAGGTGTTTAACAACTCTGTTCTGGCACAGTCAGATATTTCTCAGGAGGAGGAGTTCTCCACCTACCTACATTGTGGATAAGAAATTTCTAATTAGAATCAAAATAGTAGTTCTGTATTAAGGGGTGGGACAAATGCAACATCTTCTTTGGGTTTTGCCCTGTATTGGCTCACTGAGGTTCTGGAGTGCTTTGATCTGGAAATCAAGTCCCTTTAGGCAGACAAAATTTTGTGGTGGACCATAAGGTTCAATATTTGCGGAGGTAGTTGACACCTTTCTCTTTGAGGTGGCAAGATACCAGGATCTCTCAGACAAGAGATTATTAGGTCCCTCCTCAAGAAGTCATCTCAGCAGACAGACACTAATGTCCCTTTTTTGAGGGAAGCTTATTGATAAGTTGTGACAATACAAATCTGACAGTATTGCTTATAATTTGTTGATTAATTTCAGTCTGATTTCTGCCATATCCAGGTCAAAGAGTCAGCTCTGATCATCTTGGTCAAAGGCCTCAATTTCACAATGGACTAAAGTCACAGGCCTGATTCTGGGCCTTACTCCAGCTGCTCTGATGGCAAAATCAAATTAAATTTTCGCTACTATAGCTGCTTGAAAAATGGGAACATTTTTCGTAGAAACAAATTACCATTTATTCTGTCAAAATCTGAAATTTCAATTAAATTGAAATTGAAATATTCTGCCAGCCAGGTACCTAACTTTAGTTACCCACATGTACAAATTTTGGTCTTGATGTTATTTTAGATTCTGTACTGTTACAAAAGTTTGCACTCTATCACTCCTCACCATCAAAAAAATCTTAATTTTTGACAGGCAATTTTGAGGCACACAGATCTTAGGGTTATAAAAGCTTCTTCCTTCTCCTTCCCCCATTCACAAGGTGACTGTTTTAGTTAAGAAAAATATATGTCTATTACTGTATATGTACAAAAAAAATGTAAGGTTGTCTGAAATGCAGACGTCTGAAAAGATTCTTTTTTGTTCAAAGGTCTTATTGAATTCAGATTTTTGATAGTTTGGAGGAAATGGCATAGCCAGAATTATACTGAAGTTGTAGAGTTCAGAGACTAATTCTTCAGAGGGCACATTTTAACAAAACAGTATTCTTAAAAAAACAAATATCACCATTCTTCCTTTTTTATTGCAGACAGGGCTGGATTTTAACTATACAACTATGTATAAATCCAATCAAGGTGAAAAATCCTTACCTAATGGCTCACAATCAAAAGACTCCACCATCCTTTCTCAATTTTTCCATTGTCACAATTCTCTTAAAAGGATTTCTTGCTAAAGAATTCGAAGAGTGAAACCTTTAAAACTGTGGGACCGAAATGCACCCATCAAAATCAGGATTGTGGTCTAAACTTAACCAGCTGTCAAACCTAGCAATATGAATGTATGCACTCTTCTCCCTAATAAAATTTGAATCAAACACTTTGCATCTGATTCTCCATGTGAGCTTTTATGCAAACTTCTAAAGTGCAAGGAATCCTGGGGTGGAAGAGCTATTCTGAGAGCTTTCACATAGTTCATGTAATTAGGGAAACCACTTCCTTTGATTGTAAGTGTTCAAAACAGCTGAATTTCTTCTATCAAAGGAACTCTGTGATTTGGGTCATCTCTTTTATTTTCTCTTTCATGTTTCTCAAGATGAGAGGTGAGACTGTAGAGCACATTATTTAGAAAAAAAAGATTCCACTTTTTGTTTTAGGGATTGAACTTGGACTATTCAAAAGGTTGTCATTTGGGAATCTATCTTTCTTACCCTCCCTCTGTTTCCTTCTTTTCTAAGGCTTTTCAGTGGCTCTAGTGAACATAGTCCAAAATGCCAATTTAAGGAGAAGAGAAAACTAGAATATGGTACATAAAGAAAAAGGGTTGTAGTTTTTCTTTGTACTGTTTTGGCTGAATATGTAATTATTAGGAGCTGTATCTGCAAGATCTTGGTCTTTAACATATTCTCCTCTTTTATCGTTCTAAACACTGACCAAGCAAAAAAGAAAAAATGTAGACATTTTTGAAAAGGTAAAGAAAGCTGCTAGCCTGATCTTTGAACATGTCTATGGGCTTTTTTCTTTTCCAAAAAGTGAACTCGGGCCATTATTTGAAGACAAAAGAACATGCTGTGGAGCTAAAAAATGATGCCAATGCTATTACAGTATCAAATGTCACAAGTCTAATCTACCTAACTACAAAGTTGGGTCAACATTAAGTGCCACGTTCTTTGCAACAGTGACCGCTCTGGTCACAATTTTAAACTCCATTGCCCAAGGTTCAGGGAGACCAGAAGACTCCTCCCACAGACACTCCTTTAAAATCCCCCAAACGTTTCTGAAATGCCCTTTCCTAATTGCGTAATTTGTCAGATCAGGAAGCATTGGGTCTCCTGGGCCTGTGGGGAGAAGAAGCTGTGCACGCACAGCTACAGACCTGCCAAAGAAATGTGGACAACTGCAAGCACATTGCATGGGGGATGCAGACAAAGGGGTGCAATAAGGACCAACAGCAAAGCCCCTGGAAAGTGAAGGAACTTCACCAGTGATACCCCCAGGCCAGAGAGCGCAACAATAGATCTGGTGCTGAGCTGCACACCTGCCACTTCTACAATGAGCTGCATGGTACACTTGGCAGACACCCCATCAGAACCCCGCAGACCACCATGGATACTTTAGAGACAGATACCCTGCTGTGAACAGTAAGGAAGATGTGGCAAGAAACTTCAGCCATGCTGAGAGTCAGAACCGGTTTGAGACTACCAGAGTTTATCCAGTGCCACCAGGAAAGTGTGGATGAACTTAAAGAAGGAGAAGGGACCACGGATAAAGTGCGAAGCATTTTTCCTTAAAATGGTTCAATTTAAAGAAGCCCCCTCCCAGTCTATCCCCAAATTAAAAAGACAGGGCTCGTACGCTGCTAGACTGTTTACTGCAGTTGTAACAGATGAATTAATTACAGAGTGGCATGGGAAAGCATTCTACAGAAGCTGACAATAGAATCCTTCGGAAGAGGATTGCAAAGAATCAGTTTGAAAGTTGATTTGAGATCTCTCAAGAGAATAAAAGGAACATCCCTGTTCATATAAAGAAAGTGCTCTCTGTATATCCCTACCCTGCCTAACCCTACGGGGGAATGAAAAGCAGATACCAACTCTGGCTCCATTAATCATACTTCTGCCTCTTTTCCAATGAATAATACAATGAAGAGTGGATACTTTTGTCTTGTTAATTTGGGGATGGGCAGGAAGCCATGCTGAAATTTGACCATTATAAAGTAAAGCACATGCCACAGTTATCCATGGTCCTTTCCCCTTCGCCATGCTCACTCAGCTGCAAATACAGAAGAATTATGCATTCTGTATTTGCCATGTTCATGGGAATATCAGATAGCTCTGTGGTATCCAGGCTTCTGCCAGAGATGGCAGAAGACCAAAAAGTGTGGTGCAGGTTTGTGGGATTTTGTTTTTAAAGGCATGAAAACTATGGGTGAAGTCATTACTCTGGGCAAGTCATTACTATCCCACAACACATTGCAAACATGTCCCAAAAGGTATTGCACTGAATGGCGGCACATCACACATTGGGATAGCTACCTGAAGTGCACTGCACTTTATATTGACACAAGAACTCCTGGTAAGCGTGCACTGCACTAACATAAGCAGTCACGTATACACACCTGAGCAATATAACAACTTATGAGGCTGTTCACCAATGTAATTTGCATCAACCAAAGTTTGTAGTGTAGACATAGCCTTATTCTGAAAGAATGTCTCCAGCCATGCACCATATTAGGGCTGTTGCTGAATACTTATCTCAGGAAGGTCTTGGGAAAAAACAGTGAACCTGCTCTCTTTCTATAATACTTCCACAGAGTAAGGCAAAACAAAAAAAAAAAAAAAAGGGGGCAGCACAAGATTTCATTGTGCTATTTAGAAAATTATTATATAACATTGTTGGGTTTACTTACTCATGGAAGGACTAACTCATATTATGGTTCTCAGTCAGTGAAAATAATAGAATACTACATACAGAATTATTAGTAAAAAGCAGTTTTGAGACTCTTATAAATGGAAGATATATTACATAGGGCACATCATCAATGTCCAAGTGGATCAAGTTATAGCTAAGAGTGAGAATGGGTTAGCTGTTCACGGAAAAGACCAGGGTAATAATTTTGGTATCAAAACCTATATAGCTAGAGAAGGGGAAACCAGGACGAGAAGCCAGTGGAATTCTGGACACAATACTCGACACCAGAGCTTTTACAAATTCCTGTACAGGATACTACCAACAGAACATATAACAGGTAGCATGACTAAATGGTTTAGATTTTTACCTGTCACTAAGTATTTATACCATATTTGTCACAAATGCTTTGCAAAGAGATCATTATGAAGTTAGCACATAGCCCCTTATTTGATCTAGGTGATTAAAAGGGACACAGTCCATATAAAACAAACAGAAAAATCACTTTTGTCTGGTATGGTGTCAGGGTGAAATGATTTCAAGGCAATTTAAATCACTGATTTTAATCAAGATTGAAATCAGCAAGCAGGAATCACTGATTTAAATCATCAATTTTAATCATGTTTTGCAGTTATATTTTTTAGTTATGCTCGCAAAGAAAGATTGAGTCTCACTGGTTGATAACCAATAAAACATGTTGATTTGCAACTAAATATAGCCTTTATGCTAAATTTGATGCGTCTTTTTCCTAACCAGGAGGATATCCTACATCTATACACATTTATTTAAGCAATTATATAGCTTATTTCTTTTTTCCATTTTTATGATGTTAGAAAATGGTGAAGATGCATTTCTTATTTAACAAATGATTAACTTTTTCTTGTGATTTTTGTCAAGCTCTATTTGGGCGGAAATGCAAATTAATTTAAAAATGCATAAATAGCATTTTAATGTTTTTGTTGTATTTTATTAAATGCAACTATCTTAAATGTGCTGGATACATAATAAAAAAAGATCAAGATGTTTATTAAACCATGTTTTGCATTTAAAACTAATTGATCTATTAAATAAGGGAAGTATCTGTAGTTAGTGAGTTGAACCGATTATTTCTGGTCACTATGTCCTCCCAGATTTTGGAACTAGTAGGTCCCATCCTCTGACATCTAGATTTTATGCACAGATTTCAAGAGGAAAACAAGTGTTCCTGCTTTTTCAACTCCAATGGGTTTCTGAACTTGGAATAAACTAGCCATTGACCTGAACTAGCTGAATAAACTGAAACGAAGAAAATATTCTCTCTGCACCTGCAGAAGAGGCTATTGCTGTGAAAAGCTGATTAATCACTTCAGCAAACTCTGGTTGCAGGTGATTAGCCAGAGACTTCCAACAGTTCAGGGTGCCTTTGCTGTTGTTGTTTTCTGAAACTTGGCAAACGTGTTGTTTAATATTATTTTTGGAATTTTAAAAGATTTTAATAGATTATTTTAAGTTGAGGCCTTAACAAAGGTTCACAATTTCAAATTTAATTTGAATGTATTTTTTTTAATATAAGTAAACCTGTTGTGATAGGCTGTTGGCTAGGAAACCCTGAGCCAGACCTCTGTCATGCCAGCTCCAACCAGAAAAGGGGAAATGGAGTTGGCTGAGGAAGCCCAGGCCTAAGCGGCCAGCCCCATTAACCAGGGACTACATAAAGGCTGGCAGGAAGAAAGCCAGGGGAAGAGGAAAGGGAGGAGCCAGGAAGTTAGAGACCTCCCTCTCCCTGCTGGTGGCAGAAGCGATCAGTCCTCGAGGCTGTAAACCTGACACTGCCTGCACCTAAAAAATGGTGGGAACTTGTATTGTAAATAAAGAGCACAGGCTATTGCACCAAAGCAGAGGTTTCTGGCTGGTTAGTGGTTGCAGAAGTGACAAAAGATAAAGGGGCCCGCCTGTACCCAGTTACACCTTTTTTTTATTTAAAATTAAAAAATCTGATTTAAATACAAAATCTGATTTGAATCTTTAAATCATTTATTTTTATTCACCTTGTACAGTCTTAACTACTACTGTGTCAAATATCATCTAAGGTTACTAGAGCTGAAAGTGAGTAGAGAAAAAATATTTTCTACAATCTTTTCAAGTTGACAGCACTTTGGATATAATCATTTAGTGTGTTTCCCTACAGCTAGTCTATTTTGTTTGTGCCCATCTTTCTCAGGGTGACAGGAAGAGGCTTGCAAAAAAACGCATTGTAGCAGGAAGATTTTAGTAGGTGTTGTCTCCGACACTACTTTTCAACTATTTTTTTAATGATCGATTTTCACATCAACAGCATCTCTATTAAGCAGGACTGGAAAAATACACTTACGTGGGGTGACACTGTCTTTCCTGGGTCTACAACTTGTGTAGAATCCAAGCTTTCATTTTAAAGATGTTTTCCTAGCCTGTATGCTTGCAAAGTTAACTTTCCAAATGTGAACTGAATGCAAATCAATTCAGCACTCTCTTCCTAAATCTGCAAACAGCTTTTCTGCCTCTGTAACCCATAGCTTCTGTTTTCACTGCTTCTACTGGGAATCCCATTTTTTAAAAAATAGAATGTTATATGCTGGTATATAAACATAAAATTTTAGCTCTTCCTGGCTCTCACCAAACTATACTATCATAGTGATGGACTGTAAGGTTTTTTGTGATTAAACTTAATTTTTCATTCTAAAAATCAGATTGAGTTCTTAGTGCTTTCCTTATGGGAGAACCAATCATATTGGACTTCGTGGATGGATGTCCAAGGTGGAAGGAAAAGAAAAGAAGGTGCAAGGCCTTCTGTCCTCCCACTTTCATTCCAATGCAGGGGGCCAGCAAAAACCCAGCAGGTTAGCACTAACCTATTTAGCATTGCCACGAGCACTACCCCTTCTACATGTGCTGGGGTGGACACATGACCCTGTGCTCACCTCTCCACATCAGCTAGCAAGGCTGGTGGTGTAATCAGAAAGATAGCACAGAAAAATCTAAAAGTATATTTTTTAAAAAAATAGTTAAACTTCAATGTGAATTTTTTTTTAAATAGCAAATTATATAATTAATTTATAAACTAACAGTCCAGTGGGTGAGCATGTGATGATAATAACTGGTACTCTTCTCAAAGAGGTGAACAGTAACAAGTGAATGCAGACACTAAGGGCTTGGTTACACTGGCACTTTGTAGCGCTATAAAGCCCCCACGAGCGCTATAACCTCCTCCCCGTCCACACTGGCAAGGCACGTAGAGCGCTATAACCGTGGAGTTATAGCGCTCCTGGTAATCCACCTCTGCATGGGGAATAAGGGCTGTAGCGCAGCTGCTGTAGCGCTACAGCAAGAATGTGGACACCCACTGCGTTACAAGTGATCTCTTGAGATGCCTAGAGCCATTTAAGGCAATTGACGTCTCTTCCCTTTGTTTTGAACTCCGGCTGGAGGAATGCGGAAGTACCTCTTTAGAGTTTCTCTCTTAATTCGGCAGATAAGCAATGCAAATGTTTAAGGAGGGAGCCTGTGTGAAAACAAAGCCTTCTGTGAATGGAGGCTCGCTGACAGGCTTTCAGAAGAACGTAAAACCACTGTCTCTCATCCTCCGCATACACACAATGTGTCCCCCCTCACCCCCCTAGTTTAAAAAGCATGTTGCACCCAGCTGAATGCTGGGATACCTGCCCTAATGCGCTGCTCTTAATGCCACATTAAGTGCCCCAAATGTGGCCATGCTATACCGCTGGCGCGTCTGAGTGTGGACATACAATAGCGCTATACATATTACTGTATAAGGGGACCGCTATAACCAATAGCGCTATAATCTTGTAAGTGTAACCATACCCGAAGAAAAGGTAAGCCACTTTGAGATTGTTTGAGCACATGCTGTGTTGCCCAAGTGATAGATTTTGGCTGGGGTTGGGTTACAAATCACTTAAATGCGGGTGTGTGTAATGAAATGTTGTTATTCTCACTGGATGAGTAAAGGGCAGTAGAACTGTACTTAGCCTGTGCTGACTGAGGGCATCAAGAAAGAGGGTGTGGACAGGTGTTTTGCTTGATGGTCTGCCTGAGTCACAAGTACTATTTGACCTGCCTCTCTCCCCTGTTTAAAGATAGAGCTGATTAGGCTTCATAGAGTCCTTTGGTTTGTTAAGTGACCACTAGAGCTGAAATCTCTGATAATCAGGTCTAAGAGCTTAGACCTGCTGAGGGACAGTGTTTCTGTGGAAGAGATGGTCCAGTCTGCACTAGCACCGAGGTTCCCCCCACCCCCAAGAGCTGAAATCACTAAGGATTGGGTGGAACCGTGAGAAACCGACTCACAGAGGTCACAGTGGCAGGTGGCAGCAGAAGGTGACAGTGCAGGGCCACTGGAGCAGAGCAATAGAGTGAATGGTGGCATGACAAACTACGGACCAGAGCACTAGACTATGTGTTAGTGACTTTTCTCCAGAAGCTAGATTTGTGACTGGGAAACTTATATAAATATACGTTTCCTAATAGGCCAAGATTTTTAAAATGCATTATCTGCCAAGGTCATTATCTCATATCACTAACTCACAAGGTCATTATCTTGGGGAGTTTCTATACTAAACTTTTTTATTATTATAATTAGTTTTTATGTAATGTGACAAAGTTCCGAGTCTGTATTTGTGGGTCCTGCGCTTCCTGGCAGATTTAGGGGCCTCAGAAACTCATCCAGGCCCCAGAGTGACCTCCCTTTCTCAGTAAGTAATTAGGGGAGACAGAAAAGGGGCAGCCCGGGCCCGCCCACTACTCCGGACTCCAGCCCAGGGACCCTAATAGTATCAGCTAAGATGGCTGACCTTTTAGGCACAAAACACAATACAATTCCCTGGGCTACTTCCCCACAGCAGTCTCCGCTTCTTCAAACTCCACTTCACCCCTACCTCAGGGCCTCCTTCCTTCTGTATGATATGTTGTCCAACACTCAGTCTCACCAACAGCACAAGCTCCTTCCACAGCTCCTGACACCCACAGCCCACCTGACTAACTGGGAGGTTTTTATCTGGTTTCAGCCAGTCCCTGATTGGCTTCAGGTGTCCCAATCAGGCTAACTGTTTCTACTCCTTTCTAGAAGCTTCCTGATTGGCCTGGAGTAGCCTTTGTTTGGCTATCCAGGGAACAGGGACCTACACATCCTCAGACTAATATACCTGCCTTCCAGCACTCTCCTATACCCTTCTGGTCTGACTCCATCACAGTAAGAACGGCTATATTGAGTCAGATCAATGGTCCATCTATCCCAGTATCCTATCTTCCAACAATGACTGTTGCAAGTGCTTCAGAGGGACTGAACAGAACAGGGAATCATCGATTAATCCATCCCCTGTCGTCCATTCCCAGCTTCTGGCGAACAGAGGCTAGGAACACTCAGATCACGATGTTGCATCCCCGCCCATCCTGGCTAATAGCCATTGATGGACCTATCCTCCATGAATTTATCTAATCCTTTTTTGAACCCTGCTATAAATTTGGCCTTCACAACATCCCTGGCAAAAAGTTTCACAGGTTACTGTGCATTGTGTGAAGAAACACTTCCTTTTGTTTGTTTTAAACTTACTGCCTATTAATTCCATTGGGTGACCACTGGTTCTTGTGTTAAGTGAAGGGGTAAATAACACTTCCCTATTCATTTTCTCCACATCAATCAAGACTTTATAAGACTCTATCATATCCACTCTTAGTCGTCTCTTTTCCAAGATGAAAAGGCCCAGTCTTTTTAATTTCTCCCCATATAGAATCTGTTCCATACCCGTAAACATTTTTGTTGCCCTTCTCTGTATCTTTTCCAATTCCAATACTGGAAATTTTGAGATGGTGTGACCAGAACTACATGCAGTATTTAAGATGTGGGCATGTCATGGATTTATATAGTAAAAGTGGAGGAGCTTGGTTTGCCAGACTGATCAGATAAGCCAATACTGACAACCTATATGAAAAGGCTGCAAAACACCATGCCTCTGGACTGCATCAACATGCAGAAAGCCTTATAAGCCAGTCAGTGTCAAAGCCAATTTTAGAAGAGCTTAATGCGGCTGTTAAGAATGCTGGGGACATAACTCAGTTTATGTGAACCAACATGGCTATTGCATCATACTTTCTATTTAAGCAAGAGATACCACACACTACAAACTAGAGGCCTATGTTAGGTGCATTGTCACTTGTTAATCCTGAAGTTGGACACTGGTTCCGAATAAGACTGGCAAATGCTCGCTATCTTTCTGCAAAAAACTCAGCTGACTCTCTTGAAACACGGTGCAACTGTGAAAGACACAGGAGTTGAAAAAGTGAAGTATTCTCTTACCATATCCAAAATATGTGCATACATGTCCAATGAATGCAAATAGGCATCAAGTATTAAGTCATTGCGTATGTTATCCTGATGACTGTGATAGGCCCATAGATGCAATCTGGATGTTCAGGTTATAGAAGACACATCAGCTGCATCTGTGACATCTTAGAAGAGTTAAATGCTTGTAAATTGAACCCCAAACTGATGGCTGCTTGTGAATTTGATAGAGCTACAAATTTCTCTGAAAGACATAGTGGAATACAAGTTTTGCTCAGAGAAAAGTGTAACCCTAATCTCTCCTATACACACTGTAGAGACCATCTACTCCAGCTAGCACTAGTACAAGCTGCAGAATCTTGAAAAGACATTAAAATGCCACAAATTTAATGATTTTTTATACTCTTCTTTTCAGCAGGAGTCCAAAAGGACTGAACATTTTGGAAACAAATAGAAGATACACTGGTATTGAAGTTCAAATGAGTCCAACTTGGGAAAACCTGCTGGCTTTCTCATGAGTGATTCTTGGCAGTTGTCTTAAAATTACTGCAACCGTTATTACTGGCTTTGGAAAGTATCCATCAAGATAGGACAGATCTAAGCAGTGAGCCTGGTGGACTACTTTTGTTACTAAGTTCAGAGAAGACTATTTCCATTCTCTCGGCTCTGGGGTGGGGCTGGGGATGAGGGCTTTGGGGTGCAGGATGGGGCTCCGGGCGGGGGGAGGGGGTCAGGGCTCTGGACTGGGGGTGCAGGCTCTGGGTGGGGTTGGGGATGAGAGATTTGAGGTGAAGGAGGGAGATCCAGGTTTGAGGGAGGCGCTCAGGGCTGGGGCAGGGGTGCAGACTTACCTCCAGCGGTTCCCGGTCAGTCTCGCAGCTGGGGTGCAGAGGCAGGCTTCCCACCTCTCCTGGCACCGCAGACCGCACTACACCCCAGAAGCGGCCAGCAGCAGGTCCAGCTCCTACGTGGAAGCGTACAAGCGGCTCCGCACAGCTCTCGCCCACAGGCATCGCCCCCTCCAGCTCCAGTGCTTGGGGCAAGGCAGCGCATGGAGCCCCGTGGCCCCCCTGCCTAGGAACCAGACCTGCTGCTGGCCGATTCCTGCAGGATAGTGTTGGAATAGATAGGAACTAGCCTGCCTTAGCTGGGCAGCACCACCAATGGGACTTTTAATGGCCCGGTTGGTGGTGCTAACCACAGCCACCGCAATCCAGTGCTTTCCATTCTGAGACTCAGTACTGGGTCGTGACCCACAGTTTGAAACCTACTGGATCAGAAGATACAATTAAAAAAACACATACATACACAATGAAAAAATAAAACCTATTTTTTTCCAGCAATCAGCCTATTCTGAGGAGGTCTTACTATCTCTGCCAACAGTGTCTCTGCTAGATATTGATCGTGTTTTGGCATCATATTGGTTGTGACGACAATAACTCTGAAGACTTAAGTAGTACTTGTGCTCAGTGAATCATCTAAGACTATCTTCTGTCTACAGTCCCCAGGGAAAAATCTCTCTCTCTCTCACACACCCACACCCACCCACCTCTATAGGATTTAAGCCCTCCATAAAAATCTCCTGGAGAAAAGAATGGAAGAGCAACTTCAGCAGCAGGCACGGCCAAAGATTCTTACTAGAGTCTCTCCACTGGTCACAACTATTCATTTCAGAACATTTGAAGTGAACAGTGTAGTAGCCAGAGTTCCATGACCAACAAATGACACCGGTCAGTGGCTGAGGCAGAACAAGAGCAACACGCTACAGCACCATTCTCCTCAGAGTCAAGTTAAGTGTCTTAAATTATTTCTTTTTCACAAAAGACAAATGAAACGGGAGGCAAGGATGATTGTAGAAATCATTAGGGTAACTGAGCTGATTTCCAAAAAGATGGTCTTTTTTCCCCTCTTAAATGTAATCAAAGAATTAAAATGGAGATTCTCAGAAGTTTTAGAAGAAACATTCTATAAAAAAGTTTTATTTGCAGATACTGAAATGAAAGGAAAAAATAGTTCCTATAAAGAGCTGATAAAATGACATTAAAATTGCCCTTCATCACATACACCTCCCAGAAAGGAGATCGAGTCAAGACTGGCACCGAGTATCTTTAATATCTATAAACTGCAAGCAAAAAGAACACCTCTATTTTTAGTTCTGTCTGAGTTAAGTATTGATTTCAGTTTGTTTTATTCTGTTTTACTCTGTTGCCTTCTTCTTGTTCCTCACAAAAGTCATTAGCAGTTCCTACTCTTGTGTCCCAGATTTACCATTACCATACACTCTCTTTTAAGACTTCAAACATTTGTGACATTCATGTGATTAAACTGAACTCATCTAGCTTGGAAGTTACATATATGGGCAGCATTTACAGGCGAGACCCACTCTGGAGGTGTATCATAAAATAAAAATGCAAACAAGTGGTCCTTTTTTCTCTCTTTTTACCAGGTAACAAGTCCACTTTTATAAATCAATTTAAAAAAACAACAGTATAAGCTCCTTGCATAAACTAATCTAAACTGGAAAACCTGACAATATTAAACTCATTTCCATTGGGAGTAGCCAGATTTCAAAGACAACAGCATCAGATTGAGTGAAAACATGTTTTTATACTTGATGCTTAACAAAACTAAAACACATTATCCAGGCATGACTGACAGGATAAAACAGAACAGCACTTTCAAAAACAACATTTTTGATTCACAAATGGTAAGGCTGATGAATCACTGGTTCTCCAGAAATATTTTTTCAGTAACAGTTTGGTTTAATTTGCTTTCCTTTTAGCCACAATTCCCAATCTTCACACTCAGAGTTTACACTGCAGCTGGTACAGACCACTATCAGCACCTATGATGGAAACTATAATTGCTGTGTTTGCTTTCTGCTGGTATGGTGCATAAAACTGAATTATTCTTTGTGTATGTTAGTATTCCTGTTATAAATACCAATGTTTATATAGGCTAGAAACTGAGTAAACAAACTAGATATATTGCTATTGTCCATCACTAGTGTAAGGATAGTTTGCAAGGTTTCAGAGTACTGCTAAAGAACAGTGATGTTAAAATTAAATCAAAGCATTTTTCAGGCAAAATTCCACCGAAAAAATCTGATTAGTGCACCAATAGTTGCACATAAGAGCTAGTTAAACTGCTCTGACTTGCAAAGGCTCTTTATTTTATTTGCTGGTTTACTGGCTGGAAAAAATAGGATTTCAAATTAAGTTTTTCCAACACTAATATCTGTAATCATCACAGGCTGCTAAAAAGATATTTATGGAAATGAGCTGCATCATCTCAGCAACTTTAAAATATAAAAACATATTTCTGATTACATGCATAGTTTCTGAGAACAGTTACTCCAAACCCCCATAGTAATCCATGACCTGCGATGAATGATGACTGAACTGAACAGTTCTATAACACAGAGGGGATTTTGGTTAGCAGATGCTGCTCAGTTAAAATGTAAAGACGCAGTGTCTAAAATAATAGATGAATTTGAACATTTCCATCAGGTGAAAATCTGTGCTGGTTATTGAGTTAGGGATGATTTGAGGATTAGCAGCACTTTGCAGGATTAGACCCTTAGGGCCCAGTGCAACTCTGACTGACTCAAGGCATGTCTTTACTACCAACATGAAGACGCTATCACTGCAGCACTTTAACATGGCTGTGTAGTTGTGGCACCAGTGATGGGAGAGAGCTCTCCTAGCACTGTAAAAAACCCACCCCCATGAGGCACTCCCAGCGCTGATCCCCTGTTTACAATACTACTTTACAGTGCTGAAACTTGTATCGCTCGGGGGATATTTTTCACACCCCTGAGCAAGAAACTTTCGGCGCTGTAAAGTGGCAATGTAGACAAGGCCTTAAATGGATATCAAATCAGGGTCCCAGACCTTAATTCATTTTGACCATGCACAAAACAGGCATGCATTAGGGAGACTAGGGTGACCAGATGTCCTGATTTTATAGGGACACTCCCAATTTTGGGGGCTTTTTCTTATATAGGCTTCTATTACCCCCCAACTCCTATCCTGATTTTTTACACTTGCTATCTGGTCACCCTAAGGGAGACTAGCAACATTCCTATAATATAGGAAAGAATTCTATTTTTCCTGCACACATTTTAAACATCATACTACTCATCTGAATTATTAAATACTAGCTTATGAAAAGTAACTCATGGAACAGGTCCCTATTTATTACCAACAACCCCACAGCATTCTGAATTGAATAGCAAAGCTACAAATTAATTTTGTTTCTGCTGCTATTTTATAATAATTTGAGATGCAGTTTATATAATCAAAGTCTTGTGCTGAGTTTCAGCTTTGGTATTCAAATCAAGGCCTTGCAGAATATTTCTTCTTCTCAATATTCCTATTTATCTGTGCTCATTCACACACACACACTCACAGCCTTATATGCAGTCTTATTTTATTGTCTGTCCGTAAGAAGTTGGTGTCTTACAGAGCTCTTCCCATTTCTCACAATTACTTAATTATGGCTTATAATGAAACTCTATGAGCTAACATTGAAACATGCTTATTAATATGTTCATAACTAAGCTTTTCTGAATACATATCTGATTAAGATATGTAGGTACACATTTGGATAGGCATTACCTTCAGATATGTACAACTAGAGCTCATCCCACTTGACTATCACACACACACTATACTACTTTTTTATTTTATATTTATTTTTAATTAAAAAACAGATTCAGAAACTGTAACTTTACTATATGGATTTATTTGCTTTATTTTTTGTTCTTTTTAAACTCAAAATAACTCAAGAGAAAGATACCATAGCTCTTCTGACCTGGCTTCAACCACGGGAATCACAACTAGCAATGACAAAATACTTATGAGAAAGCTCCCCCAAAACGCTTCTAAATTTTTTTTCTTTAATCAACTGTTTTAGATTACTGGCAGCAGTTAATAGAAACAAAAGAGAATCAATCATGGAGTTTAAAAGAAAATTTACCAAAACGCTTAGTTCCAAAGATAGCATAAGCAGCAATAATTAGTTTCTCAGCTGAAACGCAAGTTGTCCAAACCTCAACTAAACAACATAAATATGTACAGTTAGAACAAGTGGCTGTTTGATTATATTCAGAAAGAAAAGACAGTTACATTTACAGGGAATCATTTTGGCTTTTAATCACAATTCTGGATAAACTGAACAACCTATTAAAAGAATCTTATCTATCACAGAGCCTGTCTACACAGGGAACTCAGAAAAGTTAACAGAAGATGTGAATGTAAAGTGGATTGATTAAACTGATATAAATCCTTGTGTGAGTGCTCTTATTCAGACTCCACTTTGGAAGTGGATTAAGCTGAACTGATTTAAGGCCATTTTAATTCTACATAATCTCCCTTAACTCATGTTGACATTAACTAAGCCAATTTAAAAATCACACCTTTAGTTAATTCAGATTAATTTTTCTGAGTATTTTTGGAGATAAACCCTACAATTTAGAGTTTAAGACCAGAAGGGGCCATTAGATCATTTAGTCTAACATCTTGTCTATCTTAGGCCATTAAATTTTAACCCATTGCGTTGTACTGAACGTAATAATTTCTGTTTGGCTAAAGCACATCTTCCAGAAAGGCATCCAGTCTTGATATGAAGTCATTAAAAGCAGGAGAATTGACAACTTCCCATGGTATTTTATGCCAATGGTCAATCACCCTCACTCTCCAGTTTGAATTTGTCTGACTTCAACTTTCTGCCATTGATTTTTGTTATGCCATTCGCCAATAGATTAAAGAGCCCTGTAGTAGCTGGCATTTTCTACCTGTGATGGTGCTTATATACTATAATCAAGTCACCTCTCAATTTTCTTTTGATAAGATAAATAAATTGAGCTGTTAAAGTCTCTCGAGGTAAGGCATTTTCTCCAGCTCTTGAAGCATTTTTGTGGCTCTTTTTGAAATCTGAATACAGTATTCCAGTATCAGTCTCACTAATACCACATACAGCAGTAAAACAACGTCCCTGTTCCTACTCGCTAGTTTCCTGATATAGAGTGAAAACTGTGTTATCTGGCACTTTACTAACTGGAAAGCTCTAAAAATTGGTATTTTTAATCTTCATCGAAAGTCTGGTTTAAAGTCCAGTTGGCACGGGGCCTGCAGGCTTCCTTCCTGGCCTCTAATGGCTCCCCGGAAGTGGTGACATGTCCCTGCTGCTCCTAGGCAGAAGAACAGCCATGGGGGCTCCATGCACTACCCCAAGTGCTGGCTCTGCAGTTCCCACTGGCCGAGAACCACAACCAATGGGAGCTGCAGGGGTGGTACCAGGCAGAGGCAACGTGCAGAGCCCACCTAGCCGCACCTCTGCCTAGGAGCAGCAGGGAACGTTGCCACTTGGAGGGAGCCGCCCGAGGTGACCACTGCCCACATATGGTACCCCGCATGCCCTCCTGCGGCCAAGCCCCCTCCCCTGAGCCTCCTCTCACATCCAAACTCCCTCCCAGAGCCTGCACCCCACCTTCCTCTCCCCGCACCCGAGACCTGAGTTCCCTCCCACACCCAAACTCCCTTCCTCTTAGTTAACTAGAATTTTCAACTTACCGGCACCCCCCCATAAACTCAACATGCTAGATAACAAAGCTTTTATTGTACATACAAGGACTGCATTCATCCTTTTCTCCACAGCATCACACTGGGAACTCATGTTGAGTTGCTTGTCAACTATGATCTCTAAATCCTTCTCAGAGACATTGCTTTCCTAACCTATAGCTATGGCCAGCATTCCTCATTCAAAGATATATAACTTTGCATTTGACTGCAATAACACATTTTGTCTGAATGGGCCCATCCTACCCAGATCACTCTGTAGGACTTCCCTGTCATTTTTTTAACACATCACCAATCTTTATGTCATCTGCAAATTTTATCAGCAATGATTTTATATTAATTTCCAGATCACTGATGAAAAATGTTGAATAGCATCAGGATAAATACTGATCCCTGTAAAACTCAACTAGAAACACTCACATTCCATGATGATCGCCATCATTTTTCTAAGATCTGTCAGTTAGCCAGTTCTTAATTCATTTAATTTTTTTAATCAGAAAAGTTACCCAAAAGTCTAAGTCTATTACATCTATGTAGTTATATTTATGGACTAAACTTGCAATCTCATCAAAGAATGAAATCAGGTTTTTTTTTACAAGACCTATTTTCAAAAAACTACATTGACAGGCATTAATTATGTTCCCATCCTTTATTAATAGAATCCCATAGAAGCTTTTTCATTATTTTGCCCAGAATTGATGTCAGGCTAACCAGTCTATAGTACCAACGTCAACAATTGCTTTAAGTAGTTTGCATCAAATAATTAGCAAATCATGATACATGCTGCCAGTTCATGTTTGTTCAATGACGTCCGCCATTGCTATCAGAGATTAGGGTTTTTTCAAATTTTAAAATCAGCCACGAGTATTTCTGTTGGTTTGCAACCCCGTTCTTAGCCAGGAGGCAAAATATTTTTTTTTACTTTTTTTTTTTTTTAAATAAAATACTGATTTTTTTAGAACTGGGCAAAATCTTCAGACAAAACTTTTCTTTGTGAAAATATGCTGATTTGGGACAATTGAAACATTTTGTGAATTTGATAACAATTCACCAAATGGTTTCAATTGACAAAAACAACAAAATCAAAATGTTTTGCTTTGGCCTTTTAAAAATGAAACATTTTAATTTTTTAATTCAGTACAACTTCATGTTTTGAGTTTTACTTCAATTTTATTTAAGAATTAATTTTAAAAGGTTTTATTTACTCTGGAAGACATTTTAAAAAACACCACCACATTTTTGGTTTGCTGAACATGTTTTTGTCATGGATTAACCTGAAATGAAATTTTGATTCAATTTTTTTGGTATGGCCAGTGAACCAAAAAAATAAATTAAAAAAACAGTTATTCCCACAGCTCTATTTTAAATAAAATTAAGAAAGTTAATGAAAATAATTAATACAAATTAAAAACTGAATTTCTATCCTGAATTTCAATGGGACTGAGCATCCGTATCTCCCATTGGCCTCCACAGAAGATGTGAGGATTTGACTACGATCTGAAGTGGAAAACAATCATGCTTTCCAAAGGCTGTCACATTCATGACACCATCACATCTGAATATTTAATAGAAGGAATATCTTTAAAAAAAATTTCCTCCTCTTTAGCTGAGAACTGACTCTATAGCGCACTGTACAATTCTTGGGAGTAAGAATATTGTGTGAAAATCAGAAGGATTTAGTACTGGAAAGGCCGTCTAAGGATTAGACAATTCTCTGCCACAAGGGTAAGATATTACTGTGCGTTAGTCCACCCAGATTAGCCTAGCCCGAGCGTGAGCAGCGACACTGCATGACCCTATCCAAGTTACAGCATTCTCACTGGTGCTGCACTCCCTTGTGTGTCATCAGGACTTCTGGGGGTATACTCCATAGTTCTTTGTGC
Source organism: Dermatemys mawii (assembly GCA_007922305.1). Lineage (NCBI taxonomy): Eukaryota > Metazoa > Chordata > Testudines > Dermatemydidae > Dermatemys > Dermatemys mawii. The sequence continues at coordinate 22,308,340 of ML677340.1, forward strand.
TGCAGTAAGCTGAGTCAATCTATGATTCTTTCCCAGTGAATCATGGGAGAATTTGTCCATCCTTCTGGTCATTTGTGGTTGGGGGAGGAGGAACTGTGGAAAGGCATTGGAGGACTATCAGCACTTGAGTGATTTAGGACTGTGTACTACCTGTGAAGTGAGCCCGCAAGTGGAACCTAGTCTATAACTTGCACCCCCAGCCAGATCAGCTGAAAGCACCAGTGAACTTGGGTGGGGTTTTACTGTGTGGACATGAAGGGAGTTAGGGGTAACACCCAACTAAAAGCTGGGGCTAACTCTGTGAAGACCTACACCATGGAGGGTGCAGGCCCAAGGATGCTCCCTCAATCACAGGCCAGAAGGTTAAGAGGGCAAAAGAGAAGAGTCCAACTGTTTCCTATTACTGTATGGTCATATGTTTGGCCAACAGTACTGGATGGGACTTAGCAGGAGGTTGGGTGCAGGAGGGGACTCCAGGCTGGGGCAGAGTGTTGGGATGTAGGAGAGGGTGAGGAGTGCAGGCTCTGGGAAGGAGTTTGGTGCAGGAAGAATTCTCACCTGGGGCAGGAGGTTGGGGTGAAGGAGGGTGTGCAGGGTCTGGGAGGGAGTTTGAGTACAGAAGGAGATTCTGACCTGGGGAAGAGGGTTGGAGTGTAGGAGAGGGTGAGAGGTGCAGGTTCCGGCCGGGAGGCACTTATAAGAGGCAGCTGCTCCTGGCTGGCAAAGCAGTAGGGCTGAGGCAGGCTACCTGCCTGCCATGGCCCCACATTGCGTCTGGAAGCAGCCAACTGCTGGCACATCTCTGTGTGCCCCAGGAGGAGGGGAACAGCATGTCTCCATGGGCTTCCCCTCAACCACAAGCACCGCCTCCGCAGCTCCCATTGGCTGGGAACTGGCAAATGGGAGCAGTGAGAATGGTGGCAGGGGCAGTAGGCAGAGCCTTTCCCCTTTCCTGCCCCCGCCAGGGGCTGCAGAAACATGCCAGCAGCCAGCTGCTTCTAAGAGCAGTGAGGAACCATGGCATACAGGCAGCCTGCCTGAGCCGCGTTGCACCGCTGGACTTTTAGCAGCCAGAGATCGCGATTGACTGGCAGAGGCTCCAGGATTGACCAGTCAACTGCGATCAAAGGTTGGTGACCACTAAATTGTATACAATTATGGATTTATTTCTGTGGGGCCCCCCTTAGCCCGAGGCCCTGGGCTGCAGCCCCTAAAGCCCCTGAGTTAATCTGGCCCTGCTCCAGAAGGTCACCATGGCAAAGGAGCTCTGAGAGGGGGAAGCTGAACAGAAAAAAAACGAAGAATCCTGTGGGACAGATGCAGAAGACACTCAGCATGTTTAAACTCTAACAACCACTGTTCATCTGGCTTAAATAACTAAACAAACAAACAAAAAAATCCCCGTGATGTCTTCCTTAATCAGAAACAGAGTAGAAAACATTCGGATATTATTTACAGTAATTTGTTTCATAACAGAAAAAAAACCAGAAGTGAATTCTTACCTCTTTCTCTATTTTGAGCAGCTTCTTTACAGCCACCTCTTTGTCCTGTGATATCCATCGGGCTCGATAAACACTCCCAAAACTCCCTCCGCCACAGCTTTCAAAGAACTGCAAGTCATCAAATTTAATTTGCACAAATGAAGCACTGAGAGACGACATCTCATAATGACAAAATAATGACCACAACAAAATCTGTAAGGAAAAAAAGTTCAATTAATACGTCTGTTCCACAGAATTATTACACTGCTAACCATGCTTATCATAAAGCAAGAACCGATTGCCATATCATAAACCAAGAACCAATTGCCATAAACAAGTTATAGCAAAACCCACTGAACAGATTAAAGGGAAAATAAAGTTAAGAAACTCACATGCCAATAGCCTATGCAAACATTTTATAGAGTTTATCCAGACTCTGAGAAGCAGCTGTTTGCAGAGAAATGGTTAGAAATTTTCCTTGGATTTAGTGACGTTTCCTGCACACACTGGAGCAGCACTGCAAAAAGCTAGTGCGTCAACAGGTCCCCTAACATGAAGCACACTGACAAACGGGAAATGCACTTTCAACTGGAGCTTGCATAGGAGTTCTGGAATCTGGAGCATGCAATCTCTCCATGTTGTGTGATCACTTCACACAAAATATACATAGCCTAAGCAACTGAACATTCTGGCAAGAGTACAATGACAGCCTGAGGCCCATGTACTCTCCGTATGCTGAGAAGGGTAGAAGTACTTGTAACAAAGATGTGGAAAAAGATGGCCAAAATAAAAATCTTTTCCCAAAGTAACTCAGTTATGCTTGCATGTTATAACAAAGCATAAGTGGAAAATAATTTCTCAGTTATAGTATGTGAAATCTTGTGCATAATGCCAAGAATGGATTTTACAGTTTTAAGAGATCATACCATATTTCTTGTCAGAGGAACAGAATGTCCTTCCAGTAGATTATAAGTGGTAAATCCTATGGCTGTAGTAGATTTTTAAACATGTTATTATCACCTAAGTGAGTGGCTGATCACATCTGTGGATTAATTTTGAATCTCACATTTGTGGATTAATTTTGAATCTCTTTTTATAGTGGTATAAGCTAAAAAGTCTTTGATCCTCCGTGGAGCTGCCAAGCATGTGGGATCATGCAGTTCTTGCAAGGTTTTTATGAGATGATTTGTCAGAGGCTTATCTACACACAAACTTGTACCAGTTTAATTAAACTGGTTTAGATAAATTGGGGCAAATCCCTCTGTTGAAAATTGTATTTCAGTTTAAGAGTGGTTTATTTTGGTTTAGGTTAAACCAGTTCCTAATCAACTTAAGCTAAAAAAAATAAATGTGTCCAGGCAGCCTCTGCACCAATTAAAAATACACCATGAGTTAAACCAGTGCAACTCTGTCTTTAAACAAGCCCTTACGTTTTCTACAGTACTCAGCAACATAGCATCTAAGCATTGTGTACTGTCTGGGGCCTGGACTATCTTCTAGGTTACATGTCTGAATCGCACCTAGCACAAAGGAGCCCAGATCACTGACTAAGGGTTCTAGGCTCTACTGTAATGCTAAAAATTATAATGGTTCCCCCCCCCCTCCAAGATTTCAATGCAACTGTGCTATGGATTTTAGATTACAGGTGGCTAGAAATCCAATTTCAGTCACTATTTGGTTACTGCAGGTCTCCAGATGTGAAGCAACAACTGGTTCTTTAAACATTTCCTAGGACTAGCTGCAATGTCCTCTTGGTTTTCTTGCTTACTTTTAAAATCTTTAATCTCCACTGACAAAGTCCTATGAGGCTAAAAGCATTGGTTGACTATTTAGTCCATGATGCAAGATACAACATAATACTTTTATTGAATGCATTTTTTTCAAGATGCAAATTTTTGACATAGAATTTAGAGACAAACATAGTTTGTCTCCCACACCATCTGTGAGGGAATATGGGTTCTTTTTCTTACCAAACCTTCTGAGATGAAGTGTACTGTTGTTGGTGTGTGAGACCTGGGATAAATCCTATTTATGTGGCAACCTTTTTTGGTTGCTTCTCTAAGCAGGTCTAGTGTTGTTATTGCATTTACTTTGGTGTTTATTAATCTTATATGGTTCAAACCCTTTGAAAATGTGCAGTATACAGATGAAATTTAAAAAAGAAAATTTTGGGGAACAGAGATTGGTCAACCTTCCCAACATTCCAGCCTCTTTTTGGATGAACTCAATTTTATCTTCCTGCTTCTCTGACATTAGCCCCTTATGTCCTTGTGTCAAGAAACAGCCCATTTGTGCTCTTCATTTCAATAGTTTTCACAGCTAATTATTGCTTATGCAGTACAACAGGTGTACATGGTCCTTACAGACAAATGAAAAGACAAGCTCCCTACCCTGACGACTTACATCATAAACCACAATCCTGCAAACACTGATGCACCTACTTAACTTCACTCACGTGTGTAGTCTCACTGTAGACAATGGAATTATTAATTGCAGTAAAGTTATTTGCATGCATAAATGTATATAGGATTGGACCATAAATTAGACAGAGAATCGTAAACAGGTGATGAGAAATGGTTGAGCTGGACATGACAGAAGGAACAGAAAAAGGGAAAGGGAAAATGCTCTTGGGGGAACAAGTAAATTATCTCCTGTATTTACTATTTGCATTAATAGTTGGCAGAGCTACCTAATTATTTTAAATTATTGTAGAACCTACAGATCCCATAATCCATACACAGAACAAATTACTCACCTGGCGTCTCAAAAATTTATTAGCACAGAGCAAGATCTTATGCTATTAAGATTTTGTTATTAGACAAAATATACCTCTCAACATTTACTAGTACACTACAAAGGATACATAAAACTGAATTACACTTGTCACGTAAGTGAACAATATACATTTCATAATGTTTTTTTTTCTTTGTTCACTCACTCACTAATTCCCAAAATCCACAATGGGTCTTTCCCATCAATTAAAATTTTTTAAAGTTATTTTATGTCTCCCTAACTTTACTCCTTTCCAATGAAACAGTTTATCTACTAGTCTACAAGCCTAGAGACATCTGAGTCACTGGCATACTATATCATTAATATATTTTAAAGATGACACACTCATTCATACTGCATTCTTCAAAATACATTTTCCAATGAGCTCATGGGATATGTATGCAGGTAACTCATATTAATACAGGTATCTGTAATTAATGCCAACATGAGTTATGCACAGTCGCCCTCTTCTGGATGAGAGAACAGACCTATTTGACTGTTATTTTATATCTACAGATAGCTACAAAACAGCTAATCCCCAACTGGAAAGATTAATCCCTTTGTTTTGTGGGAGAAAACAATTATTTGGGTGTATTTGTTACTACTATATGAGTATTACACGTCGTCATTAATTGTCATTGTGTTTTAAGAGATACTTTAGAATTGTATGCCAAATCTGGGTTTATACAGCAGATTAACAGAAAATCCTTATAGTTCATTAGGCCCCAGACTGAGTTTTTATACTTCTACTCCAAAACAAGTGCTACACTCTTCTACTCTTGAGCACTGCGTTTTCAGATCTTTTCAGACAAAAGCATCTTTCATTGAAACAGTTGTCTGTTTTGCTTCTTTCAAAAAAAACCTACCACAATACCCTGAATCTTTGTACTCCCCACTGTTCTATCATTCTAGCTGTTACTGTACTATAGCAGTGGTGGAAACTATGTTAATTGGCTTTGTTGTCTATGAAGCAAAGCTGTGGCAGCTCAGTAATACTGTGAATGATAAATATTTGAAGCAATGGTTCAGTCATTATCTCTCTCTTTCTCAGGTATTTCTAAAGTACCTATCACCTTATGAAAATAAAGAGTTTTCCTTTCTTGAACTTCAATTTTGATTCCTATCAGTTAACATGAGCTGGAAGTAATACAACCTAAGAACTTAAGTCACCTTCTCCTTTGAAAGTTTTTTTTCGCTCCTTATAATAATTTCTGCAGTGATCTTAGAAATTGTTAACTTTTGCACAAGAGAGAAGAGGATCTAAGAAACATTGTGTTGTATTTAAGATTTCTATTTTAATTCAGTGACTAGCAGTCTGTTACTGTATGTCCCTTTGTATTCAAATTGTTTGGCAACAGCATGCTCAGCGCAATACAGTAATAAATCCTCAGCATGCTCAACACCATCTGATAGCTAGCCATTAATGTCCACATTTAACTATGGGAATCATTCACTTCTAGGAGGGAATAACCAACCTACGAAAGAGACAGCTCTATTTTGAAACTCAGAATTGCCTCCAAATTTTTCCATTGGGAACGGAGGCACCAAGGGTGGTTTGTTCTCTCCCATGTTCCCTTAACACACGGATCCTGCGGTATTCACAGAAGACAAGGGACACCTGCCAGATGCTCTCTGCCTTCACTATGTCATCGAGTCTCACTAGATCCTACAAAGAGAAGTTTCCTGGGGCTTTCCCTGGATCTTTTCTAATGAATGACAGGTTTCAGAGTGGTAGCCGTGTTAGTCTGTATCCGCAAAAAGAACAAGGAGTACTTGTGGCACCTTAGAGACTAACAAATGTATTTGGGGATAAGCTTTCGTGGGCTAAAACCCACTTCATCAGATGTATAGAGTGGAACATAGAGTAAGAAGATATATAAGTGGGTTTTAGCCCCTGAAAGCTTATGCCCAGATACATCTGTTATTCTCTAAGGTGCCACAAGTACTCCTCATTCTCTATGAATGAGGGAGTCCTGCAGCACTGAATGGGAAACCATGCAAATTAATTCTGCCTCAGACTGTGATGTGTTTCATTTTTAAGAGTATAGAACATGATGAAGCCCACCCACTTCCCTGTCCTCTCCAACTCTGCAAATGGGCTTGCATATGTTGGACGTGGAAATGCTACAGAGGCAGAACTCCCCTCTTCAGTACATGCACAGGGAAGCACTGTGCCCTAATATTTTATCAGTTACCACTCATATTGTAGATCAAGTTGCCACTGATGGTTTACATTGAAGAGAGAGACAAAAAAAAGGAATGGTATTAACACAACTTGCACAATATGTCGGTGTCCCAATATACCGGTGTTAGATTTGTGTGCGTTTATAAAACAGAGTACTGAATCTGTCCTGCCTCACTCATCCCTGGAGCTATTTTAATATTCAATTGTTTGGATTATTTCTAGTGATCCCATTACAAAATATCATAGGGAATTACTGAATTATTCACTCCCCTCACTGCACTTTCTGATTTTGCAACATGGTCAAAGTAGTTTTCAGTACTTTTGGGGGGTCACATACTGCCAAAATATTGCCAATAAAGTAGGACTACATTTATACTAGCTTAAAATAAACAGTACTATGTGCCAAATTTCCTTATTTGGCAAAACAGTTCCTTGGCTTTCAAGATCTTTGGCCATCCATTTTTAGACCATCCTCAAGCTTTTGTATTCTGATACTGTCTAGTCCTAGAAGAGGTCAAATATATTCCATTCAATAGCAAAATTTAAAAATTAAAATAAAAACATAAAAAGGAGTTGTCCGTTGCCTTTGTCTGACTGGAAAAGAGGCAAGGAATCACGTGGTAATCTGTTAATTTGAGCACTACATAAAGAAAGAAATAATGCAGGAGAAACTTTTTGTATATAAAACAGAGCCATCATTACCCCATTGTTTATGATAAAAATTAAAAGATAAGATGTAAATTCCATGCAATTTTCTAAAATAAACATTTTGCTAATCTTCCTCTAATTCTTACAATAAATTAAGACAAAATCAACACTACGCACACCTTCATCACGATTATTTATAGTTCTGCCATCTCATGTGTCTGAAAACTAAGGAATTATAAAATTCTGTAACTTATTTCTAATTTTGTCTGAATAGCTGAAGTTTATATGTTAGTTTTAGAGAATGGTCGCACAATTTAATATTTAGTTTAAATGATTCATAACTATTAAATTTTAGATCTGTATTGCATGTGGAGATTAAAGACTCTGCAAGTTTCATTTTAAATAGAAATTATACACTCAGATACTAAGTCACTTGCACCATTTTAGTTATAACTTTACACTAGTATTTCCCAACAATGTATTCACCAGTGTACACAACATGGTTAAGGAGTTACGATACAAGGCTTTGATTTTACAGCCAGATCTTTGGAGCAGTGAGCCTCCACACAGTCACCAGCATATTTGATTCCAGGATCAACATCTACATATTTTGACAGGGTCTTGATTTGTTTAGCTTCATTTGTCTCAAGGAGCCTGATCCTGCTCCCACTAAATTCAACCATGCAGGGCTGGGCCCTAAAGATGTTTCCAAATCACCACCCCACCAAGCTACATCTGTCCCAGTTAATCCAGGATTTTCAAATTAGTTCTGCTTTCCGAATTAAAAAATTAAATATCCATTGCATACTGATGGTTAACCACTGAACCTCTGGATGGAGGGTTTAGGGAAGAAAAACAAAAATAAAGTTATATTCGAGGCAAGCAACAGTATAGATGTAGAAATATCACAGTACAGAAACAAAATGATAGGAAGAATTTATTGCTTTGCTGTGAAAGAGGGGAAAGGAAGGAAGGAAGATTAAGTTCAAGTGTTCAAATTGAAGGAGCACAAAATGTAAAGAAAACGCAGCATGTATTTAGTGTATTTAGTATCAGAGGGGTAGCTGTGTTAGACTGGAATTGCAGAAGTGACAAAGAGTCCTGTGGCACCTTAAAGACTAACTAAAGTTTTAGAGCATTAGCTTTTGTGGGCTAACACCCACTTCGTCGGATGGATGCCATGCATCTGACGAAGTGGGTATTAGCCCACGAAAGCTTATGCTCTAATATTTTAGTTAGTCTTTAAGGTGCCACAGGACTCTTTGTCACTTCTGTATTTAGTATGTATATATAAAATGAATTCACTTGCAATCTGATTTTAAAGGAGGAGAAAAAAGGACTCTCTCTTTGTTAAATGTTAACTGTCCAAGTCTTGCATATATTCAGAAATAAATATTATTTTTAAAGGCAAAATTCTTATTCTGAATTGTTTGTTATATCACTGTATGCTAGCACACTCACTCTGTCACTCACAAAACATTAATATGACCTAACACTAATAATGCAAGTCATTACACTTGAATTCAGTTCTGGAGAACTACGTATGTGCCCTTACCAAAAGCAAAACCAAATGCAACATTTTTGTTTTTCAAAGAAATTGGTCTCCTCTGGATGCTGAGCCCAGGGCTGGTCTCCAAGGAGGAAAGGCCAGGTCACATATTGGCTACTAAACTATCTCAAGGACTTTCAAAGTTGCTGTGGCTTAGAGGGGAGGACATGTCAGAACAAGAAGAGGGAAGAGCAAATGACCAATGGCATCCTTGTGCAGAACTCTGATTTCAGCGGAATCACTCTCTATCCAGACGTCAGTGGAGTTGCACAGATTTACACGGTGCAAGTGAGATCAGAACCAGGACCAGCGGCCAGTCGGAAGGAAGCAATCATACAAAAGTTAACTGGGTGAGTGAAAGGCCGGGCTTGCAGGCGAAGCGTAGCTCTGTCTCCCTCGCTCTGACAGCCCACGCTGAAAGTTACAGGGAAGCAGGGCTGGAGTTTTGTTCGTTCCTGGCACGGGGCTTGGCTAGAGTCACACACCCGCCCGAGCAGCCCTGGCCCGGCCCTCCCCAGGGGACAAAGCCGCGACCCCAGGGGCAGAACTGAAGCAGCCTGACCCAGCCCTCTGCTGGATCCTGCGGGGCGGTCGTGCCCGGCGGCCCGCCGAGCGGCCCGCGCCAGCCCCGCGTCGATCCTTGGGAGCTGCTGCGGCCAGGGGCTCCCCGCCGCCAGCGAGCGCACGGCCCCGGCCCCCTGCCGGGAGCAGCCCGCAGCGCTCCCCTCTCCCTACCTTCCCCCCGGGAGCCCGGGCCGGCGCGGTCCCTGCGCGGCCAACCGCGAACAACTCGCCTGCGCGCTTGCGGGAGGCTGGAACCGGCGTGACCGCGTCTGCCTGGCTGGGTGTCTCCCACGCTTCCGGTTCGTGTCCCGGAGTCAGCCGCACACCCCGCCTCCGTGTAGCTCGCCAGCCGGCCCGGCACCACCCCGCGCGCTGCCCCAGCCAGCGGGCAGGGCCGCGGGCCTGCGCTACCCGGGCATCGCGCCTGTCACACCGCCCCCGCCAGCAAGCGAGGAGCTGAGTCCCCCTCCACACGCCCAGCCCTGAAATGAGAGACACTGAACTGCGGGGCAGAGACAAAATGGGGGCGGAGAGAATCCTCCACAGGCAGGCTACGGCCAAGCACCAGGGCAGGGAAGTTTCAAAGCGGCCTGGTCATTAGCTCGCCCAGCCTTGAGCCTTGTTTTCAACGCGACTGGCTTCCCGGGGTTCAACAGAGCTGAGGGAAATATGGAACCCAGACCCTGGCAAGTAACCTGCACAAGTATATCAAGGCGGGCCCAGGAAGAAGTTGAGAAACAATGTGTTGAAGACGCAGAAACTAACAGTGACTTTGGGTGAAAGTCCATCAGACGCTGGAAGCCTGCCAGACAGGCAGTGTGGACAACAAAGGTGCTAAAGTGGTACTCTAGGAAGACAAGCACCTTGCATCCATCTTCACTGGCAGGCTGTACTAGGGCAGATACCCACATCAGAGGTATTCTTTTGGGGTCACAAATGGGAAGTACTGTCCCAAATTGATGTATCAATAAAATAGGTTTTGTAACAAATGTGTAATCCAACCAAAATAAGACACTAGGGCCAGATAGTATTCAGCCGTAAGTGCTGAAGGAACTCACATGAAATTGCAGAACTGCTAACTGTATGTAACCTAGCACTGAAATCAGCCTCTGTAGCAAGTCACTGGAGTGTAGCTAATGTCATGCAGATTTTTTAAAAAGGGGCCAGTGAGCATAACTTCAGTTCTGAGGAAACTGATAGAACCTCTAGTAAAGAACAGAATTATCAGAACTGAGGAAGAGTCAAGATGACTTTTGTAAAGGGAAATTGGGCCTCGCCAATCATATCAGAAATATTTGAGAGTCAACTAGATGTGAATAAAAATGATCCAGCTGATGTACTTGAATTTTCAGAAAGTCTTTGATAAAGTCCTCACAAGAGGCTCTTAAAGAAACTAAAGAGCTATGGGACAAGATAGAAGGTCCTCTAATGGATCAGTAACAGGTTGAAAGACAGGAAACACAGGGTAGGAGTAGTCAGTTTTCACAGTGGAGACAGGTGAGTAGTGGGGTCTCCCAAGGATCTGTAGTGTGACCTGTCCTGTTCAGTATATTTCCTAGTGATCTGGAAAAAGGGGTCAACAATGAAATGGCAAAGTTTGCAGATGATACAAAATTATTCAAGATAATTAAGTCCAAAGCAGACAGGGAGGAGTTACAGGGAGATCTCACAAAAGTGGATGACTGAGCAACAAAATGGCAGATGAAATTCAGTTTTGATAAATGTAAATTATTTCACATTTGAAAAAATAATCCCAACTATACATATATAATGATGGGCTCTAAATTAACTGTTCCCACTCAAAAAAGATCTCGGAGTCACAATAGTTTTCCAAAAAGTTCCACGCAGTGTGCAGCTGCAGTCAAATGCTAACATTGTTAGAAAAAGGATAGAAAATAAAACAGAAATTATAATGCCACTATACAAACCCATAGTTGCGCTCACCTTGAATACTGCATCCAGTTCTGGTTATCCATCTCAGAATCAAGATAGTGGAACTGGACATGGTTCAGACAAGATGATCCAGGGTATTAAATAGTGTTCATATGAGGAGAGACTAAAAATATTAGGATTGTTCATTTTAAAAATGAGACAACTAAGAGGTGATATGACAGGTTTATATATCATGAGTGGTGTAGAAAAAGTGATTAGAAAAGTGTCTGTGTTCCCTTTCCTACAACAGAAAAATGAGGGGCCATCCAATGAAATTAATAGGCAGCAGGTCTAATAAAAAATGTACTTTTTTTTTACACAATATACAACTAACCCGTGGAACTCATTGCCATGGGACGTTGTGATTGCCAAAAGTATAACTAGGTTAAAAAAAAAGAACTAGATAAGTTAATGGAGGATCGGTCAATCAATGACTATTAGTCAAGACAGTCAGGAATGCCATCCCATCTTGGGGCTACCCTTACTATGGATCACTCTATAATTCCTCTATTCTGTACACTCTATCTGAAACTCTGCCATGGTCCACTGTCAAAGACAAGATACTAGCCAAGATGGACCGTGGTCTAACGCAGTATGGCAGATTTAGTATTTGTTTGCAGTCAAGTACATCTGTTATCCATCCCTCTGGCCAGGACATTCTATCCTTTCATTGATATAAATGTTAAATAAGAGGAAACTGAACTGAATACACTTAAGGCTATGAATGAAGATCATGTTCCTATTATTCAAGTGTATAACTTATTATTCATATTATCAAATTTCACTGTCCTATACAGTAGCTGCACATGTTTAAAAAAACCTTATACTATGGACTGAATACTACAGAGAAGCTATAGGTATAATTTGTTCCACATTTTTAGCTTACATTGCATTCAGCCTCCTCATTTCCTCTCTACACAAAGCATAGAAATGAACATACATATTTGGTCAGCTGTCTGCAGGTGCTGTTTGGCTCAGAAAAACATCGTTTTTCTCAATTAACGATAAATGGAAAACTTTCTTGCAAATTGATATTAAGCTGTCACATTTCTAAGGAGGTGACAAAAGAATGCGAAGCAAAGAAAATTATTTCCAGTTAGGCAATTGCATTAAGTGGGTGTGAGTGTACCAGAGGGAAGGAAGGTGTGTCCATTAAGGCACAGGACTAGGATTCCTGAGTTCTGCATTCCAGTCTTTGGTTTGCCACAGACTTCCTATGGAATCTTAGGTGAGTCACAAAAGGCCTGAGCCAAAGATGCTGAGCACTCACAGTTCCCATTAAAGTTATTGGGAACTGAGAATGCTCAGCACCTCTGAAAATCAGCTAATGGGATAGCAATCCTTAGAAGGGGTGTTGAAAGGCTAAATGCATTAAAGGTGTTGAGGCATTCAGACAGTACATCTAGATCAGTATGGGACAGAGGCAAATTGGAACTAAAATGAGGGCCAGGCCAAAGGCTCCTCCTGAGTGTGTGACCCCAAAAATACACTATATTGTCTTTGGTTCAAATTCTATTACAAGGAAGATGAAAACACATGAAATAAAATGTTTCTGTTAATTTTATCCCTCCTTTTCTTTTAGCCCCTCACTCATTAGAGCTGTTGCAGAAAGCTATAGTTAAGATTCCAACTCATATTGTAGCATCGCTTTTAAGTAATGTACAAACATTTTTCTCAGTATTACTCAAGAGAACAATATGAAAATAGCATCATATCTGAAATAACTAGATTCTCTGGAACTACAGTGGTAAAGCTTGTGATGAAGTTTGTGAGAGCTGGGGACAAAGCATGCCTGAGAGAGTATCTGCCTGTGGAACAATCTTCCAGAGCAGATCAGAGGAATCCAGTCTGACCATCTTTAGGAGACTTGCAAAATCTTCCTCTTTGAGAAAGCCTTTCCACCATGAGTGACAGTACAAATACCTCCTTATTTTCCCAACTCACATCACAAAATAAACAAACAAACATACTCTACCCCAAGGAGAGCTGATACTGAAAAGAGCCAAAGGGTATGTCTATGCTGCAATATAAGGTCCGGCTCAGACTCAGGCTTGAGGCCAAATCCCACTTCTGTCTGCACAGAGTTCTGTCTTACTTAGGCCTGGGGGATTGGGGTTGAGTGGGGGGAGGGGATTCAAGCCCAGGTCCCACAAGGATTCAGAGTCAGGTCCACATTCCATAGCTCAGGCCTGGGCCCCCCAACTCCAGCCCTGAGAGTCCACCAATGTATTCTTTATCCTACCTATGCCAAGGGAAGCAATCAACTCCCGGGAAATGGAAGCCCCCTTCCTTGTTCATGTATAGCAGCTCAGCATTTAACCTTTCCATTTTATTCGGATCGCTGAGCTGAAAACACAATAAACCTTCTCCTGCATTTGCCATGGCCGCCAACTGGAAGAAATCTTTTGTCAAACTGGCTGCTTCCTGGTCATGGGACCACAGCAGATTTTGGTGAGAGTTCCAGGAACAACCACTTGTATCAGGAGATAGAAAAGAAGTTGGTGGCACTGTGAATTCACCAGGTAGCAGATAAAGCTGATTAAGGCCAATTACCGGAAAACCAGGGATGAGAACCACACCTGTGGGCACTCACCATCATCCTGTCCCTTTTACAAGGAGTTTGGATGCTGGATACTGCTCAGAGACAGAGCCAATAGTGCTTCACAGGCAAGACGGTAACTCTGCCCCAGATCCTACATAGGACTGTAGGAGAGCCAGAAGGCACCAGCTCAGGATAGCGGAGTGACTCTAGTATTGGAACCTTAGGCTTTACCGCTGAAACAGCTGCAGCACATCCTGGGTCCTTACTCGGAGGAGCTTTTCGATGCCCCGCCCAAGGGGCAGCCTACCACAGAACTGACAGCAGACATGGAAGGGACAGAACTTTTTAATCAGAAACTTGCACATTCTTACTAAGATGTGCCAGGGTGTTCAAAATAAGAACCTCATATTGCCTTCCCTGTTAGTATGCCACTCCATACTAACACAGCAATGGAACAAGCTGCCAGCAAATAGCTGGCAGGAGGTTGAAATGTAGTCCATTTACAAACATAGTCCATTTAAGTTAAATGTAGTCTATAATGTAACAAATCATTTGTCCAAAATATGGCTGGGGGGGTTGTATGCTGTCCAGAAATGTGCTGGGAGTGGTGGTGGTATGGCTACAGAGTTCTTTACATGTCTGTATTAGCATGTGTGTTTGCATGTAGTCATAAAAAGCTGTATCAAAAACCATGGGGAGATAGTAGTCCATGCAGATGCTAACACAGCATCCTGTTGATTGCCTTGTGAATTTTGCCCAATCCTGGGTGCTGATAACTGCAAACTTTTCCTATAGCAGGAACTCCACATAGATAGTTACATTTCAGGGAAGGGTGCATTTTCCAGGGTAACCTTCATAGCTGATCAGCCTATTACACTTGTATTTGTGCTGTTCAGTCACCTTAAGTTTGACTACTTTGATGGCATAGATGGCTGGCTTGCCACCAGAAGCTTGGAATAAAATCTCTTTGCCATTCAGGAACCACAAGAATTGTCATGTCCTCCAAAATGTGGAGTGCCTGAAATGATAAAGACATGTATGATAAATGATAAAGACAGTATGCCGTGGCTACCTCCCTTCCCTCATTGTCCATGGTGGTCTGCAATTTTTTTAAAAACCTGTTATTTTTAGCTTACCATTCATTCTCTGTGCTCTTTTCTCTGCAGTTAACCCAGTTGTGTCAATGGAGCTTTTAGGATTTGAAGTGTTCCTCTCATAATATCTTGAAGATCAGTTTTACAAATTATCATTTTTGCCCTTTAGATTCAACAAGGATTTGGGGGTTTTTCGTGCTCACGCACCAAACTATTTGTGAATCGCTAAGACAATAATGTTCTGTTTATGTCCGCCTGTGGGAACCTCTACCTCTAATGGCTGTTGTACCTCATCAGCTCTCACACACTCCAGCACACTGGGTTGCTGTACTGTCACAGACCGATCCAAAAGGGGGTATTTCCGTGGTGAACCTATGATTGACATCTTGTCAATCATAAGCAGGTGCAATTCCAAAGAGACAAGGATGCACAGCAAATGGAAGGCAAGTGGAGAGGCAAGCAGAAAGATACCAGCAGCCTGTAAAGCTTGAGGATAGAATTGCAGCTTGGGGGCAGAGACTTGCATCACAGTTCCCGGAACAAGAACATCACTTGGGGAAGGAAGACAGTACAGCAGAAAGAACTGTTTGAGTTCTGTATTGAGATTTCAATAATATCTGGAAAAGTGCAGGCTCCTGCTTCGCCCACACCATAGCCTGCATTCCCTCCATGGTACCATGCACTGCATACCAGGAATGCTTTGAACAATTCCAAGGTTAGAAGACTCGGACGTAACAACAGCTGGAGAAGACAAAATTATCCCCACTAGACTTCCACTCCCATGGTGACCCCCCTGTTTGCCTCCATACTCCTGTGCAGACCTCCTCCCTCTTGCAGTTCGCCACCTCCCCACAGGCTTCTACACTCAGGCAGCAATGGGTAGTGTGTGGAAAGAGAAAGAAGAACGTGACAGGGAACACACAAAATTAGGGGATTTTTTTGATGGCACTGTTCAATGTTTGGTTTATGTACTTTGTTTTATTACTGGTTGTGGTGTTGGTTTATTTCTTGATGTTCTAGTGACAGCTGGCTTTTATTTTATTAAGGAAGAATATTGCCATCACTACATGGCAACTTATAATATGTATTTTGAATACTGAAGATAAACAGAGAGTAATTGTATCCAAACACAATTTCTCAATGCATCCACGTATATCAATCAATAATGTAAATACACGGTTCCACCCCCACATTACATTAACAGTCATGTCATCCAAAATAAAAATTCATGACAATCAATTCCACCCATGTACTGTGTACAGTGACAGTACTGCCTCTCAACCCCCAAATTTCATTGTATGTGACAATACCTTATTTACTGCAATCACTGCTGTACAGAAATATTCTAACTTACTATTCTCCCTCTTCCATCGGCCCATACAAGTCAATAATGTGGGAGCACAGAACATCCCTGATTTCTTTTAGCCATGTGCATTCTACTCCAGCTATGCCCAGTGAACTTTAGCATTGAGTGTACTATTTCAGCAATCCATTATTGTCATTGGTCCATTCAGGGACAAATGGTTCACCTTTGGCTTCACTGAAGTTAATAGCAAAAATCCTCTTGATTTTAGTGCGGCCAGGATTTTACCCTTTATTCTTAATCCACATTGCCTGGGGCATTGAGGAAAAAGGAAAATACAACCTAGTAGTAAAGGAAAAAAATCAGCTTGACTAACACAGCTCCTGGATATTTTTTCTAATTCTTTCATCACTTTCACATTATTCATCTAGAGTTTTTAATATTACAGAGAAAAATAAGTGACTTGAGAGTTATTAATTGATCTTAATGTATAAATATGCCACCTTTTTGAAAGGTATATCATTTACATTGCAGATAATAAAGTGCAAAGATGTACATGCATATTGTGGTAGTTACTTTGTGTATCTTGGCATATTTTTATAATTTTCTGTTCTGTACATAGATTAATGGTGTGCTTTATGCATATGCACTTTCTAATTTTTTTTTTCAGTTTATAAAATGTGCTATCCTATTTTCTAGGCACATGCTCACTATAAACACAGACACAAACTTTACAAAAAAGTTAATATCAATAACAATCAGATAACATTTTTCTATATTTCTTGATTTTATATATGAGAAAATTACAGTAATCTTTACTGTACTTTTTTTACTGGCATCATTTTTAGCAGATCATTTTACTCAGCTGTAATCTGGCATCTTGTACTCTGGTCAGTTACCATTTTGTTACATATTGTTAATCATATACATAGCCCTGCTGCTAGTTCTGATATTAAATTTTGTGGTCCAATAGACTTAATTTGCTGTTCTAATTTCAGAGAAGTTTTTCCCCTAAGCTGTGCTACAGTTTAACAGTTTTTTTGTTTTAAATCTATACTGAATTTATCATTGCTTTTTCTGGTTGCATTTTTTAATCTGCTTTAGTGCAAGTTCCACTGAAGCAACAATCCATTGATTTTCCACCCACCTTTTTCCAACAGGTTGTGTAAATTTAAGCCCTGGTGTAAGCAGGAATAATTCCACTGGCTAAGTATAAGATTTTATCATCTACTAAGAACTACCAAGGGAAAATCAAATGCAGATCATTTAACAGCTTATGTTTTAAAGCATCATACTGTTTCATACACCATTTAGTATATTTTGACTCATTATTTAGTATGTTAGCTTTCCCTGGAGTGTAATAGTAGCCACTGGAGTCATGTGACTTTGGGCATAGATTCTACATTAATTAAATTGGAAAGACTAGCTCCTACTAGTGAGCTTACTTGCTTTCCATTTTTTGTTTGTCCAATGCACAACACTTTGAGTAGTGATGTAATACACCTAATAAATCATTTTTTTCACCATGGGTTTACAGATGAGCTGTCAACAGAAAAAGGGACATAACTGAGTACAGCAATTGTCTTTGATATATCTGTTCAGGTACATAATATCATCTGGTCCCTTGAAATATATGTTAACTATTTATGCTAAACAATCTTGCATTTAGCTGTGATACTCAGTATGTTTCCCAGACCTGAAGAAGAGCTCTGTGTAAGCTCGAAAGCTGGTCTCTCTCATGAACAGAAGTTGGTTCAACAAAAGATACTGCCTCACCCACATTGTCTCTCTAGTGTCCAGGGACTGACATGACTACAACACTGCATGCAATTCTTTACCATGTACTTTCAAATAGGTGAGCAGAAAAGTCAGTAAATCAGTAATAGCAAAGAATCAGGTTTTTGAAAAAGTACCATTATATCCATATTTAGCAGTTAGAATATATTATAATCCAGGTCATAGTGCTTTATTAGGACTACCAAGTCAGAGACTAATGGGCAGGAAATATAGTACCAGCATCTAGCCATCTTCTGGAATCAAAAACAATTAACCCTGAGTAGATACTGGAGAGCTATATTCCAGAAAATTAGAACAGAAGAAACACTAGACAGGAATGACAGCTTCCCCCCATTACAAGTGGGAGAGAATGTTAGTTTTTGAACAGAAGGTGACCACCAATCAGCTAAGATAACAGTACCTGAAGGTCACTCTTTAGGGAGCAGAAGACAACAGAAAACCAAGCAGGACACTGACTCTATTTCTCAAGGACATCTCCAGAATGCTACTGACAGTATTCCTATGCAGACAGCAGTAACCCACACATTCACCCAATCACCGACCATGAAAAACAGCAGGGGCAGCAAATACAGGTGGCTGATTCATCTCAGTGGCTGAACAACCCTTTGCAGAAGGAATTGTTTTAAAAATAAGAAGTGGTGGTGTAATGAGGAAACCATGAGAGGCTGAAAGATTGTGGTTAGGGACAGAAGTAAAAAAAGAAGCAGATTATTATCTGTCAGGATGCTTGTGTGTCTACGATCACCTTTATCCCTGACATTTCCATGTGTGTTTTGTTAATTGAGTGATTGTTATTTTCAGTTGGTGATATGTTTAATTTTCATTTTTAAAAGGGTAGATATAATGCTAGTCACTAGCAGAGGATACTGACTCCTTGCCATGTAAAAGGGGATAGCTTTTTGTAACTCTGGCCCATGTAGATTGGGGCAGGAAATTAAGGTCAGTCTCTTACTAGCATCCCTGTGTGTCAGACATTTATCACTTGGTTTTCAAGAAAAATGTCCCAGCTTGCATCAGTGATAATGCATCTCCTATGCATTTTCATTCTGTTTTCTGAGTTTAGCAAAATTGGAATACAGAACCTATGAACAAACAAATGGCTCTTTTTGAACTGTCCCATCTCATTCTGACTGGCATACATATGGGAAACGTGTACTAACTGCTCACAGCATCAAGCTGACCACAGTATTTTGTAACTCTAAGAAACGGGAAACAAGATTTTACACAAAGGCAAATATAGCGTAATCACACATTCTGCGGCAATTCCTCTTGAGCTGCATTGCATATCTACAAGAAAACTAGAGACGCCCTCCTTTTTAGGAGATACCAGCACTGTGGGCTGGGAAAATGACAACTCCTGTGCTGGTGCAGATGGGTCAGAAGTGGGAGCCGCTGTCGTTTCCCCTTTTCACATAAATAGCGGCAGTCTGGGGCAGAGAGAGTACGGCTGAGCTGGTGCTGAGGGGAAAATAAACTGTGCTAGTATAGGGCTGATACAGCTCACTACCACCCGGGAGCAGGAAGGAAAGTTGGGACCAAACTGTGAGTCTTGCTGAATCACAGTCCTTGGTATGTTCCTGGGGAAGCATAAGTGTGTGCTGCCCCCATAGTCAGAGCTCTTGGTAGGTTAACTCCATAAATTAGTCCTAAGAAATAAGGGCTTGATCCTGCTTCCTTTGAAGTCAATAGGAGTTTTGCCACTGGATGTCAATGGGTACAGGATCAGGCCCTAAATTCTGAAAGCGATTTGTACATGGCTCATATTAACTCAACAGGCCAAGGTCTTCTCTAGGATGTTGCATGCAGTTCCAGTTGGCTTTAGTGGTACTTGCACATTTGAGAGTATAATGTGAGAGTAGTTTGTTTGTCTAAACAGGTCTTGTAGTTATGATATTTGATGTCACTCGTTATTATAATGTTTTGTGTCACTAATATAAGGGTGATCACAGTTTTATTGACACCTCTGACCTTTGTGAAACAAATCAAGTTTTCATAAATTCTTATCTCCCTTTTACTTGTTTTAACTTATCCTCATCTCAAATATAAAGTAGTGCACTGTCGGCTTATACTCAAGGTGAAGATTGGCTGTTATAGAACGTTCTGATAGTATTTTTAATGATAACTTTTAAATCCAGTCATTATTTTCTTTGATTGCTAATATATTGACCTTTGGTGACAGCTGCTGCTTGTGACTGCTAAACGTTAATGTAGAATACAGTAAAGAACATAATGATTATTTGAAAAAGCAGGGTGTAATGCATTTCAGATTAAGGGCGAAAGAAAACCTATTCAAGGGAGAGGTTCACTTTGCCATATCACACTCTATGCTGCTTTTCTTATTATCAGTACAAAAAATGAAATGAGAATAGCACATCTTTTAATTTTCTTCCACTATTACCTCTTGATTTGCATTCAGGTCTCCCAGAAGAAATGCTGCTGAATTCAGAAGAAGTCTATTTAAGCTGCATGATGTTTAAAAATTGCTGCAAGAGGTTAAGGTACTGTATATTATGCCATTGACCTCACTAAGAAGCTATGTTAACAATTTAGACTTATAATTTTCTGCAGTTACATTGTTAAAATATTTCTTTTTCATTTCATTTCTTTAAGCAAAACTCATTATCTCTCTATGTACTCTTGCCGGTTAAACCTTTTGATTTCTTTCTAACTTATTTTGTACAATTTCTAAATTGTATTAAAAGTTCTTGTACTTTCCAGGATTGTTTGGCCCCTGTCTTTTTGAGTAGAGGGAAATTAATTTTTGTCTCTCTTGCTCTCTCTCTGTGCTTCATCTGTGTGATTCTCTGTCTGCATCTTCTTAGCAGCAGAAAACTGTGATAGTCTAGAATTCATTCAAATCCATTGCAGTGTTTTCTCTGTAGCTATCTCATTTTTATGACAGGTTAGAGTTGAGGAAGGTGTCCAGAGAAAATATTTTTGACACAGCGCTCACTGAACAATAGTACACTGTGAGAACACACTGTAATGGATCAAACCATTGTTCCATTGTCCTACCCAGCAATGGCTAACACCTGACATTTTCAGAGAAATTGAAAAAACAAAGCAACCAACCAACCACCAACAGCAGCAAAATGTGTATGTGTGACAGCCTCATTCTTTGCTATCAGTTTGGTTCCCATTATTTGTATTGTGGTAGTGCCCAAAAGCCACAATCAATTTTGAGGCCTCATTATGCTAAGTGCTGTTCAAAATACACAGGATGATCCCCATTCTGCAGATCTTACAATATAATTGGTTCTCAACAGCTTTTTGTCAGCATGCACTTTGTCTCCTGGATCATATACCCTAGAGCCTGAGGGTGGAGTTAGAGACTCTGCCTCCTTTTTTGGGGTGAGGTTTGATGGATCCATAGGGACTGTGGATCCACTTCTGAGGGATCTCTTTTAATGACTGTGAGACTGGCAGACCAGGTGCCTGCTCTTGCCAAGGCTGTAGGCATCAGCTGAGTTCTGGCAAATTTATAGCTGGAAACCAGACCAGTTCAGTTGTATGTATGTTCAGGATAGGTATTAGACTTGTAAGAATGTGTTCAGTCTCTATAAAATGCTTGTGAATTGCTGTGTGCATTAATCTCACTTGTAATGTGTGTATCCATGCTGTAGGGTAAAATGAAAGTTTTGCTTTATAATTGTAAAAATGCCTGCTCTGAACTTGTGAACCAGGGCAGAAGTGATTCCCCCCACCCACCAAAAAGGACTATCAAGACTTAATGGGCCAAAAATTTGTTGATTGTCCTATCCACCCAGGAAGAAGTTACATGCAGGAGCTCTCATCCCATCAGTTGTAACTCTGGGGGAGGGTCAGGTAAAGATGCTCACAAGAAGAAACATTTATCTCTGCTGCTTGGACTCTCACAGCGACTGGAGCTAAGAAACAAAAGCAGTGATCCCCATAGTCAATGTGGATTACCCCTAAAAAACATTCAGTGCTGACAGATTATTACAGCTCTGTCATCTTTCGGAACCATAGACTGTAACTTATTTGTGCTTCTATGTTGTTCGCTTTAACCTTGTAAATAACTCATTTATTTTTCCTAATTAATAAATCTTTAGTTAGTTCACTATATGATTGGCTACCAGAGTTGTCTTTGGTGTGAGATCTAAGGTATAAACTGATCTGGAGTAAATGACTGGTCTCTTGGAACTGGGAGCAACCTGAATATTTTGTGATTTTTGGTGTAAGTGACTATTTATGACTAAATCCAGCTTGCCTGGGGGACAAGATAGACTGAATGACCAAGGGGACTGTCTGTGACTCCAAGATCGCTATAGTCAACCAGAAGTTCACATCTGTAACTGAGTAGGTGAAATCTAATTATAGAATATCCCACCAGTCTGGGATGTTTGCCCTGCTTTTTGACAGTCAGCCATGAAGTTGGCACTCATGGTCATAAATCACTCCAGACAACATGACAATGACCACAGAATCAGGCTGCATCCTATAGCTGCAGGTTCAAAGCAATATAGACACAGGAATTGCTCCTTAGGCCTATTCAGGGTATCCCAGATTTTCCAGTCATTCTTTTCACGATTCCATGTGTCACTCAGATGCTGCACAGCAAGTAAAAGCAACCAAACACTCTTTTGGTCTGACTTTCAGCTGCAAACGCAATGAATGGAGTCAGAGAAGAGTAATACCTCTTCAGTGTCTTTCCATGGCCAGAGTGGAGTTCTGTCTATTCAATTTCAATCTAGGTATTTATACCGTGAGCAGCATCATATCTCAGCTACTTCAGGTGAGTTAGACCCTCAGATAATATTACTTATAATTTATATAGCACCTGCCAGTGGAGGATTTCAATATGCTCTATATCTCTTTAATTAAGGCATGCAATCTGCAGTCATGTGTTACTATGGAGAGGTCATGTGGATTTCTGTTCATGTTCCACTGGAAGAGAGCCACATTACAAGGATAATCCTAGAAAGATTAAACCCCCTCACACCCTGAGATTTTGAGAACTAACAGTGTAAACTGAGGAAAATCCAGATTGAGCAAATGACGAAATAGCCTAGATACAGAGAAAATCCTGGCCTGAGTTTCAGCATTAAAAACCAATATACACAAGGAATAAATGTGTCCAAACCCTGAAATGAAGCCTTGGACAAAAAATTGAAGAAAATGATGAACTGACAGAAATCTTACAATTTAAAATTAAGGAAAAAAAAATCTGATTGTTACACTGTTAGTATATGTTTTAGTTCACTAGTCACATGCTTTGCTTGTGGGCATGTCCTGTATCCGACAAATCCCTGTATATACACATAATATATACATATTTTTTGTATATACAAATCCCTGTATATACACATAATATATACATATGATTTGATTCATATTATATATATATATATATATATATATATATATATATATATATATATATAAAGCAGCAAATTTTTTTTGAAGTGAAAGTTGAGGCCACTTTTTGAACATTTTTCTCCACTGTATATTACTGGCAGATTTTTTTCTAGATCATTTTGAATGTCTAGCAAGATGACAGCAAGTTAATAATAGCTTTTAGGTGATAGGTTAGAGTGCAAACAATTGTGCACTACAGTAGAGAATTTCTTAGCTATGTAATTGCTTAACTTGCTATATCCAGGGACAGAGCAGATACTTACTGGTATTGCATCTCAGCACTTTCCTGATGGTCTCATCAGTTTCTGTAACATTTAAGCTTTGAGTAAAATAATGAAGTTTCTAGGCTTTATGGGTGCAAAGCTAACCTTCCAATCATGTACTGATACCATATCACTGTACCAAGTTGTTTAAAAAGATTCAGAATGTTCCCATATCTGCAGTGACACTGGCATGCCAGCTCATGCCAAGGCCCCTAGGTCTCACTGAACACTGACATACATAGCTGGCAACCAGACTGACTCATCGTTAGTTAAAATAAGTATTAGATTTATAGAGAAGTGTTTAGTGTTGGGACTTTATGGAATGCTTATGAATTGCTGCATGCATTTATCTCACCTATAATATCTGTATCACCTGTAATATCTGTATCCTAGTTGTGACAGTATTCACTCACCACTGCTGCGCCTCCTGCTGGCTGTCCAGGAATTGGCTGTGCTAGCCAGTCTGCCCTCTTCTGGTGGTTCTCACCGCCATCACTTCTGCTCCAGGACCCACATTAGTCGCAGGACCATGGCGTCCTCTTCATAACAAAGCCCTCCAGCCATGTCACGCGCTGTTCTCCCCTGTTCCGGGGGATCTGCAGTCTGCTATCCAGTCGTTTCCCTCAGTGGCAACTGCAGCCAATTGTCTGGCCACTTCCTAAGTGGAAAGCAAGAGCAGGGAAGGACCTGGGTCTGCCCACTACTCTGAGTCCCAGCCCAGGGACCTTGTAGATGGCTGTCACTTGCTGCGTCCCCTCAAACACCTCAGTTCATTTCCTTGGGCCACTTCCCCGCAGCCCCGGGCACCCTCTTTGCCTCTACCTCAGGGCCTCAGCCTGCAAATGCCTGCAAATGCCTGCAGCCAATCTGGAGCTGTCTTAACTCCACTCAGTCACTGCTAACAGCGCTTCTCTGTCTAGGATGCTAGTTCCCTTCTGTGAGGCAGGAGCCTGATCTTCCCTCATCAAGCTCCAGTCAGCTATTGGACTTGCTCTGCCCTCTTCTTATATGGACCTGCCTAGCTCTGACTGGCTGCTCCTTGCAGCCCTTTTCCTATCGGCTGCTTTTAGTGCAGCCACCCTAAGGCTTTATTAACCCCTAGCGGGCCAGTGTGTGGCAAGTGCCCCATCACAGTAATATTTAAGTGTTTGCTCTGTGACTATGAAACTGGAAACCGCCGGAGTCAGGAAAGAATCATTACTAAGTGTGAAATACTAGTTTACCTAAGAGGTGTCATCTCCTGCCCTACAAAGAGCTATAGACACCAGACAAATCACTGGATAAAAGACTTTGTTGATTTTCTCCACACCCATGAAGAGGGGACATGCACAAATACTCATCCCATCATAGCCTGAACTCTGGTGGAAGGGCATTAAAAAACCTATCAAGAAGAAATTCTCATCACTATGCTGCTTGGAATTCAGAGGGCAATATTTCTAAGCATAATTGAGGGATTCCCCAAGCTGCTTAGCTTGAGTTAGCCCTAACAGACATACATAGCTTGCACATTACAGCAGCTGCTCTTACGTTTTGGAGCCTGTAGCTCCAAAAGACTGTAACTCCTTTGTGAGTGTATGTTTACCTGCTTTAAACTTGTAAAGAACTTGTTTTCTTTTCTTAGGTAATAAAGCTTTAGTTAGTTTTTTACAGGATTAGCTACAAGCACAGGTTTTGATGTGTGATCTGAGGTGCAATTGACCTGGGGTAAGTGACTGGTTCTTTGGGATTAGAAATAACCTGAATATTGTGATTTTTCGTGGAAGGGACCATCTCTCAGAAAAGCAGCCTTGTTTGAGTGGCAAGATAGACTACAGTGCCCGAGGAGACAGTCTGTGACTCCATGGTAAGGCTGTTATACTGCTTGAAGAGTTCACACTTGATACTTGGTTGGTGTTCTGTCATTAGATTTCACACTATCGTTCGTGAGCTACTCCAGACAGCTTGACAGATGCCAATGTGTGTTAGCTCTGAAGAATGATGATGATAATAGTCACTTTTAATTCACAGCTGATATATTTATCACAAACATTCAGCTACTTTGAGACTGTAGAGGTGAGGTGAGTGGAACAGAAAAGAATATCACTATGCCAAATGTCAGCACTATTTTGCATCCTTCTTTTGGTCATCCACTGATACCTGCACAGCATACCAGTTGTGCAGCTGCCTCCATGGATTATTCATCCTACCATAAGTGATCCCAGTCAGAGAAAGTGCATAGACAATCACGTGGGTACATAGTAAAACACATTCCCAATCCCATCACAACCTCGTCTCTTGCTCTGACTGCAGAAGAGCTACAGAATGTAAACTCCATGCAGACTAGAAATCAAGAGCAGATGGAAAAGTTGTTGTCACTCACTTGGTTGCCTTCCTGGCCTTGTCTTCACCGAGGGGCAAAAGCATGTTCTAAACTGAATTAGTTAACTCAAGGCAAACTTCTAATGAGGACAAGCCCATCTGTAGTTTTCACATGAACTAGCAAGTCAAGTTAAAAAATTAACTCAGATGAAGAACAATCTTCTTATATTTACATTGCAAGGGATTTGGCTTGGGATATTTTAATAATTTTTCCCTTTCTATAATAAAAACATCTAGTCTTGATGATTTCTGAAATATTTGAAATGCATAAGGTTTCTAGCCTCACACTGATTCGGGGGGGGGTTTCCTCTGGAACCCCAAACAAATTAGCTAAAACGAGCCTCTTTTCAAGCTGTTCAACTCCCAAAGAGGGTGATGGGTTGGACCCGTTTAAATGAGGACAGAATTGACCATAGCATGTAGAAACAGGAGGACTCCATTGTAGTTCAGCACTTAGCAAAGTTCAATTGACGTTCACGCCACCAGCCTGCTAACAACATCTGTTTTTATGAAGACTGAAGTACACACAACAGATATTAAGGACAGTGAGCAAATCTTTTTAAGCAATTACATTTAGTTAAGATACTGCATGTTATTTACAGAAAACATACATTACACAATTCTTAGACATAAAGTGCAGACTAAGTATAAAGACAGAAAAACTGTACTTCAATTACATGCTAAATAAAATAAATAAAAAGCAATTATTTTGGCACAATAGCTATTACATAAACAAATAAATACTCTAGAACATGATGAATTAACTTTTCTATTTACAGTCTATTTGGAAGTGCAAAACAATTGCTAAAAATTGAAATATTTGTAAATGTTTAAGCCCAGAAAGTATGTTTTAATCATCCACAACTAATTGTAGCTGATATTTACGGTTATAATGTCCAAGAAAATATTGTCTTTGTGCATTTTGTGCTCTTTTTGAACCAGACTCTTGCTACTTTATGCTACTGATTTTATGAAGCTCACAGCTTCAAACTGAAATTTTCTAAAATCCTGGTTGGTAGTTTAAGAAAACCTCAAAAGAATTAAAATTACAAATATTAATCTATTTATCAGTCAAAACATGGCAGTTAAGTCCTGCCAGGGTAACTTAAATGGGAAGAGTACTTTACAGCTGTATGCAAATGTGGTTAAGATGTGAAATTGTTATTAATACATGTAATATTTAATAAGTAAACATTTTTTTTCAATAACTCCCTGAATACCAAACCCTGGAAATACACCACAGGACCTAGTTTGGGTCCAAATTCTGCCATTTGTTTCTTATATACATCTCACACTGAAGTTAACGTGAACTGAACATGCAAAACTAATGGCAGATTTTGGGCCCAAACTGGATAATAAATCTTAAAATATTGTATTTTTAATTAGAGAAAAGAAATACTGCTACATTCCTTAGAACTATTAGGTGTTTTTGGTGCACGTTTCATCAGCTATTCTAGCTATTTTATCTCTTGATTTTATTTTCACTATTTACAAGAATTTTGCCTCACCTTAAAATGAATGAACAGTATACAACATGTGCACCCTCCCAGTTACAGTGTATAAACTCTTCATTAGTCAGACTTCTCTGAGGGCTGGTACACTGTGCGTTACCTAGGATTTTAGAATACGTTTTTGCTTATTTTTGTAGTGGCAGTGCAGTAGCAAAATAAGTGGAGGTTCTTAATAGCTGACCTGGATTGGAAAATATCATTTCTTGTATTCATTTGAAATGTTTATGCTCGACGTGGTTCTAGTCGGTGAGACATCTGTGATAAAGTTCTCTGGTTGTCAATCACATTTAATTGTCGTACATAGCTCCGTACATCCTGATGGTTCTTATTAGTTAGAGCTGCGTCAGGATCTGAAGAAACAGAATTAATTTAGGATTGGTACACTTGGTCAAACAAAATCCTGAGTAGAATATATAAGTCTTCTTTTCAAAAATCTACAATAAGTAAACACCAGATACTGGCGCAATAAAAATGAAATCTTTAAAAATCTACCCACTACTATTCTCCTCCATTTGAATTCACTCTCCCCACTGTATTTTAAATTTTTATTATCTTGTATTATTTTCCCCGTAGAATAACTCTGTTTCCTGGTGTCCTGGGCTACATTCTCTGAAATTGATGGCCCTTGGGTGAAGTTTTATACCTAGCTTAATAGTCCATAGTAATAATTACACAGTTAGTTGGTATAGTTTAACAATTTAGTAATATCTATTGTTGACCTAGGAGAGCTTGTACTGGTCCCAAACCGTAAAATTGCTTTAGGTCTCCTTTATGAACCAATGTAATCCTTAATTCATTATTATTTAACATTTGCAGTGCGGTTGTGCTTAGTGGCCAAGCAGCTTCAGACCCATTATGTTAGGTGTTGCACAAACATATAATAGTGACAGTCACTGGCTTACAATCTAAAAGCTCCCTGGGCCAGATTTGTCAAGATATTTTAGCTCCTGAAGATGGAGACAGGCACAAAAGTGACTACCACCTAACTGGTTTCAGCAGGAGTTAGGTGTCAGATGCTTTTGAAAATCCCACTAACTGCTTATCTGCATCTTTAGGTGCCTAAATATCTTGAACAATCTGACAGAATGCGCTATAGCAGGGGCTAGAAACTGAGTACATACCCAGGCTCCAGGTATTTGGGTGGCCAGCTTTTGCTGAAGCCTCTGCCACTACATCTACATTACTATTGTTACTCACGGTAGTTAGATTAAAGTTAGCAAGGATACCTCTATCCAGCCTACCATCACACCTTCACTTGCAGTGCAGACAAACCCTTAGGCAGAGCCTAAGCTACAACCTGATCAGCTATCACAATTGTAAAGGCGTTAAACTGTGTCTACATGAGGTACAAGGACTGTTTTAAATCAAGTTAGTTAACTTGATTTTTAAAAGCAATTTATCTAGACATGCCCTAAATGACCACACAAGGCAATAGCCAGGGGACAATAAGGTCTTTTTTATTTGATTGAATCACTTTTTTTACTCTATTTATACAATATAATATAATTACACTGTATGCATGCCCACAATATTTATTAAAGTATTGCTATATATTGTTCCATAGATTGGTGACTTCAGAGCTGAGCAACTGCTGCTTCAAAGCAATATACACTAGGTGCTTTACAAACGTTCACACTTCCTTTACAAAAGAAGATGATGCAGAATCTATACAATGTACAAACAAAAGGGTTTACTTTATTCTCAGTGTATGTGCAAATGGCTGTGGACTTTAACTGAAGATATGTGCATGTGTGTTTAGATTTAGAAGATAATGAGAGTATATTTTAATTTCTAAATCATTTATATCTGAAGGTCTCAGAGTGCTTAATAAATCAACATTAAAAAAAAGTTATGTCCAACCGAGAGCTGGCTGGAAGAAGGAACAGTTTAGTCAACATGAGATTCTGGAGCTAGGATGGAAAAGATCTATCCCGTTGTAAGTGTTTATTTTTACACCATTTATTCTGCTTTCTGTGAAGAAGGATGGGAGGCTGCTGTGTTAAAAAGAAAATCAGAGACTGAGTGATGCTCTTTAGCAGAGTGAGGCTGAAATTATCCAGTTTGGTTGATCAGACTTCTGACATTATGCATGACTACAAAGTATGGTGAAATTATTGAAACAATAACCTCAAAATGCATTATCCAGTATGTCTTTATCACCCACAACAAATTCATTTTTAACATTCCAATGACCAATGATAATTCTGACAATGCCCATATTGCAATGCACTTACTGAAAGATTGGCTTCGGCAAATTTTCACTGTCCTTACAGTGTTGGCGATCATACGCTGAAACGAAAATGGATTTTAAGTGTCATTCTTCGTGGATGTTGCAAACAGAAAACAAACATCACATTTCATCATCATTTGAACTAAGCACAGATCTGAAGACACTGACAAAGTCAATTAAAACATATTCAAATGATGTTAAAGTTTCAGAATTTTAACTTTGCCCTGACATTTTGGGTCTGATTCTCACTTACTTGGGCCTCAAAGTGGGCATAAATGTGATTTCCATTTCCTACGTGGTGTAAAGGGGCCTTAGTATAAGAGAAAATCAGTTCCTTTAATGTTTAACCTTGCTCACATCTTCACACGAATCAAACAGGTCATCCCAAACCCTCTGCACAGGATTACTCAAATTTAATTTTAAGGTCACTAGCTCCTAACAGCAAGGACATTCTAGAAAACATTCCATTAAATTACTTAGCACTTTAAGATATTTCAAATTTTATTAAGGGTTTGAATTAAAATGCAGCTCCGCTTTGAAAAGTGACTGTAAAAATGGCATTGTGGGGATCCATGTTTATTGATTTCCTGATGAAATGTGCTCAGTTTATAATTAAAAAGCTGATGGATGGAAATCCTATTAAAGTCAATTGGAGTTTTGCCACTGACTTCATTGACTCCAGAATTTCACCCATGATTTTTCTAACTAACAGCCCTGAAAATTCAACTTGGATTCTTTTCTTTTTCTACAGCTGTAGCTGAAACTTATTTTGTTGATAATTCGCAGGAAGGAACAGAATCCAACTCTGTTCCTCCTAGATGTGCTTGCGCTGCAGTGGAAACAAGAGTAAAAAATTACTGCAGTCACTAAAGTAAGCCACAAAGACTCAATAAACACGGGGAGTAGATCTGATAAGGAAGAAGTGCCATTTTACAGTAATGTTTCAGAGTAGAATTGCTGTTGATTAAAAAAAAGAAAGGAAGTTGAAATCTAATTCTACAATCTCAAACTTAACTTACTAGATCAATTGTCAACTGATAGATAATGTTCTCCTGGCTGAGCAAAGTATCAATTAAATCATAACTTCAGAAGTAAATCTGAATTTCCATATTTGGGGAGTTTGATTTAGGCATGAAAGCTTATGGTTTAATTTACTTATTTAAATTAAGAAAAAGAAGTAGGAAAAAAGTTTCAAATGGCAAAATTGCTATTGCTACAAGGAATCTGAAGTTTGTTCACATGTGTATTCACATATTTAACATGTTAAAACATGTTATGTTTCCTGTGTGTGCAAAACAGCCTGTTGAGAATATGTGGTTATATGTTAACATTTTCACAGCATATTCTCAACAGGCTGTTTTACACACACTGGAAATTAAGATGATCAAGAAAATTATAAACCCATACAGTAGAATAGCCTATTTCCAATGAGTGAGCAGTGAGAAAATTTGTCTGGTTAAATTTAGATGCCTCACAAAAAAAATTCCACGGATTAGGTTTTTTTTGTGAAAATAAAATAGCTTTTAACACAACAGCTCAGACGAAAAGGGTAAGCACTACTTGACAGGCTTGTAACTGACATTTTTCATGCACATGAATGGAGTAATCTCAGAAATTTTAATGCAGCATGTAAAGCATACCAACACTAGCATGACTGTTGATCAGCATGAGAAATCTAATACCTACACAATATGTAATTAGCCTGTGATAGTGCCCAAGAGGTGTCTGAGTGCACATCACAACTTTGCCAGCGTTTTGGGGCATATGGACCAAGGATTTATTTTTATACTTTCTAGATAAACAGACACACAATTAAACGGATAAAGAGCCCTCAAGTAAAAGTAATTTTAACACTACATTACCTTAGTTCTTTTTATACTTCTCCAAATCATTATTATTACTTGTCTTGTGCTACAGGTGTGCATGGTGTTCTCCTTTAGGAGTTTACAATCTAAGCCTCCAATTCTGCAAATTCTCTTGGATGTGCTTAACATTAAGCACGTGAGTAATCTGACTGACTTCACTAGGACTACTCAGATACTTAATGATAAAGACATATCTAAGCATTCTGCTGGATAAACCCAGGGTGCACAGCACCTTTTAGGATCAAGCCTAGAAGTCTAACCTAATGAAACTGGAAAACATTTGAGTATGTTCTGAAAACAGATATGTCACATACTTCTGTGGAAGCTATATAGTTTTGGCCAAACACTTACTAGTGATGTTGCTATTTTGATCATACTATTTCAGGAAATACTCCCGTAAAATAAGTACTTCCAGGAGAGGTATCATAGCATTGAACAATGCTGGCTAACTAATGCATTGATGCAGCTTCCACAATTACTTCTTTAAGGGGAGGCACTTCTGAACATTCTGTCTATCAAGATGATGGTTAAAGTTGCTTGACCTGTATATTTCTGGGCTTTTGTTGGAAACATGCAGTCTTATCTTTCTATACTTATAAATCTTCAGTGTGTCAGGCCTCAGTTCACAAAAATTTGAACTGAGCCATGAAGTTTGGATCTACAGCTATATTCAAACTTCTCCAAAGTTTGATTAGTTTTGGATATAACTTTATGGTTGAGAATCTTACCTTGCAGTAAGACACAAGCATCACTAAAACTTTTTCACCCATGTATTTTCTTTATTTTGGGGATGTTCTGTATACTGGAGTAACATTTGGGATCAGGACGAGTCTAATGTGTGCAATTCAGAAAGATGAAAACAATCAGGAGTATGAGCTTCCAAAAGTTCTAACTCTAAGTTTCGCCCTTTATGGACTATACAAAATTAAGAAAATGGAAGTTGTGCATTTAGCCTCTTGTTAGGATAGGAGTATCTTCTCTCACTGAACTGTCTGAAGGATTCCATTTTAAGGAGTGGTGTTGCATGGCTCTAAAGATAGTCTCATCCAATCCTTTTCATTCAGAAGGATGCAGGCAATGATGCAACAGCAAGGATTTTGGAAGTGGGAGTTAACACAGCAGAATATGTTCCTACAACCCAATGAAATGACCCCAGAAGCACACCATACATCCTACATAAAGCCCCATTCACATGGCTCTTTGTATGTCCTGTACACTCTACAAGTATTGACACAAAAGGTGTGAGTTGGACATACCACTGGCTCTTAAAGAAAAAACAGATTTTTTTTTACCAGTGCCTTGCAAATGTGGTGGATTCTCTCCTGTTGATCCATTAATAGTGAATTTTACTACATGTAGATGAAGGGTTGTATTACTGAGAAAACATTATCATAGAAGTTCATTTGTTAGCACCTTAAACTTTTTTCATTTTGGGATTGCCTCAGGTTAATCTCCACAAATTAGCCTCAGTTTACTTACTATGCTAAGAAAGGCCATTATTGAAAAGCCATATAAATCTAAATATGGAGCCATCTGAAATAGACCCAACCATATAACACAATAGCAACTGCTACCATGTTACGTGTTATATAAACACAGCAATGCCATTTCAAGTTTTATGCTACCTAGAAGAGTGGAAGCAGGCCAGCACATTATCTGCTAATCCATTCCTAGCCTAAGCTTCTAAATGTTATAAATATTCATACATACCATAGAAAATTACCAGGGGCTTTAGTCACACACTTTCTGCATAATCTTTATGTTCCAAAAATGAAAGAATGTTTGCCCTTTTTTTGCATAAGGATCAGAATGTGAAATCCCTTTTGTTCATAACCACAAAACCTGAAAACCAATATGCACAAATTCTTTAATCCTCATTTCACACCTCACGGCTAAAGAGACTCAATAAAAGAAGAACCAGCAACCAGCTTTGTGGCCTGATGGTACTGTCTTGTGGTGCCATAGAAAGGTGGGCCCTATGTTTCAGAGCCATCTTGCAACTTCTAATCCCTCTACAGGTGCCACTTTTATGACGTACTGGGAAGCAGAGTGCACAGCGGCTCCCAGGTAAATTGATCTCTGATCACACTGCCAGATGATTTAAGGAACAGCGTTGACATATATCAGAGGGGTAAATATAAATACCATGGAGGGAGAGGAATTTTTTAAGCTCAGCACTAATGTGGCCACAAGAACAAATGGATATAAACTGGCCAACAGGAAGTTTAAACTTGAAATTAGGTGAAGGTTTCTAATCATCAGAGGAGTGAAATTCTGGAATAGCCTTCCAAGGAAAGCAGTGGGGGCAAAGGACCTATCTGACTTCAAGATGAAGTTTGATAAATTTATGGAGGAGATGGTGTGATGGGATAACATAATTTTGGCAATTGATCTTTGACTATGGTAATAGATGGGCCTGGTGGTATATGATGGAAAGGTGGAGGGGATGGGATCTAAGTTACTACAGAGAATTCTTTCCTGTGTGTCTGACTGGTGAGTCTTGCCCACATGCTCAGGGTTCAGCTGATTGCCATATTTGGCATCAGGATGGAATTTTCCTCCAGGGCAGATTGGCAGAGGCCCTGGAGGTTTTTCCCTTCCTCTGCAGCAGGGGGCTTGGGTCACTTGCTGGAGGATTCTCTGTACCTTGAAGTCCTTAAACCAAGATTTGAGGACTTCAATAGCTCAGATGTAGGTGAGAGATATATTGCAGGAGTGAGCGGGTAAAATTCTGTGGCCTGCGTTGTGCAGGAGGTTAGACTAGATGATCATACTGGTCTCTTTTGACCTTAGGGTCTATGAGTCTATATGCTCCAAAGGAGGAGATCCCTTGCTTTCCCTTATGAAGACATGATGCTGCAATGACTGCCATATGTACTCAGGTTATAGAGGGAATGGGAGAAAAGGGTGGTAAATAATGGCTTTCAAATGAACCGGGAGGGAAAAGATAAAGACCATGTGTGAATTCATTTGGGAACACAAATGTGGTATGGAATATAGCATCTCCACATAGAGAGCCAGCCCCTGGAGCCTCCCACAGAACAACAGTTCTGGAAAAGTGCCTGCCTAGCATATCCCATCTATTTAGAAAAAAACTGTGAACCTGTTACAAAATCGACAGGTACAAAAGCAGTACAATTTGTATGTAATATACGGTTATGCACTGGCTTTGTAGGTTGCATGTTGC
Organism: Dermatemys mawii; assembly: GCA_007922305.1. Classification (NCBI taxonomy): domain Eukaryota; kingdom Metazoa; phylum Chordata; order Testudines; family Dermatemydidae; genus Dermatemys; species Dermatemys mawii. Next base: position 22,343,000 of record ML677340.1, read on the forward strand.
CATCTAGTGGTTAGCCCGCTGCGAGTAAACAGGAACTACTACTGCTAACAGCTACGGGACTACTCCTTTGCCTCAAAGAGTGGAGAGGCTTGTTTTCGGAGCTGAGAGATAAACATGTGTGAAGTGCCTGATTGTTGCATTTGTGGTCTATTACAGTCCTCTTCAATACTGCTTTACCTTCCTGCAGCTCCCAAACTGTATGTTCTCAACTTGGCAACAGCAGGACTTTTACAACTTTGCAAGCTTAACAATTCCTAGTTCTCCCCTGATAATTATGGCTTTGTCTTCACTGCCAAAAAAGGTGCATTTTTACAGTACAATAGCTGATGCAGGTTATGTAAAAATCCTAGTGGCGATAAGGCACAGGCAGCTTTTACTGCAATGTAGTCAGGTGAGATCAAATCTGGAGAGAGGGTACAATATTGACCTTGTTTAGCTACACTGCACTCTTCTCCACTACGATTTTCAGCAAGATAGCAAAGACATGGTAGTTAATGTAAAAATAGACCTTTCTGGCAGTAAATACAGTCTAAAGGAACTAGTAATGCTATTTTGTCCTGACTCACAACCATTTCAGATTTGGGGACAACTTATACCTTCAAGTCAACGGCGCTGCTATGGGTACCCGCATGGCCTCACAGTGTGCCAACATTTTTATGGCTGACTTAGAACAACGCTTCCTCAGCTCTCATCCCCTAATGCCCCCCTCTACTTGCGCTATATTGATGACATCGTCATCATATGGACCCACAGGAAAGAGGCCCTTGAAGAATTCCACCTGGATTTCAAAAATTTCCACCTCACCATTAACCTCAGCCTGGATCAGTCCACACAAGAGATCCACTTCCTGGACACTATAAGTGATGGTCACTTAAACACCATCCTATACTGGAAACCTACTGACCGCTATAATTACCTACATGCCTCCACTTTCCATCCAGGACACATCACACGATCCAGTCTCTACAGCTAAGCCCTAATATACAACTGAATTTGCTCCAGTCCCTCAGCCAAAGACAAATACCTACAAGATCTTTATTGAGCATTCTTAAAACCACAATACCCACCTAAGGAAGCGAAGAAACAGATTGACAGAACGACAGATCCAGCAAGAGGCTGATAAAGGAGGTGCTGTTGTCATCATGGACAGGTCTGACTACCAAAAGGAGACTAGCAGACAACTCTCCAAAACCAATTTCTACAGGCCACTTCCCTCAGATCCCACTGAGAAATATACTAAGAAACTGCACCATCTACTCAGGACACTCCCTACTGTAACACAGGAACAAATTAACATATCCTTAGAGCCCCGACTGGGGGTATTCTATCTGTTAACCAAGATCCACAAACCTGGAAATCCTGGACGCCCCATCATCTCGGGCATTGGCACTCTCACTGAAGGACTATCTGGATATGTAGACTCTTTACTCAGACCCTACGCCACCAGCACTCCCAGCTATCTCCATGACACCACCGACTTCCTGAGAAAACTACAATGCATTGGTGATCTTCCAGAAAACACCATCCTAGCCACCATGGATGTAGAGGCTCTCTACACAAACATCCCACACAGAGATGGAATACAAGCTGTGAGGAATAGTATCCCTGATGATAACACAGCACAAGTGGTTGCTAAGCTCTGTGACTTTATCTTCACACACAATTATTTCAAATTTGGTGACAATATATACCTCCAGACCAGTGGCACCACTATTTGCACCCGCATGGCCCCAAAGTATGCTACCATCTTTATGGCTGACCTGGAACAACGCTTCCTCAACTCTCGTTCACTCAGGCCCCTTCTCTATCTATGCTACATTGATGACATCTTCATCATCTGGACCCATGGGAAAGAAACTCTGGAAAAATTCCACCATGATTTCAACAGCCTCCACCCCACCATCCACCTCAGCCTGGACCAGTATACACGGGAGGTCCACTTCCTAGACACCACGGTGCAAATTAATGATGGCCACATCAACACCACCCTATACCGAAAACCTATCGACAGCTATGCCTATCTTCATGCCACCAGCTTCCATCCCAGACACACCACACAATCCATTGTCTACAGCCAAGCACTGAGGTACACTCGTATTTGTTCCAACCCCTCAGACAGAGACCAACACCTGCAAGATCTTCACCAAGCTTTCTCAAAACTACAATACCCACACAAGGAAATAAGGACACAGATCAACAGAGCCAGACGTGTACCCAGAAGCCTGCTGCTGCAAGACAAACCCAAGAGAAAAAACAACAGAACACCACTGGCCATCACCTACAGTCCTCAGTTAAAGCCTCTCCAATGCATCATCAGTGATCTACAACCCATCCTGGACAACAATCTCTCACTTTCACAGGCCTTGGGAGGCAGGCCAGTCCTGGCCCACAGACAACCTGCCAACCTCAAGCATATTCTCACCAGCTACAGCACACCGTGCTATAACTCCTCTAACTCAGGAACCAATCCATGCAACAAACCTCAATGACAATTCTGCCCACATATCTACACCAGCAATACCATCACAGGACCTAACCAGATCAGCCACACCATCACTGGTTCATTCACCTGCACAGCTACCAATGTAATATATGCCATCATGTGCCAGCAATGCCCCTCTGCTATGTACATCGGTCAAACTGGAGAGTCCCTACGAAAAAGGATAAATGGACACAAATCAGATATCAGGAATGGCAGTATACAAAAACCTGTAGGAGAACACTTCAATCTCCCTGCACACACCACGAAATAATTAAAGGTCAGCATTTTGCAGGAAAAAAAAACTTTAAAACCAGACTGCAAAGAGAAACTGCAGAGTTGCAATTCATTTGCAAATTTGACACAATCAGCTTGGGACTGAACAGAGATATTGAATGGCTAGTTATCTACAAGAACAGTTTCTCTTCTCTCGCTGTTCACACCTCCAATTCAGCTGCTAGAGGAATACCTCACCCTCCCTGATTAGAGATAACAGCTGGACCCACCCTGTTATCTTTAACCTGGCTCTTGCCTACCTATTTATACCTGCCCCTGGATTCTTCCACTGCATGCATCCGACGAAGTGGGTATTAGCCCACGAAAGCTTATGCTCTAATACTTTAGTTAGTCTTTAAGGTGCCACAGGACTCTTTGTCAGTCCCCAGCTAAAACCTCTCAGCACATTATCAATGATCTACAACTGATCCTGGAAAATGATCCCTCACTTTCACAGACCTTGGGAGGCAGGCCAGTCCTCACTTACAGACAGCCCCCCAACTTGAAGCAAATACTTACCAGCAACTACACACCATAGAAACACTAACCCAGGAACCAATCCCTGTAAAAAAACCTTTTGCCTACTCTATCCCCTTATCTACTCTAGCAACACTATGAGAGGACCCAATCACATGAGCTACATCATCACGGGCTCATTCACCCGCACATCTACTAATGTGATGTATGCCATCATGTGCCAGCAATGCCCCTTTCCATGTATATTGGCTAAACCAGACAGTCTCTATGTAAAGGAATAAATGGACACAAACTAGACATCAGGAATGGTGACATACGAAGCCATTAGGAGAACATTTCAATCTCCCTGGACATTCTATAACAGATTTAAAAGGATACTTCAACAACAAAAAAAACCTTTCAAAACCAGACTTCAAATAGAAACTTCAGAGCTACAATTAATTTGCTAATTTAACACCATTAATTTGGGCTTGAATATGGACCGGGAGTGGCTGGCTCACTACAAAAGCCATTTTCCCTCTCTTGATATTGACACCTCCTCATCAGTTATTGGAAGTGGACCACATCCATCCTGATTGAATTGGCCCTGTCAACATTGGCTCTCCACTTGGGAGGTAACTCCCTTCTCTTCATGTACAGTATAATAATGCCTGCATGAGTAATTTTCACTCCATGCATCTGAAGAAGTGGGTTTTTTACCCACAAAAGCTTATGCCCAAATAAATCTGTTAGTCTTTAAGGTGCCACCGGCCTTCTTGTTGTTTTTATGAATACAGATTAATACGGCTACCCCGATACTGGTATGCTAATAATTCAAACATCTGTTTACTGACAAAAAATATTGATCATGCCCCCAAAACCCAGGGGCCAACTCCTGCTATCTGCTGTCCCCTCCCAGCTTCCCATAATGGGATTACAAGGGCGCACAGAGAGCAGGCTGTGATTTAGTACCTTAGACTTGTGAGAAAACAACATATGAAAGAGTTCTCACAAGTCTGAAAAAGTGTCAGTCTTTTTTAAAAATACAGTTGAAATATTAAACAGAGATGAAAGTGATTAAGAAAGCTGTGTTGGTTGGAGGAACATCAGTTATTCTGCTAGGTGCTATTTCCAGGTACCCAACTGTAAGCAGACAATTGTCAGTAACTTATCAGCTGCTGAGACTGAAATTCTTTGGTGAGAATTCAGACATAGTGCTGTAGTTATGCCAGCAGCAGAGGAACACCCTTTTTGGGGATTAAACAAGGATTTCAGGAGGGATCATCGTGAGATTTTTATTTGTAAGAAGAACAAAACTTAAAATCTCATAATCAGGGTGGATCAGAAGAAACTGTTTCCCAAAGGATGAAGAAATTCAGGAGAGATCAATAATTCCTAATCATCAGAAGCAGCTAGAGTTAACTATATCTGCTAGCACCATTAGTCAGTGGAACAAATAGCTAGAAATGACCAATCGCTAGATATGGCTCCTGGAGAAAATCTGCCACTGCCTGTTTTCTGGTTTCTATCTAAAACTACATAAAAGCAGCAGAATATTGACAACGGTGTTGCTCAGAATTTATACCAGTGAAAACGAGAGCAGAATTTAGCCAGTAATATGTGACTGCATGACGTTGTCTTCACTAGGAAAAAAAGTATTTTTTAGCCTGTGTTTGCTAACACATGGTAACCAGGCAGTTGTAGTTGTAATATGAGTTAAAAGACTGAGATAAATAATAGTCTCCCCTCCCCCATTTATTTATCTTGACCTGATAACACATGTAAGAACTACAAACTGACTTGTCCACATTAGCATTTTACAATGTATTAGCTAGCACATACTAAAAATAAATAAATAAATCACCTTTTCCCCTACTGTAGATGTTCCTTTTTCATCAGGTACCTTTTATAGCTAATCTGCTCTCTCTTCCACTTATTAAAAATCTTTCTCCTTCTTTTCTCAATTTCCTTTATCTCCTCCTCTCTCTGTGTCCTCTTCTTATCTTTCTTGCTATGTTCTCTCTTCCCCGTGCGTTCTCCCTACCTTCTCAATCTGTCCTCCTTTCCCCCTCAAGATCTTACTGCTTTCACTGTGGGTATGTCCACATTGTGTAATTTCCAGCCTAAGTAGAAATTCCCACACTAACTTTGATCGAGCTAACATGCTAAAAATAAGTAATTGCAGCCATGTGAGCAGTAGGAGGGGCTAACTGCCAGAGTATATACCTGTGGTCTCCCATGGGATTGTACTCAGGAGGCCAAAATATAGGCTATAGGCCAGGCCAGTGAACGGAGCTACGTGGGAGGGCTTTGACTGGAGGCTGCATATTGGTTGAGAGAGCTGTGTGTGCGTGTGGAAAGAAGCAGCAGAAATACTACAGAAGCAGACTGAGAAAGCAGCAAGGAAGTCCCAGAGGCATCCAGAGAAGCGCTTGTAACATGACCCTGAGGGTATGTCTAAGCTGCAGATGGCTGCGTGTTTCCCAGCACAGGTAGATAGACACACGCTAGCTCTGCTGGAACGAGTGCACTAAAAGTAGCAGTGCAGCCAGGGCTAGCTGCCTGAGTACAAACCCACCGGGACCAGCCCCCTGAGGTACATACGTGGGCAGCTAGCCACCCTGCTACCCCCGCCTACACTGCTACTCTTAGCACATTAGCTCAAGCAAAACTAGCATGTGTCTACCCATGCTGGGAAGCACACTCCCAGTTGTAGTGTAGACATACCCCGAGAGAAAGTGCTTTTGGGTACAGTGTGGGCTGAAGAAGAGACTTGAAACTGTGAGTCCACAAACTGTTTCCTGTTTGATTCTTACTGTGTTCCGGGTAACAGGACTGCATCAGAAAAATGTGTGACTCCATCATCTATTTCCCCTCCTATCAGAAACAATCCACAATAACTTAAATATTGGATAACTGCTTGGGTCAAAAGGGGCAATGCTGTATTGCTGTATAAAACTACCTCTAAAATCTTCTGCTACTACTAATAAAAACCAGGTTGTGAAGATACCCATTTGAAAAATTCCTTCTTATGGCCGGCAGATTATAAAAGTCTTGAGACAAAGAACGGTATGAAGTCAGTCATCCGCTTGCAATAGACAATTGCATATTATAGCAATAGGCAGCCAACGTACACACATATACACAGAAAATCTGAATGCTGTCCTGATTCACTGTTACAATAATTAACACCACAAATACATATTATCATGGCAGAAGGTGTTAATGTTATCCACGTTATGAGTCATCAATATATGAGCATTCAGTATGAAACTTTGCATAGCAAGAATTAACTGGATGACCTGGACCTAGAGGTACCATAGAGTAACCACACCCAGATTATCATTAAGGGGATTAAGCACTTTCTTTTGTCATACTGGGGACTGACCAGAAGCCAACTCCAGGGAAACCTGTCTGAGGTTCCTGTGTATTACACAGCAACTTCAGAAAGGATAGCTAGCACCTATGCCCACCTAATAAAACCATGAAATCCTGGTCAAATAGTTCTTTCCCAGGAAGAAAGCTCTGGGCTGACACAGGAGAAGGGAACAAAGAGTTCTTATAGGCAGTCAGGGTATGCCTTCACTGTAGGACTAACTCAGGCTGCTACCTGGGCCTTGCCCCTAAGACTTCTCCATCTCAAAAATAATCTCTCACCTGAATTTGGTGGTGCTTTTAACCCAGGCTAGCTGGTTTATCTCGGGCTATAGGCTAAAATCTGAATGATGCATAAAATTGGGTTGATAATCTGCCCACATTGCAGTGAGTACACAGGCTAATCACTCAAGTGCTGATAGTCCTCCAAGGCCTTCCCACAATTCCCCCCAAGTGCTTGAAGGGCAGACAAGTTCTCCCACAATTCACTGGGAAAGAATCAGAGTGGCTTAGCTTATTGCAGCAAAAAGAACCATGGAATATGCTCCCACTAGTCCTAGCAGCACACATGGCAGAGTGTGGCAAAGAGGACGACACAGTAACTTGGGTAGGGCTTTGCAATGTGGTGGCTTACACTTGGGCTAGGCTTGATCATCTGAGTTAACTCTGAAGCGAAGACATACCCTAAGTAACCAATATAGACAATGAAAACCCCCTCATTTTTCAGTAGCAGGAAGATGTCTCTTAGTTGAAATTTCTGCAAAGGAAATTGTCTGCATGCAGTTGTTGCCACTTCTGTTCTACATAAACAGGACTTGGTATAATCATTTTACTGTATCTGTTTCTTGTAAACATCCTTAAAGCGGGAAAAACTATTTGTAAATACATAAATTACACTGGAACATAACCGCATGTCACCGATTCCCCTTCCAACAGGAAGGAGAGCTACCAAGCCTGGAAATTTGTCCTTAAAGGGCCAATGATGCAATTCAGATTCAGAAGAAAACAAAGTTTGTGTGCCTATTTGCACCTGGAAGTCTCTTGTATAGAACCATCAGTTCTCTTTTGCACCACAGTAAATCTCAACATACAAGCACAGCTGAGAACATACTGTACGTACCATTTTTTCAAAGTTTACTAGATTGTCAATGAATGTCTTGTTCCCCTCGTGAGTAAACGTCATGTCTGCATAGAAATAAATGCAATAGTCTTATAGCTAATTGAATCATGATATACAAAACAGCACAGCACTGTATCTCTATCTCTTCAAGTTATAACAATCATACCATTTAATTTTTAAAAAACACAAGCTACTTTAATTAGAGTAAAACTTTGAAAGATTTCTCACTGAGGCTAGTGCACTTGGAGCCTGACATTCAGATTTACTGAAAATGCCTTCACCTATCTCCATGTCATGATTTTTTTTTTAATGGAAAAGAGGATTGATTGCATCTTCCACTGAGATTGAATTTTACTTTCTCTTACAGCCTTTCACTCTTCAAATATCTGACAACTTTCATATGAATAAGGCTGGTAGATTTTCTAGATTACCTTTTATAAGTAAGGGCATGAAGGGAATTATAGGAGGGTCCAGTTTAGCGACAGTAAGCCTGTAGGCTCTATGGTTTCGTGATGGATCCTTAAAAAAAGAAGAGATCAGACAATGATTAACATGGATAAAAAAGCTGACACTGTATAGCTTCATTCAAAAGTCGTGGTGTTTATCAAATGTAATTACTTTGTCTTGTGGCTTTAAAAAGAGTAGCTTCAAAACAAGGGCAGCTTTTATTAAATTTAACAGTTTTCCTATCAAATGGCAAAATACAAGTGTGATTACAAAACCGCTTATTTGAATAGAAGCCTCACATTTTTCCTCCCTCTAATGGATCTGCAGACACCGGAATAAAAAAAGAATCCACGTTAGAAAATATAATTTCCCATCTGTACAATGGGAAAACATGTTATAAAGCTTTTCGGAGTTTTCCAGATTGACTTTAAGTGGTACATAAATTCTGTCAGAGTAGGTTCCTAAGAGTATAATTTATTAGTCATACATGCTTATTTTAGCAGCACTAAAATGGGATCATAAACTTCTTGAATTCAAACAAGGACATATAAAATGTTCTGAATCGAGGAATTCAAATCAGTTACTCAGAAAATGAATTAGTACAGATTGTGCACAGAATAAAGGATCTACTGCCATTTACCATCAAGCTTTCAAACTCTGCATAGATCTTCTTAAACTTGCTTGGAAGTTTCTGTAAATAAAACAAAAACAACAGAAAACTGTTAAATTCAATCTGCATTTGGTATAATCATTTAACTGTATCTATTTCTTGTAAACACTCTTAAAGCAGGAAAAATTGTTCTTTCTGGAACAATGTGGTAACATAAAATACAGCACGTCTCCTAGCAACTAGATTATAAATAGAGATGGGACTGAGCTACAAAACCTGGATCTGATTTGGATCCAATCCTGAAGTTACCCAGTTTGAGATGTTCAGATTCAGACGTTGAACTGGCCCATTGCAGTGACATGCTGCAGCCAAGTAATTCACATTCATCTCTGGATCCAAAGTACAAATGAAAGTTTAATTCAGTGTTCAGTCTCATCCTTAACGACTGCCTATTTGAACCAAAGCAATTTACAAAAATACCTTGGGCAGTATTATTTCAGCTGCATCATTCACATAAATGACCATGTGCCTTTTGGAATAGTCACAAGTCAGTCAAACCACACCTGGACATTTCCAGGAAATATTGTTAAGATAAATGTATCATCAGCTATTACACAAATCCTTGATTTGCCTGGCATCCAAGGGTCAGTGTTCATTTGTTTGGCATTAAGTTAATTAATAACTTTTCAGTTCACAATAGACATTGAAAATGAACTTTTGTCAGTTACGCCCACAGTAAATAAAGAATATGGTGGAACATTATTAAATAGTTGCTTTCTATCTCACATTATGCTAGAAATATTGAGCAAGTTAACTGGAAGTGGCTACTGGTACGTGAAAAAGACAGCTTCAGAGATCACAGTAACTTTCATATATCAAATTAAAACATGTCAGCTTTCTAATTTGCATTACAAATTTGAATATATTTTCTTATCAAATCACATTACAACATTTAGCGGGCACTGTAAGCAATAAAGAAATATGTCCTTAAAGTCAATTTTGCAATAAAGTATTCCTCTATTTAATATGCATATTATAGCAAGATAGAGTACCACAGCAAGGGCCTCATTTCTAATGATGTATACGAACAAATTGTGTACCTATTTTCCATACACATACAAACCAGGTATTTGTGAATGAAGTGGCCATACACACCTGCAAATATCTGATTTGTGTGTGCGACTGACATACTTGCATATGATCACTAGTAAGAATCAGGTCCTAAATATTTATTTTTAATGATGTTCACTGTATAGATCCTGAAAAAAACCAGCAGAGATACTCTTAGATTATGTCTGACTGCTCTGCAGAACAAAAGTATGAAAACATTTATTTGAATACAGTATTTTATCTTTCACTTACAAATTATCTCTTCCCCTTTCCAGCTCAACCCTCATATCTACTGTAAATTCCAGCTTGCTGTACAACGTAAATAAATTAAACTCCATCTCTTGTCTCCTTAGAGCTTCTGCCCTCTTTTAAACCCTCAATCTTAGTAGCTAGAACTAGAGGGCCAGTTATTTAGAAATTAGCCTTCAAATTCATGCCTTCAGTGTTAATCATGAGAGGTTTATGCTGGTATTTAGAAAAAAACAGTGTTGGCTTCTCTGGCTGCAAATTGCAGGTGCACATTTAGATTTCAGATTGAGGTCTTTTTGTAAACTACTGCCTTCTGATGGTACCTCAAATCCCCATTTTCAGGCCAGATTTTAGAAACATGTTAAATGCAGTAGGTTATATTTTGATTTCAGTTACAACAGATAACTGACACATCACAGCAACCTGGCCAAACATTCTTCTATTTTTCATGAAAAATGTTCACAGAAATATCCAAAAAATGTGCAAACATTTTCTGTTTTCAACCAGCATATATGGGTCAACATTTTTATAAAAATGGAAATTTTGATGAAAATGTTTTGCTAAAAAATTTCATGAAAAATCTTTCAGAATTTTTGGAGCAGGGCTACACTGGGGTAAAGGAGAATTTGACCTATGAAATGTAATTTCACTTTGCTTCCCTCAAAACACAGCAGCTCAGGACTGTGCTACACAAATGCTCATTAATAGTATGGGATGCCTCCAAGCTTTTAGCTACAGTAGTAGCTTCTCCACCCAGGAGCTGAATTACTGTCTTGAAGAATGGCATTCCTCCCTCTCGACCCTAATTCTAGAAATAACATGGATGGATGCTGTTGCTTACTAAAAGCAGAAATTACAACCAAAGGTCTTGGAACTAGATTTTAGCTATCACTTACCTCCCATGTTAATGAAAGGCGGCTCACAGCAACATTACTCAGTCCCATGATAATAGCGAAAAAGGAATTAAGATTTTTGTATTCCTTACAGCTGAAATACAAGAGGTCCAGACTTTTAATGTTATGCGTATAATCAGAGGAGAAGTAAAACTGAGGTCCTAAAGAGAGTGGAATAGAAACCTTTGGTTTGAGTTTGATTATATTATGGCAAACCTTACCAGTGGGCTTGAGGCATATCATTTTGCAACACTCCTCCTCCTGACTTTTGTTTGAATCTCAAACTCAAAGCATAATGAGAAGCTTGGTAAACCCAGGATTAATGCATCCATACTGATCAAATTCACCTGGAAGCGTCTCTCCCCTCATGCCTCAAAATTGGCCACCCATTTTCCTCTTATCTGATGTCATCTTTGGCATATGGGAACCCATGGTCTTCTAACAACTTTCCCTCCCACCAGTGCACTATGGGGCATCTCTTGGCACTATATTAAGCCCTAGTCTGTACTATGGGGGGCGGGGGGCAGATCAACCTAAAATATGCAACTTCAGCTATGGGAATAGCATAGTTGAAGTCAACGTATTTCAGTCAATTTACTGCAGTGTCTTCACAACGCTAAGTCGACTGCTGCTGCTCCCCTGTTGACTCTGCCTGCACCTCTTACGGCGGCGGAGTACCAGAGTTGACAGGAGAAAGCTCGGGGACCGATTTATCGTATCTAAACTAGATGCGATAAATCAACCTCCGAAAGATTGATTGTTACCCACCGATCTGGCGGGAAGTATAGACTTGCCCTAAGTTAAAGCCCAAGGAATGCTAAAAACAGTGGGAGAAGCATGGTTTACATTCCCACTGCTGCAAAACTTGGTGGGCTGGCAGGCTGTCTACACACCAGAAGGGTCTTATTCCAGATTCAAGGGGCAGATGCCCAGCGATGACTGTGTTTCAGTGACCCCTGCATACACAGTCTGCAATCAATTTGTGCAGTTTCTTGAACTCTTTGGAATCTTTCAATTAAGTAAGTGCCAGTTGTCATCTTCATCTTTATAAAGACCCTTTACAATATATCCACTGCTGAAGACCCCACATATTAGGTGTGCTAAACCTGCTGTAGCCTCCAATACAAGAGCGCTCCTTCATTAGTGTTCAGGAGAGACTGAAAGATGTAACTGCATGTTACAGAATATCTGATATGCCACCTCTTTGAAAATGATTTGCTATGTTTGTTACTATAATTGCTCAAACCTTTAGGCCTACGCTTCTTTTGCTATTTGACTTGCAAAGGCTGGGTGGCTGGATATTAATGAAACTATAAAAGCAAGAGGTTCAAACTGAGAGTCTCAAATATAATTCTCTACTTCAGCAATATCTACAGAAGTTCAATCTTGAATATTCTGTCCTCTCTCAGATATCTCATCTTGTATGGCTGATCTTTACCTTAAACTCAGCATGGCCAAGAGTGAACTTATAATCTCACTTCCCAAAACTATCTCTGTACTATGCTCTACCAGTGAACACTCACCATAATCTGCTCTCACCCAGGTTTGTAACCTTGGGGATTAACTTGGCTCTGTTTCCCCTCACGTCCAAGTCATAGCCACATCCTATTGCTTTTCCTTCAGAACATTTCAAAAAACACACCCTTTCCTTTTTTTCCTCATAGTCAAATTCCTTGTTCACACCCTAATCATCTGATTACTGTGACCACTTTTGCTCTCGGGTCTTGTTGTTAACAACTTCACCTCCCCTCCCCACCTTCCAAACCTGTGCCAAAATGATGTCCCCCCACAGATTGATGGTAACATGTCTTTACTTGTTCTGGGAGACACCATGCATAAATCTGGGTTCTGTTGAAATAATAAATATTAAAATACTAGTGTTCAAGTGTAGTATGGGCTTATTTAAGGAAGCTGCAACTTGCAACTATCCTTTGTCTGAAATAAGGGAACGGTTTGTGGGTGTGCGTATTGAGAGAGATTTTTAATGACTGTGTGTGAACTAGTTTGTATCGAGATAAGAGAGAGGAGGCATAGAAGAGTGAGTGAATATCTTTTGTGTATACCCATAAAGAGGTTCTTTTAAATAATGTGTATGAGAGACAATACACAGAAAGCCTATCTGTGTGCATGTGCACATATGTCTCTGTGTGGAAGCACTGAAAGACACCACAGGAGATATAGTTAATTTCTTCCTTTATTTCAAAAACTCCGAGCTCGTGAACCTGGTGAGCTGCACATGTTTACCCAGTAAGTGGCAGGGGCAACCACTGCGCAGTGAGCCGTCAGCACAATGCGCCTGCATCTGGTTACTTAACTTCCCCTAGGGATGCGAGCACCAGTACGGGTGCATTTCGGGGCAGACACAGCTGCCTATGGGAAAAGTGGGGCCCCTTCAATCACAGTATGGAACCAAGGTGCTCACTAGCCATTATCTCTGAATATCAGTACCCTACGAAAGCTGCAGAGCCATACAACTTCACCACCAGCTATGCAGGAAAATTAACTGAACTGAGTGCCCTCCCCACTGAGTCTAGTGCACCTTCCTCTGCTCCTAGGAAAGATTCTACTCTCCTTCGGTTACTGGTTTATCAAGGCTTGTCATGTGCAAATTTAGAAGGGATATTACTTCAAGGCCTGGGCCCATCTTTTTTCAACCCAATCCCTTGGCTCTTTTTGTTCTAACTCTTCAGCACATTATATTTGTTTCACTATGTTCTGTAGCACTAGTTACCATGGCAACAATTTATATTGTAAGAAAGAGCCCACAATTTTTAAAGTTCTTTTGCAGTCACCGAAAATAAATCTGCCAGCTCAGTTTTTATTTAGGAAAATCTCGTGCTTCAGATCTCCTGCCTTTAGGAGACACAGAGGTCTCTGTGCAGGTCACGTTTAGCCATTTATTTTTAGAATTGTAGTGAGACCAGAAATATGGAAGTAAACAGGTCATCAAGCTGATCTAAAGAGCATAAGTTAGCCCTCTGACACTGGGAAATTTAATGGGGCTGGAGCACTTTATGGTGGATTATTTTCTGTTTTTCCTTAAGGTGAAGTTTAACCATTATTTTGAAGATGCTTGATTTTAAAGGTTTATTAAATTTACCTTAATATCTTCATTTACTTGCATTTATGCATTTTCCCATTTCACACTACTGATCTGAGGAATAAACATTACTCATTTGTGTGTATGTATTCTACTGCCCTCTACTGGACAGAATACATAAGACCTTCTTTCTGGTTTACAATTTCCCTATAAATAAAGACCGAGATAATGGAATGGCTGTTTTTAGAGACTACAGAAGTATGTTCTATTTACCTTACTATGAGTCTGATACTGTGAGATTTTGGGTGCCTTAAACTTCCACTACCTTTAAAGTGCTCAGCAATTTGCACAAGGGACTCAATACCTTGCGATATTAGGCCCTCTATGCAGCAGAATTGGTCATGCTAGTGCTTCTAGCTAGTGCATGATTTGTTTGTGGGCCTGGGTTTGGGATATGAAAAATTATGATTCTGGAGAAGAATTCAGAGTTTATTTTGTGGTAATCCTTTCCTCCCCCATTCCCTCAGGAGACTTTTAAAAATGGGGATTTATTTTATAAAATGCAAAAATGTTTTGTCATGTTTTAAGTGTAAATTACTTATTTGTATTATAATAGTACCCAGAGGCCCCAGTCAAAATCCAGATCCATCATCCAAGACATTGTACAAACACATAGAAAGAGACAATTCCTCCCTTGAGGAGTTTAGAATCTACTCTGAGACAATAAGCAACAGGTGGGTGTCACGAACAATAGCAGGGATTGGGAGGACAGAATAAGAGGGTAATAGTGCTAGCAACTATGGTTACCTAGGCTAGTTGTGGCCCTGCTCCCTTTGATGAGAATAGAAAGCTCCTACTGAATTCAGTGGTAAGGAATCAAGCCATCAGCGCACAAACTGAAGGTTCCAAGTAATTTTAAATTTATTTTAAATGATGAGATCTTAACAAAGTAAGAGATCAGCAACCCCCACCAGCCAGCTACTTAAGTCTTAGCCAAATACACTTTGCTTGCAAGTGAGCTTACATTTTGCCTAGTTTTGGGGTCAACTGTCTGTTTTTACTCACAAACTTATCTGTTTTCACTGAGCCATACTTTGGGGGACAGGGGAGTGGGGAGAAACTAGAATACTTTGCAATTTTCCAGCAAAATGTGCGAATGCTTAGTTTTTTTAAATGAGTCACCCAAAATGTATCACTCAGCTGGAGTATTACAGAATGTTATAATAAGCTTTAATGGTGAAGGACTGTTGTTTCTCTACGTGTCCTGCTGCTATCCATCTTTAAGCTTGGGAGCTGGAAAGAGAGAGACAATAACAACGGTTTTGGGTGTCTGAAAAAAATGTGACAGAGTGAGGCTAACAGGAGTCTCTCTACACTTTCCCCCTGCTCCTCTCCTGCTCTCCTTGCACTCTGCTTGGGGGACTTCTACCCTAGAAGAATGTAAATGACTTTATCCTGCATGAAACATAAGTGGATTGGTCTCACTGAACTCAATGAATTACTCATGTGGGTGGTTGCAGGACAGGGCTCTTAGAATGCAGGGATCAAGGGTAAATAGAGGAGATGAACAGAAAAGGGGGAGACAAACAGTAAGAGGGAACAATCCTACATTAACAGGGATGGGCAAGATTAATTAGGCTTTTTCAGCTCTGTTTGATTCTCTGTAAAAATTACAAATAACAAATATATTACGAACTTAGCATGTATTTCAGCTTCTTTCTGTATATACTAGTGTATACTCACTGGGCTGCTATCTTAATGAATTTCTTTAACAGCTGAACACGCTTGCTGATTTGGGAGCAAAGACAAATCTCTGTGACCACCCAGAACTGGATTTCATTAAATCTTCTCAAAAACAAGTCCAAATTTGCTGTGGTCTTTTTAAAATTGTGCCTTCCAAATGTGTGGTAAATCAGCTCCAGCTAGGAGAGAAAAAACAGGGTTGATTTTCAGATGTCTCTTTCTTGGAGAGTGAGGGGGTGAAGAGGAGTGAGAAGTCACTATTAGGTTTCTAAATTATTCAAGCTTGAAACTTGCTGTGCAGTAAATGTGGGCATGATACAGCTGACAAAGATTCAGCTTGCATTGCAAATTCAGTAGACAGCCTCTAAGGCACATTAAAAGCATAAATATAGACTATATAGTAACAGTTTAATACCTTCAATGAGACATATCAAAGTAATTCAATACAGAATGCACTATTAGGGGATGTTTCTTTTATATACTTTGTATTTTTGCTGTGACTGGATTAGTATTAATAGTTTCAAGGCTTGCAGCTGCTAAGGTTCTATAAGTTAAACTCAGAGAAAATTTGGCAAACAGTATCAGTACCTACACTGTACAGCTAAATGTTTAATAATAAATACTAAGATGCTATTTAGATTCCCCATACCTCATGCACACAGTTGAAGAGATCCCAATCATAAATTGTCATCTGGTATGCTAAGTCTTTGGAGCTCATGAGTTCAAAAGTTCCTACAGTTCCAGCTGATGGGCCTTCTTGTTCTGGCAGTGGTGTCTGTGAATAAGAATAACGATACAAGAATGTTCAAAATGCTAAATTGCACCACCAGTGCTTCGCCCTCTGCAGAACTCCTGATTTTTTTTTCAATGTCATCAGTTTCTGAAGGGGTTTCATATAGTATAGCTGGAGTCTGCTTTCAATTATAGGTAGCAATAAAGCCTCTACTTTCAATTCCCTTTTTTACATGTACAAACATACAAGCCTAATGTTTTTGCAATGAACAGATTTTAATGATGTGAATTATTTCCTTTACTATAATTTATAAAGCTGTAACAATCTGATAAGTCATCTAGTAAGTGTATCTCATACTTTCTCTTTCAGTATACATTGCATATATTCCCCTCCTCGGATCATTATCTGACATTTGTGATTGTATAACTCCCAGTTGTGTTATTGGGAGTTTTGTGTGTTCACAGGTCCTTTGAGTTATTAAATTATTAATTTTTAAATGGATTTTCATATCATCTAATAAAAGATGTGAGCTGCAGTTTTGCACAGAACAGAAATAATTCTATTTAAAATATAAACTGGGATGGTTCCATGTTTGGAGTCATCTACTGTATATATTAGGGCCAAACACTCTAAACCATCCATACAAAAATTATTCCATTACCAAACAATATACCTGTTGCCAATTCACATGCACCCTGTAAACACATCTTGGGATTAAACAGTGCTTCATGTGAACCTACATTTTAAATTGCCTTTGCTTCCAGGAGATGGCAGTATAGTTCACTTACAATTTTCTCTGCAAATTCCTCCATACTGTCTTTAATTTTTAATTACCGTAATCTAATATATTGCAGATTATGCTATAAAAATGTGCTGTCAACAGAACAGGTCACATTCTGAGTCAAACCTGAACAAGGGCTGCAATGTTATGTCCCATATTTTAACAGACTATATTTCCAAAAAAAAGTTATGATTACATTATTCTGCATTTACAAAAGAAATTATTGCTGTAAAATTTAAAAAATAAATAGAGCTTTCTGCATTAATATACCAGCAGGTTCCTAATATATATACTAATACATAAGTATATAGTACATTTATTTCTGCTAGAGTGGCTACTTTTTGTTCTCTAGGATAAACTTGCATCACAAACAACATAATGACACAATCACGTCAAACTGATCCAAAATAATTTGCAGTAAACTACTGGCATTATTGACAAAGAGTCCTGTGGCACCTTAAAGACTAACTAAAGTATTAGAGCATAAGCTTTCGTGGGCTAATACACACTTCGTCGCATGCATGCAGTGGAAGTATCCAGGGGCAGGTATAAATAGGTAGGCAAGGACCAGGTTAGAGATAACAGGGTTAGTCCAATGAGGCTGAACCAGCTTGTTATCTCTAATCAGGGAGGGTGAGGTATTCCTCTAGCAGCTGAACTGGAGGTGTGAACAGTGAGAGAAGAGAAACTGCTCTTGTAGATAACTAGCCATTCATAATCCCTATTCAGTCCTGAGTTGATTGTTTCAAATTTGCAAATGAATTGCAGCTCTGCAGTTTCTCTTTGCAGTCTGGTCTTAAAGTTTTTTTGCTGCAATATAGTGACTTTTAAATCTGTAATTGTGTGTGCAGGGAGATTGAAGTGTTCTCCTACAGGTTCTTGTATACTGCCATTCCTGATATTTGATTTGTGTCCATTTATCCTTTTTCGTAGGGACTGTCCAGTTTGGCCGATGTACATAGCAGAGGGACATTGCTGGCACATAATGGCATATATTACATTGGTAGCTGTGCAGGTGAATGAACCAGTGATGGTGTGGCTGATCTGGTTAGGTCCTGTGATGCTGTTGCTGGTGTAGATTTGTGGGCAGAGTTAGCATCGAGGTTTGTTACATGGATTGGTTCCTGAGTTAAGAGTTATTATGGCACGGTGTGCTGTAGCTGGTGAGAATATGCTTGAGGTTGGCGGGTTGTCTGTGGGCCAGGACTAGCCTGCCTCCCAAGGCCTGTGAAAGTGAGAGATTGTTGTCCAGGATGGGTTGTAGATGATGCGTTGGAGAGGCTTTAAACTGAGGACTGTAGGTGATGGCCAGTGGTGTTCTGTTGTTTTCTTTCCTGGGCTTGTCTTGCAGCAGCAGGCTTCTGGGTACACATCTGGGTCTGTTGATCTGTGTCCTTATTTCCTTGCGTGGGTATTGTAGTTTTGAGAAAGCTTGGTGAAGATCTTGCAGGTGTTGGTCTCTGTCTGAGGGGTTGGAACAAATACGATTGTACCTCAGTGCTTGGCTGTAGACAATGGATCATGTGGTGTGTCCGGGATGGAAGCTGGTGGCATGAAGATAGGCATAGCTGTCGATAGGTTTTCGGTATAGGGTGGTGTTGATGTGGCCGTCATTAATTTGCACCGTGGTGTCTAGGAAGTGGACCTCCTGTGTATACTGGTCCAGGCTGAGGTGGATGGTAGGGTGGAAGCTGTTGAAATCATGGTGGAATTCTTCCAGAGTTTCTTTCCCATGGGTCCACCGCACCATAATAACTCTGACTCAGGAACCAATCCATGCAACAAACCTCGATGCCAACTCTGCCCACATATCTACACCAGCAACACCATCACAGGACCTAACCAGATCAGCCACACCATCACTGGTTCATTCACCTGCACAGCTATCAATGTAATATATGCCATTATGTGCCAGCAATGTCCCTCTGCTATGTACATCGGCCAAACTGGACAGTCCCTACGAAAAAGGATAAATGGACACAAATCAGACATCAGGAATGGTAATATACAAAAACCTGTAGGAGAACACTTCAACCTCCCTGCATACACAATTACAGATTTAAAAGTCACTATATTGCAGCAAAAAAACTTTAAGACCAGACTGCAAAGAGAAACTGCAGAGCTGCAATTCATTTGCAAATTTGAAACAATCAACTCAGGACTGAATAGGGATTATGAATGGCTAGTTATCTACAAGAGCAGTTTCTCTTCTCTCGCTGTTCACACCTCCAGTTCAGCTGCTAGAGGAATACCTCACCCTCCCTGATTAGAGATAACAAGCTGGTTCAGCCTCATTGGACTAACCCTGTTATCTCTAACCTGGTCCTTGCCTACCTATTTATACCTGCCCCTGGATACTTCCACTGCATGCATCCGACGAAGTGTGTATTAGCCCACGAAAGCTTATGCTCTAATACTTTAGTTAGTCTTTAAGGTGCCACAGGACTCTTTGTCACTTCTGCAATTCCAAACTAACACGGCTAACCCTCTGATTACTGGCATTATGGCTCTACAAGCCTAGCTTTTCATTTTTACCTTTAGGAAAGAGTTACTTCTGCACAAAGTGAAACAGATTTTTGTTCCCATTGAGAGACTATCACAACACTTTACTGTGTTACTATTACAAGCGGCCTGCCCTAAATATATTCTCCAATGCTGGAGAAGAAACATTTAGACTTAGACACACAAGATATTTGCAAATTCATCCATTCCAGAATAACCCCCTTATTTTCACAAGGGGTTTGCCAAAAAAAAATCAACAAATTCACAAATTAGAAAGCCCATTCTTAAACAGTAAAAGGTGTTTTATTTTGTAGGATTCTATTAGTTGTTAACACCATTCTTCAGAAAAATGCAGGAACAGTCAACGTGTAGACTTCTTTTCTGGGGAGCTGAGAAGCAACTATAAGATGCTTAATGTCCTCTACTCCTCCTGAAGCCAACAGGAGCTGAGGACAGTCAGCACATCACAGGATTGGGACTTTGCCACATTAATGGTAGAATAAAGTGTATTTGACATATTCACTCCACGCTAACTGGAAAGGAAAAAGGCAGTCAAGGACTGCAAATTTACAACTATGTTTCTAAATCTAAAGCAGAAGCAAAACTCAGATTTCTCAATATCTATAAATGAAAGAAGGCATACATAGTAAGTAACTTGTTAAAAGCATACAGGAGGTCTGGAGTAACAGAGTTTATGGTGACATGGCTTGGCAATGACAGTTGTTTTAAATGAACTAAAAGGAACAAAAAGTACAGTCAAAATCAAGCTCCATAAAAGCAGGCCCCATGGACATTTTTAAAGTTACTGTATAAACAAGTAAGCATTTATTTATAATTTTACTTAAGGAAAACCAGACTACTTAAAATACTTTCTGTGTTTCAAGTTAGAATCATCTGTGATTTTGACACAGTATTTGGGAGGGTCAGGCAGAAATGGGTTTAAAGCACTTACTGCATGAATCAAGTCTGTATAATACTTTAATTGATAACATCTAATTCCTGTTATACATACTTGAATGGGGATGGAGAGAGGAGAATTCTCTACTCAGATCTGCACCACAAATCTGGGTTATAATATTTTGCTCTGCCTACATGCTCATTTCCATTTAGAATATTGGAGTCAAAATTTGCTGTGTGGATAAGAGAACAATTTTTGCCCTAGTTTAAGAAATGATACTATTACCCTATTTTTTGACAAGGGAGCTCTTCCCACAGCATTGTGACAAACTGTTAGCTTTGAATCTCTCAGATGAGCTAAAACATTCAAAAGGCAGAATGGGGCAAGAAACGTTTGAGCTACTAGTGTTCAAAATACAGTAAAAGCGGTGTTATCCGGCACTTGATCAAACAGAAAGCTCTATTAAAGCGCATTTCTGATATCACCCAATATAAATCTTCAATCTAGTAACCAGGACTAGTATATTGCTCAGGAAGTTATGCAATTGAACATTCTACACTCTATTTTTACGCAAAAGAGGCAGAAGACAAGTAAGCAAGCTGATATCAGGGATTTATTCAAAAAAGCAGCTTCCAAGACGTGTTATAGGGTCATTACTAATTCAGCACAATCTCCTACACCTTCTACATCCACCATGATAACTGCTATTGATAATGATGACCCTGAGGCACTGCAAGATCCTGAAGTGTCTTCTGAATCATCAAAGAAAGATTAAATTTGTTCAGTATAGTTTTAGTGTTAAGTGTATTTTTAGTGATCTAGCTGTACACCATGTACTGCACATAGTGATGTATAGTGTTGTAAGAGAACCTACTGTATAGAAAACGTTACGTGTATACACCTAAGTGCTTCAAGAAACCAACCACTCTGCAGTGCAGTACTACTAACTACTGGCTGGTTGCATACCTGCATACTATTTTATACTTTATTCATTTGATTATATTCTAATTCTTTGAAAATTAGTATTCCATTCGTAAGTATAACTCTTAGTTAGCTGGAAGTTTTGACTAACTGGCACCCCCATGCCTCAACATGCCAGATAACAAAGCTTTTACTGTATCTGGAAAGTTAAGTTCGAAAGAAGCGCTCTGATTTGCAATGCTGAGAACAGTATATGTACATACCAGGGAATCAAACCGGTCTCGTGGGCAAGCGAACAGACGTCCATTAACACTGAGATTCGTAAATGCTGAAACATCATTAGGTTTGAGCACAACCTTTTCTATAAAAATGAAAGCATATGAGTGCCTGTTAAATGCATGTGGAATTAACAGCAGTGACTTAACAACAAATTAGTAGATATGTGCATTACTTGAATGAGCATAGTGAATGCCTTAGATACAAGATAGATGACTGTAAGAACCCACTGACTGAAGAAAAGTGACATCAATATATAAAAGAGCAAAGCTCAAATGAAACTCCCATTGATCTGAGACATGGAATCCTAACTCCCCCAGACTGAAAGCAAGAGTTAGGGATCATGCATAGCAACCTTTAGAAACTACCACGGCACCAAAACCCAAGAATAATTAAGGGCTCAGATCACCATTCTCTGATCAGGGAGAGATTAGATAGCTGTTATTATTCCAAAACTGACTTGAAAGTCAGTAAGTAAGTGCATTTCACCACACCCTCAGGCAATTGTACTCAACCCCCATCATGGTAGTCCTAAAAAATGGGGTGCAGGTCACAAGTAAAGAAGAGCTCATAAATTGATTTATGAATCATTCGCTCCCAGTGTATGCGAAGAACACTGCTACCACCCACTTTTGAAACAAAAAAATGCTGCCACTTCAAAAAAGTGGTACAGGATTTGCTCCTAAGAAAGAACTTCCATACTAGTTGAACACGTATTAAAATTTACTGGAATAGCCTTTACCGAACTAGTACTGGTTTTGTGCTTTATTTTAAATGAGAAGCATTAAAGATCATGCAAACACCATACCTCCTCCTGAACTCATCTTTACTATGATCAAGCCTTCTCCAGAACCCAGTTTATCTGCTACTGCACTGATCACTTCCTTAACAGAGGCCATCACTGGCACACGGATAGTAGTGTAGGTGTGGTCTATACAGTATACCTTAAACAGAACTAAAGACAAAAGAGTGCATTGTGAACACTGTACATAACCGAATACAGTTTACTGTGCAAATTACTTCAATAAGGCATTGCTCACAGATATAACAAACACCAGCAGGTCGCCACAACTTTATTTAGTACTGTAGCTCCAAGATTGCTAATTCTTCTGAAGTTTGACTAATTTCAATGACTGATTTGCAGGAACTCCTAGCAAACTATAAGATATCAGAAATTCCAGTGTTACCATACTATTCATAAAAGGCAGTATCACTTGGTGTTTCCTTAAGTTTCAGGCCACTGGATAGTTAAATATTTAATAAGTGATTTTTCTTTTTTTCAAAAGTTCAGAAAAATTGGCTATGAACACACTACATACAATATAAAAAGTTTACATATTTACAAAACCAGATTTGATAAGAGATTCATGATCACAATCAAAGCTTAATTTATGCTGCATTGCAATTGTTCTAGTTCCCCTTTTTTATATTTAAATGTTATTGAGAAATCAAGACTGTTTCAGAAAATGAGGGATATGACCTTGCAACAATATACAACTGTAAAAAGTTAGGGCTGTCAAGCGATTAAAAAAATTAATCATGATTAATCGTTCTGGAAAGCAGGGTACAGTCTCCCATTCTATAAGTCAATTTTTTGATCCTAGATGTACAACCTTGCATTTGGCAATATTTTTACTATTATTGTTCATACAGTTATCCAAAGTGTCCCGTGACTGACAGAACAATGCTGGGTTTGAAGCTGGGGCAGCTTTTATTGTGAAGATAAATTTTAACACCCATTTGAAATGTTGACTAACAGCTGGGAAAAGGTGCCAGGATTTATGGGATTTTTCAGATATCTTTGGTTATAATGGATAAATCACAGAGTCAGGTCTCCATTCTGTCTCCACACGGAGGAGCTTCTCCAGCCCAAGGTAAAAATAACGTCTAAAAAGCGAGTCGAGCTGAAAGTCTCAGTCTGAGGCACTGATGTAAACTTTATCTTCAACTGTGCATGGGAGTCAAACTAAAGACAAAATGGTTCATGCGAGCAAACTGAGGCTTCTGTTTAATAGGCTTTCCTGTCATAGGCCAGAAATCCAGAGCCTGACTCTCCATTCTATTTACACACATTTTATAACAATGTAACTCCAATGCAATCTACAGAGTGTAACTAGTGGGGAATAAGAGCCCCAATGTCATGTGTGTTACAGATCATTCATTGCACACATACTACACACCTATATATTACTAGTGCTGTGTTTTAAACTGATTTGTTTATTAATTATTTTAAAGGAATATATTTTTAAGGGCCTGAGGAAGTTCTATTAAAATCAGTGACTAAACACCATGTTTGGCCAGGAAATGCAAACGTGTTTTTGCCCCAGATTTGTAAACTGGGGATACTTATGTTTATTTTGATCTCTGCCCCAGGAGTGACAAATTTATTACAAACATCAGAAAACAAAGTGCCGCAAACCCCTGTATGCATATACTTACTTTCATCACTTCCCCTGATCGGCTGGCGTTTTTGTGCTCTATCATCAGTTGTGTTAAACTGCTGCAAAAGTACTTTGTGCTGCAGGAAACAAACAAAAAAAACCCATAATCATAAACATGATTTCTTCATGGGAAACATGGAATAGATCTAATCAGACATATTGTATCAAAGATGCAGGTGAGAAAGTAACACAAATAAACTTGCAGTTTAATTCTTGAAAATATTTCAATATGTGTTGTTTTAATAAATTGCATGTTATTGAAGAGGAAAGTCTGTAAGTCTTAAGCAAAGCCTTTGTTTTAGAAGATTGCCAAATAAAGTCCATTTACCTTCTTTTGTGGTGCCTTAGTTTCTTCCAAACTACAGAAAGCAGAAAAAGTATACTGTGTCATTAAATATATTTTGGAAGATATTCCCTACAATATATCAGTTTAGACATTGACCACTCTCCAAACTATTGTATCTAGGTACTCATACATGTTTTATACTAAGAAAATAAAGTAAGATTATCATAGTCTAAACTAGAAATGGGAAAATATTGCAAAAATTGTACACAAATATTAATTTGCAATTTTGTTCATAGCTTCATAGAATTTAAGGCCAGATGGAACAATTAGATCACCTAGCCTGATCTCTTTGCATCAGTGGAATTTACAATTCTCTTCATATTCTGTGAACATTTAATGATGAATTTAGTATTTGCAAGAATTTTCATAAAGAGAAAAAGTGTCACATATGCTTGTCTGAACATGCATGCTTGGAAGCATTTTTCTGTTAGAGCAGCCATCTTAAAAGCTTCCCATGGGGAACATTTTCCAGACAGCTCTAAAATAGACATTTTTCACTGGGTATTTAGTTGTAAAATGAACCAAAAAAGTAAAAACCTTACATTTGTTTTACAGTCTTCTCTAGCTCAGAGAGTTGCTCTTTTAGTGCTGTAATAATTCTTGCATCATCTGATACAGATACATAAAATTCCTGTAAATGATACAGAATAGTCTTTGAACAATGAAACAATAGATGTGTTGTACCTAAAAGGATAAAGGATTGGTGAGCTTATGTATGCTAGTTTACTGATTATGAAGAGTGAGATTCAGTTTAGTGAATAGGGGAACAATAAGATGCCCCACAACACTCAAATTCTGGTCTATTCCTGTATCCCTTCTGTTTGTGTAACTCCAGCTGATTTAAATTAAAACTATTCATACAGGAAGGAAGTATAATAGTAAAAATGTGAGACAGATGTGGATGTGCTTTTTCTAGTTAAGCACTACCCTGCCAAAGCCCATACTCCACATTTTTAGAAGATCAAGGAGAAAGATTATGGAATTCATTATTTTTTCACAAATAATGTGATAACATATGTAGTTTTATGCATAATGCAATGAAACTGTTTAATTTAGGTCATTTTGTTTTAAAGGCGCGATCTCACTATTGTTGTTATTTATATGATACTCCAAATGTACTGTGCACTACAGAGCAAATACAAAGGCATGGTTCTTGCCTCCAAAGAGTTTACAATCTTCGTAACAATTGACCCTGTTATGGGTCAAATGCTGTAGCTGGGCTGTGTTTATGGGAGATCTGCAGGGACTTTGGAGGCAAGGACTCCAGACTACAGCAGCCAGTGTATCTGCAGGGTAGCCTCAGTTGGGGATGGATTGGTCTTCAGCTTCGCATCATGACAGATCCTCCCTGGCACATCCCAACAAGATTCAAACAAATAATCTACATGACAGGGTTTAGAAAGGCCTTTGTGGCATGCAGAGAGTCTATGCTCCCTTGGCAAAATCCTGCCTCTCACCACCGCACACCAGAACTACATTGGTTCTGCTGTCGTCAGAGCCCTCTTCACTCTGCAACAGAGTAGCTTACAAATACCCATGCAGCACAGATTTGTACCTGCTGGCTCTGTAATTGTTGTGCGTTAAAATAAAAACCAATCACGTGTGTACTCTGCAGCCAAAATTGAGAAAGAAAACACAAACAGAACTTTGCACTTTAAAATGATCTATTCTATGGTATCTACATACTTGTTAACAATAGCAATCGCACAGTACCTCCAGAAAGGCCATTGCTGCTTCATCCTCTTGTAGCAGATCTCCATATAAAGCAGCCCACTGTAGAACCAGTCGGATGACTCGCCTTTTATTATTAAGTGCATAATCCATTTTCTCCTGCTCTGAACCTTGGGAAGGCTGGGCATGGTAAGTACCAAGGTGTCAAGGAAAATATTTACTGAGTTAAAATATCCAATACAGTAAGAACTGAGGAAACTACTCTTTTCAGGGGCTTTCCAGCAGGAATTTCATGATCAGTGAGGTAAGAGGGTCAGATTTACATACCTTTTTTGTTTCTTACCATATTGAAAAGGTAATGAGGCCTCTCAGTAGCACCGTTCATGAAACAATAGAGGCCATTTTCTAAGGAAGGTATCAAGAATCAAAATCAGACCTTCTGTCACAGCTTTATAATGGAGCAAGAGAGATGACACTTCAGAGCCAGGGAAAAGATGGTTAATCATTTCATCTAAAGAGAACATTCAGTCCTGTTCTTCTGGTAGAATCAGAAGGAATCATGGAAATAAAAGAATAAAACTTTTCCCCCCTTTTTGGTTACAAATTATTTCAGCCACTGTCTGCAAGAGATTTTACCATCTGTTTATACGCAGTAAATCTTTGGTATTACTATTCCTATTTCTAATTTTATTACAGTATTCCCAGGAATCCTAACTGAGTCAGGTTCCCTTGTGTTGGATGCTATACATACATCTGTTGAAAGTTAGTCCTTTCCCTGAAGAGTTTACTATCAAAACAAACAAAGGGTAGAAGAAAGAAAATATGCCCATTTTATAGATGAAGAACTGAGGCATAGAGGAATTAACTGATTTGGCTAGTGAGTCATTCAGGAAGTCTCAGGAAGACTCTGTCACATACCTTAGCTGCGTATCATATCCTGTGCACAGTGCTTTGTGATATGCATTTAACAACATAAACAATAAAATATAAAGCTACATATTTAACAAAGGGCGGCTTTACTTTTTAAAATTTTTAATTGCAAAAACATGGAAATAAGATGCAAAACTATTTTTTAAAAGGAAAAAAAATGTAGAAAAAGATAAATATATAAACAAACTGCACCAAAGCACAGTTCCTGTGTGCACATGTCTTGTAAGTACCACAAAGGACAGCACACTTCTGAAGTGCTCACTCCTGTACCTACAACTGTAACCTAAAGAGCACTGGGCTTGTTTAAAAGACTGCACTGATGCCTCTATAAGTCTATGGGGCACAGACTAGAAAGTGGGGACTGGCCTGTAGACCCTCTCCCCAGCCAGAGGGAGGAAGGTTCAAGAGATTTACTGAATCAAGACTTTATTTTAGTAACATTAAGCCAAATGCACTTCTGGTGTACCTCTGCTGTAATGAGCAGATGTCCACTAGGGAGAACTGGGCTCACTGAGACTAAGTTTAGGAAAATATTTTCTTTAAATATTGTATTGAGTCATATCATGCAGAATTATATCAAATACACAAATGTAAAGTACAGTATGTAATGGTATATAATTTGTGTACTCAGTAAATTCAACTGGCCTGAATATTATTTAAAGGCTTCATTCAGCTTGAGCTTAAGCTCAGGGTGCTTAATCCCCTGCCCCAAAGAGCTAAGAATTTGAGTTAGAGAAGATGCAACAAGTGGGTTAAACCCAATGAAGTAGTGGTAAGCAACATCCACAGGTGTAGTAAGATGATCGGTCACAATTATCTATAATAATGCAGATTTTTATTTAATTCTCTATTAGTGGGTTCAGGGATGGTGAATTTCATTTTCTCAGTGTAATAATAATACTGGTGTTGCTGAGAGCAATATCTGAAAGAAGAAAGTTCACATTGTGGGGGAGACCTCAATATTGAGGCAAAATGTATATCAATAAAATTACAGTAATAATTTTATTTTAAGTCATAACAAACTTGTTTGCATCTTTAATGAATATTAAGATATAGTAATAAGAATGTCATAGCCAAGATGCTTGGCTTAGCTAATTATGTTACAAAATGTTAAAAGCTAATCAAAAAAATTCGAAAAGATTCCTGCTTCTAGCTCCCAAGGACAAGAAAACATCAAGCAGACAAACTATGTCAATACTTTAAGGAAGAAACTTGATTGTGAAAGGAATGCAGGATTGTGTTACCAAGGAAAGCAATAAATCTAGAGGTAAAGTGAGCCTATACCAACTACCAACCGCCACTTTTCAAGGAAAAATCTGAATTTTAACCCACGTAAAGAATTCCAGAAATATCCCTATTGAAAATGACTTCTTTTGTAAACACATTAGAGTCTTCATTCTTAAATGGTGTGAAATGTTTTACAGAAGACATTGGTTACTTCAAACTCAAGTTTTCACTTAAAAGTGAAAACCTTCATTGTGTCTCAAATACTTAAGGTTGCATAAGCTTCTTTTAACATGTATATTTGCAAATATTTTGTACCTAAATGCAATAACTGCCTGATATCATTGTTGTATGAATAGTAAGATGTTTTTTATCTACCAATATAGGAAGGTCATTTGATGCCACACTAATTACTAATGTAAGAAGACATTTAGCCATAGAGTATTTATATAAATGGGGAATTAATTAATGAATTACTGGCAATGCGCAATCAAATCCTCATTCAATGCAAGAAAACAAGAAAATTATGATTCCAAAAATTGCCATATAGAGTCAACAACTTAGGCTAATGATTTTCCAAGAGTTATTTCATTTTGAAATGCTGTTTGAGAACTGAAAGCTCTTATATGAAGAACAGAAGTGTCTGGACTTTTTGAAAACAGAATTTCATTTTCTGTCAAATTCTAACAAAAGTTTTAATAAACTCATAAAATGTTATAAGTTAAAAGAAAGAGTTAAAACTAAATTTAAAAAATATATCTGGATCTTCTTGCCACAAGAAGAACAAAGACAATTAAATAAATGTTGCTTATTCATTAAACAGACTCATGTTCAGGAGCTGAAACTGTCCCATAAGCCAACCCCAAAGGCACAGAACCAATGAAACAGTGGCAGCAACCAACTTAAATCTAAACTAACCCATTCATCCCCACATGCTGTAGTTATCTGAACTGATACTAACTGAAGGAAAACTGAAGGAAAGTGAAAAAAAAAACAGAAGGTCAGAATTACTTGAGAAATGTCCACACTTGTCACAAAGGAAGTACAGAGTACAAACACTCATGAAACGTGTTTCTGCTCTACCTGGCTTCATTGTTTAGCGTAATTAAATTTAACTGAAACAGCAATGTCACCTTCTGAAAATACAGTCAGATAATCTCAGCTACTTGTAATTCATATTCTCAGAATAAAATAATTATAACAAAGTAATTGTCATTAAAATAATCAACATTCCTCTACAGTTAACATACAACCATAGCTATTTCCTATTCCAGTATGGAGAAAACTGGCATTACAGATACTACGGTGTGGTAACACGGACAGTGCTGACCATTTTAACAGTGACCACGCACCTACTCCTGTTCCCTGTATGAAGTTATGAATACTCGCTATGCATCTGTAATTCAAATGCGTTTGCTTCTGGGTAACTCCCACAGGTCAATTTACATCCAGTCTAGCCAGCATATTGATACGCAATTTCAGCTACGCAAATTGCGTAGCTGAAGTCGCAATATCTTAAGTCGACTTACCTGGCCATCCCCATAGCGGCGAGTCGACTGCGGCCACTCCCGCGTTGACTCCACTTCCTCCTCTTGCCAAGATGGAGTTCCAGAGTCGACAGGGAGCGCGTTCAGGGATCGATTTATCATGTAGAGACGAAACGCAATAAATCGATCCCCGATACATCGAACACTACTCGCCAGATGTACCCTAAGTATCAGTGTGAATGCAAGTCCAGGAGAGGACTGTAACTTGTCACAGCATCACAGTGTGAGAGGGAGCATAGGCTGGTGAATCAGAGGGGTCAGTGGTATCCCAGTTCCAGGTTGCACCCTGGGGGGGGGACCATCATATGTACCAATAGCTGGCAGCTTAAACACACAAAATTCAGTTATGGGTAGGCTTGGAAATTTTTTTAAAAAAAAATGTTGACAGATATCAATGTTTATTTTAAGAATTTATTTTTATCAGTTTAAATGTTCACATGTGAGAAAATTATGGGATTTAAACATTTTTATTTTTTTGGTCTATTTAAATTGTTACAGTTGCAAGAAATTATGGGGCGTGTGTCAGGCAATGGTGAAGGGGCAGACAATTATTTAATGATTGCAGATGTTGAAATTCAAAAACTTAAAGCTTTTTAGCCATTAAAACAAATTATCAACATCACATGTCAAAACCTACAAAGTAAATATCCTTAAATCAAACTCTTACATTCCTAAGCACCATTTTTCTTGCTTTGATCTGCTAATGTTGACTACTATCGATGGAAATATTTTTTGTCAGTTTGTGTGTGTACAGTGAAATCTACACTACCAATATTTACCAATAAAAATCTAATCCTTCCAAGCCTAACTATGAGTATTCTGTCATTCACACACTGGGAGGTTGTCCATAAAAGAGAGGCTCCATTAAACTTTACTTCTCTTTGGAGAACTAGGAGTTTTTCAGAATGCGTCTGTCTCTTCTCTAATAGAAAGAGTCTTAAAAGGAAGGTAAAATTTTCATTACAAAAGGATATTGTGCCATTAAGGCTGGGCAAAGCTGACTATTTGGCATAAAAACACAGTGCATCATAACAAAATCATTTAAAACAGAATCTGTGAAGAGAAAAACAAATAAAGCAGAAAGTTAAGCAAACAACTCAGGGTTCACAACAACGATGCTTCTTTCAGTTAAAGATCTCACTAACTTTCTGAAGACAGTGAAGAGGTCAATAGTGTGACTCGGTTTTGTATTTTTTGTGTGTAGTATTTTTTGGATATAGTATTAAACTTGAGTGCAGAGAATCTATGTATTTATCACGAAATACTGATTTATTTGTCTTCTCAGAATGGATTCTGTTTTGGTTATGCTTCTAGATTTGACAGGTGCCTTTTTAGTATATGTACTACTACGCAGTATGCATCAAATAAATCCTTCTCATGAAATACTGCACTAAGGCTCTGATTCAGCAAGGTACATTAGTATGTGCCTTACTTTAAGCATACATTTATATCCATTTGACTTTAATGGGCTTATAATAAATACTTCAGAAGAAGGCTTCCCACACATCACAATACTCCTGTAAACAGTGTCATGAGAATCAGGCATTCTACATTTCAGTTCCTAGGAAGCACCTATCAACAGGGTGTATCAGCATAACAATTCCAAATAGTACACTAAGATGGGGAACAATTCCTTGCTGACTCCAGCTGGCAATCAGCAAAAGACCAGAAATAAGTAGATTGATAGTCAAAGATCTAATTTATATTTTGATTCAAATCAATTCACAATTATGAAATTTGAATTAAACACAGAAAATAGCTTTATAATGAGATTAATAATACAAATATAACATTTTTAGGTTGGAAATAAATGAAGGTCCAACTATACCATTCACTACATTATAGCAACTGAAGAACTACGTCTTCCCTCTAACTGAGCTGTTAGTGGGGTTGCACTGGTGTAAATGTGAACATCTTTTACCCCTTGTACTTCTGACGATGTATAAGGAAGACTGATCAGGTTTGGCTTTCAGAGCCCAACATAAGTTTGAGGGTTGGCAGTTTGTTTTAATTGCAAATGAAGCAAATTTTATATGGAATCAGTGAAACAAAATAAACTCATTACCCCAGGGAGCCATTTTATAGAACCATTTTTTAGCGTGTGACAACAATTTAATATCTTGTAATGGAGGGATATCAAGGAAAGCATGGCATGACAGCTGTGCCATCCATACTGTATCACCGCTTCCACTCTTTATATAATTCAGCATCTGGAAATGTCTCTCTATTGGAAGTATATAAAGTCTTATGGATCTCAGTCAGAGTATTCTTTGTATAATTCACAAAACAAACTGGTTTAGTTGTTTTTAATTTAAGAGAGTGCACAAATGAAAAACCAGTGGTTTCAAAAGTTTTTGCCCCTACCACTTAAGAATGGCTTTATTTATTAAATGTAATATTTTCTATGTCATCAGCCTGAAATATGGAATATTGCCATTGTGCGTTTTGGAAAAGAAATGTTTTGAAATGATTTAAAAGTGTAAGACTATTAGAAAATTAAAAGATAGAGATGGTAAACTTGCTGTCAGATGTTTTCAACTATGAAGTCCCTATGCCTTGCTTCTGCTGCTAAATGACTATGCAACTGTATAGCAAGCTTATTTTATTCACAAAAGCAATTCAAACAGAGAAGCTAAAAGTCATCATGTAATCTTTCAGCACATGGGCCGATGCACTGATTATATCACTACTAATCTATGCACTATTTAAGAATGCCTTTACACACATGCTTCCTAACCATCTGTAAGGTTAAAAACATGCTTACTGAAGGGGTGTCCTAGTTAATACACACTAACATAATATAAATTGTCTGTTCCTGTTTACAACTACTATTATTATCAAGAATCCCTTTTTCTTGACTTTTCTTTAATGAAAAGACCTACAATTAATAAGATAGCAGACACACATATTCTTGGACCCAACGACTCCGCTGCTGTAAATTGCTGCAGCTCCATAGGCTTCAAAGGAGCTGTAGCAATTTACACAGCAGAGGGTTTGCCCCTCGATGTGCTGAATTCCTTCTGTTTGAATAAGAGTCCACTGGAAAAGTATAATGCAGAAATTTGAAGTGATGGAGGAGGAATCAAGGTTAGTGCATAGTATTATGTGGCATGGGTAATGACAAGTACATTATATAGTGACAATGTAACTGGGTTATTATTGCACGTATCCATTTATCATCATAGTTGTGACCAATAAAAGCAATTGCCTGTATTACAACATCTTGTGAGACTTTGCTGCTTTGCTGTCAATAGACACTCCAAACCCTAAATACAGTGGGGCAAGATAAGGATGGTGGATTATCACCTTAAATTTTGAATTTCTTAGCTTTTTAAAATTTGTATCTAATTATTGATTAGATTAATTTCTGAAGATAATTAAAGGCTGCATTCTCAAGCATGAAGTTTTTACTTACATCTTGAGAGTCTATCTTATTTATGAACAGAAATACAGCTTTTGTCACATAATTCTACCTGTCGCTTCATTTAAAGTTGATTCGAGGCGCATAGTTTCTAGAAAGTGCTCTAAAATTTTCTCTGGAGTTCCTGACATCACAGTATACCTGTGGAAGAGAAAAGAAGCAATTAATTTTCTAAAGGCACAATGAAAATGTTAACTGAAGAAATAACTGGTACCAGAGAGAAGTGGAACCTAAGACTTCTAAGCATAGGAATGGAAGTCAAGAACAACGCGAGAATGCAAATACCTCCACTGACATGGACTCTCTGGGTGGCCCGGGGAAAAACCACTCAACCTCTTTGTTTCAAGTTTCCCATCTGTAAAATGTGAACAGTAATACTTACCTTCTTACCATGAGGTCTAAGATGATAAAGGGCCCCATTTTACATAAGAACATAAGAATGGCTGTACTGCGTCAGACCAAAGGTCCATCCAGCCCAGTATCCTGTCTACCGACAGTGGCCAATGCCAGGTGCCCCAGAGTGAATGGACTTAACAGCTAATGATCAAGTGATCTCTTTTCTGCCATCAATCACCACTCTCTGATAAACAGAGGCTAGGGACACCATTCCTTACCCATCCTGGCTAATAGCCATTAATGGAGTGCAATTATTCGGTTTTACACCATTGATTTCAATGGAGTTGCACTGGTGTAAAACTGGAACAGAGAAATAGTGACTCAGACCTTTCCAGAAAACACTGTCAGTGCTAAGTATTATTAAGGACAAAAGACTCATCAACAGCATCATTTCTGAAAATGTAGGCTTTAGATGGATTTAAACAGAGTAACTCTTAGTGGGAGATGGACACTACTATTTATCATCATCAGTGCTCAAAGGGAAAACAAAAAAAGTGAATGAATGCCTGCAGTACTGCAGGTCTGAGCTGGGGAAAGGATGTAGTGGCAAACAGTAACGCACAATGGTGGAACTTCAAAACTTGCCAACTGCTTTAGGTAATTGCAGTAAATAAGTATCTGCTTAAATTCAGTAATTGCACCATTTCTAACAGTAAATCTTGAGAGATACAGCACTAGGGTATACTGCAGATAGTGAGGTTATCAGATGTATTACAGGGAACATTGGCAAGATTTATGTACTCCTCCAGCACTATAGCAGAGGATATTACAGGATAGAGCTGCATTGATTAACTGGCCTCTCTTTCCTTCCTTCCTAGTGAACAGGATTTCTTTTTATCTTCCATTTCATTCTTTCAATCTTTGCATCATTTTTCCACATTGAAGTGAAAAAGTATGAAACTTAAAAAACCCCTGAAACCCTAGCAAAAGTGTAGGTGTTCTGCTCCTGCTGAGAAATAAGTGGTGGAGCTAAGCTCCTGTGAGCTCCTCCTCACTTTGAGCACTGACCATCACAGTTCTTTTACCTGCCAGCTCCTTTGGAAGAACTGTATTGATGCCCCAACACCACAAAAACTTGTTAAGCCAGTCTACGTCCTTGGAGAGATTCGAACCAAGTCTGTAGGTGAGTCAGGCAGAGAGAACCCACTTTGCTGCGCTTTGAATATAAAAGTGAAAACGAAGGAGTGAAGTGGCCTACAATGACTGTAGACTGTAGCGCTGCTCTGTGAGGTGTCAGTCAGTAACACTGCATGTGTGTGATCACCCATGAAGAGAGAAGTTAGAACTTGGAAGACAGAACTTCAGAGTTAGCTCTTCATAGCAAGCCTGTCATTCTTTGAAACTGTGGCTCAATGAGCTGTAGCAGACACCGGGGTGTGGAGGGACCCAAACGGTAGTTTAGCGCATCTGGTCCCAAAATGGAGCCTTTCTTAAGATTATGAGAAGGGAATAAATAGTTCTTGACAGGATGGCTCAGGGAACTAACAATGTACTACACAATGTTTCTACCTGTTGCTTCATTTAATTAGTATATAATTAATATAATTTGTTAGGGATCAAAAGTCTGAAGGTAGTTTAGTATCTTATATAAAGTCACTTGCTGGTTTTATTTTATTTCCTAGTGAGAAACTGGAGTAGAGAGATACCACATCAAAATTGGTATCTTTGTTGACAGTCTCAGCAGAGAAGCTAAGGTTTGAATGGAGCTGGAGAATGAACCATCCTCCCAACCAGAGAGGTGAGCTCTCTGGCTTAGGCCTGAGCAACGCTGCTGGGGAAGTATGGGGAAGATTACACGGCCTCTCTGCTTTATATTTTCTGTGAATAAACAGAATGGTTTGGCCAAGACTTTCAAAGGTGGGTACTTACAGTTAAATTCCTGACTTAGGTATCTAAATAAGTGGCCTGATTTTCAAAAGCTCTGAACACTCAGTAATCCCCAAAGACTCAGAATATTGGAAATCAAGCCACTTATTAGGTGCCTAAATATGGACTTTGAAACCTAAGGTTTGCCACTCACTCCATTCACTACCTCACAGCAGAAATTAGAGATATCACACTCACATGTAGTAATTCAGTTTAAGAGGTTAAAAATAAAAATATGTTATCAAACATACAGTGAGTAGAATACGCTGGACTCTGTAAAAATTATTTGTGAATGCTGAAATTTTTACGCCATTTTGCTTTTTCTCTGCTTCTGCTCCTTTTGTGTTTGCTTCCGTGAATGTTCACTGGAAGGAGTGTTCACAGAAACAATATATTTAAGCAAATTGATAAAATATTTCTAAAAAGCAACCTTTGAATTTTCATTGAAAGGATTCACCCTGGAAGCTTGATTTTGAAAACCATCCTCATCTAACCAGGGAGTACAAACATACCATATGACTTATCTGTTCAAATTCTGAATTGTTAAATGTCAGATACTAGAAGTAATACTGGTAGCAAAAGAGTTTTCAAGAAATCCAGTGTTTGAAATATGCTGGCATAAAACATTCATAGAACCATTTTAGAAATGTGCAAAATTATGTGATCATAATCAAGTCACAAAAAGCAAAATGGGTAAAATCTAGAGGCCCAAATTCTCTGCTGATGTAAAATAGTGCAGTTCCATTGACTACAACTGAGTTTCACTTATTTACACTACTAAAGAATTTGACCCTGTGGCAGAGTGGACTGGGTCCAGAGGCCCCCTGCTGGAGGCCTCACAGCCCTGACTCACCCAGTCCCAGAATAGAGCAGCGAGGAGTTCTCTAGGCAGCCTAGAGAAGAGCAGACAATCAGAGGAGCTGCTGGAGTGACCAATAAGGGGCCAGAAGAGCCAGATAAAAGGCAAGGAGCAGCGCAGAGCCTTCAATTGTTGTGCGGAGCTTGATGAGGGAAGACTGGGTGCCTGGCTGGCTAGACAAACAGCAGGACTGCAGATAGCTCACTACAGAGACCTCACCAGACAGAACTGAGCCCAGCAAATACTGCCAAAGACCGGGTGGCTGGCTGGATAGTATAGCAGCAGAGCCAACATAAGGTCTCTGTGGGAAGGTTGAGTCCAGAGGACTGAGCATAAAATCTGGCCAGACCAGATGAGGATTCCGAGATGGGCCCGGCTCATCTGGTTGCAGACTAAAGCTAGGGAGGGCTGCTGAGAAGGACGCCAGCTGAGGGTACCGAGATGGGCCCCGGCTAGGTGTCTGAAGAAGGAAGAGCCTCTGGGAAGAGGCCCAAGAGCTATGGCTGCATTCCAGGGCTATGATAAGAACTCAGGACTGGATACCCCAGAAGTGTGGGACAGCGTGTGCAGCTCAGCTGGACGGCTAAGCTGCCAAAAACCAGCTGAGAACCAGCAGCCAGGGGGTTAGCGAGAGGTGGGTACCACTCCACTGAAAGAACAAAAAACTCAAAAGCAGGCTCACACCTAACAGAGAGAAAGAGGGCCATCAATGAGAGGTGGGTATTCCCCTCCCCCAAAAAAGAACTTTGTTTGCAGGTACTATCGGCCAAAGAAAAGGGGGCCCACACGAGAGGCATGTGCTAACCTTGTTACAGGCCTTAAAACTAAACTGTTTACTGAGAAGGAATGCCTAGGTCTAATAACTTAGTCATAGGGTGTGATGACGGATTACATAGCAGATGAAAAATGTGTGTAAAAATATAATGAATGCTTTACTTAAATTCCTATGATAAAATATCTAATTATAAATACTGTAACAGATGGGCAAAAATCACACATCAGAGGAAAACTGTACTAAAAATGGGCAGTGCTAGCACTAACCTTATGTCTTATCTTAACTAATAAAAAACCCCTCAAACTAGAAGGGAAATGAGTTCCTTTTCTGGGTAAAAGGTAAGGAGCAGAAAAAAGGCTCCAATACTTCTCAGTGCATAATGTTAGCTTGGCAGAGAAGCCAAATATACTGGATACGTGATGGCAAAGGGCACATCCATTACTGTCCAAGGAATCTGCACTACATTCCTGTGAAATGGCAACACTTTGGGCAAGCAGTGGGTTGGGGGGGAAATAACTGCCATCTCCATTTTGCTTCTTTTTTTTTTGGTACTTGCATTAGATGCAAGTGCATTAGCTGACTGGTGCATTTGAGTGCGTACACGTGTGAACAGAACTGGGTCAAATTTTTCAGTCCAGTAGTTTGTTCGCTGAAAAATGCTGTTTCAATCGACCTGAAACTATTTGCCAATTTGACAGGAACTCACCAGATAGTTTCATCCAAAAATACTTGTGGGCTGGAATTCACAAGTGGACTTAAGCACAAAATGGCTGGAGGAGAAGGGTGCTGGGGCCTCCCTTATAATTTTTAGCTCAGTGGTTTGTGTCCTCACCTGGAAAACAAGTGACCCAGGTTCAATTCCCTCCTCTGTGTGACGCAGAACTGATTTCTCCTGTTGAAGCTGTTCCACTGTATACAAATATCTGAACATTGATTGAAGCAGTGACATGGACATAGGCTTCCCACATCACAGGTGGGTGCTCTACCAAGCAGGCTATAGAGTCACTCATGCACGCTCTCTCTGACCCAATGATTAGCTGAGTATTTTACACAACGTGGAACTGCCTCAATAGAAGAGGATGAGAAAACCCCATCCCCTAAACACTCCACAGCCTAGAGTTAGGACCCTCTCTTGCAATGTACGAGATCAATTCCCTGATCCACATAAGGCAGAGAAAGGGGAACTGAAGTAGGTCTCCCACATCTCAGGCAAGTGCCCTAACCACTAACGGTTAAAAGGGAGACACAAGCTTTTCCGGTTATTTTATGAAACCACACTTTATTTCCTTTGCTTTTATTTTGAAAATGCCCAAAAAACTTTTATCAACTTTTTCAATTCACTGTTCCCCCCCGTCCAAAATTTTCAGTTTTCGTTCTACCTAATTTTTTTTTTCAGAACTGCCAGTTATTCACCCAGCTCTACATGTGAATGCAATATGTGGATGCAAATGTGTGTATGAGGTCATTCCTTCTGGGGAATTGAAACTGTTGGAATAATGGAGCCAACAATCCAACCTGATTGTATTTCAGTGGTGGATTTAGACCTATTTTCAAGTATAGTAAACCAGTAAGTTTCATGGCCCCTATCTTGGGGATTTTTTCCAGCAATTCCATTCATTTGCAATATTCGTAACTTGACTTCCCTGGATACCTTTACTTCATTTCAGAATGTTACTTCCTACCTCTAGGTAAGAAGGCAGTGGAAATGTGGTGAATATTATAGAAAAGAATGCAAGCCTATTCAGGGAGTTACCTTCCTGTCTGAATTCTTCATACTGTGTATAAATTGAACCTAGCAAATTTTTATTAGAATCCTGAATCTGAAATCCAAAGAGGAAACATCTGCACTTAGTAACAAAACAATGTACTTTCCCCATGTATTTTACACAACTGCTCCGCTAAATGAGGGTTCATCATTCCCCATGTGCAATCTATTTAAAAGCCATTCATGAGATGAATATTTACAGTTAGAGCTTTAGAGAATTATTGTGTAAAGTTGTAGACCTAGTGCATGGCTGGAAATTGATATATTAAGCATTACAGGACATGTGATTAACTGATGCTAAAAAAAATCCCTACCCTTACATACACTGAATTCTTCCACAGAAGAATATACTATTGTTTAGAAAATAATACCATATGAAAAGGTTAATCACAGTCTGACATTTGCGCAATTGAATGAAAACATACTTGTGCTGAGGTTGTGAGTTTCCTTGATTAGAGGCTCTGTTTCCTGCTGGGATCTTCTCCAATACCAAGACATCTTGGTCATGTTCTTTGAGTCTTACTGTATTTGCTTCAACATCCTGCAAGACAAGTTGTTTTTAACAGTTACCACACCTGACTTGGATGCCTAATTACTTTTTAAAAATGAATGACTTTCAAATAACTTTGACAAAAGCTGAGGAGCCAAGCCTCTGCAGCTGGTCCTTCCATGCTGGTTTCCCTCTCTGCACCCTTTCTCCCTGCAGGCAGAGTGAAGAGGATGTTCAACTGGACTCCCCCGGTGGGCAAGGGGAGATTATGGGGAAGTCTAGAGCAGCAGCCTCCAGGAAGGGGATCACAGGTATGAGGTGGGAAGAAAGCAGATTGCTAGAACCAACCTTTCTTCCCCACCTTTAAAATGTAGTGTCATTTCAATTCCAGCCCTTCCATGATCATAATTATCCATAATCTGGCATTTGTTGGCCATTCATTTTTAAATACTGTTCTTTTGGAAGGCTGATAGAAGAATTATAAATCCTAGCCCAAAAAGTGTTAAAGAGCTACTCAGAGTCTAGGATGGAAACAATTATATACAAGTAAAACAAAGCCAGAGCCAGAACTGGTGCAGATTTAAACACAAATGAATCTGGCACCCACATTTTAGTACATCAATGCAGTCTTTGAAATTCTGCTAAAATCAGACAGCAAGAGCTACATAAAACGCAACTGGAGTCTCCAAGACCAACCAGGTCCCAGTACCTAAAGCATCTCACTCCCTATTAGTTCAGGTGCCACTCAGTAGCAGCAAGAAATTTTTCAAGGTCAGTGCTGTCTGAGCTGATTCCGTCATCACTCCAGTAGGTACATAGACATTCCAATGTAGGGTAATAATGTTTCCGGTCTTGTGTATTATGGGATGTTCCCAACCAATCACAATCAGATCATCTGGGCTCATGTTCAAGTTATAAACACCACAACTGAGCTTTTCTTCTAACATTAATAAGCACAAAAATTGGGCCAGTACATCTTTCCAGATCCTGTGAGCAGGGTGACAATGTATTCTCCTGTAGTTTATTTAATGGACTACTTGGGGTTTTTGTTTTTTTCCTAGGATGTTAGGGGTCTCTTCTTTAATTACAAATTATTTCAAATGATGCTTTGGGTTGATTTGCATTTATTGATACTAATGACACAGGTTCTGAAAATGTCTGCAAGGTTAGAAAGCAGACCACTGGAGGTGGCAAATATCAGAGGACAGATGTTAGTGTAATGTCTTACCCAACACTTACCCTAAGTATTCTATTAAAGTCCTCCTTGTCTACTCTCAAGAAGTGGCAGTTATCTTCTCGTAAAACAATGGACGCGGCTCTTGGAGCATCATTCACTAGCGCTAACTTGCCAAAATCATCTCCTTCGTGTAGGGTACATACCACACCCTATAAACAGCAAAACATTTATACACAAAAATCATCATTATAGTTCATCCCACTGAAATGCCATGTGCAAACACCAGACTTCAAAACCCAATATTAAAACAAATGTATTTGGCAGGAAATCAACAGCTAAAAATAATGACTAGGAAACAATACTTGATAACTGCTTATTATTATTACTAGGGAAAGGCAAGAATAGAAAAGAATGGGCTTGTTCTCTGAAATTAGACTCAGAGGAGGACTTGTCTGGCCTTCCTGATAACAGCAAGTTGTTGATTTAAAAAAAGAGACCATGAAAAATACAGATCTAGTTTGCTGAAGAACAGATTTGGAGTAAAATTCTCCTCTCCAGCAGTGTCAGTCTCTGTTACCTATTCTGCTCTTTTCTATAACACACATGCCCATGATGGATGTCCTGATCTAATGAAAAGAGAATCTAGGTGGGATGAGATACAAATTTCCATCTTCCAGTTTAGCTAAAGGAGGCTGATCATTCCTCATATACAAAGGCAGTCCTCACAGGAGGTGGGAACACCACTGTAATAAGTCAACAGACTGGGGGGAGAGGATTTGATCATTAGAAATATGAATAGCTGGATATGTGATGACTGTGAGAACGGTTCAGTGATTTACCAGCTCTGTAGATGACAGAGCTCACAAGAAATCTAGATATGCTTCTAGTGAGTGCTAGAGAGTTGTTTGGTCATTTTATCCACTGACACTAAAGAGACAGAACCAGATCTTCAGGTGGTGTAAATCGGCACAGCTCCATTGACTTCAGAGCTACACTGATTTAATTGGCTGAAAATCCACTTTGTAGTACAAATGTGGATGTAACTGCACTGAGTCAAGTTCAAGTGGTCTACACTCTTGAAATTGTACATATATACACAAATTATAGTCCCGATATTATACATCAGCCATGGAAAAGCATAATAAATAAAATAATTTGGAATTTCTTGATTAAACTGAAACTGAAAAACTGAAAACAATATTCTACTTTTTACCCCCAACAACATAATCTTGCTGTAAGTCCACCTACATTCCGATAAAGTTTATTCTTACAGTCCCACTAATAAAAAAAAATAATAAAAGGTTTTCAAAAATACCTTGCCATAAATGACTACATTTACCGATCCCTTTAGGATAATGTACCAAGAAGTACCTTCTTCTCCCTGATTGAATACTACAAAAGAGAAAAGATTTTATGTTGAGAATATACATGTCTTTTAGCATAAGTGGGCCAGATTCTTCCCTCAGTTACACCAATATAAAATAACTATACTGAAGTCATTTTAGTGGGTCTTACCGTATTGAAAAAGGTCACATTATGATTTAAAAGCAATTTTCTTTTGATTTGAGATGAAAAAATGAATACTAATAATTTTATAATATTTATATGAAGCCCTTTTTTCCTAAGACAATACTAGAAGCAGTTGTAATTTCCCATTGCTCTATAGGCATCTTTATGAACTTTATGTTATCAATTGCTAACTGATACATAGGGTGCTGAGTGATCTAACCCTAATCCTTAAAATGCTTACAGGGTGCTGTGATATCTAACCGTAATCTTTAAAGTGCTGAGAACCTGACATTAATTTTCCAGTGCTTCTCCATACAAAAAGTTCAAAACAATCACATTTTAAATATTTTTATACACAAAGCTGGGCTTCTAAATACAACAAGAATAACATTTAATGACAAAATTAAAATCCATTTTAATTAGGGAGGAGTTCAAACCAAAACCCCAAATACAAACACCTCCAAACAATAGTGAGCACAGAAGTCCAAAGAGCAATCCAGAGACGTTTTGCAACTGGCCACTCACATGTTCTGAACAGCCAGTTTTGGAGTGTTCAAGTTTTACATAGTAATTTAAATACTTGTCAAATACCACACAGGAGAAAAAAGAAATGGTTGGATCCCTTTTACTTACGAACAGTTCCTGCTTTGGGATGTGACTCAAAGATTAGAACACCTGCTAATTCTCGCTTTACCTTAAAATAAAGAGAGAAGAATTATAGTTTTTCTGTGTACTACATTTTTGGTGCTAAATGTAACAGTATGCCAGTGGGCAACATTCTGCTCCCATTGACTTAACTGGGAGCAAGGTCAGGATCAACATGTATTAAATTACATACAGATTTTGGGCCAGACCGTGGCTTTAAGTCATTCGTCACAAATAAGGGAGACAAGGAAGGGCTATGAAGACACAGAAGTCTCCAAAAGAATTGTAGCTGACTCAGCCGAAAGTCCACTTCCAGACCTAGAAATGGCATTAGCAACACACAGTGTCTGTGCTTGGTACCCCAACTATGAAGTTGGCATGGAAAGAGTCTTGGAACCCTCAAACTCCACCCTTTGTGCACTCTTTTTTGGCAATTAGTTATATATAAAAGAACCCAACCAAAATACTTACTGTGGTAGAAAGATGAGATAAGGCCTTAATGTGAAGAAGTTCTTCATATATAATTTCTAGATCATCTACAGTTCTCTGGCCAGGTCTACAAAGAAAAGACAAAAACAACAAAATACCAAAAAAAACCAAACCTCCACCCATAAAAATCCACTCCAGAACAAACTCCTAAGGAGTAATGTTTACAGACTGAGTTCAGTGCCTTACAGAATGAGTTCAGTCAGTTAAGTGCCTTTATATTTCTTAACTATAAAAATAAATTTGCCCTGATAAAGCTGTATACCATAATAAACTTTAACATAACTATTTAAGCGTATCTTGTTGGGAAACAAAATGTAACTAACAAGGAAAGAAGAATATTATGTATGCAGTTCACTGGAAAGTAATCCTTCAACTTGTGTGGCTAATTAGAAACTGACGAGAACCATAACACTGTGCTGTGAATATACAGAGAGAGAGAGAGAGAGAGAGAGAGAGAGAGAGAGAGTGTCTGAACTCATTTCTAGAAAGTATGTTTATGGAATCAGTGAATTTTAGAGTGAATTTTGAATGTGTGTATGACAGTATTTATACTAGAAACCAGGTTCTCAGTGTTATGTTTTTCCAGTAAGTAAACAAAAACATCATTTGACTTGTGTATCCAATCAAAACCAACTCACACAACTTGAATTGTGAAAATTGAACTCTCACAGTAAGCTTCTCACAGATACTCTATAAACCATGGATTAGTTGACAAATGTCTTGAACAGGGAATAAATTTTTTATGTTGTTCAGAGACAACTTGTGAACAAACAAGCAAACAAAAAGCATGACTATGTTGAATCAATCATTTTCTGCAAATTTTCAGCTCTAAAAATTATACAAAACAATATTTACTAAAGAACCCAATAAGCTTTTTCAATATGGTGGAAATTTTGCAAAAGCATTTGTACCAATTAAGTGTGAAACAATAAACTTTAATGAAAACATCCTAAAATACAGTGAAAGACTAATATCACTTTTGAAAAAAAGTGTTTTTAACCTTTTTTTTAAAGCGGGAATCAGATGGAGACAGATGTTCTGAAGTAGTGAGTTCTACACCCTAGCATCCTCCAGATAAAGAGTTCGGTTATGTATGTTCATAGCAATGAAAAGATTCCCAAATGGAGTTAGCTCACAGCACTATTCTTTAGTTTTGTATGTTGATAAGGGCATCTTTTATTTACTACCTCTACTAAGCTTACTTTGGTCAATTTATGCAGGAAGCTCCCATTACCATTAATGGAAAGCATATTCGATGAGAGAAAAATTCCTTTGCAGTGCAATAGCGAAAGAGAGACTTCACACTGATTGGGTACTCTGAGTTTCTGGAAAGAATATATAATTGGGATAATTTTGGAGAGATTCACAACTAACAATGAAGTGCTCAGAACTGATGTATGCTAGGGGGTTACCTTTGAGGAACTCCACACCTAAATGACTGACTATTAACTGACTATGATTAAGGGTTGTAGG
The DNA here is from genome assembly GCA_007922305.1 of Dermatemys mawii. Taxonomy (NCBI): domain Eukaryota; kingdom Metazoa; phylum Chordata; order Testudines; family Dermatemydidae; genus Dermatemys; species Dermatemys mawii. The sequence goes on from ML677340.1 coordinate 22,387,933, forward strand.
AACCTCTGTGTATATTGCAACTCCTTCCCCTCACCAGAACCTCTTAATTTTAAATGTGCACTGCAACCTTATTTTGTACAGAACCAAATTCCTCTGTGATGCAGCTCCACTGAGGCCAATGGAGTTATACACCACAGACAAATATGGCACAAAAACTGTTTCAAACACACTTTGGAACAGTGGTTCTCAACCTTTCCAGACTCCTATGATCCTTTCAGGAGTCTGATTTGTCCTGCATAGCCCAAGTTTCACCTCATTTAAAAACTACTTGTTTACAAAATCAGACATAAAAATTCCAAATGGTTACAGCACACTATGGCTGAGAAATTGCTGACTCCCTCATTTTTACAATATAATTATAAAATAAATCAATAGGAATACATTGTACTTGCATTTCAGTGTTATATTTGAACCTATTTTTCATGTGTCAGCCTGTCTGAAACCTGAGCTCCGTCACCTGGGGCTGAAGCATATAATAGTTTCAAGGGCCCCCCTGTGGTGTGGGGCCCCAGGCAATTGCCCTGCTTGCTACCCCCTGACAGTGGCCCTGCATTTGTGATCCCCTTAAATCCATTCCGTGACACCCCCCACCGGGGTCCCAAACCCCAGACTGAGAAACACTGATCTAGATGGAAGACCTCTGTGTACCCCAAAGTTTCCCCTGGTTGAGAATCGCTGCTTTAGAGCACCAAATAATTCCAGACATTATATGGTATAAATCCCAGAAAGCAGTGATACAAATACATTTCATGGCAAATAAATTATTCAGTCATAGGGCTAACATCAGAGAGAGGGAACAATCAGAAGGTTAGGGTGACCAGATGTCCTGATAAAATCGGGACTGCACCAATACTGAACCCTTTGTCCTGCTCCTTACTCCTTCCCTCTTTCTCCTCCCGCAGTGCGCCGAATCCCCACTCCTCCACCTCACTCCCGCCCAGCGCTTCCCTCTGCCTAACAGCTGTTTGTGGTACAGTATATAAGCAGGGGAGGAAAGCAAGGTTTTAAGATTAGGTTTGACAAATGGAGGCAGGTAGAGAGAGATACAGAAAGCCTGGTCTAGATGGCAGAAGCTGGAGAGAAGTTTTCCACACCAGTATTGAAAACAGTTTAGTGCATGGTCCTTAACTATAGTTTTCTGCTACATATGATATCCAAAATGTTAACAATACAGTTGAATCTTTGAACAGCCCTCTAAGATATGTAACAATGGTGCTTTTTGAAAGAAACTTTTCCAAAAAATATTCAGTACAACAGGAGATGCCAGTGTCTAGAGGATCAGAGAATCACATTACAAATGAATATATTGCTCTGTAAGTTCTCTGTCTAATCACCTGTCGGAGCAACAGACTAACTAAATCATTTATGAGAGAGAGGGGGACAGATTTGCTGGAGCGCCTAGCAATCTTTTCCCTCTGGAGTTAAGAGTATTTCATCTTTTCCTAAAAAGGAATTGGTTGGAGACTTCTACTGGTTAAAAGTAGTAGTGAAGAGATCGTACAAAATATAAGATAAATCAACCTTTCATCTACCAGGGAAGCTAAAGTTTTCATTTGTTCTACATTTACCAGTGGTGTGTACTTATTATTATACAGATGAAAGGACACCTTAGCATAAAGGCAGCATGGATGGAATTATGCTTTTCTTATACAGAACAGAATAAATTGTACACAGAATAACAGAAATTGATTTGGTACTATTCTGCCTTGTAGTGACTCATAACATTATCACTTTCCAGTCGCTGTTACTATTAAGAGTTGGTCAAAATGTTGCTCTCAAGTACAAGGGTGAAGCCCCCACCTGGTTTTGTGAGGATACACCAGGATAAGTGAGAGTATAACTTAGCCCTGTGTGTCCTCTTCCATAAAACAAGCTTTTTATCCTACAGTAGTATATAGTGTCTTTCACTGTGTATTCTTCTGCCATAATAAGACAACATGAGGTAAGGATTTAACAGTTAAAACCAATATATACTTTAAGTAAACAATAGTATTAATCACATTTGATGTGTACAAAGCAGTTTGTCTGGATAAATGGGAAAAGACATACAGTACATCAATTAAAAATAAGGATTATGTCCAATTGCATGACATCTCTTCTGAGAAATGGATATATTCTTCTGTCGATGTGTTCATTTGTCTCCCTTTAGCATTGCTAAGAATATCACACATGACATGAGGAGGAGTGGAAATCTATAGTGGATGTACCCAGCATTTATTTCTGCTTCTCCAGATGTCACATGGAGAGATATTAGGCATCACTGCTTCAGTTAAACCTGTGTGGTGCCCCACTGCTATAGATTTGTAGGATCCTGCTGTGTAAAGACCTAGTTTCTGCAGGGGACACATTCTAGCAGCAATGCCTGGTTACATACACCATAATAAACTGACATAAATGGAGAATCAGACTATTCATTAATGGATGGGAGACCTCAGGTGATATTAAATGATCAATAAATACTGTACACATTACACTTCTGATCCTAGACTTTGAGATGATAAAAACAGGGCTGGGACTAGCTGAGGGTCAGTATAACTTTATTTTACACACACACAAACAGATAAACACATTACAGTGGCAGCTAAACTGAACACAGATTTCATAAAAGCTCATATCTGTTCCCTATTGATTTTAAATATCGTATTTTCCATGCTATGACCTCACAGTGAAAGCAGGACAATAAGCAACTTTTAGCTGTCACTAATATATAAATATATATATGGGTGTGTGTCTGTGTTCTCTCATCATCTTAGGGAAGACGGCCTCTAAATCTGTCCTCTTGATTCAGGGCTCCTGGACAACTTCCTTAAATTCCATTTTATCACATATTTATCTTGTATTACCATGCAAACCTCAGTAAGGTGAAATGCAGAAAGACATCTGAATTTTATCTCAATGCTAATTCTTGATTGATTTCATAGAGGTTAATGGTGAAAAATCCCATTGGCTTATATAGAATCAGAATATGGCCTTCAAGGAAAAAAATCACTATTTTTGGGGAAGAGAGTGCATTCCTGGTGCTATATAAATGGTTGTTAGCAATAACAGCAACATTTATTTTGCTACATATTGTGTCCTCTTCTGTTTTCCTTGTACAGTATATTTTTATTTTCTTTTCTATAACATGATGCATACCCACCATATTTTTTGAAGTATGAGCCAAGGTAAAGTCCCCGAGACACGGAAAGTTTATTAGTGATCACATGTGTATTTATTTACTTATGGATACTAAAAAGAAATTTGTAGCATAGATTTATTGTTTTATGAGTCATGCTGCTAGCATATTTCAAATTAGAGTATAAGACTGTGCAAAGGAGAATATATATTATAGTATCACCTCCTAAGTTAAATACTATGTCTAAGGCACATTTTTCACCTTATAGACAGAATGCTGTCATTAGTGTTTGGCTTTATACTACATCGGCATGTTTAATTAGGTCCTACCATCATTCATGCTACAGCTAAACATATTGAACACAAACTAAAAAATAGAAAGAAAAAAACTGTTTCAGGATGTCATTCTCATACTGAAAGATTGAAGACCTTGCAAGCTAGAGCTGTGTTAGACCTAAAATATTTTCCCAAGAACCTACTACAGGTCTTCACCTGTGATAGCAGGCATTGTGAGATAGCAGGGAGCTACGTTTGCAGCTTCACAAAAAGCTAATTTCACATTCACAATGTATGTGTTTTTTTCATATACCAATAGCAACAAGAGCCTGTCAAAAATTTTCCTGAAGCCCTATTCTGTTTTTTAAACTATAGAACATTATTTCATAGTTTGACACTTAAAATGCTGCAGTTAATGTAATAAACAGAGAATTTTTTAAGTCAGCTGTCTAAACAAGCGACACATTTTACTGAAGAGTTTCAGATTGTGAACAATAGAAAGTACCTTTCAAAGTAACAGCTTCATTATACAATCAAATTCTCAAAGTAATCTTCTCATCCAAGAATACTGTCTTATTTGTTTCATGGTAATCATCTGAGCTTTGCAACCTCTCCGGAAACAGTGACTATTATAAAAGCAGCTGAGTTGGTTTGAAAATTTGGGATCCTGCTCAGGTTGATGCAGAGCCAATGACTCTGAGACATCTTTGAACTTCTTGCAGATGTAGTGGTGTCTACTCAAAACTCCTAGGCCTTTGAGGAGCCACTGAGGTTTCAAAGGCATTGATACATCTTAGCACAGACAGGATGCCCAACTTCCAGTAATATAATGTATGAAAAGTGAGCTTTATAAAAGTTGTTAATATGGTACCATAGGCTGAAAATATGAAATATGTTCACTCTGTTCCCAACACCTCATGGAATATCCTTAGAGGATTTTCCATGGGGATCTGGCCTATGGAGGTGAAGAGAGGACATATGGAGGTGGAAACAGACACTATTCCCAGCAACATTCTCCCACCCTCCTCTTAACTCTCTGGAAGTAGTTAGGATGATAATTATCACTGATTTTGTCAATATTAACTTATATTGGTTGTGCTGAGTCCAGTGAAAGCCAGTTTATGCAGAAGGATTTGGTGGGCACCATTAACATCGTAGTCCATGGGAACCCTTCTACAGAAGTCATGCAACCATTGGGTGGTGAGGGGCTCGGAAGTGGTGCAAAAGTATAGGTCAACAGCAGAGATGGTTCCACAGTTCTCAGGTAGTCCCTGAGTTTGATGGGTCAACTCCCATCTACTCATGGGTTTGAGGAATTCTGCTCCCCATCTCAATGGAAGACAGATTGGAAAACTCCATGAGTGAAAAATGCTGAGCTTCACTGACCCTAGATATTTGAAGAAGCATCGGGCTCATGGCTTGGCTTTCCTCTCGTGTGTGAAACAGGGAAAGCTCCTTTATTTTAAGTGCAATAGTGACCTCTAGCATTAACAAAAATGGAAGCTGTCTATCTTAATGTACTGTCACACTAGGAATCATCTTCTACAAGACCAAATATCTGCTTATACTTTTTGAAATTCAACATTTTTATTAACCATTTGTTGCTGTTATTCATGTTGTACTCAAAAAGGTGCTAACTGCATTTACATACACACAATAAGACAGGCCCCTGTGCCAAAGAGAATTCTAAACAGACAGCACAGAGACAAGAGCGGAGGAGAGAACGGATGCAGAACAGAAATGGGACAAGAGCAATGCGTACCAGATTTGTACAATTTTTGGTGGTGCCCAGAACGGGTCCAAGTCCCCCCCACACATGCTTTGTAAGCTAATACATATTTTTTAAAATAATGTCAAAATTGACTGGCAACAGTAAGCATTTAACAATTTCCCTATATTGCACGGTGTGTGGGAATGCAGGGAGATATGGGCTCTGGCTGGGGGTGAGGCCTTTGGGCTGTGGGAGGGGGCTCAAGGCGAGGGTTGGGGTGTGTGGAGGGGTGAGGCCTCTGGCTGGGGTTGCGGGCTCTGGGGTGTGGCTGGGGATGAGGAGTTTAGATTGCAGGGACACTGCCCCAGGACTGGGGCCAGAGGAGGACTCCCCCCAGCCCTCTCCCCACCAGCAGCAGCGAGCTCCGTGGGAGGGTCCCCCTCTTCCTGCTGGTCAGGCCCAATGACAGGAAGTGGCGGGAGATAAAAGGGGCAACTGCCCAAGGGCCCAGGTGATTTAAAAGGGCTCAAAGGCCCAGGCCGCTGCAGCTCTGCCTGCTCTGGGGAAAAGCTCTTGATTCAAAGATGCTTTTGATATGCATCATTCAAGTTCTGGGGTGGCTGAGGAAGTGAAGGAGCAAATACCGTTGCCTCAGCTGTCCCGGAACCTGCATGGGGCATATCAAAAGTGTCTTTGAATCAAGAGACACTGCAGCTTTTCCCCAGAGCAGGTTGGGTCAGCGAGGCTGCTGCAGGGCTCCTCTGGCAGGGGAGGGGCATTCAGGGCTTCTCTGGGCAGGGGCGCTTGTGGTCCCGGCCAAGGGAGAGGGCCAGGGCTGGCGTGAGCATTTTTGCTGCCCTAGGTGGCTAACGAGAAGAGCAGCGGAAGTCTGCTGAAGATGAGCGGAGCTTCTGGAGTGGCAAAAAGAAAAAAAAAAAGTTTCCAGAAGTTCCAGTCCCGCCGCCGAAATGCCATCGACAGAAGAAGCAGTGGACCAGGCATGTCCGCCAAAATTTTTCCTGAGAGCTGCCACCAAAATGCCGCCGATGGTTAGAAAATGCCACCCTCAAAACAGTTAAGTACCACCCTCAAAACCGGTGCTGCCCTCAAGCGACCACCTAGGTCACCTAGTGGTTGTACTGGCCCTGGAGAGGGCCGGGGACCCACTGATTGATCTGCCCTGGGGCCCAGAATTGCTGTTGGTGGGCCTGCAGCGCACTCACCCCGCACCACCAGCCTCCTGAAATCAGAAGTTCACTTGAAAGAATTATTCTCAGTGTATTTAAAAGCCAATGAAACCTGTCTTAAGCAGTCACCAAAATTCATGTGCCTCATAAAGGGGTCTTTAAATAAAGGCTGAATAAACTCTATACTGGAAGCTTTGCAGTCACTATAAATTGAGCATTTAAGACATAGGGTTGCCTACTGGAGGAGGGCCTTAGTGCGAGTTTCACTGTATCTGGGGTATATTAATAAAAACATGGATTGAACCAATGGTTTTGAGTCAGAAATTTCACCTGGTGGGTAGGAAGGCATTAGTTTCCATCTGAAAAATCCAGACCTCCTTATGTGACCAGGTTCAGAATTTTTAAAAATATATATTGATTTTATAACAATAAAAAGCATATCAATAAACCATAGTCATGAAAAGTTTTGTATTTTTCTAGTAAATGCAATAAGCCAAATTAATCCCTGAGATAACTCTAGTGAAGACAATGAAGTTCTACCACATATGAGTTTGGCTGAACGACTGCTACTGAACATTACTGGTAAGAAGCTATTTGCTGTCTTGATATCTTAACCATTAAAAATGAATGGAATGTGGACAGCTAGCTGAGTGGCATGCCAGCTCTGAGTGTGTTAAATATCGGTATTCAGAAATTGCATATTCTCCTATTTCTGTGAAGAGTGGCAGTAGAAATAAAAGTTCAACATGCTGTATTTCCCACAGAGGTGGACACGGTGACTATTTACGGACCTGGCTGCTCATCTTGAATTCGCAGCCCAGCTTATAAACGGTGATAAGGGTTGAAACTGGATGGATTTCACAAGACACTTTTACACTATGTACCCGCTTCAATGGACCAATGCTGAAATGGAGTAATCAGCCAAAAGGAAGCCTATCAATATGCCACAGTTCCCTCACAATTTCTCTTGTTATATGGAGAAAAAGGCTAGCAGAATATAAAGATTTTTCAGAGGCTAGAAGTATGAGCCACAAGAATTGGCTATAGATTGGGGCCAAAATTTTGACCCCACTGTGTTGCAAAATTCAGGGGTGTCGAGACCGATCTAAAATAATCTGCTATTAATCTGCTTACGGTTTTCTGAGAATCATCCGCATATGGGCATCTGGACCAATCTGAGACAGCAGAAGCATAGTATCCTGCAGCTCCTCATCACATTCCTTCTTCTCTTCCTCGGTTGGCATTGGAGCATCTTCATGCTCATCATCCAAGAATCGATAAAACAAGTATTTGTCTTGGAAATGGTGTTCTTGATCCACTGAAACAACGTCATTGACATCAGGTATCAATATTAAACTCTCCTCATTAAATAAGAACCTTCACAGGAATGGTATATTATGTGGTGTGTGGCAGAGACATAAAAGTTTAACAAGCAAGAGAAAATGGCAGAAAAATATGAAGAGAGTGAATTGCCCTTATTCTTTCTGATACACGTTAATAGTTTGTACAAAACTGCAAGTCTAGGAACTTTTCCTTAATTTTGCACTATAAATGCTTTCTAAGAGGTTTCTATACATGTAGCTTCCTCACACACATTTTTTCCCCAGAGCAACTCATTCAAGTGAAATCATCCACACTGGACCAATAATTGTATTAACAATTCTATTTAAGCAAAGCTGTTCCAACAAGACCCTCTAGTATGATTTCCTTACCCAGACAGTGTGGCCAAGGCCTAAAGGTAATATCTAAGAAGTATCTGAACTCCTTCTAAGCTACAACACAGAGGCTACTGTGCATACTGGCAGGGTCAAATTCACTGGCACAGATTCTAGTGGAAGGCCTTTGAGAGCAGAATGTCTGGCAAGATAAGTTTACAACAGAGCAAAACACGCACCCACAATCTCCCCTCCAAGCATCTGGCAGTTCCACTCCAAATGTGGGAAATGCTGACTTAATGGGGCATGGCCAGGGTGGCAAGGTGCTGCACTGATTCAAGGCATCCATTTAGCAAACACTGCAGGTGCTGTGTAGCCCTTGACAGAAGTTAGAGCTGTAATCCCCCTCAGGGAAGGGCAGTGGAGAAAACACTCTGCCCTTCTACAGGGATGAATCCTCTCTGGGATACAAGGGACAAAGGAGGGGGCTGGAGGTGCAGTTTGGAAGTTCAATGGCTTGCACACATAAAACCTTGGACACTGACCCTGATCTGAAAGGGGTTGTGACGTTAAAGAAAGGGAGGGGAAGGGTGTAGTATAAAAATCCATTTCTGTAGATAACCTACCCACGGTATATGTAAAGGCTGGGGAAAAAACAGATAAACCCAAACCGAAATCTGGATCTGACCATTAGGATGTTTGAGCTCCAGATTTGAATTTTTAAAGTAGTCCTTATAGCAGGCCAACCCAAAACATGGATCCAAACACCTGGAAACATCTGGATCCAGGTCCCAGTATTGTAGCTCAGGCCCAGCTCTATTTAAAATCCATTACTTTAATGTCATTGTGCCAGCACATCTCATGGGGTTTTTTTCAATGTACACAAACATGACTATATAATCACATTCACCGGGAACTGTGAATGCACACTAATAACATAATTAGAATTCCTGCCCCCATTAGATTGCAATTTAACATTCTCCTGAGTTACAAAGACATATTGGTGGAATGCCGCAGCCAATACTGCTGCATTTACCCTGATGAATTAAGATGCAATCTGCTGTGTTCCTAATGGGATCACAATCCCTTCTCTTTTCATGAAGGAGGCCCATAAAGATTTTGATGGGAGGCATTTCCCACATGGTAGCTGGTCTATGACCAAGTTTATCTTACCATGGTTCAGAACACCTTCCTCCAGCAATACTTGCCACATGCCGACAGCCTGTGTTCGTGAATGAACACAAGGACTTTGTTGCATCATCCAGTCGACCAGTTCTGTTCCTACACAACATTGCCTGAGGGTTGAAAAATCATATTAAAACAGATCAGTAAAAGGAGATTGCTTAAAGCATCTGTCAAGAGTAGAGGTATCAACAAACTGCATCAGTGGGATTAGTCAGACACCAGTATAGAAAAAACAATGCCGAAGCATATCATCTATTTATACCTGTTTGAAAGACCTGTCAATAATGCTTAGTTTTGAGAGAGTTATTTAAGCAAAACAATCCAAACCTTCTGGAAAATGGAATTTTACGAACATAAGAGCTACCCAGTGCCATACTGGATCACCTGGGCAGCATCTTATGCCCCATACTTCAGAGGAAGCCGTAAGTACCTAATACCACTCACAAAGCATCTAAATTTGCAATACTATACTGGGATGGGCACTAGTTGATGATCAAATTCCGAGGCTTTGGAATAATCCCCCAAAGGAGATCAGAAAGACCCTGGTTCTGACCGTCTTCAGATGTAAAGGCCTACTCTTTGCCATAAGAACAGATAAAACAACAAAGCAGAAGAAACCCCAGCAGCATGATCAAAGCTAGAAAAGCCCATAAATAACCACATACAAAACAGGGAATGTCTGGTCCATCTGGACAAGTCTCACTATTCTAAATTCATGTACAACTTCTAAATATGAAGGTAATAGGGGCTACTGAAATGCTTGTATTTAGGTTAGAGAGTGACTTGTTTTTGAAGACTTGCTATAGGTGTATCCCAATTTGATCACAAGAAAAAATATTTCTCATCGTAGAGATTTGTCCCCATGACATAAACAGCACACAGTTTGACACAGTTGTATAGCACTGGTAGTCTTTATTCAAGAGGCCGAAGAACAGAATAGCAGGTGTTTTTTGCTTCAGGTCAATTGGCAGAGTCATATGGAGGAGCTTCCACAGCACTGACCTGTATGCACTGTGCGTGCTGCCAGGATATCTCTCCTACAAGCACTCTGAAATAAGGAACCATAACAACAGAAACTCACATTGATACAACCATTCAGATGGACACAAGTGTTCCACATTTCTCACTCATTTATAATACAGCAAATTAATGTCAGTCAATTTTAGACTGAATGGAAAAGTATCTCTCTGAAAAAGTAGATCAGTGATGCACTCTTGAAAGTTAATCAGCATAAGTACGTAGAGATTGTAAACCACTTCCTGTATACTCAGATTCATGTATGAATCATTTGGATTAAATATTAAACACTAAAGCTACTCAAATGTTTCTTAATCCAGCAAGACAATATGATGAAGAATCATCTATAGATTTGGACTTTCAATGCCTATCTTGCCAGTGTGACAAAAGTCTCATTTCAGCAAGACAGCGCTACCACCAAAAGGAAGATCAGAAAGACGGTCTGTAAATTGAAAAGTTTAATTTCAAATAGACCTGAGAATTTGTATGATGTGAGAACCACATTTCACTAGGCGAACTTTCAGAACTCCACATTGAGCAAAATGGGTGCAGCTCTTTTGGGATAAATAAAGTAGCATAGTGTTTTAATGAGATTTTCATTCATTATTTAGTGACACACCAAAAGTGAATCTATATTTTCACCCTGATGTGTAAAATATTCCAGCTAACTGTAATAATATTAAATTTTATGAGGGGTTTTATATGTATGCTTCATTCACAATCAATTTCCAGTCAAATACATAGAACGGATTTATGAAACACATTAAATACTGCATAACACCCAGAAACAAATATCATTCCAGAATAATTTCAGACCTTTTGAGACCTGCAGGCATCATAAGCCATAAATCACAAGTCAGAGGATGGTAGTCGTAAAAGTTCCAAAACGTTTATGCAATCAGCTCACACACACCTGTAAGTCTTCAGATGATATTTACGATCTCTTATCATATGAGGTGCTCGGGAAAGAATTGCATTGCGTAAAATCTTTCCAGCTCTGAGGATCTTTTCTGATGGCACCTTGGTAAAGATGAGGAAGAAAATTAACAAATGTTAAATATTTCTAATATCTGACTATACAGCTTGCTGAAAGAAAAAATACCATCCAAACCCTCATAAAATAAAAGCCTCTGCACAAATGGTCAATTGTGAAGAACACTAAAATAGTGAGGACTGTAAGTCTAAGATACTCAAGGGCCCAAAGCAAAGCATCACCACAATATTAGCTGAATATCATGCTCCCATATTGGAAAAACTGCTACCATCAGTTATTTCAATTTGCACAGCAGCCTAGTTCCCTGGCACATCGATGTCCCTGTTACCTGTGTAATCGTTTTAGCAGGACGAGGTGGGATGTGAGGTTCAGTGAGAGGTGTCTGAAAAATAAAATTTAAATGAAACAAATAATAAAAAAGTAAGAAAAAAAATGAGCTTAAAAATGATTGATTGATTAAAACTAAAAGGATGACTAACATAAGGAACAAGGCTTAGGAACGAACTTCGCCCCTGGATGTGTGTGGAAGATTCCTAGTCAAGTATGAAAACCCACATGAGACAGGATGAGAAATGGGAATGGAGAAGATGTGTTCCCGCTGAGGAGGGACTTTGCAGTTCAGGGAGCAGAGAGTGGCCGGATCTTATTTTAGCTTCTCTGCTTTACAGGAGCACACAGATATGTCTCAGGTCTCAATGGATTCCTCTGGTTAAAAAATGGGGTAGAAGCTCGAGAGATGAGAAGTTGTCAGAGTAATAAGGCAAGAGGAAAGAGGACAGAAAATCATGAAACAGGATGAAGGAAGTAGGGACGGTACTGGGAGAAAGAGAGAGAGAGGAAAAGGAAAGAAATGGGCGAAAAACATGAAGAGAATGAGAAAGAAAGGAGAAAGAAAGAAAAAAATAAAAAATGGGGAGCAAACCTCAGAAACACATAGACACAAAACTAGGAAAATTGCCAGGACTGAAAATGATGGAAGAAGGATGAGAAAAAAAAATGAGACCCAGCAATGACCTCTAAGTGGCAGAAAAATCCTTTGTTTGTAAGGATAGGTAGTTAAATGACTCAATCATCTGCAGTTATATCAGGAATGAATGTGGGGGAGTCCTGTATAAAATTAAAGGCTGGATTGTACCACAAGGACATAGCTCACAGAAGGGACAGCATGTTGCTAACTCAGGGAGACACAATTGCCTCCCTACTCGCTCCACACAAGCTAGTAATTTTCTGCTGGCCTATCCTATCACCAAATTACTAATCTCCTTCCTCTTGTACCAACTCAGCTCCTTTGGCCAGCAGACTAGGGTAGAGAGAGAAAAAGACCTACCTATCCTAAGTGCCAGGGGCAGGACGGTTCTCCTACAATAAGTCAGAGGGGTGATAGGAAGCACTCAGAGGCTCAGGAAAATCTGTGGGAAAGAAGGCCCAGGGAAGTGTTGCAAGGGATCAAAGTTGCTGGACCTTCTCTACTTATCACAGAGTGCCCGGCCTTGGACCCAGAGTAGAGGGAGGGTCTGGATTCCCTACAACGTTACTAAGGAAGGTAGTGAGAAACTTCCTTAGATGAGCAGCAGAAAGGCTATTGAGCCTGGAGTAAGGCAGCACACCAGTAGTGCAAGGTGGACGGATGTCTGTCTTGTTGTGTTGGAAGTCTGTTTGTTAACTCCAGGTGAGGTAGACTCTTCCAGAGAGCTAACTCACCTCACCTGATCCAATAGTGCTGAGAGCTGAAGGACTACCAAGGGAGACAGCAAGTCAACCAGAGTGGGGAAATGGGGGCAAGCACATGACCAGAAGTTGAAGGCGGTAAGGTGACCTAGTCACACAGGCCCACTAATCAAATACTATTTAAATCATTTCCACAGAGGTGGAAAACATTGCAAGTTCAACTTCTGTAATTATGGTTATAGCTTATAACAAACTTTTGCAAAGATAAATAAATAAAATGAAATTGGGTTTGTATATTTTTCTCCCATTAATAGACAAAATCATTTGTCAAAAGAGTTGGGTCAAGTTATACACACTTTCTTCTTTAAAAAAAATAAATCTATCCAATATAAGTTCTAGGCATTTCCCCCGTTATTTTCTACACAATGTATTTTTGGAGTAGGATCAAAGTCATGTTTGATATGGCCTAATTTTTTGTTCTGGAGAGAGAAACCAGTAAATACAAATATACACATATACATAAAACAATTTTTGTTTTAAATTAACCAGATTCTTTTTTTTCCCAGAATCAATTATTAGCTTAGCTCAATTTATGAATGAATAAGGATTTGGAAACTCAGCAATACGGAAGCAGAATCAAATAAAAGAATGACGGAGGGGATCATAACTTATATCCTCACATTTCAAGGTTGGGAACATGAACTCGAGTTAGGAAGAAATAAAATAAAATCCACTGAATCATATTTTACCCATGACCTAGTCCAGTCCGTCTTTGGAAAAAACCAAACAACAATTTGCTGTATTTATTGGAGTTAAGCATGGCATTTAAGATTACCAGTGGGAAAAGAACAAAACCATCAAAGAGCAGCCTCAGGTATTTCTTCCAATGTCCACAGGTGAGTCTCCAACATCTCCTGATCAACAAATGATAGATCTAATAATATCAGCACTGATACCTGATCTTTATCACCACCATGATCTACTCCAAAAAACCTTGGACCCTGCCAAATTCCAAAACTTAATAATAGAAAACTACCCAAGAATACAAAGAATAGAAGAATTAGTGAGGAGCTACAACTAGTCTTTGAATATAGCTATCAACACTCTTGTATCCAAGCTCCTTCTCCTGGATCACCTTCCTACACAGACCACCATAGTTCTCAGACAAGGTTCTGTAACTGAAAAAGCAGGAAGGAAGAAAACTTCAGCACTGGTAGTGGAAAACACAGTCTGGTACAAGCTCAGACACAAACTGTTTCTACAAACTTAGGGCTCTGCCAACAAGACAGCAAAATTACACCTGACTCAAACCTTCTGTATCATAAATCACTTCACATTGTCCTGCAGTGTTTGTAACCCAAACATTGCTATGCATGAAATCCAGAAGCAATAACTAACTATAAGCTAAACAAAAATGCAATTGACTAATTAAAACTGCAAGGATTAGGAATCTGTCATTAACTTCCTTTGTGACCGTAGGCAAATCATGTCTCTGTGCCTCAGTTTCTCCTCCTGTAGAAGAGGCATAATGATACTTATCTATCTTTGCAAAGTGCTTGAGAACTACGGTTTAAAAAGCTGATAGAGGACACTTAGCATTATTTTAAGATCTATTTTTATTGTTGAATCTTAGCAAAATGCAAAAAATACACAGTGTAAATAGTGTAAATTTAATTAGTTTAAACATTGTTTGCATCTTAATTAAGTTTATTAATAACACAGGTAGGAATACTTGTCCCTTTAAATACCTGAAGTACAATCAGTGCAGCAAACTTACATTAGAATGTTATATTAGACATGCATTACTTAGCATTTTGCTGTGTCTCTTTGACAAATCATAACATGATTCAGCCATTACCAAAAACAATACTTTACTGCAAATATCAAAGGGAAAAAATATTGAAGCAGAATATGACCAGTATACCAAAAACTTGAGAACATAGCTAATGATGTCTTATTTTCCTGTCATTTTTCTACTTCCCTGCTACAAAGGAACAGCTGTGGTAACTACACTGAATGCATTGAATAAAATGTCCCGAAATTCTAACTCCACTGAGAATGCACCGGACAGTCAGATAGGAGCATACAGTTGTCATGGACAATCTCCGCTAGGAGATGTGGTTCATTTTTGTCTGCCACAGCATTTGTTTTTAACTTAAGGAAGAATAATGACACTTTTTCCCACTGTATCTCACTAACATTGCTGTGTTTTCTTGATCTCTGCAGCACTATTAAAGGCAAGCTGATTTGCCTGATATCATTTACATCTCCAAAAGCAATATATGGTACTACAGATGAAAAATCAAAGTCATAAATAAGGCAGAGGTGGTTTTTTTTTAAAGAATCATTTCCCAAACATGTTTTGGTTTATAACATATATTCAAAATATTGGCCTTGGCAAACTAAAATAAAGTTATTGTTTAACCATCTAGTGGAGAATTCTTCATGGGTTCTTTGGACACCCCCCACCTATATACCCATCCCGTCCTCCCCTCTGTAAAAGGGTGGGGCGGAGAAGTGGGCATGGATGAGGCACCCCATAGCCTGGCAATCCCTAGATACCAGAACTGCCTCTTGAGCCTTAGGGAGGTGGATATAAGCTTGAGCAGGCTCATGCCAAGGATCGGCCTGATGCCTTGCTGCACCAAGGATTAAGGAGAGGAGGAGTCAAGGGGTGAAATTCTGGAACTACTGAAATCAGTGGCAAAACTTCCATTAACTTTAGTAAGGTCAGGATAGCACTTAAGGTGATGTAAGGCCACCGTTGCTTCCTGGGCTCTCCCACTACATTAGCCAGCAAAACTTCTCCATCTGTAAAATGGGGATAATGATAATCAACCGCCTTTGTTTTTGCAATCTAAGGAGCAAAAACACTATCAATTAATCATCAGCATCAACGATTTCAGTGAGGCCATGTTTCACCCTAAGCTTACAGCGATTTTTGCCAAAGAAAATTTCATCAAAGAGAGACAGATCCTCTGAGTTTAAAAAACTTTCCACAAATCACTGAGCAGTGAGTACCACTGGTAACATTGTCTGCCCTCTGCAGGGTAAATCTCTCCTTTAGCAGACAGGGCAGTGCTGGTGCAGGGAGCATAATTTACAACTTAGAGTAACCAGACAAGTGTGAAAAATCAGGACAGGAGGTGGGGGGCAATAGGAGCCTATATAAGAAAAAGACCCAAAAATCAGGACTGTCCCTATAAAATCGGCACATCTGGTCACCCTATTACAACTCCTTGTGCCATCTTTGGTGAATCCATGCTCCCACTCCTCCCAGGTTTACAACAGTGCATTTTGCCCAGCTTCAATTTGCCTCGCTGTGTGAAATGTAGATAGAAGAAACATTCTGGTGTTATAAGGCACCTGCCTCAGATTCTCCACACTCCTCCACATTCCTCTCCTCTGTGAAAGGTAAACTTTACTTTCCAGAAATACATTCTTTAAAAATAAAATAATCTTTTAAAAATTGAAGCTGAAAAGGAATCTGACTGGTTCAAGACCTCATATTACACCTTTTTATGTACAGTAAATCCGATGATTCTTAACAATGATGTATTGTTTTCCACAGGTGTAGTTAAAGTTCCCTAATGCATGAAAATTGTTCTTAGTTGGGAATATTAACAGAGGAAATAAACACTGTATCAATGGCTGGAGAAGGCCTCATTTTTGCAGGGAAAAACACATATATTTAGATGCAATTTCTTCTTTCAGCCAGGCATGACTTTTCAGAACAGTATTTTTTTTCCTGTTACAATGGCCTAAAAGCAAATATTACGGTTGTGATTAGCAGACACAAAATTAATTTCATTATTATCCTTCAGATCCCCTCTTAAAACTCTCCTTTTCCATGTCTCCTACAAAAAACTTGGCAATGGTTAGGCTGTTAGAATGCTGAGACCAGAGTCTACTACACCGACCCATTATTTCCTTGTCTGTCTGTATCCCTAGATTGTCTCCTGCCTCATATGTAGATTGCCAGCTCTTTGAGGCAGGGACTGTCTTCTTGTTCTGGGCTTGTACAGCATGTAGCACAGTAGGGCCCTAGGGCTCCGAGGCGCTACTGTAATACAAATAAACAATGATACATAGAATCCTCTGATTGTCAGAGCCCAGCCAGACTGTGAAGATCTATCTTTGAATGATCAGGTTTGACGGAGAGATAGGAGAGTGACCCCCATAAAAACAGCTAACATGGATCTTCTGTACAACTTCTCTTCGGCGTCACCATTTCTGTCTACAATGGCTACATGTGGATTAATGGGTGATATATAACTAGGGTGACCAGAGGTCCCAATATTATCAGGACCATTCCAATATTAGAGGCTTTGTCTTATATATGCAACTCTTCCCCCACCTTCCCCCGAAATAAGTGTCCCAACTTTTCACCATTCCTATCTGGTCATCCTAACTCTAAACATATATATTAGAAAGAAACCATCAGATATGAAAGACTAGGGAGAAATCTTGCTTGTTGTATAAAACCTGATCACAATCTTATGGTCAAGATTGTGATATTGTAATAAAGGATATTAGATAAAACACTGGATTAAGTATCTAATACTTAAAGCAACTATTATGAAGACAAATGTGATTAGCATGAAATTGAATTTATAATGGTGTATAAAATCAGTAAATGCTGTGATGTCCTAGTACTTAATAAGTCAGTGTACTGACTTCATGCCAGTAAAGATATTTGAAATTAATTTATTAGATATGAGTGTGCATGAAAATGCTTGGCTTATCTGGCTGTTGACAGAAATAGCCATAGGTAGGTTAGAAACCATGAAGTTTACCTGCATCTGAAGGTGGTATTTATGGGAAAGAGGCACACAACAGCTGGAAATACAAGACGGCAAACAGTGAAAGTCTTGAATGTATTTCACATGGTTTTGAACACAAGTATCGATTGTTCAGAATTTCAGTTCATGTTACCTCTTAACTAGTGACTGACTGGCACCACTCTGAATAGAGAGTAATCTATTTCCATTTTTAAACTGAACTATTTTTTGTTAAATGAGGAAAATTTGGCTCCAAAAATATGCCCAAAACAGCAACTTCTAATCCAATAGCATTACAGACAGATAAATAACAATACAATATTTGACACTTTTTCACTCACTATTACCTCACAACATTCCACTACAACCTTAGCAAGTTTCTGAAGGATGTGGCTTTGTTTTACCTTCCCCAGTACCTACTAAAAACTTTATAAATTCTGTCAGTCTGGCTTTCAAGAATTTCACAGAATCACATCTGTCCTTATGGAATAGTTAATGGCCTACAATCTTTGTCTCATCTTATCCTTCTTAATCTCATAGTTAATTTTAATATAATTGCAGACTGTGTTGTTTCATGCAACTGGAATTCTGTTCCTTCTCCCTCTGAGACATTCTCTCCCTCGTTAAATCTAACCTTAAACCCTTCCTTAATTTATGATTTTTTTTTAAGTGAAGAATTTTGTGGTATTGTATATAAAGGATGCTAGATAAAACATACTGGGTTGGATTAAATATTTTATCCTCAGAGCAAATACTGTAAAGATAAACCGTTAATGTCTGCTGTCCCAGATGTGAAGTTTAATTACTGCAATCTAAAACAACTTGAGTGAAAATATTGAATACAGATGCAAAATTTTCAACTAACTCAAATCTAAAAATCATAATTCCTGCAACACTGCACTAAACAGCCCCTGTAATTACAAAGTGTGCTTGAGAGACTGTCAGGAAGTAACATGTTGTAACAGTAACAGTACACTACAATTTTATTATGGAAAATAATGTGTATAAACTGCCACAGATTCACCAATTTTCTAAGCAGTAATATATGTTGTCTGCCCCACAGGAGCTCACATTCTAAAACACAGAGGACAAATACACACACACACACACACACACTCACTCACACACACACACACACTCTGACAGTTCAAGGACAGAGTTTTATACTGTGATTACTGTTGAGAAACTAACAGACTCCTTTGTGATACTGCTAATATTTAGAGATTCTAGCACAATAACCTCCTTATCCCTCCTTGCAATTTGCATGCATATATTTGGAGCATGAAGTTGTCATTATATTGTACCATTAGTCCCAGGAGAGTGGTTGCTTAAACTTTCAAGTAAAAGATGCATTAAAACCCCCACTTCTAGGGCAGACTTTTATGGTCCTGCCTACAATCAACCTAAGGTTGCCAACCCTCCAAGAATCAACATTTATGTCATATGATGAAACTTCCAGAAATACATTCAGCCAAAATTAGCAACCCTAGACAACACAGAGGTAAAAACACCTTTGCCCAAATCTGAGCCAGTACTACAGCAACAATGGACAAAAACCTGAATCTAGACACAGTCCAGAGATTGATACTATGCTGTTTAACCTGCTACTTAGCTGCAACTTGCATGGTTTTGTCCTCTGGAGGTTGGAGGCCTGACAAAAGAATTTTCTGCTACTAAAAGTCCTCCTTTAGTTGAAGTAGACTTTTAGATCCCAAAGTCCTTGCTTCAGATCCCAACATGAAGACTGATGGAGAATTTACTGCAGTTTTTATCAGATTAAAGGACAGTTTGTACTATAACAAACAGGCTGTGGTATTTAATGGGCCAAGGGGCTTTCAGAAGCTGCTACACAGAAAAACACATCAGAAAAGTGAAATGATGGAAAGGGCTTTCTCCTTACTCTTCCTTAGGCTAATACCTAGCTCATTAGCAGCTTCAAAGCGTGAGAAAAGACTAGCACCATTTTGTAATTTGCAGTGATTTATTCAAAGTTCAGGTTTTTCTCACTCCTTTAAGTTGCTCCCTTCTCTCTCTTCCTTCTCTGTTATAATTTAACGTAATGGTACATCCTTGTTTAGGGCTTGATTCTTCAATGAGTCAAATGCCTTCTACAGCCTTGTACCATTGCTTTAAATTACAAAAACCCTGTTTCTGTGAGATGAAAACATGCATAGTACAGTAACCCCAAGTTAGTACTGTACTGTGGTACAGTAACTGGTGTTGAGAACATGACTTCTTCCTTTATCGCATTTGTTCTGGAACCAAATGCATTCCTTTCACTTCTGTACTTGCAAGCACATGTATCTATGTGTATTTATACTTCCTTACTGACTGGATATCTTCAATTTAATCTGCAATTCACTGATGATGAAGCACCAACTCAGACATCAAACACATTAAGGCTCTCATGTTAAGCTTTCCTCTAGACAGAAACTTACAAAAAGAATAAATAATGAAGAAATCATAAATCTTTAAATATTTGAATAGCACTTTACCATCACTAGAAAGAACAGGCTAGAATTACATGTTTGATGGTGTCTTAGACATCTGACATCTGTCTAACATTTGTAATGTCTTATTCAGAATTTTTCTCATAGGCAGCAGTGAAATTATTCTTGGGGGGTTGGGCTGAGCCTCGTTCCACACTCAGCCTACAGCAGTAGCTCCTGTCCTATAGAGCTGGGCCCAGGCTTCTTGCTTGGCCCATTGGCACTCACTCCTCTCAGATTTGGAAGCGCTCACCTTAGCATCACTTGACATGTGTGTCTGCACACAGGAGGTACCCTCCCCATGGCACCACTGGATATGGTATCTCAGAAGGGATACACTGTTTACACACCACCACCCATCAAGACATGCACATATGCTCAATTTAGCTCTTGCAGTGGAAAGGCAGAAAAAAGAGAGTGGGTGATTACAGTGAGGAAAAGAGTCGTTCTTCTCACGGTTCATGCCTTCAGGCAAGTCAGGCATACACAAGTAACACATTTCGCACTTAGATTTGAAACAGCAAAATGAGTTTCTTGAATCTTGTAATTATTCTCTCATGTTTGGCAGAAAAATTGAATCAGGGATCTTAAAATCAGATTTCTTATAGTCAGTCATATTATCCCCTGCAGAGCATTTTGTCTACTTGTCTTACTAGTAATATACTTGCATTCTGGAACTTGTATTCCATAAAATCAAATGTCGTCCTGAGCCAGTGAATAATCATTACATTGAGGTAAGAACTGGTTAGACGACTCTTCATCTATATATTGACAACAAAGATTTGATGGATTAATAATTGTGGGGGGGGGGGAGGAAGCTGTGAAATGATTTTATTATTATTTTATTTACTTGTATTACCATAGTGCCTGTATAACCTAGTCAAGGATCAGGACTCCATTTTCCTGTACAAACATGGAACACAAAAAAGAAATTATTTCTGTCTGTGACATTAATTTAAAACAATCGTAGGCCGTGGGTAGCTAGGGCTAGAAGGTGCCCCCCTAAATCTATTTCTGAGCCCCTGCTGCCCATACGCATGCTCAGCTTCACCAGCAGGTGAAGCCCCATATCCAGTACTACTAGGGCTAGGCAGGGTGAAAGGCAGTTCGGGGTGAGGGCCCTGCCTGTGCACTGGATTCCTGACAGGCGGAACTAGATTCTTCAGTCCTGGCAGGGGACATTGACTCCTGAGCCGCACTTCTTGGGAAAATCCTCTGGGATAGAGGAGAGTCCTGGGAGAAGGGCGGGGATCTTGAGGGATGGGTTGCAGGGAGAAGGGGAGTCCAAGGGAAGGCAGGAGATTTTGAGCTAATGGGGCGAGGGGGGAAGGGAGTTGTGAGGGAGATCCTGAGGTTGGTGGGGGAGGCCATAAGGGCAGAGTTAGCAGCTTGGGGCCTGCCAGGGGGGCTCCAATGGAGCTATGCTGTCAGGGAGCCAGGTGGAGGGCAGAGGCATAAGGCATCCGCACGGATGGCCCATCCTTCCAGTGGATCCCCATGGATTTGGGATGGGTGTGGGACATGGAGGGTTAAACCACCCATTGTTCATGCCATGGGGAGTGAAGGGGGTAAATTCTGCCAGCTCCTCCAGGGAACAAAACAAGGGAAAGTTCGTCAGCTCGCCATTCAGTTTCCTGTTCTCTACATGGGTCTCTCCTGCTCAGAGGATAATCTGCCTAGGATCCTGCATTACAAATACAATGGGATGGTTTACTGAGCTTAAATCATATTGTTAAACACAGACAGACAAATTTGGCTCTTATTTACACCAGCGTTCTTCCAGAGTAACTTCACTGATTTCACTGGAGTTACGCTAGGGATCTTTAAAACCTTCCCATGAGTAAGATCACCTCTCCTCCTACAATCAGGACTTTCCACCACAGCTGCATTTCTCAGGGACAATGGAGTGTCTATAGCAAGATTAAGATTGATGAGAGATGTAGACAGAACTTTCTTGGTGGCTGGTCTTCAGCTATGGAATCTTTTCTCTTGAGGAGGGAAGAACTTCACAACTCACATCTTCACTACTTCACAACTTCACAACTCTCAGGTCCAAGTGAAATACCATTTTCTTCGCTTTTTATTTGATGACAGTGGTTTTTGGAAAGTGATGATCTCAGTGCGGCACTTGAATGAAATTTGTGTGTTATAGTTTTGACTGCACCCAAGACAGGTGTGAATTCTAAAATGCACCAATGTGGTGTGCACTAAATAGCCCATGTGATCCCTGCAGCAGTGGACTAAAAGTTCCCTTGTGCATGTTCATGTTCTTCATTTACATGGTTTGTGTAAGTGACCTAAGGTGTATATGCACTGTTATAATTCCTAATCTTCTTGGGCTTTGTGCCAAAATCTGTTATCCCATAGTCTGTCAGCATAGGATAGCAAAGCTATTACTTTTGTATTTTCTATTTAAAAGCTGTTATATATGCCCTTTATGCAATGATTTCTAAATATTTTTATGCAACCTGAACTATAATAGTTCTTCCTGGTGTCTGCTATAATATTTTGGCATCTGTTATCATATATATGAAAATATAATTTTCTTAGATGGCTAAGTTCTTCATTTTGTGCTATGTGGAAATGCTTTGGGTTCAGTAATTGTCAGATTCCATAGCAATTTGGCTGTTTTAAAGACTGTGTGAATGTGTATAGTCACTTTGTAGTGAATCACACTGGAGGCAGCATATGGTGGGAGAGATAACAAATACTGAAGTGTGAGGTGTGAAGGCGTGTTTGGCAAATGTATTTTTATACATTAGCAATAAACTTCATCTTGAAAAATTTGCAGGTCTTTATATGTCGCCAGATCTCTTTACATAAGCAATATTATGCGAAAGGCTGCAGTTTTACATAAACTTGTCTTACATAAGCTAAATTGTTAGAGACTCGGGAGGGGAGACTGAAAGACACCAGGGACTTAAATGTCAGCAATATGCAGGTGACACATAGTTGTACGTTTCCTTAACATCAAATGCAGAGGCTATTTGTCCCAAAACATATGTGAAGTCAGTGTGTGGATGAGAAGAATCTGATGGAAGGTGAACCCAGGCAAGAAAAACGTGGTCATGGTGGGAAAAGAGAGGTGCTTCTGAGAAGTCTTTCAGCACCTATCATCCAATTCAACTGACAGATCATCAAAAAAGCTGTGGGGCTTTGGGGTCTTACTGCACTCCTCTGTGATCATGGAGACCCAAATAGTGATGGCTGCCATGAACAATTTCTATTTGTAGCTGACCAGGAGACTAAGCTCTAATGTGACAGACACTGAGCTGACCAGGGTATTCTATCCTGTTGACCCTTGCAGGATTAATATTGACTGTTACTTGATCATTCCTGGTATAGCAATAAACACAAGCTTTGAAAAAACTCCAGCTGGTCCAGAATGCCACAGCATGTCATTGAACCAACATAAAATTACACTCTGCAGGATTTGAATGCATTACCTTTGAAAGAAAAAGCAGACAGGTTTGCCATTGTGCTATTTAGACATTACCTAATATTAAAGGAATTTAAAGGTTTAATTTAAGGGAATTACTTTGACCACCAGAGGGAGCCTATGTTGTTATTTTAATATAGTAAAACTATAAAGAGACTGCATGGGACACACTAAAAATAGAACATAAGAGAGTTCAAAGTATACTCCCAAGCTCATATTACGATATACATGCAAAAAGTCATGCCAATTACATCTAAATTATTGAGTATATAGATTCTTCAGCAAAAGCAGTGAGAAGAAGAAAAATGAAGAATAAGAACTTTCCTACTTTTGGGATACATATTTTTCCATAAATAACGCATATATTAAATTAATTTTCTATGCAATGTTAGAAGAATTAGGCTGTTCCAAAACAAAAACAATGTGTCAATGTTACTGTCTGATGTTAAAATTTATATTGATAAGGGACCCCACGGAAAAAAAAATGTGATTATGTAATTAAAGCCCATAACCTAATACATACACACAAGGGGGCCCAATTAAAATTGTACATTCTGACATTGAATAACTTTTGAATGCTTGACTTTATTGTTCCCTTAACACAGTTTTTTGGGTTTAATTTCCTAATTAAAAAACCAAAACAAAACAAAAAAAACCCCAGAAATCCCAGCATGAGAAACCATATTGATCCCCAGCATTGGACAGCATAAGGATTGAGATCTTTAGGTCCACAGTACAGATCTCTTCAACATAAGCTAACATGCCTGAAATACAGGCATGGCTCCCAGCTCCACTTGTACACGATCAGGACTCCCATGTGTTCCTCTTATTCTTCTGTAACTTTTTCCAAAATGTATCTGAGATGATCACTGATTCTGCCATTTAGCCTGGAAGTTTAAGCTAAACTACTAGACCCAGTCATATCTAAGTTTAATTCTATAAGAATTTTCAACACTATTTCAAGAAACACTACCATACAATTATTAAACTTAAGTAATGCAACAGAAAGCATTTATGTTCTTTTTTCTAAAGTAAGAGAGTCTAAAATTGATTGTTTCCATTCCCCAAAATATAACGGATGACATTAACACAATCATTTCATATTTTGTTTTGGTTATTTTATGCTCAGTTTAATTGTGTCTTTGTATTAAATGATGTGTACTAAAGTAACCCCAAATGCAAATGATTCCTGTTTGGTACCAGAAAATCACTTTACAATTTTCTTCCGACCGAAATGCATTTTTGATCGATTTTAATTTAACTGGGAATACCAAATGCTCCCATATGGTGGGATACTTGGAAGGCATACATTAGACGAAAAATCGTATGTTACTCACCAAAAAAGAAAAAGGTGACAAGAGAAAAAAATTAAGCTATGAACATACAGCTCAAATAATTAAATAGTGAATATGGAAAATCATCTAGTCTAGAGCTATTAAAAGAATTAACATAAACTGAATAAGAGATGAATACATTTCATACTTAAAGAGTGGAATATATTCTATTTAATTTGAAGCAAACTTATGTGCCATGTGAAAAGATTTGTGAGCTAGTTACATGTGTAAGCAGTGTCAGGAATTAGATATATTCTGACATCTGGTGGTGAACTATGGGAATTGCAGTGAGTTATGGAAAATAACTTTGGGGCTGATCAATTTGCATAGACACACCCACTGCGCCTAGCCTGAGCCCACAGCAGCCCACATGGCCACTTCGGCTGATGTGGGAGCCCCAGTTTCTATGTTATTGGGGCAGGAAATATAAAGTGATGTTACCCTGATTTTGTGAATGAAGGCCTATGGACACGTACTTGACCCTTCTATTGATGGAGGGACTCGCCATCATCTAGGTAGCACTCACTGGGCAAGGGCCAGGCGTTTCAGAACACTCTGAGATTGAGAGAGGCTGGGGACAAGCACTTATACCTTTTGGTGAGGGCTTTGTGTGAGGGTTCCATAGGCTTATTGCACCCTGCCTCTCTCCACTGTGAACTGTCAGAGTTAAATTTTGCTTCCATTAGGAGCCTGGGTTCAGGCTGCTGAGCTGAAATCACTTTAGGCTCACTGGTGCACCTGCACTAAGGGTCCCCTGCTATATGCTGAAATCACTTAAGAGCTGAAATCTGCTAAGAGCTAAAGAAATCACTGAGCACTGTCTCAAGTTGGGGGGGCCTGAAAATAGTGCAGAGTGGCTGGTGCAGCAGAGCTGTCTGTGTGTCGGCTAGCAGGACAGCTAGCGGAGTGGCTGGTGCAGCAGAGCAGTCCGTGTGTCGACTAGCAGAGCCATTTGTGCTGCTGACGCAGTGACTGGCACCGCAGAGCTGTCCGTGTGTCGGCTAGCAGGACGGCTAGCGGAGTAGTTGGTGCTGCTGGCAGAGTGGCTGGTGCAGCAGAGCAGTCCGTGTGTAAGACTCTGCCAATTGACTTTTGAATTCTGCACTGACCAAGAACAGAGACTCTTGGGCTGTTGGACTTTTGGGACTATTGAGTGACTTTTTGGGGTTGTGGAACTCAAGAGCCAAAGGGAAAGCCACGGCCTATTTGCTGGGAGGGGGGCATCTGGTTCATGGTTTGGTTTATTAACCTTGTTTGTGGTGTTTCCCCAATATTATGCCACATTGTTTCTCCCTGTTATTAAAAGGCTTTGGTACACTCAGACTCTGTGCTTGCGAGAGGGGAAGTATTGTCTCTTACAGACGCCCAGAGGGGTGGTATATGGTTGTCCCAGGTTACTGGGTGGGGGCTCGAGCCGGTTTTGTATTGTGCTATTGGAATGGAACCCCTGGATACTGAACCTGGCCCTTGTTGCTGCCAACGCTGATGGGCAGAAGGGTTACACAGGCAAAATTAAAACAAGCAAGTTCTACGAAAATAATAAAAACAAAAAAAATTGGAAATATATCAGGATCTGTACAGGATGTTTTCTTACAGCACATAATATTTTAAAGAGCTTCTTTTAAACCTCATCCACCTTAGTACTTGGCTGATCTTTGAAGGGTGCTTTGAAGTGGTTCTCAGTCAGAGGTCTGAGGTCCCCTGGGGGGCCATGAGCAGGTTTCAGGGGGTCCTCCAAGCAGAGCCAGTATTAGACTCACTGGGGCCCCAGGCAGAAAGCTGAAGCCCCACCGCATGGGCCTGAAGCCTGGGGCCATGAGCCCTGCCATCTGGGGCTGAAGCCAAAGCCTGAGCAACTTAGCTTTGTGGGGGTCCCTGTAGCATAGGGCTCCATTCAACTGCCCTGCTTGCTACTCCCTAATGCCTGCATTGACTTTTATATACAGAAAACCAGTTGTTGGGCAAAGGTGAGCCATGGAGTTTTTATAGCACGTGGGGGGCCTGAGAAAGAAAAAGGCTGAGGGCCCCTGCTCTAAACTGCACCTACCTTCAGCATCATTAAGGGCCATTTCAGTAGCCTCGGATAACTGTGGCATAAGGAGACTCCAGACATACTCCATTTTTCCTGGACATGTGCTTCTGCACAAACCTAGTAGCTGTTCAAGTGGCTCTGCATTATCCAAGGATTCATCTATACAGGGGGAACCCTTCTCTGGCTATTAATGCTGGATTAAGGCAACTTTGCATCCTGGATCAGTGAAAAGCTACCCCCACACATCTGAGAATCTGGACCTGCAGGCATATCTTCTGTAGTAAGATGTGGCCCTGAAACGTAAACTCTTGTATCAGAGGCCTAGTCTGAGGCCTGAAGCCTGAACCAAAGTAAGCAAAGGCACTGCCAAGCAAAAAGCTGGGTTGTAAGCCAGAGGCAGGCTCTAATTGCAGAACTTGGCAAGAAAAGGGCTGCTAGAAAGTACATGCTAATGATATAATTAAGTTGTGCCAAGATGGCACCTGGACATCCCGATACGAAGACACTACACAGAGATAACAAGGAACAACCAGGTGCACCTCAGAGACAGGGTGAAAACTACAGCATGATGGATAGATCTGTGTGTTTGAACCAGCATGATCAAAAGGGGAGACAGCACCCTAATTAGGCAAGGGACTATACCTCAATGTGACAGGAGAGATGAGTGATCGGTCTTGCACTGTATAAAAGTAGGAGCCGGGGGACACATCGTTGTCCAGCCTAGAGGGTAGTGGCGCGTCCTGCTACTAACTGAGCTGTATCCATTGTCTGGGGAGCACATAGGGACTAGCAGACCTGTGATCCCTAATCTGGAGAAGCTAGAGACTGTGTTTCATTTGACAATAAACCTGGCCCGGGTGCCTTCGTACCTTACTAGAGTCTGTAGTCTTTGGGGGTTCTCTCAGGGTCTGCTGTGTCAGCTATCTGCGCAGAGCTGAGACAGCGCACAGAGGGAACACGCACGCAGCCAACTGATATCATCATCGAACAAGAGCAGAGCACCACAACGGTAGCTACTGACAACATCTTCCAGGTCAATCAAATCTTTAATTGATAGCAGGATATGCGAATGGCACAAGTTGTTCCGGTACTATAGCGATTGGTATAATTCATAAATATATATATAATAAATTGGACATGCAGTAAACTAAACATTTGCACATTTACATATTATTTGGTGCACTTGCTTTTTTACTTCTGGTACATAAAAAAAAGTATGAACTTGTGGCAAAGGCATAGAACTAGGAATCATGAGCTATTCTGTTCTATGTAGTTCTTATACCACACTCATCACCATAGTATCTGAGCATCTTTCAGTAGTGCAAAGTGACTAACATCTCATGTTTGTTTTCTCATCTCCCAGAAGAAGATTGTATGTAGAGTGTTTTGTTTTGGAATGTTCTTAAATATATATGTGTTGTCATATGTTTATGACAGAAAATTTAACATCAAAGAAAGGCTCCTTTCACTTAGAAAAGAAGGTGGTATAATTTGTGATGGTCCTTGGTTCCTGGGAGAGTTCATCTCCAGTCTTGGACTGGCCCCCGAAAAGCTCTAGGCCTTGCACAGAGGAGCTTAACTGTCATTGTAGAAAGTTACATTGTGCCAGAGAAGTGAAATTGTCAACCACATTCTTCATCCCAAAGCTTTAGCTGATCATTTAGATAACTTGGACACAGGCCATTAAGCAACTTGAAGATAAGGGCTGAGACTTTGAACTTGACTTAACATTCTATGGGAAGCCAGTGTAGCATGTGGAGAACAGGTTTGATGTGTTCACCGTAGTCTGTGTTGCTGAGGAGAGCAGCTGCAGCATTCTGGACTGAGTGGAATTTCCTGAGAGCTTGTGATGGGGTAAACAAACCCCACAATAGTAACAGAGGGTTACTGAGCTCCTTTGGGCTTAGCCAGCCCCACCCTACAACACCTGCAAGAGATGCACGGATTGGAAGAGGAGCTAAAAGGGAACAGAACAGCTCACATGCAAGCAGGCCAGGAAAGAGATTGGACCTGCAACTCACAGCTCCTGAGAAAAGAGCTAAGGGAAAACAGGATCTCTCCCAACAACAACTGCTCAAAGGTGCTTGCTTCCCTGAGGGAAGAAAGGCCCTACTAGGGTTGCCAATTTTGGCTGGATCTATTCCTGGAGATTTCATCACATGACAATCTTTAATTCCTGGAGGGTTGGCAGCCCTACCTGCTGCAGATACTCCCTGAGGAGGAGACATTCCCCTCTAGTTCATATGGACTCAGTTTGTTTGCACTAAATTCCCCTTTTTTTGGTCTATGGACTACACCAGAAGGGGGGAGTCTGAGACCTGACCTGGCCCAGGGCAAAGCCACCAGTCAAGACAGCTGCCACACTGAGGATGAGCCACCACACCACGCATGGCCACAAGGAGGTGCCAAGTGGTGAGATGACTTCCTGGTGCATCTCCTTGCCGCAGAGAGTGAACTTTGGACAATCCTGGGATGATAGTAAGTGGCTCAGGGAGGGCAGCCTTAAGGCTTCCCAGGTGTCAGACCTTTGATAGGCCTCACAGGGCTCTGAGCTGGAGTCTGGTGGAGTGGGAGGGACTAGACTCCCCTACCAAATCCCACCTCTGCAGTTTGAAAGACCTAAGCCCAGACTACAAGGCAATGCTCCCCATGAGCGAAGGCCATCATAGTGCTGAAGGCTTCATGCTCAGGTATATTGTATTGTAGGCCAGCAAAGTTATGGTCATCGTCTGCAAGGATGTGATGGTGTCTCCTAGCCAACTAGAGACAGTAGAAAGCATTACTCACAGATGCTGCTATGAGAGACCTTAGCAGCAGTGAGGAATCCAGGAGCATTCCTAAACTATGGACTGAATTGACCAATTGTGGATGTGTACTTTCAACCAAAAGTGATTGCACCATTGCCGCAAACCTTCAAATGCTTTCCTTTGCCCACCGGCATCACCTATGTCTTGCTTGGGTTCAGTTTTAGCCAGTTGATCTCATTCATGAGCTGATCTCATCCAAGCACATGCCCATATGCAGTGAAGGGTAGATAGAGCTGTGTGACATCTGCATATTGCTGGCACCTGAGTTCATATTTACCTATTGGCTGCATGCAGATTGTTGAATAGGACAGGAGAGAGCATCGATCCCTGTGGGATTCCACAAGCGATCTTTTGCTCTACTACTTTGCTTCAACTCTGCTACCGACTTCCTGTATGGTCTCAAGTATATCACCTAGCTTCTCAGTGCCTGAGTTTCCTCACATGTAGAATGGAGACGATCATGCCTCACAAAGGTGTTGTGACCTTAATTCATAAATGTTTTTAGAAATCTTTTAGAATGGGAGGCGCTACCAGAGTGTGTAGGATTACTATTACTAAGTTCATGGAACAGTGTTAATTTTCATGCAGGATAAGGCTGGGTCAGGAAGTGTTATGCTGATAATGAATAACAGAGCGGAAAAAGGAACTGCGTATGCAGTAATGTCTCTATGCTTAATAAAGGCTAAAAGACATGATTAAGAAAGGTCACTAGCTCTGAGGAAGAGGGACAGGCAGACAGGGAGACGTGGAAGTGAACAAGTAAGAACAAATGGTTTCCTTTTTGAATTAGTTATATTTACATCAATGAAATGGGCTAAAGTATTCTCTTTCTTTATCAGCTGTCAAGATGTTTTCAATGTCCACTTAAAAATTCTTTTATTTTTTTAAAGACATAAAATAAATGAATCATTTTAAACTAATATGTCCAGAAAGAAAAACATCCAAGCAACATTATATATCCCTTCAACTCTCCCACCCAGGCCCCAGCAGGAACAGATCCCGATACTATTATTTCTTCCTGCTTTTGTGGTTATTTTAAACCCAGACAACATTACTCATAAGTTATCGGATGTGTGTTCCAATTAGTTAATATGAAGGCAGAGAAAGGGAATTGGGATTATGGCTATCCTGTGCAGATAAGGTAAAATTCATCCTGTACAAGGGGACAGTACAAAGGCTATGCATTACGTAAGACCCACTTAAGTCCTCAAAATAGGTCTGAATTAGGACTAAACCGTGCCTTGTCTTGCACTGGCCCCCTTCACAGGGATGCATTTCACCCATACACTCTTTCATCCCTGTGACTTTATTATAGAGATGAGCCCCAGATGTGAAGTTCTGATCCAGGCACCAGCTGTTGCCAACTTCAACAACACCTGAATATATTTGAGATAACAGACTTTTTTTTAATGTCCTGGTCCTGGACCAGCAATAAGAGAGAGAAAAGTTCAGCCACTGCTCTTTGATCCTGCAAAGACTAACACCCACTTGTAGCCTGGGATTTTCCACATGCAATAAAGTTACACGTGCCTTTTAAGCCTTTGCGGGACTGGGACGTTCCCCCCGATCCCTTTTTATTGTTTTGCTATTTTTCCAATTTAATGCTATATTTATTTATTTTTATTTTCAAAGTAGTGAAGAATGATGTGTGATTTACCTTATTACAGTTTTTAGATACTGGGCAAAGAGCATTGCTAGACATATTCTCCTTGTCAGGCATCCCTAAAAGAAAACAGGGAATAAATTAATACAGCATACTGTGTATTCTCTAAATACTAAAGCAACCATTCCTGAAAGTAATAAAAAAATTAGGAGGGTCTTAGCAGTTTGAGTACATGTTCATTTGCTTATGAGATTTAGTAAGTTAGAGTATGTTTGAAAGGAAAAATGTACTTCATACCTTCCTACCTACATTAATAATACATGTATAAATCCTACACGTATTGGCAGGTTAAGCAGACCTCCCCCAATTTTAAGATTTCAAGACTGTACATGGGTATTTGGCTGGACACACATAAAACTCAGTTATTTTTGTGCCCGGGGATTACACTGTGTTTTAATATTTATAAACAAAAATAGTACTGCCCATAACAACCAATTTTTCTATAAAACATAACATATAACATAACATTGGTATGTGTTTCTTTAGAATAATGTTCTATGTTAAGATGTCATATGAATCCCATGGAACGCAGCAATGAGCACTGCAGATACAATATTCCAAATGTATAAGTGTAGTGGCCAACATTAGCGGATTTGAGCAACTAAAGTTAGACATCCTATATCCATATTCAGGCATCTAAATAAATGTCCTTGATTTTCAGAAGTGCTGAGTATCTACAGCTTCCAAAGACTTCATTTCAATTTAGATATCAAAGTGTGAATTTAGGTACCTAGATAGGCATACATTTGCAAATGTTGTCCTCAGCACTTAACATAAAAACTAAATGCAGTCCTCAGATTGACTGGTGTGTAGTAGGTAATTGTGCCACGCGATCTCCCACTTCTCATTGCCATCAGCTGAAAAACGGATAGGTAAAAGAAAGAAATTTGGAACACACCATCACCTTATTTTTTCACACAGAGTGGACCTGACACCTGTTTACTGTCTACACTAAAAAATGATCACACATCGCAATGCTTAAAGAGAACAAAACACCAATATCTAAAGAGGAGGGACTTTTTAAAACTGATTTCCAAATATATATATATTCTTACTTACGGTCATTGTTAGAGCCAGTTTCCATAACACCATAAGGAGGAGCCAGAAGTCCTGACATATACTGTCGATATTTCTGAAAAACAGTGACAAATTCACTAAGATACAGTTATACATTTCAGTCGTTGGGTGATGTGATGTTTGCATTCATGAGGTCTGTGTTTGACATGCACCTGAGCTGTATATTAATGGCCAGTAAGAAATGCTCTTTCATATCTTAAAGCTATAATAAATGCTTTATCATTTAAAACAATTGCTTGCTCTTTTGATCTGTGTTCATTGCACTGGCTTTATCAAAAGTCATAATGCATTTCCACTCGCCTCCCTTCCTGACCTACCCAGAGTATGATTTTGGGTTCCAGCATAAGTTGATATAGTACACAGAAGTGTGACACATGAATGTTTATGCACCTTTTTGTAAGGCCTGCATGAAATTAAACCAAATTTAACAAGTTGTTTTATCTCAGAGGGAGGAGGGAAGGCCACTAATTAAGAACATAACATAAGAATGCCTATACTGGGTCAGATCAATGACTCATCTAACCCAATATTTTGCCTTCCAACTATGGCCAGTGCCAGATCATTCAGAGGGAGTGAACAGAACAGGGCACTATATCAAGTGATCCACCCATCATCCAGTCTCAACTTGTAGCAGTCAGATATTTAGAGACACCCAGAGCATGGGGTTGTATCCCTGACCATCTTGGCTGATAGCCAGCGATGGACCTATTCTCCATGAACTTATCTAATTCTTTTTTTAACTTTTATACTTTTGATTCCACAACGTCCCATCACAATGAGTTCCACAGGGTGACTGCATTGTGTGAAGAATTCATAGTGTACATCAGTAAGAATTTTTGTACTGCATATTATTATTTTGCATACAGTTTCTAGGCTAGGCAGTTTAAAATATAGGTCCCAACAAATTGTAAATTGAGGGTGACAATTCTGAATTATTTGTTCCATCACATTAAATAAACAGAGGTTTCCAAAACCACAAAAGCATAGTAAACACATTAGTACTCTGTTTCAATATTTAAGCTGCAGTAACAATCTGAACTTTGGATTGATGAAAATAGTGCCCATTACATCACTGTAAGCTATACAGTCATAACTGGTGTACAGTAATTGATATTTTTCTTCAGTGAATACTGGTACAGTGTATACATGATCAATAGCACTCAAAGCTTATGTAACTTGCTGTCTGGGATTCAAGTAATGCCCCACTAACCTGGGAAATAATACTATGGGAAAAATTGTCCTATTTAATACAAAAACATAGGGAATACATACAGGCAGTTTTGTTTTCAACCATATAGTGCTGTCATGCTTAAGGGTAAATTTTTGGAACTGGCAGGCAATCAGCTTGTACCCAGGGGAATACTAACACTAATTAATAGGGTAGGATGTATCTTGTAGCTTGGCTACATATGCACTGAGCTGAATTTGAACAAAATAACTAGTTTAAATGCATGTAGATTTCAACTAAGTATACATTAACAATTAAACCACAAAACCTCTCATAATACAATTTTAATTGAAAAGGCTTATTCTTTGCTCTGTGGGACTGGCTTGATGTACTTGTTTAAATATCCTGTCTGCTGGATTTTAATGGATGCCTGAATTACTTTTTCAAAATTTCTTCTGTGTGGAATTGGATATAAAAATACCATTAGTTCTGACACCAAAGAATGAATGCCTTGTATTCTAAATGGTAACAAAAGCTACAAACTGTATATTCACCTTAATGACCCAACCCTAGTTTTAGACAAATCATTACTCACTAAAAGCTTAGTAATAGATCATTTAAACTTCACCCATAAGCCACCTACAAACTGTTAGAAGCAAAATATTTGCAATCATAACTAAATATTCCTGGGGCTTTAGCCCTTACAAAAGTCTCCTCTCTTCCACATTGTGTATCTCTTCTGCATGCCACATTCAGTTCTTGTCCTGCGTATGAAACTTCCAATGACATCATTAAGAGACCCACAGAGAGCAGCAGAGATGAGAATTTTGCCCTTAGTTTTTAAAAAATGTGCATTTCTCACCATCACATCATGTTCCTTGTCAACTGCAGCACTGTAGTTTGTTCTCTTGCTAATTCTTTAATATGCTTCCTGACTTACACTGCTTACGAAAGGAAACAGGTAA
Organism: Dermatemys mawii; assembly: GCA_007922305.1. NCBI lineage: Eukaryota > Metazoa > Chordata > Testudines > Dermatemydidae > Dermatemys > Dermatemys mawii. The sequence continues at coordinate 22,422,495 of ML677340.1, forward strand.
TATACGTCATTTCCAAAAATGATTTGGGAATAACTCAATGAAAAATACATAGTGAATTCTTAATACATCACAGCCACATACGCACAGACACTACTGCTGTCAGCACCAATATTCAGCACCAAAAGTGCAAGTTTTCCACTTCTGATGAGAACTCTTTGTTGTGGGATGTAACTAGCCTGTATAATTGCTAGGGTCAGCCACAAAGGGAGAGAGATAATCACAAGCAGCCAGTGATACCCAATACCACAGTGAGTTGATCTGTTAGGGCTGCTGGAATCCCATGCGGCTTTCTGTGCTATACAAACCTATCATGATTTAAAACATAACCCCAGTTCTAAGCATCCCCAAACTTGATAGATAATCTCTAGCAGTATAACAGGTTCAATACTTCAGGCTCAGCTCCATTATTATTTGATTAATTATTTGGGTTCACAATTCTTAAACGTTGGAAATAATTTACCATCCTCCTTGCTTATGTGCAGCCATAGCCACAGGCAGCCCAGTGTTACACCACAAGAAGCCACATCAAAAAAGACACAAAGCTTGAAAGGCAGACAGTCAGATTTATGCCACTAGGAGATCCTCCCATTCCACTAGGGTGGACTTGCTCAGGGGACCAGTTCAGCAATGGGCATTGCTGGCCAGCAAGGCAGTAAAGCCAACATTATGGGAAAGGCACTGATTCACTGCCTTCCCTTAGCAATCTCTGCTCAAACTGACTTTAGGGGCCTCAGTAGAAACTAAAGCTGCCCTACAGCAGAAAGCTTGAGAGAAGGCAGACATCAGTATCATCAGTGCTTTCCTCTCAGAATAACCCTCCCACCTGGGGTGCAGGCTGCCACAAAGAGGTGCAATTCATGCCACTTTGTATTGGCTTTGGATGAATATGGCTCAGTGTAACTAAGAAGGAGCCTTCCCTCAGTCCAATTAATGCCAAAGGACATTCACTCAGAAAGGTTAGATTATCCCATGCTGAGGAAACATGTGTGCTAAGGATAGGCTGCATAAAAATTCACAATATCAGGGTGAGTAATGAAGTCCCAAGCTTGCCATCTTTCACAGCTGAGATAATGGGGAAAATACAATATTCAATGCAAGACCTAGCTTGTTACCGCAATGTCTGTAAATAAAAAGAAAATGCGATAAACAAAAGTGTTCTGCTTGGGAACATTTGCAATGATCCAGCAGATTAAAAGAATCAGATATTTACATAAGCTATTTTAGAATGCATTCCGTTTGTGGTACGAGCCCTAAGAAAAAAGGTGTCTTACAAAAGGCAACAGCAGCTTTCAAATCACCAGCAGCCTGCTTATTACTAGCAGCCTTGAAAAACTGTGTAACCCTTGTGCCTGTCAGAGTTGGCAGCAACAAGGGCCAGGTTCAGTATCTAGGAGGTCCATTCCAATAACACAATGCAAAATCGGCTCGAGCCTCCACCCAGTGACCTGGGACAAATATATACATCCTCCTGGGCACCTCCAAGAGACAATACTTTCCTTCTCGCAAACACAGAGTCTAAGTGTAGCAAAAGCCTTTTAATAACAGAGAGAAACAATGTGGCGTTATGTTGGGGAAACACCACAAATAGGATTCATAACAGTGTTATGAATAAAGTCCCAAAAGTCCAACAACCCCAAAGTCCAACAACCCCAAAGTCCAGCAACCCCAAAGTCCAGCTCTCTGATCAGTGCAGCCCCAGAGTTCAAAAGTTCATCTGCAGAATGAACACACACACCTAGCCTGGGTGGAAATGGAGAGGGGAGGTAAAGGGCACCTTACATGCTCCAATGGCCAACTGTCCCACCTCTCCGTGGGGTTCTGCTGCAGACTTCACAGCAAGCCGCTCCTCTCCACCAGCTGCTCCTCTCCAGTAGCCGTCCTGTGAGCCGCTCCTGTCCGGTAGCCATCCTGCAAGCCGCTCCTCTCTAGCAGACATCTGGCAAGCTGCTCCCCAATATATCTTCAGGACCCCTCTGCTACTTAACACAGTACTCAGTGATTTCAGCTCATCGTAGGGGAGCCTCAGTGCTGGCGCACCATTGGTCCAAAGTGAATTCAGCTCTGCAGTCTATAACCAGACTCCTAACGGAATCAAAATTAGCTCTGCTATTACACAGTGGAGAGAGGAGGGAGTGCAATTGGCGTTTAGGGCCCGCAGAAGGGACCCACACTACCAGCTACAAACACCTGTCCCCAGCCTCTCTCAATTCACTGGGTTTTGGAACCCCTGTCCCTTGTCTAGTGAGTGTTACCAAGTTTAGAGCGAGTCCCTCCGTCTTAAAAGGCCAAATACAGTTCCTCTGTCCTTGATTCACATAACCAGGATAACAATACTTTATTCTTCCTGCCCCAATAACAGAGAAACTGGGGATCCCACAGCAGCCAAAGTGACCATTTGGACAAGCAGCGGAGTGGGTGCACCCATGCAAACGACATATGCCCATGAAGTCCTTTTCCACAACTCACCACCAGATGTCAGGGTAGAGCTCATCCTGACTCTGCTTACATCTGTAAAACCAACATAACAGCAGGTTTTCAAGCTATACTCAGTGACCTATTCATCATGTCTTCACTACATTTTCTAAATCTACCAATTAACAAACTTCATGATGCAATGGTTTAAAGATTAGGCGCTCCCTGAATCTTCTGTGAAAATTCAGGACCCTGCAGATTAGCATCAATAATAAAGATGCTATTTTTTCTTACAGTTTTTAACCAGAGCACTTCTACAATGTTCATGCAGCTGAGAAAATTAAACCTGACGCTTTTATCTCCTGAAGTAAAGGAGAGTTTTAAAATGCAAACATTAGGGGCAAACTAAGGAGGACAACATATTCTTCAGAATGCAGAGGTGGGGGTATGATGCTAGTGAATTTTCACATGCTTACAGTTTTAAAGACACACACAAGCATGCTTTTCAGAGTATCCTACACACGCTGTTAGTTGGATAGTGTTCACTGCTACTTGACTGCTGGTTTCAAGTTATGTTTTCATTATAACTAGATTTCCTTCCACAGTATTAACATAATTTGGCAAAGACTCTTACATAACAGCTTTTAAAAAGAGGTTTGTTTATTTTTAGCGCCAATGTAAAGTCTATTCAATGCTATTAGGAAGGACAGTGATTGTGAACTATTTGGGGATCCCTGGAGGATAAAATGTGCTAAATTAACAGCCACTTCCTTCCCTTTTCTGTTGCAAACCTCTGATGCTAAATAATGGAAAGGACACATGGTAAGCAAACTACAAGCAAACTAGTACTGTACTAAAACTGCAAATAAAATCATATGATATTTAACTATGTGTTTAAGTAAAAGATCCTATATCCCCCGCCCCCATGCTTTCCAGTATGAGCTGGACATTATGCACCAAAACAGGAACGATTACTGCTGCTTGGATTGACAAAAGGGGAAAAATACAGAACTCAGGGTATTGGATAGAAGCTGTGGAGGAAGAGTTGCTCTGTCAGCCTGGCTGAAGATCTGTGGTGTTTAGACAAGGTATTTCCCATAATCCCAAACCTCCAAACTCCTTCCTGCCCCATTTGCTTCTCTGCTGGCAAGCCTTGGCAAGGGGAGGATGCAGCAAAGAAGCAACTGTTCAAAAAGTTTGGTAGAGCATGCGTGTGTGTGTGTGAGAGGGAGGAAGGGAGGGAGGAAGAGTCCATAGTTTCAGAAACAAAAGATCAAATCCTCCACTAAGTATCTTTCTTAGTCTTTGAAACCTCGTCACCTATATTCAGGTTCTGCACAGGAGAGCATCAGGAGCTGATTACAATTCCTTAACGTGGTGGGTCAACTTATGTCAGTGCTGCCCCGACTGGAGCCCCCCTAGCAATTGGTCTCAGCGGAGTGGAGCTCTCTGCTGGAGTTTGGTGGAACAGCTGGTCCCAGGAACTGGCTCCACCAGCTTTATGTCAGTGGGAGTTCCTTTCCTTTTCATCAGGGGAATTCTCTGTTGGCAATTTTCAAGCACAGTTTGGTCCCTGAATGGAACAAAAGGGGCTGAGCATATTCAAAAATCAAGCCCGAGTTGTCTATTTTCTTAATACAATAAACATTTGATCGGCACCGATGCCCTCAAAAACTGCTTTTTCTGACCTTTGGCCATACTGCCTGTACCACTTAAGGTAAACAATTCAGGCTTATATGGTATGTTGCTACTTCCTGTGTTCATACAGAACCTGAATTTTCTCACTGAATGGAGAATAGCCAAACAAGATGCATTAAGTCCCCCATCTTACAACAACACCAGCACAGATCATTCTTTTCAAAAACAAACTTTTACCATATGGCTAGTATTCTTTGTGTTCCGAAGGTCACTCTTCATTGGACTAAAGGCAGACCTAAGGCTTGGATAAATGGCCTAACATTTCTGCATATTCTGTGATAACATTGCATTCATCAGCAGATTATGATAAATCTATGCATGAACGTTAGTCGTTTTCTCACTTTCGATACAATGCATGTTCCTAAAGAAAAACCATAGGACACATTCACATTTGTACATATCATGTTCTGAGACTTGCAGAAAACTCATTGGCATGATTCCAGTTTAAGATATTGCCTGCTCAGTATATTAGGGTAATTAGTAAGTGTAAGTGCAAGCTCAAATAAGAAAAAAACACCCCACATTGCAAGTCAATGCCACTTAATTGAATGTCATAAAAAGGACTTGCCCAAAGGCTATTTATTATTGGAAAGTAAATCCTTGACTGAGGTTGCAGTAATATCATTACTACTACTGCAATAACTGACTCAGATGTTAACCCAATCTAATTTGGAGTGGTGATAAGCACCTGAAAACACTACTCAGATAAGGGCAAACTTTCAGGAAGTAAAGCAACTCGGGTTCCTCAGCATCAATGGTCCAAAACTTCACCTATTGATTAAGCAATTTAGACTTTATTTAAAAATTTATCTTCACAGCAAAATTCACTCCAGAACAAAAAACTGTTCATATCACACACTTCATGCTCCCTTAAATGGGGCTTCAAGGCAGTGGCAAAGGAAATAACCCAGGCATGTAAGAAATGAATAGTGATTCTTGTGTGGATTTCACTCTAACATGTGCTTTTGAAAAATATCTGTTTGAATTTAATTTTTCTCATATCCAAAGGGGAGGATTAATCTGTGTCATTCCATTACTTATACACGTGTATTAAACAGCACATATCATAACAGAAATCCAACTGGCTGATGAAAATTCCATCTCCTGGTAGTATCCATGTGACTTACAGTAGAGAACCTAATGGAAATAGTTTGAACTTAGTTTACAATACAAAGCAGCTATTGAATGGTGTGGCAGGGCAGGGGTAAAAACCCCTAGAGTGCCCTGCCTCTGCACAGTAAACCCTGCTTGCAGGCAGGAGGCTCCAGGGCAGGGGCTGGCCCCAGCCATGAGAATGCAGAGCTAAAAGCCCTAGCAGAGGGTTACTGCAGGGAGCTCAGCTGGGTTAACAGGCCCCAGCTGTAGCTGGGATCGGGAGGCAGGATGAACACCGCTGACGCATGGTCAGCGCGTGGAGGCGGAGGAGGAGGAGGCGGAGGCGGAGGAGGAGGAGGCGGAGGAGGAGAAGAAGGAGAAGAAGAAGAAGAAGAAGAGCCTAGACAGGGAGAGGAAGGCTGAGTTGCTGTCTCCAGGCTGTGAGACAGGCACCTTAGGGGGCTGAGGGGCCAACAGCCCAGAACTGTGGGGTCACTGTTGTGGAGTGCACAGCTGGTTTCATAAGGACACTGTTGTAAATAAAGGACACGTGGGGCAGCACTAAGACTGTGTAGAGGCCTTTATTGAGCCCAGAAAGACCACAGGGGGCACAGACCCTGTGACAGATGGTAATAAAATAAGATAGAATAATGTGAAATACTTATTGTATCACCACATTACATATCACAGTACTCAATGTTTAGTCATGAGTTATGGAATACATACACTGTACAATGGGATAGTCAGAGGTATTTTTATCTCTGTACAAAAGGAAGCTATGTACATAAACTACGTACATACATGATTTGTGTTGGACAGTTTTTTAAAATGTACTATATATTCCTAAATACTAACATATCTACCATGCAGCCAATATAATGAAATTCAAGTATTTTCTAAAATAATTTAAAAAAATAGAAAGGAAAATGGAGACTAAATTAAATGAAAACAATAAGGCAACAAGTAAAGATTAAATATATTTTTCCTAAACTGCAGAAAGAGAATGAATAAAAATGATACTAAAATGTTTTATTAGACAGGTACAAAGCAGAAACTTTTGTATTCAAATGTTCTCTAAAAATGTTGGTGCTATTCACCAAACCTCACAGCCAAAAGTCAGTTGACTTCGGATCCCAGGATTAACCCAGTACATGTTGCATCATGTGTTCACAGAGTTAATCTTGGACATTTTTCCTTGTTTATTTACCACTTTCCAAAATGTTTTCAGCTTGGTTCTAATCAAATTCACTTTAGTTTTATTTCACTTTTGTGTCTTGGGGACATACTTTTTCTCCCACATTTCTGCTTAAATCAATTTACTGTGCTCGAAAAACTGTGTGTGCAGGATTTTCTTGATCACAGAATCTCCTTCGGTTTAAGTCAAAAAGAAAAATGTGTCCACTTCATTGAAATCATGCCAAATAAGAGACATGGCTAAGAGATATAAAAGTGCACTGTAAAAAATCAGCTCCCAAGAAATTAATGCATGAGCAATGATTAAACAAATTACTCAGCTCTATTCTGCTCCATCTAATTTAAATATAGAAATGACATCATGCAGCTCTCTGACTCTAAACTCAGCACGTTTAATTGTGTTTCCTAGAGGAATCCACTCAGTAAATGGATTTGAGAGGGACTGTGCATGCTCAAATGAGGGCAGAAGAGAAAATATAAAGGAAAACAAATGACCCATCTGCATCATGTATTCTTCTTTCACTACACTTCTGAAATTGTGGCATAAATCATTTACTTACACTAAGTAAGTTACAACTAAATATCTTTAAAGTGCAGTTCAAGTAGAAAGTACTTATAAAAAGAATATTATGGGATTCCATATACATTCTCTCTCAATGATCTCCATACTGAATTTGTGCAACAGACAAATCAGATGATGACTTCTCTAAGTGCCCTGGCTGCAATCTTAACCCAGTATCTGAAAATCAAGCTGTGTTCCTTCTGCCTCTTCTATTATCACTTGTAAAGATTCTGCAAATCACAACCTAGCTGGAAATGTTCTGAATGATGCATGCAGCAGAACAGTATCCATCTCCCTCTTCAAGCTGTTCTTGAGTGCTAACAATTGTAAAACTACGTTTTTAACAGTGAAGTCAACAGACACACACAGAGCAGAACTACTGAGTCGGAAAGTGCTGTTTTAACATAATCGTTTTTCTGACAACGTTCATCCTTACAGTTCCATGCACAGCACTCACTCAGCAGAACACCTTAGATCTCGCCAAGTCTGACAATATTGCCAGGTCCGATTCTCACGGGGGGAGCTATTCTGAAACAATTTCCTCAATTTGTTGAATATAAAAGGGTTCCTTTTTCCACACATATTATGTTAATAATGAGAGTACTGAAGAAGTGCTCTTACAGGTCAGTTTGGTGTGGGTGAGTTGCATATAAGAAGGTGCAGAGACTCTTGTGAGAAGCTAACAAATAGGTGGATGACGCCAGGGGCACCCCCAGAAATTTTTCACATGGTACACACTGTCAATTCCTGTGGAGCTCTCTCTGCTCCAGCTGTGGCCCTAGTGCCTTGCCCCAGTCCGTGCCAGTCTCAGCTCCCCCCTCCTCTCTTTTCAGCCTGGCTTGTCCAGGTGCAGTGTCACTCCCCACCCCAGAGAGTGGATACAGGCTGCTGAAAGGTGAGGAGAGGGTGGGTAGGCCTCCAAGGGGGGAGGAGGGGACCCTGTTGTAGAAGCTGGCTCCATGGAAGTGGCAAAGAGAAACAGCATTGGCTGCCCCACGGCCACTCATGTTTGGCCCCACCAGTCCTCCAGCATTATACACAGTGGGGTCAAAATGGCTGCAATCTAGTGCACAGCAATTGCAGTGCCACTTGGGTTTGCCAGCCCCTCCAAATGTGAGCAGTGCTGCTGCCCCCGTGAACCAGGTTGCAACGCCACTCACTTAGCTTTGGCTCTGCCAACACCAGTCAAAATGGAGGGCCAGCAGAGCCAAAACTGAATGTGGGACAACCAGCAGTGCTCCTCCTCACCACTGCCAATGGTACACACCATACAGAATGTGCATATGGCTACAGGTGCCACTGGATGAGGGTGGCATTTGTCAGGGCCTTGGGGCTGCTTTCTACACTATGTATAAAACACAGAGCCCTTCTCTGAACTGACCCATCTCTCCCTTCCTGGAGCAGATCCTCAGCTAGTGTAATGTGTCACAAGCCCATTGACTTCAATGGGCCTGGGGCAATTTACATCACTGGACAATCTTCCCTTCTATCTACTCCTCCATAGTCCTCTTCTTCTGAGACACCCATAAGAAATCAGCCTATTAATTATGAATAAGGTGAAGACAGGGATACAACTGGCATTATATGAAAATACACAATTTTAAAAATCAAATATGTATTTTCATATAAAAATTATACATATTTGATCATGTCCTGTCTTCTCTACAATCAAATGTCATTTTCAATCTTAGATTTCGATCAGGAACTCTGTGTGTGTGTACATGTACAGTGGCTAGCACAACGGAGCCTTATCCCTGCCTAATCCACTAAGTACTACGGTAATATAAATATAGGAAATATATTATTGTTATATTTCAGAACAATTGCTGGGTAAATCCCACTCTCTATTAATATTCATGTTCTTCTGTATCCATCAAGGTAGCAGTGGAGTATAGGATCTGGTCCACTTCAAGATCCCAGTGGCATGGATAAAGTTATGCAAGAAACATTTACATTGCTCTTTTTTCAGTGGTAGTAACGTTGACTAGGGTAGACTAAGAATGAGTAGCCTGAATATATGCCCCTGTCCTGACTCCCCAAATGTATATTGGTACCAGCAGCTGGAGAAATAAAAGACAACAGCTGATTTTGCATCTACGTGAACATACTGTGTTGAGTTACGCCAATTTTTGGAAGACTGACCATAGCTTGATCACATGATCTAAAATATAACCAATACAGCACAGTAAAGAGACCTATCTCTTCATCTAACCTTAACAAGCATCATGCCCAAGGTACATTAACCTATAATCTCATTGTGACACTGACTCCATCCCTAGCCCTTGATGACCCACTTAACACTTCTGCCTCACATGTACAAGAGAGGGTGGAACCATTGACCTAACTAACAGGGACATTTTGAAAGTATTGTAAATATCATTGTAATGTGCCCAATTGTTTCTGAACTCCTCACACACATTGCATGTAAAAAAATGGGATAATGTGTGTTGGAGAGGTTTGTAACATTCTCTGAACCAAACTCTTGTTCCACCACAGGAATGTTCCCTTCCAAATGTGTTAGGGCGATATACATGTTTAATAGGCCAGTGCTTGAATGTTACGGAAAAGGGGGCTGGTTTGAACAAAAGGGAGAGATAATGAAGTACAAGTTATTTATATAAAGTATCTAGTGAAAGCCATGCTGAAGTGAAAGGTATAAGTTGTGCTTTTATAGAGTGAAATTCTATAGGGTCAGCACAAGGTCTATGCAGCACTTAAATCTTAAAAATAGGACATCAGTAGGACTTAAATGGTGCATAAGGGTCTCACAAGAGCCCTAGAGATCAACAGAGTGAGCTGATGTGTAATATTCATGTTCATATTTTCAACTTCTAAACAGGGAAATGTTCTTCAACAATCTTGTTTACAACTGGAAGAAGACTGTGTGTTAAATCCTAGCATCATTGAAATGAATGGCAAGCCTCATGATGAGTTCAATAGGACAAGACTTCACCTTGAGCTTTTACCGCTCATAAAAACCACCTGCCATCTAAAGCCCTTCTACCATAAAATCAGTTCTTTTGATAGATAATCCCACAATGAGAAGACAATTTCTGCAATGATTATATATAACAAAAATGAGTTTATTTGGTAAGTAAGTAAAGTAAGTAAGCAAGCAAATATAAACGTGTTTTCCTCTGAGTGCAGCTCACTGAATTGTCTTTTCTTGAATGATTTTTTTTAATTATTACTTTAATTATAACATGAGTAGCTTTAATAGCCATTTGTACATATCTCTCAGTGTTGTTCCAAAACTTCAACACACTAAATCAAAGCAAAAAAACCAAAACACTTGAATACAAACTGTGCAATTATATTGCAATTTGTGTGTGCATGCCTTGATCTACCCAGTGCACGGAGAACAGTGTGACGCTGACAGGCAACTGGAAAAAAAAACCCAGATAAGTATTATTTAAGAAGATCCTAAAATGCTTGGCCTCACACCAAAAACACAGTCACTATTATAGCACCACTGAAGTTAACTTGCCAGTTCATGTGGCTCTGAACCTAGCACGCCCAAAACATTATATAGGCTGTAGGTCAGGGGTTCTCAAACTAGGGGTCAGGACCCTGCAGGGGGTCAGAAGGTCATTACATGGGGGGGTCATGAGCCGTCAACCTCCACTCCAATCCCCTCTTGCCTCCAACATTTATAATGTGTTAAATATATTAAAAAGTGTGTTTAATTTATAAAGGGTGGGTCACAATCAGAGGCTTGCAATGCGACAGGGGTCGCCAGTAAAAAAAGTTTGAGATCCACTGTTGTAGGTAATTATTGCCACTCACGAGTGTTTCCACAATAGTGCTCGCAAGCTGCAACCATATTTCAACTATTTTCTACCACGGTTAAGCCCTAGCATGATTGTAGCATCTGCATTCATAGTTAGAATCCATGCTGATAAGCCATGCTTGAACCCTCCTATGAGCGCAGTCTGAAGAGCAGTTTCTTCTAATGTGTTTGTTTATAATTAAGCCCTGTCTGTGTTAGGCCTCAAGGCTTCAAAATCTAGAGATGTAAATGAGTAAATAGATGCTACGTATTATCATTATACTGTACACTACAAAGCAACCAACATTAACAATGGTGGTTAAATCTGGTTGCAGCTAAATTGTGTTGTACCATATGAATAGGGCCAAATTGTGTTGTAACCCACAAAGTAACTGCCAACAGTACTGATTTGGATGGAGCAGTCTCAAGTTTTTGACCTCTGTCTTAAGTCCTCCCAGGCAACTTCCTCAGCTGGAAAACATTTAATTTATACTGTAGTCATCCATTTGAGCTACTAAAGCTGTTGAACTCACTACTGCTGCGCAGCATGAAACAGCATGACTAGACGCAGCCTCTCAGCCTGCCTGAAGTATTTTTCTCTGTAGGCAGCTTCACTTGTTTCTCCCCAGCTCCAATAGCATTTTCAGCCCCCATCATGAAAGGGTGCAATAAAAGAAAACAGGTCTCGGAGACTGGGAAGGAGGAGAGAAATCCCACTGAGGCATGGTTTGGAAAGGCAAAAAATGCATAACTTAAGCAGAGCCTCTTTTACTAAAGAATGGAGATGAGCAGAAGCACATGAAATAAGACAGGGGCCTTGTGATGCATACCTAATTTACCTGAAAAGAATTCAAATCCTGTAGTGATGGATGTTATGGAAAACCCTAAGATAAGCAGACTGAAAGGAAGTGTGTTCCTCAGAAGGAGACACCACAGCTGGCTGAAGGAGAAAAAAAACCTGAAATACCATGGAAAATGAGTGGAATTCAGGGAACATGGGAAGAGAGAGAGGGAAAAGGGCGAGATGACCCACAAATACACCAAATGGAGGAACAGGCCTCCCTTCTATCCCTAGCGGTGCTACTGAGGAAAGGATGTTTACAGATGCCCCTCACACACGAGAGGGTGAAAGAAGGAACCAGATAAGTAGGAGGAACCCAGGCCTGTTAAGACTGACTTTGAGGTGAGATGGTGGGAGGTTTCTTTAGGTCCAAACAAACATCCACATAAGTTACTGCTCAAAACCTTTGAAAATTCTCCCATTACTGTCTCAATTTATATATTTAGAGTTGTTTTATGTATGATTTTACCATGTGCCATCATGGCAAAACATCGGGTTATAAGGCAAAGTGATAATGGAGCAGAGAATGCAAGAGTATATGGGATTTTTTTAGAAATATAGTAGGAGATCAGATCTTCAAGAGAAATCTGAAAAAAAAGTATCAGTTTGGAGGGCTTGAGAAGATGGTCATATAAAAAAATAACATAACATTCACCAGAATGCATTTAACCTATCAATAATAATTTGTCCTACTTTAATGAGATGGATCAAACACAATTAAGATATATTTTAAGAATTACTTTGGCCAATCTTTGAAGGGTAGTTTGGCCAAGAGCATCAACCCATGCCAACTACAACCCTGAAAGCATTTGCTAGCATAACTAAAATTGACAAGAGTTTTTGAACATGGATGTAGCAAGGGTTGGTATTTCAGTGCAAGCAAGAATTCCGAGCTGAGTAGTACTGTGTTCTTTCTTTTAATGGGTGTTTCCTTTCATGGTGCATTATATAATCACAACATGGTCACTCTGTTTTCCTTTCTTGTAATCAGCCTTCATTCTCACTATGATCTGTCATGGTTAAGAACAGAACGGCATTTAGCGAGAAGCAGATGGTCACTGTAATGAGGCTGCACTGTAGATTTCTTAAGGAAAAAACAGCAGCAAAAAGAAAAGAAATGAAATCAGAATCCAAATGTGGCATAAAAAAACAACAAGAGAAATAGGAAAAACTGGCAACACTTCACAAAATAGTTTAGAATAAAGAGAAGAACCTCATTTGATACGGATTTGTAAAACATGCTCTAACCACATCTCAGGGTGCATACACTGAATATTTCACTGTTGTTTCTTTTTCAAGAAACAAAAGGAAAAGAGAGTGTGACATAAAACCTGTCCTTCCACCCAACAGAAGCAACTGGAACCCACAAACAGAATTGGGGGGCCCACTGTGCTGCGCACTACATAAAGAATAAAGGGCCATGCCAGCCCGCAGAAGCTTACAGTGTAAATAGGGACAAGATGCAGAAGGTGAGGTATAATGCAATTGGTGGAGTTTTCAAGAAAGGCAAGGGTGACAGCTATAAGAACACAAGATTCCAGAGATGATTGAGGTCAATGTGAAATTTTTGTTTGTGTTTTAAGATAACGTGAACAACAAAATCCATGATGAAAGGTAAACTAGGGTGACCAGATGTCCCGATTTTACAGGGACAGTCCTGATATTTGGGGCTTTGTCTTATATAGATGCCAATTTCTCCCACCCCTGTGCCGATTTTTCACCCTTGCTATCTGGTCACCCTAAGGTAGGCATAAAGCATGCTCAGTAAGGGGGATCCAGCTATGGAACAATCTTCTAGAGGAGATCAGGTGAAACTGGAATCTAACCATCTAAAAGAAATGCTGGCGGGGGGGAAGCCTCTTTGAAAAAGCCTTCCCACCATATGAATGACACTCACAACACTGCCACCGCCTCGACCCTGATGCCCTGACCAACAAAAACTAAGAATTTTAAAAGAACACAAGTCCTACACCAAACACAGTTTTGATCCTCAAAAAGTAGAAGTGAAAGAGACTACACAAAGTCAGCTAGGAGCTTTGCTATTTCCAATAAATTTACGCAGCAGGAGCTCAGACACAATAGTGAGAGATGACAGTATAAAACTCTAAGATAGATAAAGAATCACTCACGGGCCACCTTGCCTGGCCATTATCATTAGATAATGTACTGGATACATGATGACAAAGTAGTAGCTATGCAAAAATCAATTTGGTGAGGGAACTCCACACCTAGTGGCAGGCTTGGTCTTACCAATAAGGGAATAGGGTTCCAAAGCTGGGGGTGCTCTAGGAAGAATGCCCTACTACCTGTCCCAAAATCTAGAGTCTGATAAGCCAATACTGGGGTGCTCGTGCTATCACGTGGGAGTCAGTTTTTAGGTAGCTACTTGGAAGATGCTGTCTATGGAACTTGTTTGCATTAGCGTGTTTGGTTTCTTATTCGAAGAGTCGCTTGAAAGTATATTTCAAAATTATGCCTGATTAAAAAATGTTGATAAATTCTAAGTTAGATAAACAGATGGTTAGGAAATGAAGCTTCTGAGCTTCTAGAGCAAACACACATTTCTTCTGGGCACTGTGGGGGGAGGGTACACAAACCCCATCTTGGGCAACACCAGCTTAATGAACTAACATGAGCTCATTAAGCTGGAGCGCCTCAATTCCAGGAGCAAGGCCTAGCTAAAGGCAATGGCACCTCAGCTGCCCGCTGCCTGGCAACCCATCCTCGAAGGGATGGAAGACATGTTGTGGATCCACTTATGATGGGACTATTCTTTGACACTAGCCTATGAGCCTAGATAGGGCCCAATGCTTTACAAGAAGCCTTCTGAGGAAAGAGGTCTCTTGTGTTTATTGACAAACCTAGAAAGGGATGGATGATCTGAGGCTCAGCCACAGGGCTGAGCTTCTTAAATCCAGACTGAGGTGATAAAACCCCCAGAGCAGAGGCCCAGGAGAGTGATGGGGGCACAGCATCTATGCATCACATGGCAGAAAATCATTTTAATCACACATTAAAGTCTTAATTCTGCACCACTGAAGTCAAAGGGACTTTTGCTATTGACATCAATGGGAGCTAGATTGTGCCCTAAATTATCTTCCTCACAGCCAATAGTACATACGGTAATTAGTAATTAGCCCAGTCAATTTGGTTGTTTGTTGCTGTTTTACTTGTATGTTTTGCTAAAATGCATCTACATAGACTCTTTTTTCTTTTACAGAATGATATGAAAATAGGAAAATCTACATGCCCCAGCACGCAGCCCGAGGAGGCTTGTCACCTTTGTCACATGAACCCTAACAGTTCTTATTCCAAACCCACAGGAAGAAAAGCTTTAAAGAGATGATACTGTCATGAGCTAGTGAACATCTTGTTATGGGCTGAGTTAAAGCCTTGCTGAGATTTATGGCGGTGAAGGCACCCTTTAATTAAGGTAACTGTATGGATAAATTTATCACCACAGGACAAAAGAACACACCCAGGAGTTTTGGTCTATGTGGGCAGTGTGTGTTTTGCTGAGTATAGTTGCGGAGAATGGGGTGTATGCATGAGAGAAAAAGTGGAACACAGAACTACAGTGAGACAGAGAAAGAAGAAATGCAAGCAGAAGCTGTAAGCACAATGTGATCCTGAGAGAAACCTGGAAAGAGATTCTGGTCTGGGGGTGCTGGCTGAAAAGAAGCTTGGGTCTGGAAATGAAGAAACTACTTTTTTTGCCTTTAGTTCCTCCTGCATTTGGAGAAGCAGGACTTTTACTTTCCTTGTAAATAAACAAGACTGCACCAAAGAAAATACCAGACTTCATCATCGATTTCTACTCACAACTGGAATATCCCTAGGATGCTGAACTTTGACTAGCCAAGCAGTAACAATATTTATATATAGGAAACAGCAGCACTGGGCGCACACACTACTTTACTGTATAAACAGAAAGGAAATTAAGAGCTTTTGGAGACAGGAGGTTGGAAAAAAAACAGTAGCACAGTACATATTTAATTTCATATTGTTTCAATAAGATTAACACCCCAATATGAGTATGATACTTAGGATATATATTGCTTGTTTGCACTTTCAAAAGTGGGTTATAAATATGAACTAATCCATCCTCAGAAGACCCCTCTGAGGTAGGTACAGTAAGTAAGATGAGGTTCTGATTTTGCAGTGATAAAGATGGGAAATATTTTCCATTTCTTTTCCTGTTAATTTCTCCAGCAAAGAGTTCCAGATACCATCCATTAAGCCTACATGTGTAGGAATTTCAATAGCTTGCACAACCATAGTATCTGAACATTAATTACCATTTATGTTATGATCATGCCCACAATATGCTGGGTGCTTTCTAGACAAGAAGAGAAATTTCCCCTCTGAGAAACTCAGAGGCAAGAAGACAGAGGTTAGGGGAAGAGAAACAATAAGTAGGGACTTTTTTAACACAAGTTAGTCTGATTTATTGCAGGCAACATTGTAGAACTGCATCTTCAAAAGGAACTTGATGAATTTATCCTCAGAACATCTCCATGAGATAGGAGAATATTACAATCACATTACAGAGAGGAACTAAAACACAGAAAAATTAGGAATGAAATTTTTGAATGTGGCCACTGATTTGGGCCACCTTAAATATTGGTTACGCTATTTGCAATGCTTGGGGCTTAATTTTTTCGATGTAGTAAGCATTTAAAGCTCCCACTGACTTTCGCTGAAGTTTTGGATGCTCAGCACCATTGGAAAATAGGCCCACAAGTGTATCATATCGGGCACCCAGAATCAGTGGCCACTTTCTAAATCACTTTCCTGATCTCAGTGGGAATTAGGTGCCAAGGTGCTTTTGAAAATCCCAGAGGCACCTATCTGCATCATTCGCTTCCAAAGTACCTTTGAAAACCTGGCTCATTGACCATCATGCTTGCACCTTCTGGCTCTAACGTCAGTGTGTTCACTTACCTTTATTAGTGAACTTCTCTGTATTTTAAAACCAGAATCCCTCTCTCCCACTTTTGGTTTTACACTAATTGCAGCTTATATGGATGTGGAGATTGGGTCTATATATTTTATTGTAAATTGTCATTAGGAATTAGAGTGACCTAGTGACTATGATCAGCTTTACCCATGCAGTTTTGGTGCTGTACCTGAGTGGCTAGAATTTCCTGAACTTGACTCTCTGCATAGACTCTTCATTTATTTTCATAGTCTTCATTAGTGTTTTTTTAATATTCAGGATCCATTTTAGAGCAGCAATAAGGCACTTGTCACTAGGTACTCTTGTCCTACAGTCACACTTCTCAGGTTCCTGAAGGGATTGGGCACCTGAGATATGCAGTTCTGGGACAAGAGCATAGTCTTCTGTTTGTTATTGCTGTAACAAAACATATACGTGGACATTCTTATATACCCATGAATGTAATCTCCAAGACATACAGTGCCTCTCAGCCAAGTAATTTAATACATACTTTCTCTAAAGTAACTGACAGCAAAACGAAATTACAACATTATTAATACTTCTAGCAAGTATGTTGATACACAGAAGAAAATTCTCATCTCATTCTGGAAGACAGTATAAGAGGAAGCCAATGATAATACAATACGAGAATGCTTCCTGATCTAAATGGTGGCTCAATTTCAAATGAACAAAATGCCAATTTATTTTTTGTTAGCTTTCTTGCCTGTAGTGACTCAGAACTGACAGAGCAAGTTAACAGATTTTGATATCAAGTATCCACTCACTTGTCAAAGAAAGTCTTTGTATAGAATATGCAGTAAATAAACTACAACATGCGCCAGACTGCAAGAGAGTCTATGCTTTTTGTGCATTATGAGGCACAAGAGGAATCAGATGAGTTGCATGTGAGAAAGAGGTATTATGCACTGAGCCTCAAGTATAATTATGAAATGGCCTCAAAGAAAGCTTTAATCAAAAGAGACAAAATGCTTCCTTCAGGTTTAAATCTCTCTTACGTACTCTCTTACATCACTGTTCTGCCAAAGATACACATTTCTACCACAATTTTAAAATTACCATGTTCATAGTATGTATTTCGCCAAAAAGTGCCAGTGTAATATTGACAGTAAGCCAAGAATGTTTCGCATGTAATGCATTTGAAAGGGTTTGGAGTTTTAGTTGTCTTTTTTGTTTGTTTGTTTTTTTAAAGAAGAGAGTATAGCCTGGTAACTGTTGTTTATGAAGTCTGTTTGTTTTCCTTTGGTAACACTGGAAAGAAAAAGCTAATGTGTTTGAAGAAGCACTATGAACGTACACATCATGTTTCCACTTAGAATACAGCTCATGTTTTTTTAAAACTAAGTATCACCACAATTCTACCTGTCTGATCATTGTAAAATGTCATTTAATTATAACACAGTCTCACCAATCTTGTAACAGTAACTTTCTGGATTTCATGACAAACCTTGATAGCCTTTAGATGTGATTTTCACTGTTTTCTATCTGATCCTATGAACAAGTTAATTTGTCTAACACCTTAAAATCTCATCAATAAAAGCAAATTCCATTACGCTTAGGTAATCCAGACCAGATCTTTAGCTGCTGTAAATTGGCATAGCTTTATTGATCAATGGGCCTATACTGATTTACACTGAGTGAGGATCTGGCCCAAAAAAGCTAAATAATTAGTCATTTGAGTGGGAAGGAGCATTGCCTAACAATCAGAATAGAGGTCTATGCATCTGGACTTCTGCATTCTATTCCAAGGTATGCCACTGACTGAGCATAACCCTGTGGAAATCATGCATAGCCTTATATTTTATTTAATGTTAATTATACCACAGTGGGTTTGGCTCTGGCAGCTACAGTCTTATGTTCAATAGAGTGATTTCTGTTTGTTTTGGATCTAGAGCCCATAGGAACACATGAAACCATAGGCAAGGAACACATACAATCACAAGTCCAAGGTTTGCTATCTTTTAGTAAAGTTACCAACAAAGTTATAAAATGTCATAGCATATACAATTCCTAAATATATTCATGTACCAGTTATAATTACAGACATACTCACATTCTCCTAGATGGTGTTAGAGTCTGATGGCCTTCTTATGGATTGATCACTAATACAGGAGGGTACCCACAGGAAGCTCAAATTGTCTGCTTTGGGCACCCTTTTTTACAATGTGATCCTGTCTATACCTGCATTTTGCACATGTACATGAAAGTGTCAATCCTCTATTTTTATTTGTCTGTGTCCCCTAGAAACATAAGGACCTGGAATTCTATAGGCTGTGTAGATTCTCATTAACACTGATGTATCACCTTTATCCTGTGGTTAAGATATATATTGCAGATGATATTCTGTTATAGCATTTTATAATTTAAAATTTAATCTTCCAGATAGACTTTTGCAATATTACCAGATGGTACCTCTTTTTCCACAATGTTAGAGCACTGGGTTATTTGTTGGTCATTTACTTATGTCAGCATTTTTTGTCGCCAAGGACTAAAATAGTTAAGCTAAAATCGTTCAGCCCTCAGTCTACAGGTTCTTGCATTTCAGCTTGTTTTACTTATGTCTAATACATGATTCTTCTGAATATTAATCAATCTTTTACTTGTATAACTCTATAAATTAACTCTAACATGCAATGAATATATATGATATAACATGTTGAATAATAACATTATACAATACATGAATAATAAACTAAAAACATTGGTTACACATCTTGTACCAAAACAAAATAGGTGTATTAATATAGACCTACTTCAAATAGCTGGCGTTACAATCAGGGTGAAATCCTGGCTCCACTGAAGTCACTAGGAGCTTTCGTCACTGACTTCAGTGGAGTGAGGAATTCATTCTTTGTGTTAGGTGAAAGGCACTACATAAAAGTGGCAGGTATTACTACTTTCATCTATGCTAACTCTTCAGCAATTTAGGTAATCACAGCACGTTCCAAAATGAGCCCATTATCAATCTCTATGGAACAAGTATTAAAAATACTTTGACTCTGGTTCCAATGAGGAGCTTATACAGTGATTTAGAATCATCAATATAAGAGCAAAGTTTAATGTATTTGGTAGGTATCACAAACCTGATATCATAAAAAATGCAAAGAACACAGTGAATTGGGAGGCCTACTGATTTGTGAAAGACCACATTGTCTGGCTAGAGTGTCAGTGACATCAACTTCAGATATGTCTACTCATTTCAATGAACAGAAACAAGGTAGGGAAGAACAGAAACAAGTCAGGTAGGGAAAGGATTAGAAAAAGGCAGTGATTTTAGGATATTCCATAGTGAACAGAAACCCATTAATGGTGGAAAGGATAAAACAAATCCTCTTCGGAAAAACAGAATTTCTAATAGATACTAGACAGTGTCCAAAAGTTCCATTTCGACTAAGCAGTGGACAACAAAGAGAAGGTGGAAATTAACTATAATTCATAAGCTTTCATAAATTACCAATATATAATAGTCTGTTTCTCTGCTTTTCCAACTGACAGAAACTAAGGGCCTGATATATCAATGTGTTCATTCAGTTTTACATCAATGTAAACTTCTTTCCATTTGTTTTGGAGCCACACTGGTATACAACTCAAGTAACACAAAGATGAATCAAGCCACTAATATGTCAGGCTAATTAGAATCATTGAGCCTTTAATTGGAAAGAAAAGATTTCCTACATCTGGACAGCATCCTGGGAGCAGAGAGGAGGCAATGGCAAGAGGAACTGTTTCAAGCTAATAAAAAAAAGGGTGTCTGTATCAAAAACAAGACACTGAACTGGACTGTGTAGCTCCGTGTGCCTTTGTTGGAGCAGCAGATCTTGTGGAAATAAGTTGAAGGCCTTTTCCTTACAGCTGTGTTCTATTAAAAAAACCTAACCAGGGACCTGCATGAATAAAGAATAATAAAATGGCTATTACGTATCTCTCTGTTTACCTATCAGAGCTACATAGTCAGTTCTCAGTATGGCTGAGAAAAAGTTTGTGTAATAAGGTGAACTGGAGCGTCTCTGATTTTAAGGTATTATTAGCACATTCTATGCGTTCTTGCAAGGAGGGAGGCTTCGTTGTAAGACAGAGCTTCACTCTCTTTGGAGGGAGAAAGCTGTAGAATACAGTGATCTTATGAGAAGATCCCAGGCTACTGCATCACCATACATACGACCAATTTTTAATTTAGAGGGAGATGAATTCTCAGTGAGGATGTTCATTTCACTTCTTAAAGGAAGAAGTGATGGCTTCATAAATGTTTACCATGTAGCATTGTAACACTGGAAAGCCATAGTCAAAAGCCTGACCTCATATTTGGTCAGTACTAATGCACACACAGCAAAGACATTGCTGTCATCTTGCTAGCTGTGGTCCTCCCAAAACCTCTAAACTACAAGAGTATTCATCAGACAGTCTTAACGATAACACATCCTTTGTCTGCAATTTCTCAGTGTTACTTTCTGCTCACAGCCACATGCTTGCTGAGCACCATCAGGACTCTTCTTTCCTGACACACAGGAAAGCATGCTGGATGCAGTTAATGCAAGGGATTGGGAGGTAGGACTCTTCGATTCTAGCTCCAGCATTTGTGTATAATAACTACCCTGGGAATTAGGTGTTTATTTGGTATAATCATATTTATGTGCTCTTCCCCATGATATCTGGTTGCAGGACATATGCTAAAAATAAGCAATACACTGAAGCAAACACATCTCAGTGTAATTCTATTGACTTAAATGGTTTTATACTAGAATGAATTTGGCTGATTAAAATAACCTCCCCAAAACAGTCAATGGAAACCTTTCCCAAACACACCATAAGAAAAACTTCCCTAGTGATGACCTACAACAAAGCAAATACTTGACCAAAGCACTTGTCTGTCTATGGAGCATCACCTAGGGAATTTTTTTGAGTGTGCTGGCTGGTTTGATATTTGTAAAATACTCCAACTTCTTTGAACATAACATAAGAACATAAGTACATAAGAAAGCCCGTACTGGCTCAGACCAAAGGTCCATCTAGCCCAGCATCCTGTCTACCGACAGTGGCCAATGCCAGGTGCCCTGGAGTGAGTGAACCTAAAGGTAAAGATCAAGTGATCTCTCTCCTGCCATCCATCACTCCCCTCTGACAAAGAGGCTAGGGACATCATTCCTTACCCAGCCTGGCTAATAGCCATTAATGGACTTAACCTCCATGAATTTATTCAGTTCCCTTTTAAACCCTGTTATAGTCCTAGCCTTCACAGCCTCCTCAGGTAGGGAATTCCACAGGTTGACTGTGCGCTGTGTGAAGAACTTCCTTTTATTTGTTTTAAACTTGATGCCCACTAATTTCATTGAGTGGCCCCTAGTTCTTCTATTATGGGAACAAGTAAATAACTTTCCCTTATTCACTTTCTCCACACTACTCATAATTTTATATACCTCTATTATATCCCCCCTTAGTCTCCTCTTTTCCAGGCTAAGAAGACCTAGCCTATTTAATCTCTCCTCATATGGGACCCGTTCCAATCCCCTAATCATTTTAGTTGCCCTTCTCTGAACCTCTTCTAATTTTGGATGAAGGGTGCTTACAAAAGTGCAAAAGTTCTAAGCAAAATACTATCATGATGATACTGAATTTCTTAGGGGACAGACATACACTTAAATACATAATTTGAGTGATATCCTTTTAAATATACATCATTAGAACTTCAGTGAGATACACATCAGTGTCAGTGAATGTATGTAAAAAAAGAGTTCTTCATTTGATTCTCTAATAATACAAAAATGCATGCATATATCTATGATGATTATACATCCAATGCATTCACTGTAATGTCAGCACATCGTTTGAGTCCTAATATTCATTGTCACATTCAGGAATGTTTCTCTTGACTGCTCCCTGTCTCCCACACTACTTCTGCCTACTTAACCTTAGCACATCTATAAAACTTGTCCAAATAGGCTTCAAAAGTAAAATACTTCTTGCTTATCCTGCAAGAGACGAGTGACTACATAATTTCGTGCTTTACCTACATAACTGGCGTGGTAGTAAGAACCACTGCAAATCCCATCAGAGACAGCAGAAAAATAGCTGAATATCATTCTGTATGGAAGGCTTTTGCAGCATTGACTATAAAACCTATTAAATATTAAATACAAGGTTAGCAGATTTCCTAGCAGAATATAATACTGTATGCAGGATTGGTTTGCTATACAGATATAGAGCACTGAGTGATGGAGCCTTCCAACAAATACTGAACGATGAACTTCAATCTGCTTCTCTCTGCATTAAATGCAAACTGTCAAGGGAAATCTGGTAGATTTCCTAATGCAAATATACCGAATAATAACATACATACAATTGTTCAACAAATAACCTTCCAAGAGTACCTGGCAAACAAGAAGAAAGTAAAATTTCCAAACACACCTGAATGCTTTAGGAACGTAAGCCCCATTTTCAAAAGTGACTCAGACTTTCAGGGATCTAAGTCTCATTGAACATTAATGCGTCTCCTATGTGATGAAGTCACTTTTGAAAATGGGGCTGAGGTTCTTAAGTCACTTAGGGATAGATTTTCAAAGATGCCATAAGATACAGACAGATTCTCAGTGGAATTTTCTAAAGCCACGAAGCACCTAACTCCCAGGTGTTGCTGAAAATCCCAAAGGGCACCTAACTGCACCTTTAAAAATCTAGCGCTTAGGCACTTTTGGAAATACTG
This sequence comes from Dermatemys mawii, assembly GCA_007922305.1. Taxonomy (NCBI): domain Eukaryota; kingdom Metazoa; phylum Chordata; order Testudines; family Dermatemydidae; genus Dermatemys; species Dermatemys mawii. The sequence continues at coordinate 22,445,720 of ML677340.1, forward strand.
GAACTTCACAGTGTGCCTGGGAAGGGCCATGAAAGAATGAGGTTTTTTGTTGTATTGATGTTTGGTTAAGTGCAATATAATCATATTCAGGACTCAGAAGCAAATTCAATGTTTTATTCACAGGAAAATTCAGTGAAACTCTAGGGTTTCTCTGGAGGGGAAGAGGGAAGAGCTGGTCATTGTGACTCCCATCTGGCAGACCTGCACTTTGGGAATTATGAACATGGATGAGGGCAAGAATTCTGACTCTAGAAGCAAAAATAAGGAGTGAGACACAGAAGTTATTGAGGGCAGGGAGATGACTAGTACCTTCAGCATGACTGGGAGACATGTCCCCATTACTGAGTCAGCTGCTGGAAAGTCAGAGAAACCCAGTTTGACTTAGGCAAATCAAAGTTCAGAAGGGTTCTGCACAGAAAGGAGTGCCCTGCCCAGGAACCCTGAGGAGACACCAGAAGAAGTTTCTATAAGTGATAGTTCTATTACAGCGGAAATGAAGTTTTGTTCAGCTTCTTGGGCCAACATTTCTAGGCCTTCAAATTCCTCCCAACTTCTCCTCCCCATCTCCACCATGTGTTCAGAATTCAAAATCTACAGTACACATATCTGGGAATTTAAATTTATCTAGTAACTTATTCTACAGTGTATTTTATTTCTAATATAGTTTCATTATTTATTGAGGTGTGATTTTTTAATTTAAGTTTGTGATGAGGCGGCTGTTCCTCACTTGTAAAGCAACCCTGGCGAGTCTGCACAGAAGGCAGCCAATAAGGAAAAAGTTTGTAGTGTCAGCCAATCAGGAGAAGGTTTTTTGGAGGAGCCAATCAGGGCCAGGCTGGCCCATATTAGAAGGGGCTGCTGAGTAGAGCAGGGGGCAGTTACTCTCTGGAATTTGAGGGAGGAGGACTGGCTGCTTAGAGGGCTGGAGCACCATGGACAGAGTAGTGCTAGGCAGGGTCAGCAGAGTATGAGAAAGCTCCAGCCTGATGGCTGACTGACTGAGGCCTTATACAAGGGCAGAGGAAAGGTGCCAGGGCTGCAGGGAAGTGGCCTAAGAAAGGAGACGGCAGAATTGGAGGAGGAGCAGCATGTGGCTGCCAGCTATAGGTCCCTGAGTTGGGACCCGGAATAGCGGGCGGGTTTGGGTTTCCCACCCTCCCCCAACTTGCCACTGAAACAAGTGGCCACTGTAGGGACTGCAGTTTGCCACTGAGATGAGTGGCTAGAACCTGGACTGCAGTTTGCCACTGAGGCAAGTGGTTGGACTGAGGACTGTTGGTCCCCCGGATGAGGGGAAAGAACCAAGTGCGGCACAGCCGGAAGGCTGTGTCCAGAAGAGAATGACGCGGTCTAGGGAGTGACATGGGTCCTGGAGATGGAGATAGAAGTGACGACAGGTGAGACACCACCTGAGGAGGGCGCACTGGCAACCCTGAGCTAATTCCCAAGACAGCCAGCAGGAGGTGCCGCGGTGGTGAGTCTAACATCCCCATTACAAAGTTTTACAAAATTAAGAAAGAATACATTTCATACCCAATGTCAGACACACTGAATGATATCAAAACTGTTGAGGCTATTCTGCGTCGGATACTATGTCAGATATCCTGCTGCCATCCAAGGGCCATAGGTGAAACCCTTGAGATTTCCAGGAGGACCAAAAACTACCATAGAACCGTGCAAGTCTTCAATAATGAAGCCCAACTGGCCTGATCTGGGATTTTGTTACCAATCTTAAAGCCAGGCTGAGTCTGCTGAAAAAGGGTTGCTGAGATTCACAACCCCGAGGTGAGTTTCAGACAAACCTTGAAGGGTTGCTGGAAAACTCATTCCTGGCTGTCCAATATCACTCTACGAGTAGGTCACCAGTCATAAACTGTTAGAATATAAAAGCTGATTGCTAGGATCAGGGAGTACTAGAGAACTGACTGCTCCTAGAACAGTGTTAACTACAGATGGTCATCAGAATAACACTATTTAAGTCTGGAAATAGAAAGTTCTGTACCATGTCCTGTCCTGTCCCATGAATAATAATAATATCACCTAAATGAATTTTTAAAACTACCTTTCCTCCATCACAGAATAAGGCTTTCTTCAGCAGCATTTCCAAACTCTAGCCTTCCTTTCAGCTACAGCTTAAAAAGAAACAAACCTCCCTTACTCTCCAAGAAAGCACACCTTACAAACTGAAGCTGCTACAGGATGCCATAACCCTTGCAATCACCTTCCCTTCACTGAAAAGTTTCTTACCTTCCCTCAGCATATAATTTCTAAAATTAGGCTACAATCTATTTGCAGCAGAAAAATTTGACCAAATTCTGTGATGAAGTGCAACATGGTAAGTGGGTGTATCAGTCTCAACTTGTGTAACTTACATGCAGAAGGACCACCGGAAGGTATAAAATATACCAGCTTGACTCCATTACAATGCCCTTACATCTTACCTCTGAATTTGGCCCTGCTCTGCATAAATAATTAATGAAAGTAACATATAGACTATAAAATTAATAAAAACAGAGTATCTGGTAGCAGATTCCATGATAGCACTCTCATACTGTAATTATAAGTGGTTTTTACAACTTATATCTAACAACAGTCCCATAAAAAATTCTTTCAGTGCAAAAATACCCATTAGGAAATTAAAACAGCTCTCTATTACCTAGCTCTTGGAGTGCAGGCTTCTTCAGCAGCACATGTAACATTTTAGAATCTCTCACTGAACATTCATATCATTCAATGAAACAATCCAATTATTAGCAGCGAGGAAAGGAAAAGGTATTTCCAGTGCCACAACATGGAGTATGTGATTATTGCTTAATTAATATAATAATTTGATTGGATGGTCTTTCCTTCTATTAGAATAGAGGCCCTTTGCCACAGAAAGAAAAGCTAAGGAAATAGTTGGTTCTCCCATCCTCTTTGAATTTGTCATGCAACATCTCATTTTCACCAGTTCGCACTCACACAAACATGGACGTAAGTCTTCAAAGACCAATTGCCTTTCTTCCACCTGACAGAGCACACAAGTGCCTCAGACTGCGGCTGGCACTACCGTTCCGTGGCCTTCTCACAAAGCGTGTATGTTGTCTCCTTTCTTCCCAGAGCCTGAATATGTCACTTCCAAGAAGTGCTCAAATTCTGGAGCAAGAGCACCTAGGAACTGGCAGCAGTCCTTTAGTTTTAAGTCTTCTATTTCATACATCGCTCTGGATCAGCTCAACAGCAGAAATGCATTCAGAAAACAAAATGTTTCAAAGGACACATTCAAGGTTGACAAACTCAGCACTCTTTGCCACACACGCAACCACAGGGCCCAATTCTGGAACCCTACTCCTGAGAGGAATCCCTCTCATGTAAACAATGATTATAAAACTGGGCCCATGCACACAAGAAAAGGGATATATTCACCTCTTGACATATGTCTTGTACATAAATTCCAAACCCTTCATGCTATTGGGAGTTACAGAAATAGAGAGGTGAATAGATTCCAGTTACAGGGTGTCCCAACAGTTAAATTTCACACCACTATCAGCCCCTAAAGTGGGCTGCAACAGAGTTAAAGTCCAAGTTACACTGTAAGGCCTGGTCTACACTAGCGGGGTGGGGGTCGACCTAAGATACGCAACTTCAGCTACATGAATAACATAGCTGAAGTTGGTGCATCTTAGATTGATTTACCTGGCATACTCATGGCAGCAGCAGGCTCTCCTGTTGACTCTGCTTGTGCCTGTTGGTGAGCTGGAGTTCCGGAGCCGAGGGGAATGCCATTGGGGATCGATTTATCGTGTCTAAACGAGACGTGATAAATCGATCCCCAACAGATCGCTCGCTACCCGCTGATCTGGCAGGTAATGAAAGCATATCCTAAGACAACAAACCTAACCACCATTTCCCCCGCCTGCTCTATTTTAGTGCTTTCTATAGAGCAAATCACCATATGTAAGCACCACTCTGTCCTTGTGAGCATCCAAATATTGAAATGGACAAGAATTTAGGTCTCTGGGTTCTTTCAAGATCAGATTTCCATCAGTTTCAGGACACAGGCTCAGAAAGAAAGGGGCAGACAGAGCAGAGGAATGCTGTGACAACTGTATGCTCATGTTGTACATACACTCATGACTAAGATCACCACAAACCCAGCATCCTGCTTTTGATGTTGGTCTGAGTTTTTCCCATTACTGGAAAGAAATTTTAAAACCACACATTTCATATCTTTAGTTTATTCCCCCCAAACTGCACCTTGTTAATCTTGACATTATGTCAAAGACACTATTTATTAATCAAATGGTTCCCCAGTCCCCCTCCATCAACCCATCAAAACAATGATAAAACAAATACACCAGTTAAAAACTAGCCCATCCACAGGTTCACTAGTCAGTCATTTATACAGAGACAGACACAGGGCACCAGTTTTAACACTGCTGTCATTTTTAATCCAACGCTGACTCTTTTAATCAAAGACTGACCCTTAGATTTCCAGGAAGATATCATCACTTTGACAAGCCCATTCTTAAATAAACAAAACAAAACTTTGCTTGAGTTAACAGTTAACATCTTAAAAGTATAAATAGCAAGCAAATAATAGATTAAATAGTTTCTTAAAGAAGGTTCAGCAAGACTCAAAATGTACAAACAGTGATTCTTGGGGTATGAGGGTGTGGGTTAAATGAGGGGGCAAAGGGACATGCATTAACTTTTTAAAGTTTGCCATTGTCAAATTTAGGGACAGCTAGCCTGTGTGACAGCGCAGGTCATCCGCCGGCGCAGGCACCTTCAGACTAGGGGCTGCAAAAGCTCAATGTCTCCTGGCACCAGAAGTTCCATGAGGAAATGTGACTGGTTCTAATTTTGGAATCTGGAAAAAAGACAGACATCAGGAAGGAAATTTTAAAAAATATACCTGGAAAAATATCCTTTCAAAGAAAAAGGAAACTCAAGTCAGATACATTAGAATAATAATAAATCAACAATCAAATTTAAGTGTCATGCTGCTTTAGAAACAATATACAGATCACTAGTCCCTCCATGGAACACAGAACATGAAATGATGGGTCACATGCACCCTTTGATTGCTCTAAAGCAGTGGTTCCCAATCACTCTTACATGGACTGGTATCTCAGACTTGCTTTTGAAAGAGATACTCAAACTATCATAATAATGAGCCTTTGAGCGAGGCTCCAACACACCCGACTGTTCACCAGTTCATTCAACTAGACGTACTGCCAGCTGTAGTACAACTGAGAGACTAAGGTTTGGAGAAGCCCAACCTCCAGGGAAAGTCAAAGCAGGCAAAAATGAATGGGAAGCAGGAGGTTTACATCTGACATTGGTAAGGAAAAGGAATAAGGGAAAATAATCTATTTTTGGAATACTAGAGTAAATTTGATTTTTCTGTCTCCCACATAAATGTGGATATATATACACATGCTAGCACCACCAAGCAGAATCTTGCACAGATTTCAAAGGGAGCAGTCAGGCCAAGATTTTAGGCTTTTGAAAAGTTTCACCTCATATATATTTGTTGAAAATAAGCATGTCCCCCTAGGTAAACGCAATTCCTGAGATGAAGGAATCATTGTCACCTAATAACATTGCATTTAGTGACACCTAGAATCAGGCATAAAAGGAAGCTAGAGTGCTTTGGAGCAGAGCTCTGCCAAGTAACAAGAATCAATGGGTATGTCTACACTAGCCGCCGGACTGGCGGGTAGTGATCCATCTATTGGGGATTGATTTATCATGGCTAGTGTAGACATAATAAATCGATCCCCGAGTGCACCTCCCATCGAGTCTTGTACTTCACTTCAGCAAGAGGCAGAAGCAGAGTTGACGGAGGGCCAGCCAGGTAGGACATATGGATGGCCTGGTAAGTCGACCTAAGATACGCCAACTTCAGCTACACTATTCACATAGCTGAAGTTGCATATCTTAGGTTGACTCCTCCGCCCCACCCCAGCGTACACCAGGCCAATGTAGTCCTCTTGGGATGGATCCCTCATATTCGATGGGGCCTCTAATGCTATTGAAAAACAACAACAACAAATAAAAACAACAATAATAATATAATCTGTTTGATTATGAAGTCCCATACATGGGAGGGAGTTACAAATATTTGTATATTTTAACATTCTAACTTAAAGTACACTGGGGGGAAAATAAGACAAGAATTTTTTTAAACAGAGCCTATTTATAACTATTTATAGAGCCTAAGACTATTTTCCATAGATATTTTTCCATAGCTGGGAACCACATTACTGGGTCTATGCTTCTCTCCCTAGGCCTACATAAAACTATCACTAATGTCAATGGGAGTTACATTTGTAGAGGAAAGAGATGAACGAACAAACTTGTCCTTTTCACACTCCCAAGAATTTTTAAATACTAAGGAAGGGAGTGGCTCCTGTGAAAATCTTTCCTGAGAGGTGAGGTTTTAGTTTGTTTGTTTGATTAATACCAAGATCAGTCTACCCAAGACAACTTTTCTGTCTTTGCAGGACCTAAACATTTGTCTGAGGATTTGTTCTTAATCTTGCAGCTATAGGACCCTGTCCTGTGATCGACTTGGAATTTGTAAGCTAAACATACAGAGGGAGTCAACACTGAACGCTCAGAACATTGTAGGAAGTGTAATTTATGGATAATATCTTTTCTTCTGCATCAGTACTGAAACAACCTCACCATGGTTTTAGGGGTTGCTGTGGTGTTGGAGAGGACTTTTTCAGTTGGCATATATGATTTATGTCCTGAGGACCAGTGGTGATTAGAGATACTATGGCTATCCCCACATCGATTCCTTTTGTCTTTTTAGACTAGTTTACCATGTCCTAGAGAAATATAAACTTGGCTAATACTGCTGTAGTTTCAGCTGGATACAGTATTCTTCACTTCCCAACCTAAACTGTTATGTAGTATTATTGTGTGCTCTTAAAACAGTGGCCATATCTCATTTCAGTGGCGGATAAATAATACAAACCCCAGGTATAATAGCAACAATAGTTAGCACTTTCTGCATTTTCAGTGTGCTGTGCAGACATCAGCCAGTCAATCATCCCACCATTACTCAGTGGGGATGTCAATGCTTTGGGATCCTTTACAATGAAAGATGCGATACAAAGACTATTAACCATCTTTTTGTGAAATGTTAGAATACAATTTAAACCAGAGTTATCAGTCTCTGGCCTTCTGGAAACCTTTTCTGTAGTTGCAGTTTGAAAGCTAACCCCCGAGCTGCCTAACTGTCATATGTGTTCAAGTGGTCTGTAGCGTGAGAATCGAGAAGGTGTCTCTTCTCTATCTCCCGCTGTTATATGTGCCCAGGATAAGTTATCATGTGCATTATGGCTTCATGAAAGTACTGTGTATGGGCAGCCTTTGGTTTCAATTACTACTTAATAATTAGCCAAATCTGCTATAGCTATTCATGTTTAGCTATGAATATGTTATTCAAAATGTCAGGTTCATTTTAGTTTTTATAAAATGAATTCAGTTGAAATTGCACACATCATAAATATATTTCACGCCAAATACACAGCAGGTGAACCATAGGTCCAATTTCTCCATTTTCCCAGGATAGTGTTTTGAACATATTTGTCTTACTTATCTTTATAGGCTACCAACATCAAACTGCTTTTTTCACACAAGTCACTACAACAGACATCTTTCAAATGGCTTTGGAATATTTTTTAGGGTTGTGTTTAAATCCTAGACTGGAAGAGCCATTTGAGCCTCCTGAATGAGTAATATACATGGCATTATCTCTCTAGAACAGCACTCAGCATATCAACTGGAAATATATCAGATACTAACGTGATGGAGAATTTAGAAATGTATGTAATCATCATTACCTATCACTATCCACACATCTATGATTTTTTTTCCATTTCCTTCACATAATAGCAACAATGACCTCAGCCTAGGGCCTTATATAGGAATTAATGACTGGCTGGAATTAAGGGCCTGTGGTTGTGCCTCAGGCTATCAACTCCTCCCAGCCACTCATTAATCCCAGAATAAGGCCTAGGGTATGTCTTCACTATCCGCTGGATCGGCGGGTAGCAATCAATCTTTTGGCGATCAATTTATTGCATCTCGTTAAAACGATAAGTCGGCAGAAAGTATGCCGACTTCAGCTACATTATTCACGTAGCTGAAGTTGCGTATCTTTGGGAGATCCCTCCCCTTAGCGTAGACCAGCCCCTAGTCTCCTTTGAATCATTATTTAAATTTTTTTAAAAAAAACCCTTTCTACACACATTTATTTATATATTTAGGTGAATAAAAATCCAGTGAGTTGGAAACAGAATATTTGTGTAGAAAACAGTATTGCTATCCTAGAAGAGTATATTCAGTGGGAAACAAATGCTCCCATATTGGGAAGTAACGCAGGTCTGTACCTTTAAGCACTCCCTCTGTGTGGAAACATCTATTTCATTGATAATTTTCTGTTATTCTTCCACTGTTTGCTCTTCCTGAAACTAAATGGATCACCTTAACTTAAGTCATACTGTTTCAAAATACTTTGAAATGCCACCACTGAAGCTACCTTGACATCTATGGAATCTGTGGACTGCTCAGCACTTTTGAAAGTGGTCATAATATTTACATCATGCTTCACAAGAAAATATTTATTGTAGCACAATAACTGTTATTATTTGCAAAATCTGGGCCTTAATTTGAAATATATGTATATTAACTATTTTGATCCTTGGCATAATCATTTCTCATTTTGCTTTCAATTATCAGCTAAATTAACATTTAATTTATACAAAGTGGAACAGTGGGAACAAATTCCAGTCCCTTGTCTGATGAATATTTCATTATTCATTTAGCTAAAGTTTCTAAAATATTGACCCAAACTGATTTTTTTTCATTTTTTATGAACTGTCAGTGAATCAAAAAATCAGTTATTCTCTACTCTCCACTTATAATGTGTAGTACTAGTTTTCACCAGACTTCTTTTGGATTAGACTGCATGTGCACTACAGATTTTTGTCAATGAAATTTTATAAAATATTGGCTGTTATCCAGATCTGAATCTCTTGAAATTGCAAAAAAAAAAAAAAAAAAAACCCTTCAGATTCTGCCCCCTGGTTGTTCCTTTCCCCAGGAAACCAATGCTCTAAAGAATAATCCATTTGACTAAGATGCAATCTGGAATGATGCTATTCACCAAAGCAGTAATTCTCCATATAGCCAACAACTGGAACTGAAAAGAGATCTCTTCGAGTACTGAGCAAATCATAATATCCCCTCCATCAGAAAGCTGAACTCTATGCTGCCATAATGAGCTTTTGAATATAAGCATGCTCTGTATATGAAATAACGAATTCATCAATTTATAATACTGCTTTCATAATGTACAAAGAAGTGTTCTCAATCTCTTCAATCAATCAAAGTACAGCTTCCACTAAAGACCATGGGAGTTGTGCATACATATTTGCATAAATGAGGATAGAATCTGGCTTCCTGTAGCTGAATATTTGAAAAATCTATTGAAAAATCTAACCAAGAATTGACAGCACCTTTCTCAGAGGTAGTTTCATCAATTAATTAGCATACTTAGGGTTTTTATACTGATCACAACAATCAATTGTATATGCACAATACACCAAAGAGCAGTAATCAACATAAAATAAATATATACCAGCTAGCTAATTTTGAATTGTTCACCAACTACTTAATATTAAAGACATGAGTGTGCACTGAAGTAACATTCCAGTGTAAAATGGAGCTGATAATTCTCCTTCTGCTTATCATGGCCTAGGGATGTCATGTATTTGTGTGCAATTATCAGTTTTCCCTAAATTGTACTGTCTGTGGGTGGTTGTTGCTGTTCCTGCTGCTGTTAGGATCATGATGTTACTAGAATGGCTAACTTCTTTCCCATCAGAAACAGATAAATGTCAAATGACAGAGTTTCCAGTTTACTAGATCTAGAATTTACTAGAATTTCTGGCAAGCAGAGCAAAATGAGAAATATAACCTCCGATAATAAAATAGTCAACTCTACTCTGAGTAGGGTTGCCCCGTAGACATTTCTCAAGTCCCCCATTGGATAAAAAAATATCTGGTGCTTAAAACATCTGCATCTTTCTTGTTTTGATTAGAGACTTTATAAACATGATTAAAAGAAAGAGCCTGTTCCCAGATTTCTACTGTATCACTTATACAGCTCAGCATAATTACATTAATGCTTCAGTAGCCCAGTACTAGTATTACAGAGTTATCGTTCTCTCTGTCGCTGGTACCTACCACCACCGTCACTAAGCACCAAACAAAAAATGCAAGAGAACTGTTCGTTAAAGTTCTGTTCAGCACTCCCTGAATTTTGCCTTCGTTACTGAGAAGTGATATTTTCCCTTTTCTTCTTCAAGCTCCACCCCCTTTCTCTCTGCGTCTTTCTCCTTCTCGTCCTCCCTCCATCGTTGCCTGTCCAGGGAGAATGATTCCAGGCTATTCATCAGCCCTAGCTAACATGAGGGTTTTCTTTACAAAAGGAGGAGAGGTGGTTGTGTGGAGATCTGAAAAAACCCTCAACCTTGGGCTTCTACAGGGAAGGGCCTTCTGCTCCACTCCTTCCCCCAAGAGTTTTACCTAGGAGCAGAAAACAAAAAGATCATGCAGATAATGCATGTAAACTGAGCAGTGGTAATCTGATAGCTCTGCTGCGATTACAATCAAAGAACTTTTGACTGCACGGCACCTATGGTCCTCAAAGCAGAATTTAAGTGGGCCACTATTCAAATTCAGTACCCGGAGTCACACTGCATTCTCTTGCAGCAGCATAAAGCTCTGACACAGATTGCATATTCCAAATTCCAAGTCAGTACTGATCCCCAGCTCATGGTGAATTCTCTTCTTCTTTCCACTGTAGTTTTCCCTCTCTCATCCTTTAGATATTTATTTGGGTTCTTTTGCAATTCTACTATAGCGGCATATGGATCTAGTGCTCTAGGCCCTCTCAACAATCTTTTAACATACACTAATAAACAGACCAACCCACCAATTACCCCAGATTAAATCAACAACCCACTGATGACATACAGATAACAAAACTGAGTTAATTTCTTCACAGAATCCCCACTTGAGTTTCAGTGCCACTATCCCGACCTACCCAACACCCATAGAATCATACAATATCAGGGTTGGAAGGGACCTGAGGAGGTCATCTAGTCCAATCCCCTGCTCAAAGCAGGACCAATCCCCAACTAAACCAAGGGATTGTCAAGTATAACCTTAAAAATCTCTAAGGATGGAGATTCCACCACCTTTCTAGGTAACCCATTGCAGTGCTTCACCGCCCTGCTAGTGAAAACGTTTTTCCTAATATCCAACCTAAACCTCCCGCTTTGCAACTTGAGGCCATTACTCCTTGTTCTGTCATCTGATACTACTGAGAACAGTCTAGATCCATCCTCTTTGAAATCCCCTTTCAGGTAGCTGAAAGCAGCTACCAAATCCCCCCTCATTCTTCTCTTCTGCAAACTAAACAATCCCAGTTCCCTCAGCCTCTCCTCATAAGTCATGTGCTCCAACTCCCTAATCATTTTTGTTGCCCTCCGCTGGACTCTTTCCCATTTTTCCACATCCTTCTTGTGGTGTGAGGCCCAAAACTGGACACAGTACTCCAGATGAGGCCTCACCAATGCCGAATAGAGGGGAATGATCACGTCCCTCGACCTGCTGGCAATGCTCCTACTTATACAGCCCCAAATGTCGTTAGCTTTCTTGGCAACAAGGGTACACTGTTGACTCATATCCAGCTTCTCATCCACTGTAACCTCTCAGTCTTTTTCTGCGGAACTACTGCCTACCCACTCGGTCCCTGGTTTGTAGCAGTGCATGGGATTCTTCCGTCCTAAGGGCAGGACACTGCATGTGTCCTTGTTGAACCTTATCAGATTTCTTTTGGTCCAATCCTCTAATTTGTCTAGGTCCCTCTGTATCCTATCCCAACCCTCCACCGTATCTACCACTCCTCCCAGTTTAGTGTCATCCGCAAACTTGCTGAAGGTGCAGACCATGTCATCCTCCAGATCATTAATGAAGCTATTGAACAAAACTGACCCCAGGACCGACCCTTGGGGCACTCTGCTTGATATCGGCTACCAACTAGACATGGAGCCATTGATCACTATCTGTTGAACCTGGTGATCTAGCCAGTTTTCTATCCACCTTATTCTATCACCTCTTCCATTCCGAGTAATAGATGGGCCTTGCCACATGCCCTAAAGGTTAACAAATTTGAGGTTATGTCACAGACCAACAGGGGAAGCTGACAACGGCGAGGCAGATGGTGAGTCGTGGCCCCAGCTTAATGAACAATTACTGATTTGCTTTATTGTTGCTTTGTCCTACTTCCTTCCTGCCCCACCTGCCATATCGTGTAATAATCAAGACTGAGTATTTTGGGTCAGGGACTGTCTCTATTTTCTGCATGTCCATATGTTTCCTAGCCCAATCGGGTCCTCATCGTTGGCTAGTGCCCCAAGAGACTAATGCTGCATCGATTATAAATGACAGTCATTGTGGCCTGAATTCTGCCTTGCTCTTTTGTGTGTGCATGGAGCAGAAGGGGAGAAAAGAAGGAATAGGGAGAGTTCCCCACACCTTGTACATGTAAGGCAGGGATGGGCAAACTTTTTGGCCCAAGGACCACATTGGAGTTGCAAAACTGTATGGAGAGCTGGGTAGGGAAGGCTGTGCCTCCCCAAACAGCCTGGCCCCCACTCCCTATCCATCCCTTCCCACTTTCCACCCCCGCCTCTCTCAGAACCCCCAACCTCTCCAACCCCTACCCCCCCATTCCTTGTCCCCTGACCTCCCCATCCCGGGACGCCATCCCTTATCCAAACCCCCCGCTCTCTGTCCCCTGACTTCCCTGACCCCTATCCACACCCCTGCCCCCCTACCAGGCCTCCTGGAATTCCCACACTTATCCAACCCCCTGTTCCCCATTCCCTGACTGCGCCCTCAGAACCTCCACCCCATCCAATCATCCCCTGCTCCCTTTCCCCTGACTGCCCCCTGGAACCACCTTATCCAACCCCCTTGCTCTCTACCCCCTTAGCATGCTGGAGCCAGCCATGCCACCTTACTGCCCGTCAGGAGTGGCAGATCAGAGCACTGGCAGCAGGGTGAGCTCAGGTTGCAGGGGGGGATAGCAGGGGAGGGGCCGGGGGCTAGCCTCCCCTGCCAGAGCTCAAGGGCCAGGCAGGACGGTCCTGTGGGCCAGATGTGGCCTGCAGGCTGTAGTTTTCCCATCTCTGGGGTAAGGGCTGGAACGTATTGCAGCCCCTGGCTCCACTAAGAGCTGGGATTGCTCCCCAACTAGTCCATCAGGCCCACTGCCCAAAAGAGGCAGGGAGAGGAAGAAAGTAGACAAAACCATGTTTCTGTACCCCACCTCCTTGCTGGCTAGGGGAGTTGATTGGCTGCAGATGAGAACATGCTGTGCCCCTCAAACAAAGTAGCAGAGCAACCAATCCATTTGTGCAGGCGGGACCTCCAATGCAAGGCCGCCTCAGGAGCCTAAATAGTACAGGTTAGAGCTTCATGGATTCAATTTTAAAATGAAACTGTTGGTTTTTTTTTTTTAAACAGAAATGTATAAGAAATGCTGCGTAACCAAAACATGCTCCACAAATTATAGTCAACTTTGATTATTATTATTATTATTATAATCAAATGAAGCCCTTTGATCACAGGATATATTGATGTGGGACATGTGCTCCTTTAAGATTCTGGGACCTCTAGATTCCATTATAGTCAATGGCAGCATTTCCACTAAGCTCAGTGGGAACAGAAATGTTCTGCAGACTGTTTGGATGAATAGCACAGATATAAGCAAATGTAATATGCAAAAGCTAGCATGAATAAGTCACCCTCTGCTCTGAAACTGCAATAAATGTCTATTACCACGTTTTCTCTCTTTTCTACACAATACACAAAACTATATTTAGATAACATTCAAGTATTGACTAAAACTGAAAACGGAAATAAAAGCCATGTGTGCATCTGGTGAAACAGCCACTGTTTACACTCAAACACTCAATATAATAAATAAATTCATGGGCCAGGGTTCAGCTCTGAAGGAAGAGGCTATGCCTCTCTAATGGGAGTGCAGGCACTCATTCCAAGGTCAAAACTAGCCCACAGACAGGCATCTTATTAAAAAAAGAGATGGGAAACGCCAGTCTCTTGGGCGGGAAAATAAAATCCCCGAAATATGGAGGGAAAGCAACTGAATACCAGTTTTCTCAATATGCAAAGCAGTAAACTGGTGGTGGCTCCAATTTAAGTCCACTTATTTTTTGAAATTTTGTGGAAAACCCACAGTGGCAAACATTTGTTTTAGAATCTCATCGTGAAAGCCACTGTATTCCACTTTGGCAAATGCAGCATTGCTGATCCATTAAAAATAATAATCCTGGCAGAAATCTAAACACATTGTGGCTGATTACAGAACTAAAAAGAGAAGATAAAGCTTTTGATTGTGGTGTTACATTTTAAAAACCAGCATAATCTCCCAAAGTTTAAGTGAATGCAGATCACAGAAAGCAGGATTGCTTTACTTTACTAACAAAACACTTTTCCATCAATGTGAACCCTGATTGATTATACTAATGTGATGACTGCAAAATGGGAATATTGTAGTGTTTTGTGACTCTCCTCTAAAAGTAGTGCTGTATATTCACATACTGTACACTGATATTACAGGTCCAAACAGATTATAGGTTCAAAAAGAAGTCATGTTTCCAAAAAAACTGTTAAAATTCTCTTTTCTAATTCTAATTCTGGACTGAATGGAGGCTACAGCCTTCATGATTCAGCATGCCTTACACAACCACAACTCCCTTTGAAATAAAGGGGAATTTTGTGTGGCAAGGTATGCACAACTGGGTTGTGGGATCCTCAGATCTAGAACATATCAGTTATGATACTATGAGGAGATGAGTACTATAGGAATAACAGTAAATAAAAACCAAGTAAAACTGTAAAATCAGAAACCCTACCAGTAACAATACTGTTTATTTTAGTTTCTTAGAGTCATTTATGCACACAGCATAGACTGTATGATGTATATCAAATGAGAAGTGAACACTATATTCAGCATATGTTTGCTCAGAGAATCTAACCCTTTACAATAGAGGGGTTTTCTACATTTGAGCTGGTAGAAGAGACCCCCAGCTCACAAAGACTTTCCTGTGCTAGCTCTGTTTGAGCTAGCGCCTCAATACAGCACCATATACATGGCAGCCCAAGCTGTGCGAGTACTTAGCCAGGAATAGGGTGACCAGATGTCCCGATTTTATATTGACAGTCTGGATTTTTGGGTCTTTTCCTTATATGGGCTCCTATTACTCCCCACCCCCGTCCCGATTTTTCACATTTGCTGTCTGGTCACTCTAGCCAGGAGGTCGGGCAGGGCTGTACTCAGGGCAGATGGCTTAAGCAGCCAACTGTACCATGACAGACACATTGCTATTTTTAGAAGGTAGCTCAAACAGAGCTAGTGCAAGAACATCTACGCCTAGGGCTGGATTTAAGGGCAGGCGACTGCCTGGGGTATCGAGCTTGCGGGGCACCACTTGAGCTGTATTTGACACAAGAGGAGAAAAAAGGTGACTTTATAGTTAGCAACCTTCAGGCTCCCCTGACCCAAAATCCAGCGAGTGAATGGGTCTGCTCGCACCTTAAATTCAGAGCAGCCCTGGAGCTTTTCCAGAAGCCAGGGATCAGCCAGGCATAGGAGCTGGCACCCCTTCTGTGACTTTTGCTTTAGGAGCCAGGAAAGGATAGCATGAGAAGCTGCTACATGTAAGCCAGAGATGGGCAAATTACTGCCCACGGGCCACATCAGGCCTGTGGGACTGTCTTGCCTGGCCCTTGAGCAGCAGCCCCTCCACTACTGTCCCCCTTCCCCCGCGGCCACGTCGCCACACGGGCAGCGGGGCTGCACACTCCTGATGCTCTGAGCGGCATGGTAAGGGGACAGAGAAGTTGGATAAGGGGCAGAAGGTCCTGGAGGGCAGTCAGGGGACAGGGTGAAGGGGGCAGCTGGATGGGGCAGAGGTTCGGGGGGGGCAGTCAGGGGGCAGAGAACAGGGGGCCATAGGACTCCCGGGGGGCTGCCAGAGTGCGGGGGGGATAGGAATCGGGGGGCAGTCAGGGCACAGGAAGCAGGGGGGGTTGGATAGGGGGTGGCTTCCAGGGGGAAATTAGAGGTGGGGAGGGTCCCAGGAGGAGGCAGTCAGGGGACAAGGAGCAGGGGTATCTGGATGGGTTGGGAATTCTGAGGGGGGCAGTCAGGGGGTGAGAAGTGGGAGAGGGTGAATACGGGATGGGGGCCAGGCTGTTTGGGGAGGCACAGCCTTTCCTACTTGGCTCACCATACAGTTTTGCAACCCCAATATGGCCCTTGGGCCAAAAAGTTTGCCCATCCCTGATATATGCCATCCAGGGCTCCCCCTAGGCAGGGGAATTCTTCAGACTGCAGTTTAAGCAGGTTTACAATTGGCTCTGTGTTACTGGAGCAGCACAAAACAGCCCGAGTAGTAGTGAGGCTCTGCCTAATAATGCTCTATACCTGTATGTTATATACACATATGCATACACACATTATATGACACTTCAATGTTCAGCAACATTCCAAACCACAAGGAAAGGCAGTTAGGAAAGGCAGTTACTAAAATAAAATGGTCAGATATCACAGACATGCAGATTTTGTAAACAAACTCTATTTTTAAAATTAAATAAGCATCACAGAACTAAAAATTGTCTTTTTTAAGTAGTGGGAAGGGTAGAGCCTCTTGGAGACTTGAAACTTGAACTGAGAGTTCACAACTGAGGTCACACCACTGTTGTGGCTGATCTATTTTTCTTCCTGCTAGCCAATCCTTGGCTTAGTTTTCTAGCTCCTAGGGAAATGGATAACTCAGGGGAAGGATGGAATAACTCAGAGGATTGGGATAATACTGATGCACGTTAAAAATTAATACTAACTGGCCTATGTCAAATGTGTCCTTCTCAGGCCATTCCCAACAAGAAGGAGCTGTATGCACATTATTAAAACACCATCACTATTGGTATTAATTGGCACTGTCAGCAGACGGCCAAATTGGCCATACTGTGACTGAGTAACAGCATGGTCCCTTGTTTGCTTCTGAGGAACAGCTACCAGCTTTCTACAGGTGGTCAAAAAATAAATATTTCCCCACAAATTTTTCTTCTGACTTTTCGGTAAAAAGTTTATCAAAATATTGCCATTCAGAAAAACCAGCATCCTGCCTTATTCTCCTGCTTCCCTTGATAGGCCGGGCTACCTGGTCAAACTGCACCCGCTAGGATACTCTAGTTTCAATTTTCAGGTGTTAAGTTTTTCAACAACAACAAATTCCAAAGAAAGCGGACACTGTTCATAAAAAATAATTTAATCGAAGTTTCCATTAAAGAACAGAAAATTTTCAGCCAGCCCTACTTCTATTCCTTACTTGACAAAAGCAGTCTAACAATTATATATTTTATGTTATGCCACCGATTTATACGGCAATTCAAAGAAGAAATAAAAACAGGGAACTGCACCATAGTTATTAATTTAATACTTCATTAAAGCATCAGAATGACAGTGAAAAGGGATTAAGGCAACTGATGAGCTCGCTCTCTCTCTTTAAAGCCAATTTCCTAACTTGATGCATACCTCATTCGACATTTGCCCCAGTTGGCCATTTACTCTGCTGGAAAGGAGAACAAGCTACCACCATGTTGTAGCACGTCCCTTCCCCCTTGTCCATTCTAGTTTTAATAAATAGGGTGAAAATATCAAAAGCAGTACCTTCATTTTGCTTAATGCCTAGCCCACAACAAACACAAAACAGAGAAAATGGGAGGCTAAAATGCAGTTGCTGAAAGTGAATAGGGCAACAGCTTCACAACCATCCATAACATTTCCAATTGCTTCAGAGAGAAGCCAATTTTAGAAAATATACATTTAGGCGCTCTCTGTTTCTGAGCTCCCTTTATTTATTACATCTGGCAACTCTCGTATCATTATAAAATAAATGGACACGTATTTTTAGATAACTCCAGGCTTACTTCATCAACAGTTCCAAAAATTAGAAAGCATATGTCTGCAGAATCAAAGGCACAGAATATACTACAGCTGGGTGAAGGTTTGTTTTTTTACTAAATAATAGAAACAGTAGTCCCAATTTTATATTAAAAAGGATAATGCACTTATTTAAAAAGATTTCCTTTCCACAGAAGTGTAGAAAAGCACAAGTTCCCCGTCAGTTCTGCTTTTTACACTCCAGACATAAGCTTCCCTGAACCACTACCCCACCCTAAAATAATATTTCAATACATCATTCACACTGGTTTCTTAAAAACATTTCAAAAATGTCCCCACCCTTGAGGTACACAGCAAAGTCATCTATAGACTTTCCCTCATCTTTCTCTGAAATAGTAAGGGAAACTCTGAGTTTACATTTCTGTACCTTTTTAAGTTCATACGTCTATCTTTGAACAAAAGCACCACCTCAACATCTGAACAGTAAAATTAATTCTTCCCTTTTCACTTGCCTATGCATTATTTAAACATGCTGCTCTGAATTATAGCATTAGGGTTTTCATTGGAGCAACAATCAAAACAGCTTTTTAGTCTGGTACAGCAGGAAATATGGGATATCAAGGATAGTTTCACACATTTGTTTGCTATGTTCATTCTCAACAATTAAATATGATAATCCAATTTGATGAAAAAATAAACTGAAATCAAATCTGCAACAAAAACTTTTAAAATGTAATTTTCAGCCTAGCAATCAATGCTTATTCAGTTTCCATGTCATCTCTGTCTTCTCGCTTTGCAGATGCTCAAGTGATGTTAAATTAAACAATTGCACAAAATTTAAGAACTGCATGAAAATTACCATCCACATTTAATTCTGAAATACAAAAAGGTCCTCGGAAAACACCCTTCAATGATTATTTTTCCTAATAGCTAAAATTAAACAATACAAACACTCTCCCAGTAAAAGTAGAATACATTTGAGACATTCTACATGCATCTTAAGTCATTTCAAAATATAAGAGTACAATGGTGAAAATGAGGTACCCCTAAAATATATTAAAAGACTGAGCTGCTAATGAAAAATGTCTAACCTCTAAGCGAGCTGTGTATTGAAACAGACAGCAACACTAAAGTACGTATCATTTACAGACATACACAACATCAAACTACTATCTAATTAGTACTATACTTTACTCCAGGACATTTACCCTAAATTTGTGTAAACTGAAAACACAGACTTGTAAACCATAGGCTCAACCCTGTAATTACAACATAGAGGGAACAAAAATTAAGAAATCTTAAACTTACAATGACAGGTTATCGTAAGTCCAGCACAGCAAATAGCCCTAAGGGTACATTTAAGATTTTTTATCCATGCTCTGTTCTTCTCTCTGATGTGACTATTCAGGCACATGGTCAAGTTGCAATCAGCTTCTCTTAGTGCTGTATGAGAGCTGTACTGATTTATCTAGTCTTTCTGCAGCAGATTAGCACTAATGTTTCTGCTTCTGCATCCTACCTTTCTTTAGCAGTAGGCGCTGCGTTATCATTGGCAATCCAAATTAAAGAGCCAGTAAATGCAGCCCAGAATTTTTTTTTCCTGTGAAACAACTGCTATGTAGTTAGTCTCCCACAAGAATACCACTGTTTAATCTATTGAACCTCCTTTTCAATATCCCTGCTGAGAATGGTAGTCAGAGACACAAAAGGGTGGGTCCAATAAGACTGCTGTAGTCCAAAGGTCTTTTTATGATTTATTCTGTTACAAGGAATATACTCTTGTGCACATGGCCCCAAACAACGGAGAGCTGTAATTCAGCTATTCTTCAGCCAGAAACATAGGGTTTTCATTCTTTGTAACACAGTATGTACATGTACAGTGAAATCTAGTTTATCCAAAGGACATGGCCAACATGAAATTTAGACAAACAAGGTTTTTTAAAATACCAAGGATGCTGTGGAGACATGAACTCATATGAATAAGGAAGATTTCATAATATTACAATATATGTGCTTGTTATAAACTCTCTTTCCACTTGCTCCCTTTTTGTTTCTAAAATGATATTTTTAAAACATTTGCCCCCTCATTTTTTCTCATGTTGTCCCTTAGATTAGGAATATTTTACACTGTAAAACTGATGAAACCAGCATACTTTGCTATAAAATGTTGTAAGAACAAACTGAATGACAGGTTTCGTCTTTCCAGTAAACAAGTAATATTTTATCAGTAAAACGCCATTTTTAATTCATGATATTTTCAATTCAAGCCACCCTGAGACACAATAGTTTAAATTTTCATAAAGATTTTTAAAAATATTTAGGAAAAAAGTAAATGTCTGAAAACTTTTATTCATGGAAATTTTGAACATCCTGACAAGTTTGCTCATATCACTGCTCTTCCTAGATGGTCTCTCCTCTTGAATAAGGAAAAAGATTAGTATTCCTCTCTGCCCTCAAGAAACAAACATAGTTCTTGAATATTATTAAATAAGCATCCAATTCATGCCACTTAAACACTAGGAATATCTGAATAACAGACAAGATTCATGGAGCCCTGATCTCTGATTATTGCCGGCATTAACTTTAAATACAGTTACACAAAGCATTCTAAGCTAAGCATGAAATTACCAGGAAAGGATTTACTATTCTTTTACTATTTTATAAGCAGCCCTAAAACAAAACATAAAAAGCTGCTATTTTAGTTCACTTATTTAAATAATAATAGCAATTAGAAATGCAGCACCTTTCATCTTCTCAATGTGCTTTACAGATTTTATATATATACAAGAATTTCTTCATCCACCAATGAAGTGCAACCAGTACACTGATGGACGCAGCAATGGTTCAAAAGCATGCAGCAACACTAAACAACACTTTAGGACAGAAATAAAGAAGAATACTATATTTAACTAAAACTGACTGAGGCACTTTAAGCAGGCACAATGTAGCTATCCAAACTGGAATTTGTCTTGGACAGATAACACACTTCTACCGGTCCTTTGCTGCAAAAAGGTACAGTAGAATTTTTAATGGCCACAAGTAAAAAAGCCCTCCCTCTTTGTTATCCTTCAGCGATAAGAGCACCTAGACTCAATAGGGCACTGATTTAATATTGATTCAAAAGAATCACCAATACCACTCCCTTCAGCTCTTAAGATTTCATTGGAAGTTGTTCCATACAAGTATTGTGCAATACTACAAATGGAGTCCAGTTACTATTGCATTGCAGCAGTGCATTAAGTCCAAATTATATCCACAGTTATTCACCTGCACAAATACAGTACAACACTTGCAGACCCTTTGGGATGAAAGTTTTATACAAATAATACATCATTACCTACCAGAAGTGTGGTCTGTTAGGATATCTCTACACAATAGCTGGGAAGTGTGATTCCCAGCTCAGGTAGACATACTAGTGTGTTAAAAAGAGCAAAGTAGCTGCAGCTAATCCAAGCCATGGCTCATGCTGCCTTGGCCACATTGCTGTTTTTAGCATGATACATGAGCAGAGCTAATACATGTAACAGGAATTACACCTTCCAGCTGCAATGTAGACATAGCCTTAGAAAATTAGATTGACCCAGCTATGTCACTCAGGGATAAAAAAATCTAACCCATCCTAGCAATGTAGTTAAACCAAACTAAATTCCCATGTAGACAGCACTAGATCCTATCACTTCTTTGGAAGGTAGATTACCTACACCAACTGGAGAACCTCTCCTGTTGGAGTAGACAGTGTTTACACAGAAGTGCTGTAGCTGTAGCATTTCAAGCATAGACAAGACCGTACATTTTGTTTAGATTAGATTTTCTCATCTTGTTATAATAAGTGAATCTGAATTAACTGGCAATCAATTAACTAACTCCTTTGTAAATGCTAATCTAGATACTCCTGGAATAAATATTTGTGGGGAAAATATCTACAAAGGTGTTAGTTAATTTGATCTAATTGACACTCAGTTAACTCAAATTACTACAGGACCACAAACTAATTTAGAAAAGCTTTTAGGCACATCTGCATTAGAAATGTATGCAGGTATTGAGTAGAGATGTATACAGCTATAAACCTTAGTGTAAATGCAATTATATTGGTATAATAGTGCTTCTGCCAGCAAAGATTATTTCATTCACTGAACCAATTTACCAACAAAAGCACTTTTATGCTAGTATAAACTGTGACTACACAAGAAGAGTTTGCTGCTCTAACTATACCAGCAAAACTTTTCCAGTGTAGACTAGGCCTTAGATAGCCCGGTACAGCACCTCGGGAAGTTTGCATGATTTACTATACCTCTACCCAATTTCTGACCAAATAATGGTACCTCTTAGGTTAATTCTTTTTTAGTTTAAAAATGAACTTAGTGTTTGTGATTTATACTGGATTTACACCTTTTGAGCTTGAGCATTCTACCTATCCACAGTACTACTAGTACAGCACAAGAAACCATTGTTTAGGCTTTCTGATACTGACCTATGTGTCCCAAAACAGGTCTGGAGAAATCATCACTTGGAATGAGAACATAGCTAAGGCTCCAGGCCCATTAGGTCCTTGGTTTAATACTGCCAACAAGGGTGTCAATTACTGACAATTATGGTCATGTGGACACCTTTTCACTAGGAAGTAGACTGATACCACAATCTAAATTTCATATAGGCCTTGTCTTCATTAGGAAAAATGGTGTGTTAAATACATGTTGAATCGTAATGTAGACATGGCAAGTTTTAACATGTGTGAGCTGGTCGAGGTAAATCCTAGGCTTCCCACTAGATTTATCTCAACAAGCTAACATGCATTAAAATTACAACTGTCTTGTCTACATTAGGATTTCATCGCGTTAAACACACACCTTTTTTTGTACAATAGACATGACCATAATGTAGGTCGTAAACTAGGTATCAGACGGACTCAGTCATTGTTACTATCTGTAGAAAGGATGCAGTTTCCAAACATGTATCCCCCTTGTGGCCCTGTGTGCCCCTGCAGTTGCCTACCTCAGTTTCCCTTCAGGTTCATGGAAATAATCCACTCAAAGCAAAAAGTCTTTAAAATAATCTTACCCTCTCTTAGAGTCTAATTTATTCTATATAGTCCAGTTCCCAAGACAGACATTCTTTCACTCAACCCTAGGTTCAGGATTGCCACAGGCCTCCTTTTGGGACTTCGTTGTGGCAGAGTCCTCCTCTCAGCAAGCTCTTCCTGACAGTGTGTGGAGACTCATTTTGAGTCACCACTCACTCCCCATTCATTATTTGACAATTCCCTTGACCCTTCCAAGGTGGTTCTAATTACAGTAGAACCTCAGAATTACCAACACCTCAGGAATGGAGATTGTTCGTAACTCTGAAATGTTCCTAACTCTGAACATAATGTTATGGTTGTTCTCTCAAAAGTTTACAACTGAAGGTTGATTTAATATAGCTTTGCAACTTTACTATCCAGAAGAAAATGCAGCTTTTAACCATCATAATTAAAATGAAAAAAGCACAGAAATTTTCTGTACTTTGTCAAATTTTTTTTTAACTTTCCCTTTCTTTTTGAGTAGTTTACATTTAATATAGTACTGTACTGTATTTGCCCCACCTCTCTTTGGTCTCTGCTGCTGCCTGTATGCATATTTCAGATTCCAAATGAGGAGTGTGGTTGACTGGTCAGTCTGCAACTTTAAGGTTCTTCTAAGGAAGCCAAACACCTGTCTGTGTCAGCTGGGAGAAGGGGAGCCTTACTCAGTCCACTCTACAAGGTTCCTGGTCCCAGGCCTTTAGGAACAATGGCCTGTTCTTATATCATCCCCATCCCAGACACTAACTATTCCTTGAGATGATCTTCCTCTCACCCAGTGTACATTTTGGTTATTCTTTCAGCCTTCAGTCACCTTCCTCAGACATCTCGAATGGGATAACTGGCCTTTCAAACAACCTCCTCTGGTCTTGAAGTCCCAGTATCCCATTACACACTCCAGCATGCATTGAAGTGAACTGACTACATGTAAAAAAAGTTGTACCACATTATCACTGCTTTGAGCGATCTGATCTCCAGTATGCTTAATTCCTAATTATTTATTAAAAATTACTTTTGAAGGCTTCAATCTTTTACTGAAATGTTGGTTTGGATAAAGAAATTTTACATACAGCAAGGAGTAGAAATAAAGACTATCACATCACCATTTGCACACAGAGAGTCATCTGTCCATTCTAAGCCCCAGTGATTTGCTTAAGTGTTACAAACAAGCTATGCCAATGCATATAGCACTAATAGTTTAAACTTGTAAGCACTAATAGTTTAAACTTGTATATGGATTATATGTACATCTACAGGAAATTACTCAAGGTAATTTTGAGTGTAAAGTCAAATTATCATCTATAATTGAATATATGCAAGCAATCTTTAATTAAACAGGACTTCTCTGCTGAGCAAGAAAACAAAATCTCAGAACAGAAAAAGCTGGCCAATTGAGAAAACAAGCAAGCTTGGCTGCATGAAAAAATAATTTTAAAAGAAAAACAATCACCACATTTCATTTTTTTTCCAACTTACTCTTAAGTCACAAAACCAAATCCCTAAGACACAACAGTCCCTATAAAAAAGGTGACAGGCTTGCTACCAAGATCAAATATTAGATATATACAGACAGGCAGAAAGCTTTGGGGTAAAGGGACCAGTGAAATGATTCCTTGGAACCTCTTCATCATATTTCAAAAATGCATGAAATCTTCAGGCCAGAATCAGACTCCTTCCACAGAAATGGAATCAATCTACTTTTGCTGAGTCCCTGGCATGGGGGCCAACATTTGAAAATGTCCAAACGATAACTTGCCACATAGGATTGGTGTTCAGCCTATTGAAGGGCTATGTGTTTGCATACACTATGGAAGGTTAGCATGGCCCGCCAGCAACCATTCTGATGGACATACTGCTCTTTGAAAAGAGGTCTCTGAGATATGTTAAGTCTTTGAAAGTCAGTTACTAAAGGCCACTTTATTCTAAATGGGCCACCTATTAGCTCTTATTTAGCTAATAAATAAATAAATAATAAAAAACTAATAATAAAGCCTCGGAGAAAGCAGTGAGTCCAAAAGTCCATTGTGGGTGCAGGGAACCGGGATAAACAGCCCACGGGCTTATCGACACAATCTGTTCGTGCACAACGCACTAGAGCACTCTAGCCTGCCTCACGCTAACTGGCCATATCAACCCTGCTACCATGCGCTAGAAGTTCCATAGTGCACTTTGATGTCCTGCTGTGAAAAATGGCGTGTCTTGGCCTGCAGAAGGGGTAATTTATCACTCTGGACAGCATTGGGCTGGAACTCTGACTGGGAGGTGAATGCCAGAAGAAGTTATTTACATAAAACCACATTTTTTCCTATATCTTAAGAGTTCTTGTCTAGTTTATGAAAAGCATGTGGCAGGGCCTGCTTACTTCTGCCTCTATTCAAGTTCACAAATGGCTCAGAGACTGTTTTTGCTGGTAAAATGCCTGGTACGGTTTCTTTACAATATTAGCTTCCACTACTCTTATACACTCTATAGCCTCACGCCTAGAGTCCAAGGGAGCCCTCTATTCTTCAGATAAGCAGGGAAGAGCAATGACTCTCTCTTCTTTTCCTACTCTCTTTTTCTGCATTCTCCCTCTCCTACTTCCCACCTGTCTTTCCTACAATCAGCCAAATAGCCTCTTCTAATTAGCCCCTTAGATCTCCTCAACTCATCTAGACACAGCTCTTCTTAATGAGGTCTGCTCTGGAGTAATTAATTAGAGTTGCAGTGACCAGAGTGCTGGCTCAGCTGCTGTTGCCCAGCGCTTTGTCACAAAGCATAAAATCTAGATTTTTTTTTATTTTACTCTCTTTTTTTTTCCAATACAACTTTTTACTAAGAGATTTAATATTGTGGGGAGGATTCTCACTCAGTCCATCTGAGCAGAAAAATGTATCCCACAACTTCTAAGGAGAGATACTAAAATGATAAAAGTTTCTGGAACCTAAACCCTCAATCTAGTCTCACGATCAATGAGGTCTGGGTTTTAGTGTTCTCTCCGAGAGACATGCATTACAAAAGGCTAAGGCGGGCTGTAACAAGGTCCCGGCTCCACACCCATCCTGGGATATTGCTATATAATAAAGTTTAAGGGCTGCTAAAGCTCAATGTCTCCAGGCCTCCTACTCTGACCCTGTCCTCTTCTTTGCTGTCCCAGCCTAAGCAAACCTCTGCATTTTGCCATTCTTGTCAGACTGATGTTAGAAAAAAAATTGAAGTTGTTTCCTTTCTTCTGTGGCTTATTTTTGTTGCTTTTAGGGAAGCAAGTCAATTGGGAGGAAATGGAACAGCTTGCACTATGGAGACCATCAGGCTAGGACACAGAGAATGGACTTGTTTGTTTCAGCTATGTCAGTAATAGACACAGTAATAGACAAGGATAGAGCTTCTGGGGTGCATGTTCCCATTTATGAGTTCAAAATTCACTGTTTTGGTGAACAATCTTGTTTAATAAACTTTCATGTGAATATTTACAAAATTTAAACAAAAAAGGACAAAGTGTAGGGGTTTTAGGAAATGTATGTTCTTGAAAAAAATTTCAGCTGTTCACTCAAATCTAGTGTATATGCATTAAAAAAAAATCACCGCTTCTCCAATGCACAGGCTGCAATTGTTCCATTTCTGCTTATAGTCCTGACCTTTAATTGCTTATTTGCAAAAGCCAAGTCAAATTTTCAATAGGAAAACAAAAAAATAGGGCAATAAAGAAAAAAAGGGAAACTTCTAAGGTGAACGTAAGGTCATGCCAGAGGCATAAGAGGTATAGTACAAATTGACCATTCCCTCTTCTTTATCCAGCCCTGGAACATGGGAACAAGAGAACATTCAATGGACAGGCAATACATTTGTAACTTGTAATGCAGACTACACTTAATCAGTGGAACTCAAGGCCACAGAAGATCCGTTAGTAAATTTAATTTGCTTTACTTATTTAAAAGTTTATACATCACACCTGTTGCCAAGGAACCAAATTCATAATGGAAGGTGGATGGGAAACTGGGTAAGTGTCAAAACAGTGTAATTTGCTATAACTTGAAACTTGATGGGTGTGCAAAACAAGAATGCAGTAAAAAGCGTATCAGCTTATGCCAGGGTTGAATTTGGTTCTGGGACTGTTGGAGACAATGCAAAGATAGGGTAAAGTATAAGATGGGGCAGAAAGAAATCAGTGGGGTTGCTTTTATTAGGCACTTCTCTCAACAGCTTTTTCTATACCTTCCCCCCTGCCCAATGCATGAAGTTACACTCACTTTTGCACACCTTCCAAATGCCAAATCAGTAAAAATTCCCCACTTACACCCATTTTCTAACACCTTACAACCAACAAGTAATTTATACCACCAATGCTGACACTAACGGTTTAGTTAGAAGACTTTATGAGAGTGATTCCAGCTCACTCCAGGCTGCATTTGACTTAAGATGTCTAGGCACCTTACACTTAACTTAAATACTTTTTTGTTTGTTTTTATATTATCTAATGAGTGAATATTTATGGATACCATTGCCTTCAGATTGAAGTTTCTCCACATTGCCTTGATGTTAATTAATTCATAAACCAGTTAAATAAAGCTTACCAGACAAACTTGTGGGAGAAGGAGAGATTCTTTTAAAAAAATATTCATCACCAAATTAGTGGATTAAGGAAATGCAGTAGATATAATATATTTGCATTTCATTAAGGTATTTGATATTTAATGTCATGAAATCTCATCTGAATTTACTGAAATTAACTGAAAAGGACTTGGAGAGAAGTACTGTTGTGGATTACAAACTGGGTAAATGAACAAAAATGAAAGGTGATTAAACATGGCAACATATTGATAGGATATCTTGCAGAGTACTACATGGACTGGTTTTAAATCCTGTCCTATTTTCATTAATAATTTACCAAGAGAGAGTAAACAGCATATTCATTAATGAAATATAGATGATCCTAAACTGGGAGGAATTGTAAACACTTATTAGGACAGGAAAATAATACAAAGGAACCTAGAGAGGTCAAAAACCTTGGGAGAAAATAACAAAATTGAGCTTCAACTTGGAAAAATACATTTTTCTGGAGAAATAATCTGAAAGAGATACTCAAGGGGAAGCAGAAACCTGCGGAGCAGTAATGTTGCAAAAAGAACTAAAGTGAATCAGTCACCACTCAAATTTCTACCTTTACTATCAGACACCACAGAGTTACCAAGCTACAGCCTTTCTAAATATAAGGGGCAAATGCTATAATCTTAAACACTAGTGAATGGTAACGGTTGGCAAATAATTATTCTTAAATGGTGACCACTGCAGGGGAGATAGTAGACAGCAAATTAGATAGGTGTTGCAGATATGGCTGCAAATAGGCCAATGCTATATTGGGCTGTATACAAAGAGTCATCATGTCACAGAGTAGGGCAGTAACAATCACACTTCCTGTGGCTCTGTTATGACCCCATCTGGAATGCTGTGTTAATTTCTAGGTACCATATTAACAAAGACAGTGACAAATTGAAGTGAGTTCAGGATACAGCAACAAAAAATTATCCAGAGCTGAAGGAACTAGCTTTTCAGGAAAATTAAAACAGACATCTGTAAAATTTGTTGAAAGATGACAAAACGGAGACAACGGTATACAAATATTTGAAGGCTGTAAATAGAGAGGAACCATAAGGTGATACAAGTAGAAATAATAGGATGAAATTTTAAAAGAGAAAAATTAGTCTGAATATTAGAATAAAGTTCATAAATAATGTGAGATGCATTTGACTGTGGAATATTCTCCCAAATGCAGCTCCCATTACTTTAAGATATTTAAAATTAGACTAAACAAAACACACTAGAAAGTGAGCTATATATGAAACAATCCCCCTATGGCAGGGAAATGGAAAGCATGATCTAATAGGCCCTTTTCATTTCCATTTCTATCTTCTGTGCTATGATCCTATTTGCTTTCCATTAATTACAAGTCTGATTTTTTTTTATTAAAAAAAAAAAAACATATTCTAGTTCTAAAACAGGGGTGGGCAAACTACGGCCCGCGGGCCACATCCAGCCCGCGAGACAGTCCCATCCGGCCCCCGGAAGATGCCCCCAGCCCCTCCCCCGGAGCCGCGCAGCGCGGGCACCGCTGCGGGGCCAGGACTGCGCCCCCTCCACTCCTGCGGAGCCGTGCGGGCAGCATTCTGGGGGTCAGGACTGCATACGTCCCCGGAGCCGCCCCGCGCAAGGAGCTCTGGGGTCTGGGGCTGCACCGCACGGAGAGTGCTCTGCGCACTGGCTCCTCCCCCGGAGCCACATCGCGCGGGGAGCCCCCCAGGGACCGGGGCTGCGCGCTCGCCCCTCCCTTGGAGCCACGCCAGGAGCGCCCAGGGGGCCGGGGCTGCACGCTCGCCTCTCCCCCAGAGCCACGCGGGGAGTGCTCTGGGGGCCGGGGCCGCGTGCTGGCTTCTCCTTGGGAGCTGCGCGCTGGCCTCTCCCCAGAGCCGAGCGGGGAGCGCTCTGGGGGCTGGAGCTGCGCACTCGCCCCTCCCCTGGAGCCACGCCGTGGAGGCAGAGTTCTGGGCACCCGGGCTGTGCACTCTCCCCCGGAGCCACCCTGTGTGGGGAGAGCTCTGGGGGCGGGGGCTGCATGCTCCCCCCCACAGCAGCTATGGTAAGAGGGGGGATGGGGAGGTTCCAAGGTGGTGGTTGGGGGGGGCAGGCAGTCAGGGAGCAGGGTGGGTTGGATGGGAGTGGGGTTCTGGGGTGGTGGTTGGGGGTGGGAAGGTGGATAGGGGTTGGGGCAGTCAGGGGACAGGGAAGAGGGGAATTGGGTAGGGGGTGAGAGCCTGCAGGGTGGTTAGGGGTCTGTGGAAGGGAGAGACAGGGGACAAGGTTGCGGGGGTTGATGGATGGGTCAGGGATTCTCAGGGGGCAGTCAGAGGTGAGAAGTGGGGGGGGGGCAGTCAGGGGGCGGGAAGTGAGAGGGGGTTGGATTGGGGTTGGGGCTTTCTCTACCCGGCCCTCGATATAATTTCACAAACCTGCTGTGGCCCTCGGGCCAAAAAGTTTCCCCACCCTTGTTCTAAAAGAAGGGATGAAGCCAAATCAAGTCCTGAGGGCTGACAGGAAAAAAACAACATGTCAGTCGTTTTATTTAGCCAGTTCCAGGATTCTCTCTGAGCAAGTTGTTTCCTTCTGTATTTAGCACTGCATAAATAAATGGCAAGGTTCATTAAAGGTTTCCTCCCTCCCCCAGCCCCTGACCTTTCTAAATGATCAGATATTGATCGCTGCTGGAGATAAGACACAGGACTAGATGAAGTCTTGTATGATGGGCTAGCAGGGACTTTCAGAACTTCATTTCACTGCAACCCCCTTCTGACAACGAAAATTACTACATGACCACAGGAGAGGAGATTGAAAGCTGAGCCCACACAAGCCGCACTGCCTCATGTTGGGTGGGATGCAAAGTCAAAGCCCAAGGTCTTCAGCCCTAGGAAGGGAAGCCTGTAACCTGACACCCGCCCCCCAGAGCTGAAGCCCCTGGGCTTGGGCTTTGGCCCTGGGTGGTAGAGCTCAGGCTTTGGCCAGCAAGTCTAACACCAGTCCTGGTGATCTCATTAAAATGGAGTCGCAACCCACTTGTACTAGAGCAAACACTATGGACCAAATTCTACCTTCAGTTACATCACCAGTTAAACAAATGATGGGATTGCATGGATGTACTGTAAATGAAGAAAAAATGTTACCCTATGCTTCTACTGGAAATACAGTTTTTAAGATGACATAATTTGCCAGAACCCAGTCTGCTCAGTCCAAATAGCCTGGGAATATATAATCTTTGCTGCTGCTCCTTAACTTGCCATTCAGAGCAACTGACAATATAAGAATTCTATCCCACTTCTCCTGATGGAGTAGTCTGATTAATGCCAAGTGCAAAAGAAGAGCTTTGTTGTTGCAGTAAAAATGACAACATACAGGTCCACAACGCTGGAGATTCAAGTCCTTGTAACCCAGCAGACTCTCTATAGCTAATCTTTTAGTTTAGATAACCAGCATTTTCTTCTGAATGGTATCAAAAACTTCCCTATACATTTCTATAAATTTTCTTCATGCTCAACAGTCACATGCTTCGCGTTTCCTATTACAGCAAATCATTCTTATACAAAGAAAGCCATTCAAATGGTTTCACCTAGAAAGGAACATATTTAATATAAAGACAGTATTCATTATTCTTTAACAGTTTTCAAAACGGGGTTGCTTTTTCTTTTTACTATAAGCTTTTTTGGATTTTAGACTGTCTGATTTATACTGCATTTCTGCAAAGTACCAATAACTTTGTCAGTATTCTGTGGCCTCACACAACCTTTTCGTAAATGAAATATTGGGCAAATTAAATAAAAATACCTGACTTTTACAAGATTTTCTGTTAATTTTAGCTAAATTTTAACATTTATCTGCCAGTTACAGAGGTAGTTTAATAGAATTTTGGCTACATTTTTAAGCAAAAAAAACCCAAACGCAACAAAAAAGCACTATGCAATCTTTCTGTCTATAAGATTTTACGAAAACATACTGTAGTATTGATAGTATACTAAAATAGATAAATAAAAACATCACTATGATATGGGATCCATTTTTCAAATAGTTGTAATGAATCCTTCACAACTGAAATTCATAACTAGAATCCTGCAAACACTATGTGATAAATTCTGCCTTGGACACATGAACAGCAACCATTGGGCTCAAGCCACCACTGATGTAAGCAGACATAATTCCATTTGACCTACTGACTTCAACTAGAAGTCGTTCGTATGTATCTGAGAGCAGAATTTGACCTTTTAAAAATTCAGGCCCCAGGCTATGTAATGATGCTGGCTGGGCCTCCACTTCTCAATTCAGACCTTACTCTAGTCATTACAAAGGTCCATAGAAATTAGCCTAACCCCCACAGTAAGTGCAATTTTCCAAGTAAACCACAGGTAAAGTTAGTCCATCAAAAACTTTCCAAAATAAACTCAGGAGAGTGACCTCTTTCACTTCTTATGACTGGGAGTGAGGGGTGGTGGGGGAGAAAGCTGTAGCAGATTTCCTAGACTAAAGCAAGGGAATTCTCTGACTTCTTGGCATTTCGCTTTCACTGCAGAAGTGAGATAATATATAAATTAGAACAATAACATGTAACAAGCTATTTACACCATCTTAGAATCCAACTTACATAGATATTGATCTTTCTTAAAAGGCTCCATTGAGCTCTAAACATGTGTTTCCCTTGCATAACAGAATCAGTCATAACAAACACTTTATGAGCCAAACTGAGCCCCAGTGTAACTGAGACAGACTTTATGTCAAGTATGAATTTGGCCCTTAAAACGTTAATGGAACTTTATGCATGCCACAAACACTGAAAGAAAGACGTAAATCTTTATCCACACAGAGAGAATCTTTATGCAGGATATTTTTTCACTCTGAAAAAAAGACAGAAACATGGCACACAGGTGGGATGCAGAGAACAATAGCCAACAGAGACACTTTACAATGTAAGGGTCTACTCTTGAGTGATGCTGAGCACCTGCCACTCCTATTCACTTCAAATAGGCACAAACTGGCCAACAGGAGCACTTGCTCTGGGGAGAAGTTTCTGCTGGGCTACTATCCCGCACGCAATATACTAGTCAGCCCAGCTCCTAGTGTTACAAGTAGCAGATCACTTTCCCCTTAGAACCATATGGGCTCTTGTCTGCTCCTGCACAGCACATCTGTGCACTACATCATACTCAAGAGAGATTGACTGACAATCCTGCCCAAAGACACTGCCCAGTTAATGGACACCAGCAACACAGTAGATGGAGGACAGGACTGGGCTGCATGGGCCTACTGAGCGATCCCTCTCTGTGCCTCATGTTCCCCATGTGTAAAAATACAGATAGCAGTACTGACCTCCTTTGAAAAGTGCTTAGAGATCTACTGATTAAAGGTGCTATATAAAAAGTAGGTGTTATAATATAGGGCAGGGGTCTCCAAACTTTTTGAGATGAGGGCCATATTAGATTTTTGAAGCGGCTTTGCGGGCCGCTGCCACTGCTGCGTCCCCCCACTTTGCTCCTCCGGCCACGCCGCTGCTGTGCTTCCCCCCCCCCGCCCCTTTGCTCCGCCAGCCACACCGCAGGGGCACTCACCCCTCTGTACATGGGGCCGTCGGCAGCAGCTCGCGTGGGGAGGAGGGCAGTGGAGGTTTCTCCATGTGCCTGCTCAGCTGGGGGGCCGGACAAATCGACGCCACAGGCCGGATCCGGCCCCCGGGCCATCGTTTGGAGACCCCTAATATAGGGCATGTGGGTCCACCAAGTACCATCATGTAAGATTATGATTGCTCTGCTAGACTCCTGAGATATTTCCAATATATCCTGCAGGTCTCAACTGTATAAAAATTAGATATGATCTGAGAGCACAAAGTTGTCAACAATTCAGTTAAAATACAAATACTTACAACCTGACTGGTACCATCTGTCGCTTCCTGAAGTCTCATTACATTATTCATCAGAAAGGCACAGAGGCAGAAAACCCTTCATTTTGCTGAGGAAAAACAAAAGAATTCCATGCCTCACTGTAAGATATTTATTTATTAAAATGGGTATCATTCTTCATGGGGCAACTCCCAGTACAAAAATAAATAGTCACATCTGACAGAAATATCCTGCTAAGAGTTTCAGTGTAAGTTTCTCCCATCATCTCACAATATATAATCTTTTAAACAATCATACTCCAGGCACTAAATACTCTGAAAAAATAACGCACACTGATATACATCTGAAATATATTTTATAACTGGGCCACATTTATGTAAAGAAATTGGAGCTGTGATTCATTCATATTGCCAACATTTACTGGTAAACTTTAGTGTTGTTTATGGAATAGATTTTGATTTTCCATTATAGCTTTCATGCCATACTTGATATGGCCCAAAGCACTCTGCACAGCTCACAGTAATACAGCAACTCAAAGGTAAATGCTTCAGCTATTCTATGCTCTAAGATAGTGTAAGATGTGATTCTAATTTGAAAAGGCACTATGTAAAATGGTGTCTTCTAAATAATCAAAACTGCTACTTCTGTGTATTCATGGACATAGCTGCTTACTTCTTAAATGACTAAACTTTTACTATTTTGTGCTCCCACAGTCAACACAGCTGAAAGAGTGCAAGGGCTTGTCTAAAACCGATGCGGGAGTGTGAATCCTGGGACAATGAAGGGACTTGTTCAGCCCTCAGGACTGTACTGCTGTGCACCCTTTTACTGTCTCCAAAGGACATTTCCAGCAGCCAGGGATTGCCAAAGAGCTCAGGGAATGCTCCTGCACCACTGAAGTCAATGGAAATTTTGGCTTTGCCTTCATGGGGATAAGAGCTGCAAGGGTGGTGCAAAGTTTTAAAACATTAAAAATGATAAAAAAAAAAAAAAAACCACAAAGTTAAAAATCAAACTCATACATTTGGGAAAGAAAAGTGAACCAGTAAAATGGTTATGTCCAGGAAATGGAGGCAGAAAGGAAACAGGTTTTTGAGTATCTGTATAGATATAGTTACCTATGAATGAGAGAGAAAAAGAGAGAGAGAGAGATTATAGCATTAACTCCAGAGATAATTTTAAAAAAAGAACATACATCAGCCAAAAAAAAAATTCTCCAAAATTAAATTTAAGAAAAATACAATTTTTATAATGTCACAGGACGATTTAGTTGGCGAGCATGAAATTCAGATAAAAGTCAGACTGCACAGCCCAAAACATGCCTCTGAATATGTACAGATATGAATGTGTACAGCATACCAAAAATAAAGGATTGGTCTGGGGGCAACAGCAGTAAGATAGCCAAAGGCTGAGGGTTTATTTTTACTTGAGACAATGTTCATTTTTACTTATTATTTCCCAGAGCTCTAAGAGAGACAACAGCGCTAGAATCACTTGGCAGATAGGTGGCATCTTCTGATACTGGTGCTCTACATTTTGCTCATGGAATGAAGAGCTAGAGCTGTTTTTCATTCTGCAGATTCCAAATGCTGGCTCCAGCCTTTGCAAAGCTACATGTCAGATGTCCAGTGAGGATTATTTCCTTTCATGCTTATGGTATTGCCTTCTGTCAGTTAGTAAGAGAGCAAGCACAAGCTATATCATTTAACATTATATATATAATTTAACATGCATATTGTATTCATCCCATGTGTGCATACAGAATACATATAGATATTACACACATGGGTTACATGGGATAACAAAGAAATATATATTTTTTGAAGACTCCAACCCAGGCTAATCCCAGATCCAATACGTCATATAAAATAGTGGTTTTAACCAAGGGTATATGTGTACCCCTGTGGGTACGCTGAGGTCTTCCAGGGGGTATATCAACTCATCTAGATATTTGCCTAGTTTTACAACAGGCTACATAAAAAGCACTAGCAAAGTCAGTACAAACTAAAATTTCTTACAATGACTTGTTTATACTGCTCTATATAGTATAACCGAAATGTAAGTACAATATTTATATTCTGTTTAATTTATTTCATAATTATATGGCAAAAATTGAGACAGGAAGCAATTTTTAAGTAATAGTGTGCTGTGTCTCATTTTGTAAGCAAGTAATTTTTAAGTGAGGTGAAACTTGGGGTACATAAGACATATCAGACTCCTGATATAGAAGGTGGACTTTGCCTACTTCTCAACAAAATATTATGAGCAGAATGCTGTAGTGAGGATTCATCATGTTGATTTTATTTTTTTTAAACATATTAAAATATTCCAATATGAAAGATTAACTCATCAAAATTAGATTATACAACTCAATAGTAATAATTATAGTTATGTAATGTTATGTTACATAACATTATATCTAATATACTCCTTTATCTAGAATTTATTTAGGTATCTATTTTAAACTGTGTGTAGAAAAGGCATAATTAGGTTGACTGATATGTTTTGATAAAGAAATATCAATATCTTTTTCAATGACAAAACAAAACAGATGATATTCCAGCTCATCATTTCTGCCCATTTGTGTTACTCAAACAATATCTTAATACAGTTTGGGGAAATAACTGAATGAGTCTCAGCTATATTTGGAAAGTTGAGTGATTAATACTCCAAGATGATGTTTTTGATTGATAATCAGAGGGATATTTTCAAAGTTCAACCAGCAGGTAGAATGCAAAATTAAAGACAGGTTACTCAGGGGAAGATTGGAGGCTGATACATAAGTGCTCTGAATTTATATCAATAAATACTAAACGTAGGATGGTAATTTTTAACTCCGATTACATAATTGCCCTCAAACAAATGACTATGACATATAATGCCTTTATCCCATTGCTTGTCTTCCCAGCATTTCTTGCTGTGCCTCTATCTCCCATCAACCTGGAAACTACAAGGCTCAGAATTACCTTCTTGTTTGGGCTGAAACTGGAACAGAATAGTGCAGGGCATACTGCCTGCTTTATAGTGCCTGCATGCCTTGTTACACAAGGATTCTTGAACTTTTTTCTGATGCATTTGGTACTGGGCAGAGATGGAGACAGAACACTAGAATATGGCCCATTGGACAGATCTTGTATAGCAATTATCTTCCTACTAAGAAGAGATTTGCTTTTATCTTTGATACAATTTCATTTCTAAGTGTTTGATTATTCTGGTGCATATGGAATTTGTATATTTTGTAAAGCTTTAATTTGACTTACCTGAGCATAGGTATTGTTTTTAATTTATATAGAGAGATATGCCTATACCTGTCTGATTTACATAGAGCCCCTGAACAATTGGCCCTCAAATCTACTGTACAGCCGAACCCTCTCATTTCCTAGGTGAAAGTGTAGAAGCAGCAAAGAAGTTGCAAACAGCAAAGCAAGGTGTAGAGAACATAAACTTACTGTCAATGGATTATGAGAAGGCCAAACTGCAGGTCCTAAAAAGAAGCAAGAAGCGGTAATCTGGGATGAAATCCTGGCCCAACTGAAGTCAGTGGAGTAACTCCGATGGACTTCAGTAAGGTCAGGATTTTACCCATCGTAGCAGGAGAAACCATCCTCCAGGAGAGGACAAAGCGTCTCCTGCTTATACCCTAGAAGGGGAGAACTTCTATTTTAAAATTTGGAATATATTCTGGGGAAAGGAAAGGCTTTTAACTGAGCTATTATACCCTAGGCAGGCCAAGAACTTAAAAAAAAAAAATAGACCATTTCTTATACTACACACCTAGATTAGATTTTAAAAGTTGGATTTGTTTAGATGCAGGCTACTGAAGCCTCTGGGAAGGCGAAACCAACAATAAGGTTTTGTAAGGCATGTCTTATGTGTTATTCACAAAAATGTATAAAAATATTCCAAAAACTAAGCTACACTTTTCAGAAAAGAGAACACAGTACAATCTGATGTACTATCACTGCTTTTCTATTTGCTTGCTTGCTCATTAATCTGCAAAAAGATCTTCCACTGTTTATGATCAAGGACCTGTGTATTAATTTTTTTGAAACTGCCAGCATCTGAAATTGATGGTTTAAAAGTGTAAATGTGAAAACATATATTGATGTAATAAATTATATATTATCATTGTCTTGTCCATTATAAGCATAATCACTAAGCACACAGAAGTAGTATGCTCTTTAAAGCAACACTTTAAAGGACACACTGAAATACCCAGCACTGTAGAGTTACAT
The DNA here is from genome assembly GCA_007922305.1 of Dermatemys mawii. Lineage (NCBI taxonomy): Eukaryota > Metazoa > Chordata > Testudines > Dermatemydidae > Dermatemys > Dermatemys mawii. The sequence continues at coordinate 22,483,487 of ML677340.1, forward strand.
AAAACAGCAATATATCTCATTATTAAAAAGAAACCTCTAAGCGATGAATGTATTTTACTTGAGAACCTGAAGGAACACTGAAGGAACACTTCACTTCACTTCCTTCAGTGTTCTCAAGTAAAGAAAACCTCTAACTAAGCTCAAGAACTCTAACTCAAGTTAGAGGTTAGAGGTTTCTAACTCAAGAAACCTCTAACTAAGCAATGAATGTATTTTACTTGAGAACCTGAAGGAACACGGAAGGAACACTTTAAAGGACACACTGAAATACCCAGCACTGTAGAGTTATATAAAACAGCAATATATCTCATTATTAAAAAGAAACCTCTAACTAAGCGATGAATGTATTTTACTTGAGAACCTGAAGGAATTGGACTGTCTCTGGGGTGGATAACAGATTAATCTTTTGTGCAAGATGAAAAAGAAAGATTCATTTGAAAAGAAACCAGAAACTGAGATGGCAACATTGACTGAGAGATTAGGAAGTGTCAATGCCCAAAATAACCTCATCCCCATAACCATGAGGTTGACCAGAAGAGGGGATAAACTGTCAAATCAAAAGGTCCAAAGTATAAGTACAGCTTTCGCAGCTGATTACTTTGGCATCCGTTCTAAGACGACGAAAGCCCTTGCCAACTACAAATCCACTCAGAACCAGAGCTCCAGTCAATTTAACACAAATTCTGGATAAGATTAATTAAATTTTAAAGCAGTGATTTTCTTGTTTACACGTGATGCTGTTTTGTTTGTCACTGAAGCAAACATTTGACAACAAAAGTGCCCATTTGGCAAGAAAGACAGAGAGACTATTTTGCAAATCTTGAAAGTCTCTTGTGGGTCTTGCAAATCTTTCTTTCATTCATTACTTTCTATCAACTGAAGTCCATAACTATGCTTCTCAAAATGGGAGTTGTGTTTTTCACTCTATGTTAAATGGAGGAATGATAGAGATGCCATTTTAAAAATACAAGCTGCTCAGGGTCAAAAGTGCTTTTAGCATTAATTAAAAAATAAAACAAGTTCATTGGGTAAAATGCAACTTTAGCTGTATAAATTCCAGGAGAAACAGCAGTCTCAAAACATCTGCAGACACCAACCTTTTATTTGCTTAAGGAGATTCCCAAGACTCTGTCATCTTAAAACAAGACTAACTAAAGTGAAATGGAAACTGCTTTCAAATGGGAGTAGATCAAAGTACCTAAGTAACAGTTAACTCTTAGCAGCAACAGGGCCCATACAGACAGTGCTTGGCAGGCTAGAGTGAGGTAAATTTACATCCCCATTTGCCATAAATTAAAATGTTTGTGTAGACAAATGGATTTAATGCCACATGGCCCCTTTGGTCTTTCACATAAATTGCATCTGTATGGCAAAATTGGATATCACACAGAATGACACAGCACATCAATTGAAAAAGAATAGATCACCATTGATTATGAGCTTACTGAACATAATCCCATTCACTGAAAACTAAAACATCATTTGTAAGCATTTATAAAATCAGTTCAGCATGCTCACCAGCACCAACAGAAAAATTCCTCTGGATAACTACCATGGAAATTCTGAACAGTTGGTGATGTCTCTTCTAAGACACTTAATTACCAGTAAAGTCTTCACAAAAGAAGACAGATGGTTATAAAGAGTATTATATAATATACAGCAGCTTTGTTGCAAGAAGTGATGAATACATCCAAATGAAAACTACCAAGGTAGGCAGAATACAATTTGCCCACTCTTTCAGAAGTGCCACGCGATCTTTCATAACCACAGTGGCCAGTGCTTCAGCTTTGTATCTTTATGTAGCTGAAAGAGCACCACAAGGCACCTAAGGTTTACTAAAGTCTCAGAGGGACAATATTCAGATACTCCAAACCACTTTTGGATAGCACCTTAAGTTTTCCTTGGAGGTCTCCCACTCAAGAACTGACCAGACCTGATCTTACTTTGTTACTGAAATCTAATCAGATGACAGATTAATGACTGGAAATAAAAATTCATCTGTTGACATTTAATTCAAGCCATAAATAGAGGTAAAGAATATTGACCACCTTTCAGGCAAAACAGCCATAAATATATATATAGTTTTGTTTGCTTTCACAGAACTATCATGTCCTGACACGTTATATGTCTGATATCTGTAATGTACTGTCTCCTCAGACATAAAGAAAACAGCACAACTTCAAATGGATGCGTATTTTTTCCCTGCCATTATCAAGGATTTTATCAAAGAAAGGCTCTATCTTATATCTACTCCGGGCTTGTCTACACTGTCAATTTACAGCGCTACACCCTTCTCACGCAGGGGTGTGAAAAACACCCCCCAGAGCACAGCAAGTTTCAGCACTGTAAAGCATCAGAGCCATGTTCCCAGCGCTGACAGCTACGCCCCTCATGGAGGTGGGGTTTTTAAGAGCGCTGGAAGAGCTCTGTCCCAGTGCTCTGCTGCGACCACATAAGCCACATTAAACCGCTGACTCAGCAGTGCTTTAGCGTTTCCAGCGTAGACAAGCCCAAAGTCGCTTAACTTACCTCAAAAGCAGTTGAGGAGGGCTTGGGAACAAGTACAGCTAGAGAGACTTTTGCTTAAGCAAGGCCCCCCACTGAGGTACACTCTTATCATCCATTACGGCCTGCCACAGTCACAAAAGCTGGGCAAGTATTCAGCATTCCACCTTCCACCAAGCATAGCTCCGTTACAGCTGTGTTCTTACACAACTGAAGCTCCTTCTGGTGTGAGAGTCAATTCCCCTACTGGGCTAGAATATCATTCCATATTAATTTATATCTGCACTACCAGACAGAGCATCATTTATTAAAATTAAGATTTTTTCTTTGAAAATAAACATTTAAACAGTAAAAGCATATTGCAAAATAATCAAATCCAAAGTAATAGCAACACCAGAGTAACAAAGAGAAAAATCTGACACAAATTTGAGTGTAATAAATATTTTGGAAGCTTTTGTTGTTCATGTTGATAAAACACCTAAAAGGAGTAATATGCAAGACACAACGGTGAGATGTTGGCTGCTTAAGAAGCTTTTCCCCACTTTCTGCCAAATCTGTATTTACTGTCATATTAATAATTAGCGTGTGCTCTGACTTTTTTAATGTGTTACTCCAGCAATTATCTTCTGTCTGCCAACCACCACTACATTTCTTAGGCTCTCTCACACTAGCTCTGTTCCTTTGCACAAGCATCTAATGGTCAAGTGTGTATTTCTGAACTACCCCACAAGACACTAGATTTCACAAGTTTGTACTTCTCCATATTTTTATTTTCCTGTAATGTGTGTTGTCTACCTTATTACATGGACTGATTCTTCTTCAGTCGGATGAAATGAGTATTTGACAGGTTGCTTGATGCTATGCTCAGAAGGCAATCTACTATAAGCTGATCCCCTTTCCATTTCTTAAATAAACCCATCTGAGAGAAATGAACTATCCAGGTGAAGTTTCAGCAGCCAATGAAGAAGATGCCATTAAGTGGTTGCACATAGCTGATTATTCCATGCACATGATTTTTTATACTTCCATAGGTCTCGACACTTCATTATTTTAAATCACATGATCATCCCATAAAGCTAAATAATCTTCACTTTATTAATTATATGGTTTTCTATCTGTACTGTACTGACCTAGTAGAAATCAATAAATTATAGCAATGATTTATGCAATTGATTATTGAGCAATAAACTGTCAAAATAGTTTATTGCGACCACGTAAGCCACATTAAACCGCTGACTTGAATAAACCAAATCATTTAGATGTCTGGACTTGAATCTGATTTTTCTCTTGCATTTTTATTTCAATATTTCATTTCTTATATCTAGTTTACGCTCCCTCTCAAATTAACTGTGAAACATATCAACTATGCAATACTTACTGATGAAAAGGTGAATTAGAAAGTGTTGATACTGGCTCGAGATTCCCAGTGTTCCTTATACAAGAAACAGTATTCTGAGGAAGGTTCTACTACAAAGAAAACATAAGGTTCTTCTGTACCAATATTTAATGTATGTTCTCCACTTATCAAGAGGACAGAGGAATCCTACCTCTCAGAAACAGTCTACTGTATTTCATTCCAAAACACTTAAATGCAATTTAATAATGACACAGTCCTGTTTAGGTAAATAACTCATTGACTGTGTTAAGAAGAATGATCAAATTGAAAATATAAATGAATGAAAATTTCTACACATCCTGCCTGTTGTTAAGATCCACACAGAATTCCCACTGACATAAAATTGGTACCTACATCCTAAGATGAAGACTGCATTAGAAAGGTCAGATGGACATCATGTACATGTGCACTGAGGGCAAAGTAATTGCCATTAATCTGATTATTTGAGAACCTCTTTCAAAAAGTCCACATCTAATACTATGCAACATTCAAGTCTCTACACAGTTCAATATTTGTGTTTCTTAAACAAATTTCCACTGCATCTACTTGTAAATTCCTGTGTTTTCACAGAGGATCCATTTTTGACCAGTTCATTAAATGGGAACATAAGCACTTTCCAAAAGAAAGCATTTTTTTCAGAAGTTCTGATTTCAATGCAGCGAGACACACTAAGGTCTGCTAGAATACCATTGGAAGGGCATCAGCAGGACACAAGTTACACTATTATTTATCAGGCTGCAATGTGTAATGCTGCTGAATGCGAATAAAAAGAATAAAAGTATTCATTCTGACCTTACAGAGGCCAGCTCTCTTTCTCTCTCCAACGTTACTGCACACCAAGTAAAGATCAGCTCTTCATTTAATCATGATCAAATATCTCTCAGGGAATGTATGTTATTCCACAGAAGAGGAAATGTTTGTGCATTATCCAAGAAGCTTGAACAATTCACAGTAATAGGAAAGATTTCTAAAAATAAGTCACCTCCCAGCAGATGCACTTCCTTCCTGTCTTCGTTTGAGTCAGTTTGTAACTGCATGAAAGGACAAAGCTTGAAGACAGAGTAGTGAGAACTCCTATAACAGATATACCATACAAATAAATGGAGTTCTTTCCTTGTCTGTCTAAAAGAATCAGAACATTGGAGGTGGAGTGAACCACAGACCCGACAGGATATGCGTGATCAGAGCTCCTAGTGTGTAGTCTCTGCTTTTATGTTTATTTTTGGATATGGTTTTCTTAGTCCTTTGCAGTATTCAGGTCTAGGAAGTAGCTCTGTACTAACTTAATAGATTTCCAAAGCGGAAAAGTAAGTTCTTTTGGGGATAGGAAATGTCTCTTAGTATACATTCATAAAACACCATGCAAGTCTATAGTGCTAACAGAGCAACTCATAAGTTCTCACATGAAGAATATTTTTTGACTGTGTTAACACTCCTTGAAGAGTAAGGCCAGAGATAAGCCAGTGCACCAAAAGCATGACACTGGAGATTCTGGACTCCTCCTAGAGCTTCTTTGTCAAGCAATAATGTTAAGTTCACTGTAAGAACTTAGCCAAAGATTTCATCTTCTCCAATGTGCTGCAGCAGCTGTTGGTGTAAAACTATATGTCTCTGAGGATGAGCACACTCTAAGGCTAGGCAGATGTTCACGAACAGGGTGCTTCTTAAACAGACATAGTCATTAGAGAAAAGACTAGACCATTTTCACTGTAATTGTTACTATCAGGATATCATCTGTTTTGACTGGCTTATTCCCTGAGAATTAAAAATGGAGGTCATAGAAGATTCTGTCTGTATTTAAAGGGCAGAAAGAATATCCTATTTTTTTAAATATTGTTTCCCAAAGAACACAAGCTGTCTTCCCTCCTACACAAATCTGACAGAATTACTGTATTCCCATATACAGAGAGCCTATAAAATTCAGGGAGGAAAAAAGACCAAAAAAAAAATCTGCATAGAAGTAAATCTGTTACTTTTCAGGTGGAGGGTCAAGTATTCTCAATGAAGTCTTGCAGTATTTAAAATAAGAGTCACAGGTTCTGTATTAAGCCAAATACACATTAACTATGTTATCGGGTTGTGTGTGTCCTGGGATATGAAGCGATATAGAAAATCAACAATATTGTTTCTTACAACCTATAGTCTACGAGTAACACCTGCTGCATGTCCAATATTCTTGGTATAAAATTTTAACAGGTAAGAAATACACTGAAAAGTGTCTGCTAAACGTTCCAAAGACAGCTCTCTCTTGATGGCAGATACCATTTTTGTATTGGGTTGTTATCATTTAAACATTATAAAAAATAAAAGTTGCTCTGTAAAAATAAATGGTTGATACAATGCTGTTTAAGTAAGAGTAGTCAAAGGAAAAACATTTTAAAAGTGCTTTGTAATTCTCATTTGAACATCTTTAAGGCTTTTCTGACAGAGGAAAATATATTTAAAAGCATGCACCGTTCAGAATTGAAAAAAGAAAATATGCTAAAGGTGGTTTTTTTTCCATTTATCAGAGATGAGATCCAATGACTTTGTTTTTAGAAAGGAAATCCCTTGGATATCACAGATGACACCTCTTGTCTATGTCTAGGTAAAGGTGAACTAAAAGCATTTTAACTGACAAAACCTGAGCCCAGGTTTGTTCTCTTCCATCACTAACATCCAAGACTCTATCTACATTACCAGTTTTGCCATCTGTAAATGCAACACTAAACCAAGTTACAAGACAGTCAAGGCATGCCATAGTTAAGCATGGCACTTGAACACTGTAAGATCTGTAGTGGAGATGGAGCCTAAAGCATTGCAGAACAGCATTCTTCAAGTATTTGCTTGAGTGTTTTCCTACATCTCTATTTGAGCTAAAGACATTGGGCCAAATTCTGCCCAATTAAGTTACAGAAGCACAACCAATGAAGCAAAGTCTGCCACTATCAGTGCGTTCAGTGGCAGACATGTTTCAAAAGTACCTTGGCACTCTGATACCGTGCCCATGCTATAGTATATAGAAACATGCCTGGAACAACTAAGTTTACAGGTGACTGGCACTAGTAACGTTTCTCTGACCAATGTTGCCAGGTAATTTTTCTGAAAGCTTTATTATAATAATATTACTAGAATACTTCCTAGAGAATAGCACTGTTTGATTAATACAGGTCACAGAAAGCAGAAAAAACCCAAACCTCGCCCACCCTGGCAAAAGAAACAAAACTAGAATGCTACAAGCAGTAATCATTGTTTAAAAACAATTATTACTTGCAGAACCTCCACTTTAGGCCACAATCTGCTACATGCAGGCGGACCCCGCAATTTGTACAGATTCCAATTAAATCAATAGGGCTCTGCATGGATCCAGCGGTCCATTCATATGGATTAGATTGCATAGTGTAGACCAGATCTATATGGAGCCTTCCAATTGCCAATAATATTTTTCAAATCTTGCAAAACGTCAGACATAAATTATTAAAATCTTTCAACTAAGCATGCAAGCACACAAATGACACTTGCTCGGCTGGGACACCCAACTAGATAAAAGCAGAAAGCAGATTCAAGGACCGCACGTTTACTAAAGAGGGAAGTATTGGGGGATTTACAAGTATTCACTATGCCAAATAACCCAAATTAATTTTTAAGTGCTCTTCAGTCAGTTACCAACTCTAAAACTCTTCCATTTGATGATAACAACAAGGAGGGATAAGGAACAATATGAAAGTGCAATCTGATCAGGGTCTGCTATGTGATTCATCTAGCTGGTGTCAAATGTAAATATAAGTCTGACAAACCAGCAAATTGAGAGCACAAATGAATATGTTAATATGAATGTTTCATTTTACAAAGTAAATTAAGGGGAGAAGTAAACAGCAGTCAAAGTAAATTTTAAAACAAATATCAGAAAATTATTTCTTGTTGGAGATTAATTCATTTGTGGAGTAACTTATTAAACAGAGAACTGGAGAGGCAGCCCTGTTAGTCTGGATCTGCAGAAGTGACAAAGAGTCCTGTGGCATCTTAAAGTCTAACAAAAGTATTGAAGCATAAGCTTTCGTGGGCTAACACCCACTTCGTCAGATGAATGCAGACGAAGTGAGTGTTAGCCCCTGAAAGCTTATGCTTCAACACTTTTGTTAGTCTTTAAGGTGCCACAGGACTCTTTGTCGCTTCTTATTAAACAAAGCTGTCAAGACAAAAAAAACAGAATGGTCTTTGAAGAAATATTAATAAGGATACGTAATCTTGCAGAAGATGAAGTACCAAAAAGGGCAAGTGGATTTCACTCATAAAAAATTATATTCCTCTGCTAAAACTGAACACATTAAGACACAATCATAATGTCATTATATATACACATTTCACTTTTCTCTAACTATATTAATTGTTCAATAAGTCTTTTGGCTTTACCTCCCAAAGTGCTTTGAAATCCTTCTGCTCAATTCGAAGAAGCTCACTGTATTCCCTGGTAACAATAGTAGCATGGCGAGGGGTGTTATCCAGAATTGACTCTCCAAAAGCGGTTCCTATTCCCAGGGTACATATTGTTACGGCATCCTTTAAATCAAAAATAAAAAAGGACATGTATTAAATTCCTGGCTTCTGAAGGGGTCTGTAGTTTCATATCACTTGTCAGCTGACTATGCTACACAGCACACCTTAGATTCTTAATTAATTTTCTAGGATAAGCATTTTAACATTGGGGTGGGAGGATAGGGCTGGGTTAGTCCAGTTGCATAGGAAGCCTTGATTTCAGAATGCATTGAGGACTTCGTTTTCCCTGCTCACTAGCTGGATCAGATCTGGCTTGCTGTAAAGTACAGAGCACAGGAGTCACTACCACGTTTGGGAAAAAAGGCATGATTTCTGGTCATGTATCCCTTTAGGCAGCTGTGATGATGAGTGTGACGTTAACCATATTTCTATGAAGAATATGGAGTGTACAATATGAATATGGCATCACTGAGATATACTTTTTACACAATACTCATGTAATATCATTGGAAAGGTTATGATTTACTGATTATCCAATTTGTATGCACCTATCATTTCTGTATCTAGAGTTAGGAATATTGACTATATAACAATTGCAACTCTGTGTGTACTTCGGGAGGGAGGAAACACCCACCAGACAGTATGCAGTCATCCTGAATGACCCATTAGGAAGAAACAATAAGACTGTGACGATACTAAGCTCTCTCCTTCCTAAGAGATGTAGCTGTGACAGTACCAGGTCAGGCAATAATAATAATAATAATTGGACAGGGCCAATTTAGTCAGGGTGGGTGAATAATATTTGATATCCTAATAATTGATGAGGACGTATCAATAATGAGAGAGGGAAAATTGCTTTTGTAGTGAGCCAGCCACTCCCAGTCCCTATTCAAGCCCAAAGTGATGGTGTTAAGTTTGCAAATGAATTGTAGCTCATCAGTTTCTCTTTGAAGTCTGTTTTTGAAGGTTTTTTGTTGTTGGTTTTTTTGTTTTTTTTTTAGTATGGCTACTTTTAAATGTTACTGAGTGTCCAGGGAGATGGAAGTGTTCTCCTACTGGCTTTTGCATGTTACCATTCCTGATGTCTGATTTGTGTCCATTTATCCTTTTACATAGAGACTGTCCAGATTGCCCGATGTACATGGCAGAGGGACATTGCTGGCACACGATGGCATACATCACATTAGTAGAATAAGCTATTCATTATTCATTATTAAGTGAATAAGCCTCTGCTGATGTGGCTGGATTCTATGATGGTGTCGCTAGAGTAGATATGGGGGCAGAGAAGACAACCTCCTAATCAATTATTAGGGGCAGACTTCATCCACCCTGACTAAAATGGCCTTCAACATTGGTTCTCCACTTGTAAGATAATTCCTTTCTTTTCATGTGCCAATACATATTTATGCCTGTATCTGTAATTTTCACTCCATGTATCTGAAGAAGTAGGTTTTTTACCCATGAAAGCTTATGCTCAAATAAATCTGTTAGTCTTTAAGGTGCCACCAGACTCCTCCTCGTTTTTCCAGAGGCACTTCAGGCAACTGCAACTTATCATACGGGGTTTTTAAAGATTGACACTGCACAACCAGGCAGTAAGCACCTGACAGCTTTTAGAGTAAATGGCAGAGAATTCCCTGAATGGATAAATACTGAGCAAACATCTCTGCGGTCAGGAGAGACCTGGTTCAGGAGAAAGACATGTTGCCAGGTCAGCTGGCAGAGGTTTTGTTAGTAGGAGGTCACAAAATCCTTGTGCCTCTGGCTAAAGTGCACATGGAAATTGGGAATCTACAAGCTGAATTAACCGTTGCTGTTCTGGCTGTTAGTTGTGAGCCCGCAGCTGACAGGGGACACATTCCACTCTAGGGAGCACAGGGGTGTGTGCCCTAGAAGGGGGCCCAGGCTGGCAGAACAGGCGCGCTCACTTGTATTCCAGTACATCAGGTGGCACCCTAAATAGGGGAAACATGTCACAATGGGATCCTTTAAAAATGACAGGGCTGATCAGAAGGTAACTCAGAGAGAAAATGCAATTCTTGTATATAAAGCTTCTGCCCTTTATAGGCTGCTGGGAGCAGAAGGAATATTTGACTGCAATTTTTTTCTCAACAAAGTCATCTCTCAATAATAATGGATTTATATCCTCTTGTATGTATAATATATTTGTCTATCTTTCAAGGTCTGATGGCAGTGCATTCCGTAAACCAAATCAATTCTTGGCCTTTCGACTAAGACTGCCAGTAAATCTGCCAATGGTTTAGTCCATTAGAAATTGGACTAAAACTATAAACTCATTTTATACAGATCAGGCATTTTAAGGTAACAACTGGGAATAGATTCAGATTAATAACTATGGTCCCCATCCTGCAGTGAAATCCACTTCAATGACTTCAGTGGGTGAGATTCCACATGAGCACAGGGATCCATTTACATGGATCTCACTGTAAGATCAGGGCCTTAGAACTGAAGAGATCCATAGTCCAGTCTCCTTAACCATCCAGTCCCCTGGGATAGCTCTGAAATAAATGACATTACTATAGCCAAACAAAAGCAGAACACTAGATACGAAGGCCCCAAATCAACCAATAGTCTGATAAAAAACGCATATATACTGTGGAAACATACAAAAAGACATAGAAAATGTAAGCTCATTTTAATTGATATAACATTAGTAACACGGTTTGATTTAATTCGAAAATTTAGGATTCTAAAATATAACCAGTAATTTCTGGCAACGTATCTACTTCTTGCTCATGGCTCATAAACCAGGGGAGATTCATGAGCATATTTCCGCATCATTCTCTGTGCTTAAAATTGCTTTGTTTTCCTTTCATGCATCTAATACGTGATAATAGGCAAATGTTATTAAGACCAAGTAAGTGGTTCTGTAACGACATTACAAAGACAAATATCCATAATAGTCCAGTTCCCTGAACCATAGCAAATTGCTTTTGTACAGATATTTCCCTATAAAATGATCTAGTTAGAAAAATAAAATATGTATGGTCTTGGAAAAGAATTAAGGATCTAGGAAAAATTTAATAACTGTTGGTAATGCATTTTTCAGGAAAGCAACTGTGAGAAGTTGGAGGGGAGGGTGTGTGGAAGAGAGCACATAGGATACTATAGATAGCAGTTACCCAGCAGTCCCATTATACCCAGGTACAACGTTTCTCTCTAGACAAAGTTTGTATCATGTTTTTGGAGATGACATCCTATAACTATCCAACCATTATCAAACAATGCACTCAAATGGGGGTACAAAGAAATGCCTTTATTGTCCGCACTGATTTTGTTCTCAAGGACTCTGATTCTCTCAGCTTTATTCATTAAATTCAGTAAATGACTTCTATTTTGTCCTTACTGCAGAAATAAATTCATGTAATGGAAGAAATAGCAACTTTCCAATTAAACAGTTTATGAGCAACATTTACATTTATTACTCTCTCTTTACCCCTCAAAAATAGAAAAAAACACTCTCCACATTTTGTGGATTTTAGCAATATAAGGAAAGACTTGTTAAAACCAAAATAGATGAAGGATAGACAGGGACATGTGTTTGTTAAGGAGTCATTTTCTAAGAGACCTTTTGATGAAGCAGCTGTTCAACCCAAGAAATAAATTAACACCATAGGTTTTCAGGTCAAGGAGCCTGAGGAATCATGTATTCATAAAAGAAAAGACCAGGATTCTGTTAAGTGAAAGTTCTTTCAGATGTTTTCCAGTCATCATTTCGCTACAGGAGTGGTGGTTTCTCTGAGCCAGTTAGGGAGCAAGCCCATCTTGCTTCTTCAAGGCTTCAGAGTCCCATTCCCCCTCACTCCCCACATCCCAGCTCTCTGTTTATATATCTCCCACCCCCCTAGGGATGCTTCCTAATAAGCCTGTTAACGTTACACTCAAGGATCACCTGCTGTTCATATATACTCTCTTGAGGATTGCTGGCAGCTAGAAGCTCAGGCTGCTGTTCCCCTCTGAAATCCCAGAAGCAGCAGGAGGTTCTATTTGCCAGGTACCAGCCAAGGTTCATACAGTTATTTAAAAGGAAGAAGCATTAAGGACTTGGAAAGATGTTTGTTCCCATTGCTGTATGTTTTTTGCACACACTGTGAAACCATAGAGAGTTCAGGTCACAGACTATCTACTTAGGTTCACTGCATTTCAGTGGCAGGTTTAAGATTCATGTGATGAAAGATGTCTCAAAAATTCTCAGGTATAAGAGAGATGTAATAACATCCAATGGAACTGATCAGAATCAAATGTAAACCCTCCAGCACCAGACATCCACAATGTATGCTCTTCCCCTTCTTCTGAAACATTATTTTTCATACACGGTGGACTATAGTTTGCACAAGGGAATTACTTATTCCCTGAGGTCCAAATTCTGCCACCCTCATTCATATGGAGTACTGCCTTTCTCTGTGAGCAATCTCACAGAAGGAGAGAGAATGAGAAAGAGAAAAAGAAATGTGTAGAGGCAGAAGGGTTTTTGTTTTTTATTAGAAAGTTACGTTTATTCAGTGTGCTGAATCTATGATAGAAAGGTGATTAGGTTATTTCAGTTAAAACAAAATTGGATTATTTCCCCATCCCATGTCTATCCCCTTTGGATTCAACCTGTCATTCTGACAAATGTACAATTATGTATTTTTAAAAGCAATGTGTTAAAAACAATGGCTTGCTGACTATTTCAGGTAGTTCAGTTTAGGTTAAGCCAAGTTCCCGTATACAATCAGAGAAACTAAAGGATATATATGATATAGAATATATGAATCAGAAGAACCAGTATTATGAAAAAATGTTCCTGCAGTATTATCCACATTGCATACATTTAAACTGCTAAGAAAAGAAGCTCTTACAAAGTTACTGGCTTATCTCTAAGAGCTAAGTGGCAATAATTTTCCATATTAGAATAGCAGTTCAACAGGATATGGTCATTGTAAAACAACCGTTAGGGGAAAAATACTCTTTATATGAGGAAAGGTAATTTATTTTGGGAAACAATCATATGTTTTTAGAAGCACTACTTCTCTTCTAGTTTCCCATTAAAGTATTTAAATACCACACTGTAAAGGGGTGGTTACCCGCTCCCAGATAGAAGGGGTTAAAACAGCCCAGGAAAGGCTTGTGGCCTGGAAGCAAGCAAGCTCCCAGGCTGATTAGAGAGCAGGCTCAGCTGGGTGGCCACGCCCCAACCAGCCCAAACAGACCGTCAGGCCCTTATAAGAGGACTGAGAGGCAGGGGCCTGAGAGATACAGTCTCCTTCTCTATCTGAGGAGGCAGACAGGCTTGGCTGCAGGGGAAGCCTAAGGAGATCTGGAGTGGAGCAGGGCTGAGGCTAGGCTAGAGGAGCTGGGGGAGCTCCAGCCTGGAAACCCCAGGCTGCAGGGCCTGGTAGATGATCCCACAAAGGATACTGGGGTTGCAGGGGCAGCTCCGGGGGCAAGCAGAGGCAGCAGGCCAACCCCCCCCCTTGCTGGTGATGAGTGGCAATTAGACTGCAGTTTGCCCCAGGGAGCGGGGGCAAGTGGTGACTGGCAGTTGCCTAGACTGAGGCAAGGTGGGGGTTCCCCAGGGAGGGGAGACTGCAAGATGGTAGAGGTATTGTGGGGTGCAGCACCTGAGGTAAGAGGACACTGGGGCCCAAGGAAGGCCACCGGCGCCAGTAGTGAGTGGGACCAAACCCAGAAGAGGGTGCTCTAGAGGGCTGGCTCAAGCTAATCCCCAGAAGGACCAGCAGGAGGCGCCAAGGGTGAGTCGCTGCTCTGCTACACACACCAATTGGGCTACCTACATAGTTAGCATAAGATCCAGCAAAGGCCATGTGTCACATGTGCATAATCATATTTTCTAAAGAAAGATGGCTTGAGGAGATAGTTTTTATATTTCATAAGAAAATTAGGCAAAGATCTCATATAATTTGCTCAACTGTAACAAGCATGGTTTAAATGACAGTCTAACAGTCCTAAAATTCTGGTAATGCACAGAGCAGCAAATGTCTAAAAATTCACATTTAAATACAAACTGCATGAAAATTTCTTGTAGTTCCAAATAAGCTATCATATATACACACACACTTTTTTTCATATATCAGTGGTTCTACACGGCCACTGAAAGTAGGACAAGAAGTAATGGATTTAATTTGAAGCCAGGAAAATTCAGGTTAGATAAAAGGAAAAAATGTTTGACACTAAGGATAGCTAAGCTTTGGAATGGGCTTCAGAAGGAGGTTGTAGAATCCCCATCACTGGAGGTTTTTAAGAACAGGTTGGACAAATACCTGTCAGGGAT